>PEGC01000029.1:0-684313 GCA_002921095.1 Cladosporium sp. SL-16
AGTAAGAAAAAGGCTCCTATAGTTCTAAGTTCTTTAGAGGAGGAAGAGGAAGATAGTAAGGATAAATTAGCTTAATCGGAATTTTAAAATAGGCATTAATTAAGGAGCTATTAAATTTCAAAAATCGAAACTTAAAAAAACTACCGACTTCCCCTACATACCGACTTCCCCTACACCGATGTTATATTAATATAAGAGTGAGATACTTTAAGGTCTCGTATATCGGATCTGTTTAAATATATAGGTATCTATCTATTAGAGCCTAAAATAGTCCTAAGTCTATTTATTTGGTATATTATAATCGCCTAGTAGAGTACTATAAGATCTAATCTACTTTGAGATCTAAAATAGGTAATATTAAGAGGCTAAGTTATAAATATATTAAGACACATTTGAATCTATACAAAATAGAAATCTATTATTCAATTTAAGCTGGAATCTAAAAGTAATACTTTTAAAGTAGTATCTCTTAATATTAAACAAAGTATAAGCTCTTAAAAATAAAAGAAAGAAATATATTTAATTACTATAATCTATTCCTATTTACTAGCCTACTTTTTTCCTTATATCTTGTAAGCCTTATTAACTAGTATTACTATATTCCTAATCATATTAGATAATAACTTTAGAGAGTTTATTAGAATAGTACTTAATAGCTACATAATTAGTAGTATCTATATATTAGGAGTTAATAGAATAGATGAAAATAGCCTTAAGAGAAAAGTACTAATCTCTAAATCATTCTATCTACCTCTATAGAATAGGAGATAAAGAAGGAAAAGGAGAAAGTATTAATTTTTAGTTTTTATTAATTCTAGTTATTGATTTAAAGAGAATCAGTAGAGTAATAGGATTCCTAAGTCTAAAGATCTTATGAATATAGGTAATAAGTTATTCTTCTTTAATAAGTACAAATAATTATTAAGATTCATAATTGTTAGCTTATATTTTTATATTTTTTAATTAATTTAGAAGTATAGAATACGAAACTATAGAGTATCTTAAGATCTACTAAATAGATATAGTTAATTTATTAATTTAGCCTCTAGAGTATACTCTGGAGCTTTATTAGTATAAATAGATATAAATAAGGAAGAAGAATTTGACAGAAGAAAAGTATTATTTAAAGGAATTAGCTATTTTTAATTATTTTTACTTATTTAAGCTTAAAAAAGCTAATAAGTAAAACTTTTTTAATTAGATATATTTTTAAATTTTCAAATTTAAAATATAGAGTCTAAAGTAGCTAATACAGAAATCCTAGCTAATTCAATCTATTAGTTATAGAGATAATAATCTTGAAATTAGAAATTAAATTTTAGAAATAAATACTTAATTTGAAATACTCTAGATATAACCTTAAGTATTTATTCTCTTAACAATCCTAGATTCTTAATTCTTTCTAGCTTATAACTAGAAATAGAAAGATAAAAAAAGGAACTAAGAAATAGTTTTAGCTAAGCATAATTACTAGGATATTAAGTAGAGTAAGTTAAATAATATCTATTAATCTAATGGTGCTGGTAGGGGAAATAGGTCACTCTCGGAAGTAGGTTACTTTTCCAGATTTTGTTTTTAAAAGTGTAATTACTCACTAATCAGGCACTTTTACGATAAACCTGGTAAATCAAGTTAAAATTTAGTATATAAAGCTGATAGGATCTCAATTCCAGTCTAATTGACCTACATTTAAGGTACTTATCCGATCTACAAAAATCGGTTTTGATTTTTGAATTTTAAAATTACTAAATTATAATCATTGATAATTGATAATTGGCCTGATTTATATTACTATCTTCTAAATATCATAGATTAGCTAGATAATCTCTTACCTTTTAACCTAGCTTACTAGGACTTTCGGAAAAACGCCTAATTAGCTAATGTTATATGATTATCTAAAAAGTGACCTACTCCCGAGGGGACCTACTTCCCCTACTAGCACGTTAGAAGAATTCTATATTTGATATTATGTTTTATATAGTATCTATCTCTACTTCTCTAATAGAACTAGATTTCCTATAACGTAGTAGTAGGGGAAGCTAGCCGGTAGGGGAAGCTAGCCGCTTTTTAGGCTTTATAAGCTTAAACGCTAATTTTAAGGCTAACTAAGGCCAAGTAGCCGAATCCTGATAAGCCAAATTTAAGTCTAAGGTAAATACTAAGCGTATTGTAAATTCTAGACTAATCTATCAATAGACTAGCGAGATATAAGAATCTTCAAAAATCGCTTTAATTTAAGAATTTAGCTACTTAATTTAGAATTAGCTATATCTCTATCTATAAATTTCCTGTTTAGGTCTAGTCTTAGATTCTAATAAGGCCTAAAACCTAAGGATCTAGAATTCCTTAGGTATATTCTAGAATGGGCCTAGATTCGACTTCTTTTTAGACCTATTATTAAGTATATTAGCCGCCCTTTCGGCTAGCTAAGCCTAATTAAGGATAGATTATAATCTCCAAATATAGATCTAGCTAGTTTAGGTCGATTTAGCTATTAACTAAGCCTAATTAGGTAGCTATAGTACTTTTAGAATTAGGTAATTCTAAGACTCGATCTTTAGATACTATTTACTTAATAGGACTAAGCCTAACTAGCCTAAAATTCATATTCTAAACTAAGAGATACTTAATCTTAATATTAGCTTATTAGGATTTTTGTTTTTTATCCTAATTAAGATCCTATTATAAGAAAGGCTAAAAGCCGGCTAGCTTCCTCTACTAGCGAGCTTCCCCTACTACTATATTAACTTAATATTAATAAAAGTCATAGCAGATTATATCTTATTAAAAGAATTCTATTTATTAGATAGATTTTTAACATAAGTCCTTATTCTAATCTATATAGAATATCTTATCTTTCTAGTAGAATTCTATTTTCCTAATAGATTTATTTTCTTATTAGTATCTAATACTATAGTTCTAAATTATAATTTTCTTTATTAGTTAGAAGACTCTCTAACTTTAATTTTCTATTATTCTAATTATCTAATAGATCTATATTTTCTTTATTTCTATTCTACTTTCTTTATAGAACTCTATACTTTCTAGTATAATATTACTTTATAGTAGATCTAGTAGGCTTATATTCTTCTTTTTCCTATTCTATTTTCTCTTTAAAGTTATAGATTTAAACTATACTTCCTAGTAAAGCTAGATATATATTCTTACTTTTAATATTAGTATAATTTTACGATGAGTCTACCCTGATTCGAACCCTCGACCTCTTTCATGTTACAGGTTTGATTTAGCAGAGCAGTCTGAATGTACGGACTTATACTCTCTATAGCAAGCAGGAGCGGGGAAACTACTTGCAAGTGGAGCCGCATTGTCGATCAATGTTTTCGCGATATTCTAGCAAGAATACCAAGCCGAATCCCCGCAGACGAGATGAACGAACAATGATTTAGCCGGCGGAGATCGAACAATCGGTAATCGAGATGGTATAGTACAAGTAGAGGTCGAACGACCTTGTAGTTCTACGATGTGACTTCGCCTCGCTAGACATTGACCCGAACCTGGTGCGAGCCACAGCACCTACTAGACATAACATGCGCAAAGGCTCTGCATTTCTAGTCGCTAGCTGGCTTGCTAGAGCGACTGCCAGTTCAAGCTCACGACTATGGTATGATCGGCCTGCTGAGATATGGGTCGAGGCGTTACCTATCGGGAATGGCAGGCTTGGAGGAATGGTGAGTCCGGAGCGAAGTGTGAGATACTGACATCTGAGGTACCTATACTAAGACACTTCAGATATACGGCAAACCGGACTCTGAGACTATCCAAATCAACGAGGAAAGCGTGTGGTCCGGCGGCCCAACCGACAGGCTCAACCAGAATGCATCTCTGGCTGTCACGGAAGTACGCCAGCTCTTAGCCGATGAGCATGTCGAGGAGGCAGAGAAACTTGCCGATCTAGGCCTGGTATCTACACCTCAAGCGATGAGGTTCTACCAGACATTAGGCAACATCGAAATCTCCTTCGATAGAGGCTTAGATGAGTACACGAACGGCAGCTACAAGCGCTGGCTGGATCTGGACGATGCTACTGCTGGTGTACAATTCTCTGTCAACGACACCCAGATCGAACGAGAACTCTTTGCATCTGCTCCGGATAGTGTCTTGGTTCACAAGTTGACTGCTACGGGTGGTGGCAAACTCGCCTTCCAGATGCGTGTGAACCGACCGCAAGACAACATCAACACGGCATCGGATAAGAGCTTCAACACAGGCGGCAACACTGTGATCATGACTGGCGCGGCAGGCGGCTCAAACCCCATTGTTTTCGCTGCTGGCTTGACCATCCAGACTGATGGCAACCTCAAGGCTTGGGGAGAGTTCCTTGTGGTTGACAATGCTACCGAGGCCGTCACTATGTTCGCAGCTGCAACTACGTACCGGGAGGATGATCCGATTGCTGCTGTTGAGGAGACTTTCAGCAAAGCTCGGGAATACACATACGATGAGCTTCGCCAACGCCATGTCGAGGACTACCAGAAGATCTACCAGAGCTGTAGTCTCGAGCTCGGTAGCCCGAATGACAACAGTTCGGTAGCACTCTTGCCCACCAACGAACGCATCAATGCAACTCAGGATGGTACTACCGATCTCAGGCTCATCACGCTACAGTTCAGCTACGGTAGATATCTCTTGATATCGTCCTCCAGACCAGGCACCCTTCCTGCCAACCTCCAAGGCATCTGGAACGAAGACTATGAGTCTGCTTGGGGTTCCAAGTACACTATCAACATCAACACCGAGATGAACTACTGGCCTGCGGAGCTGACCAACCTGCCAAGCCTGCATCACGCTCTCTTTGATCACATCGAGAAGGTCAGGGTGAATGGTGAGACCGTCGCCCGGGATATGTACAACGCTTCTGGATGGGTAGTCCACCACAACACCGATATCCACGGTGACGCGGCTCCGCAAGATCGATACCCACCTGCTTCATACTGGACTCTCACCTCCGCGTGGCTTTCCACCCACATCTTGGAGCACTACTTCTACAACCATAACCAGACATTCCTCCTCGAGAAACTGCCCACCCTCACCGGAGCCATCCAGTTCTACCTAGACACTCTACAGTCATACGACAGGAACGGCATAACGTATCTCGTCACCAACCCATCCACTTCTCCAGAGAATTACTACTTCACCCCAGCAAATGCCTCCGGCAGCATGGCCGTCGGCCCAACCTGTGACTTCCAGATCCTGCATGAGCTCTTCACAGGCTACAAGCGCGCCGTCTCCTCGCTCCAAGAAGGTACCGTCGACGCATCTTTCCTCGACTCCCTCGACGAAACTCTCGCTCGCTTCCCTCCACCCCAGATCTCCACCCGCTACCCGGGAGTCCTCCAGGAATGGATCAACGACTACGAAGAGGCCGAGCCCGGCCACAGACACATCTCACACCTCTACGCTCTACACCCAGGCACCCAGATCCCGCCTCCCAACGCCCCAGGCCACAATGAAACGATGTGGAACGCCGCCCGACGCACGCTCGAATACCGCCTCGAAAACGGCGGAGCTGGCACTGGGTGGTCGCGCGCATGGACGATCAACTGGTACGCTCGATTGTTGAATGGCACTGCGCTGGCGGACAATATCTACGAGTTCTTCAACCAGAGCACGTACCCGAACTTGTTTGACGCGCATCCGCCGTTCCAGATCGATGGCAACTTTGGGTTCACGTCGGGAGTTGCGGAGGCTTTGTTGCAGAGCCACTTTGTGGACGATGATGGTGTGAGGGAGGTTTGGTTATTGCCTGCTTTGCCGGAGGAGTGGGCTGAGGGTAGCGTGAAGGGATTGGTTGCTAGAGGAGGTTTCGTTGTGGATATTGAGTGGGATGACGGGAGGGTGAAGAAAGTGGCTGTCAACAGTCAGCTTGGTGGGAAAGTCAGGTTTAGATTTGACGTGGCTGAGCTGGGTGGCAGTAAGGTCGCGAGTGACGAGCAAGGGTTCGATGATGAAGACGGCAGGTTTGCTTTGAGCACGGAGGAAGGAGGGAAGTATGAGTTCACCGTGAGTTGGGATTAGATGGCTGTGTGGAATGAGGATCGCCCACTCTTCAACAGAGTGTAGCAAAAAATGCAGATCTAGAGGTTGTGGAAAGACGTAGTTCTCGTACAGCGACCTCAACACCTACGGGCGTGTTGACAGGCCTAGTCTCTGACTTCAGTCACCCTGCCATTGAGATGACACGGAATTTTGATTCATTGCCCATTATCTAGCAAGCCAAAACCATCAGTGTCATATCTTAGAATGACTGTGCTTACCATTGAGATGCGGTCAATGATTCGATCGAATAACGTATGTGAGTTCATGCTCGGGACCTGTGGCCATGTCATCTTGACTCATCCCAAATACGAGATATGAAAATCATACGTCACAAGATGATTGAGAGTCACTTCAATGGCTTGTGACCTGCTGCATTGACAAGCGACTGTCCTTTCCGGGGCATTGGTGTTATATCGGAGCATTGGACTAATGCGCGGTGAAATACGCAAGACGACAATAATGCGGAGGCGGAAGAAGCGATCAAGTCACCCGTTCTGCTTTCCATGGATGAACACGAGCGTACAGTCACACTGACAAGACTCGGCGCTTCCGGTTCTTCATCGTGACAGGTGAGGCCATTTTATCGCTAGTGACCGGAGTTTCGTAATTCTTAGAAGAACATTCGATCTCACGCTCACATAGAACAGCTTGTGATCATGGACCGGCCGGTCAAAATTCTCCGCATCAATGAAAAATAATAACAAACAAAGGGGCCAGCTATTAGCCTTGTCGTCAATGCACCCACTGGCTTGAGGCCCGGAAGGCCCGTTCGATCGGGATCGGAGCAATTCGTACACTTTAAAAGCCGGTCCGCGATACACGTGAGCGCCACAATCACGCTCGCATCGTCGCATATGCACTCAAATTTCGCGACAGCCCGTGGTGGCTTGCATGGCGAGCAGGGCTAGTGCGCCTCGCCGAAAGGCAGCAGCATTGGCATGAGTCGCGATGGCGCCATGCTGACTGAATGTGCATGTGCAAGGTGTGCGGCATGACTGCTTGCGACATCCACGATCATCGCAAAATGCGTGCGAATGCGAACGGATGGGTGTAGGTTTGCGGACGATGACAACATGTCGTCTGAGCATCTCCAGCAATAGCGTGTATCTAGACGGGAGGTACAAGACTACAAGCTCACTGATGCCTTGTCAAGCTCATCCTAGCCAGCAGTAGTCCAGTACCACGGTAGCTTTATCGAGAAAAAGACTGGCCAGTCGCCAATCAACTGCAGGATAGGGCACGGACGGAATGCGGGCTTGTGTGGATCCGGTATGTCTTTCTTTTCTGTTTGTCTGCTGCCCAGAATTGCCTTACCTCCTAAATCCATCCAGTAGTAGCGGCAGCTCGGACACGGCGAGGTCTGCAAACCGACGGCATGCGCCAGGCCATGGGACGGCGACTCATCTAGATATATCGCCCGTGTCACACTCGCTTAGCAGGTTTGTATATATGAGTAGTCCTTGCGCCTCCCTGTACAACCTTTCGTTCCATCTCATATCCAGTCTTCTAAAGTCCGAACATTCCACAGCAGCACCTGCTCCTTTGTCCGGATAGAGTGATACCTGCCTGCTGGCGAAACGCAACTTCTTCGAACATCATTATAAGCACACTTCACGAACCCAGTCACTATTCCATCATGGCACTAAGAGACCTCTTTGGCAAGAAGGGCGATAAGGACGCCGCGCCACCAGCAACACCTCTGAGCGGCGACGACACCACACTTGCTCCGAGCCCTGCTGCAGCATCGCTGGCAGACGAAAAGATGCAATCGACAACCACAGCCACAGCTCCAGAGTCATGTTCTCAGTCGCATGACGGCGATGTTGTCGCCGCTGAGAAGAACAACACCGTCGAAAGCGCCGACAAGAATGAAGGCGAAGAGGAGGAGGAAGAAGACGAAACCGAGTATCCGAAAGCGATGCAGCTTACGCTGATCAGTATCGCCTTGTGTCTCTCGGTCTTCTGCATGGCCCTCGACAACACGATCATCACCACTGCGATCCCTCGAATCACCGATCAATTCAAGGCGATCAACGACGTGGGTTGGTACGGATCCGCTTACCTCCTCACAACATGCGCCTTTCAACTTTTCTTCGGCAAACTGTACACATTCTTCAGTATCAAGTGGATTTATTTGACGGCACTGGTCATTTTCGAGATCGGTAGCGCAGTCTGTGGTGCCGCACCAAACAGCACAGCCCTCATCATCGGTCGCGCGGTTGCTGGACTCGGATCTGCAGGAATCTTCTCCGGCGCCATTCTCATTGTCGCAAACACCGTTCCCCTGAGACAGCGCCCTACCTACATGGGCCTGATCGGTGGCATGTACGGAATCGCAAGTGTCGCAGGTCCATTGATGGGCGGAGCTTTCACAGATAAGCTTACCTGGCGTTGGTGCTTCTACATCAACCTGCCCATCGGCGCTGTCACATTCGCCTTCATTGCCATCTTCTATCACCCTACTCAGAAGTCGCGTGCGAAGAGCTTCACCGAGGGTGGATGGCGCAACAACTTGGAGAAGTTCGACATCTACGGCACTATTGTCTTCCTTCCCATGATTGTCTGCCTTCTTCTTGCTCTCCAGTGGGGTGGTGCCAAGTACCCCTGGTCGAACGGTCGCATCATCGGTCTCTTCGTCGTCTTTGGCGTTCTCCTCATTGTCTTCATCGGAATTCAATTCTGGAAGCAGGAGAATGCAACAGTTCCTCCCAGGATCCTCAAGCAGCGCACTGTGGCGGCCGTTGCCTGGTTCGCAGCAATGATCGGAGCTGCTTTCTTCACGCTCGTCTACTTCCTGCCCATCTGGTTCCAGGCCATCAAGGGCGCTTCTGCTGTCAAGTCTGGCATCATGAATTTGCCACTCATCCTCAGTCTGGTCATCATGTCAATGCTCGTCGGTGGCCTCATCACCAAGATCGGCTGGTACACGCCCTTCGTCATCGCAGGATCCGTCCTCCTTTCGATCGGAGCAGGACTGGTCAGCACTTTCACCACCACCACCAGCCACGAGCACTGGATCGGCTACCAGATCATCTTTGGATTTGGTATGGGCATGAGCATGCAGCAGACACTGGTAGCCGTGCAGACTGTCCTCCCCAAGGCAGACATCCCCACCGGCACCGCAATCGCCATGTTCTCGCAGACCCTCGGTGGTGCGCTGTTCATCTCGGTCGCCCAAAACGTCTTCACCAACTCTCTTCTTAAGAACCTCAAGGAAGCCGTTCCCGGCATCGACTCGCGCGTCGTCCTCGCTACTGGTGCGACTGCGTTACAGAAGGTCATTCCCGCAGAGTTCCTCGGCGCTGTGCAAGAAGCATACAACGGTGCTCTCGTCAACACTTTCTACGTTGCGGTTGCCACGTCGGTCTTGAGCGTTCTGGGCGCCGTTTGCTTCGAGTGGAAGAGCGTCAAGGGCAAGAAGATCGAGATGACTGCCGCGTAGACGCGGACGATGCGGGTTTGGATGTGCGGGAGTTTTCTTTTCGATTCGTTGTACTGATACCCTGATGTCTGGCATGACATGGCATAGTAATATCGTAATTAAGAGGATGTAAGAGGACTCGACAGGAGAGTCTGTGAGGCTATGACTGCCAGAACGGCGGGTAATAGAGATAGATCGGTGTGTACAATCTCCAATCTGATGAAGAGACAATACAATTCACATCACCCCGTCATAATCAAGCCCCAACATCGTGATCTCAAATTTGATCGCCAGGTATGCTTTTGCTCGCCATTGCCTTCACTCTGTACGCTAGTTGTCGTACTACCTCAAGGCTCGTCCAAAGAGATTGCATTCGGAACCATTGAGATACTATTGGAGCTTATTTCATATCTCAATATGTAACGTACCAGTGCTATTGGATTTCGATCAATAAATGTACCTACATTTGAGAGGTGGCTAATGGAGTGGCTACAGCTGTAAACAAATTGATATTACGGTCAAGTTGTCGAGGTCAACCGAACTCACGAACTTGGCTGACGTCACATCACATTCACAGGCCCATGAAGCTCTACATGTTGTCTTCTACATGTTGTCTTCTACATCTCATAACATCCTGATTTGACTTTGGTAGAAGCTATCACGGTTACGATGTCCCGAGTCCTATGCGTGAGCAGACAAACACTTTTCTCTTTCGAACGGGCCCAAAATCCACGCGTCATTTCCAGTATCGCGAATAGACGACATTTTTCCGGCACGACCTCTCAAGCCAAACCTTCTGCTGGCGCAGTAACAGTGACAGATTCAAGCATATTCGGCAACGTCTTCGCGACCAAGGGGACGAAAGCAATCTGGTCAGACCGGCAGAGAACAGCCTATTTCCTGGACTTTGAGGCCGCACTGGCGAAAATACAGGCTCAACTAGGCATCATCCCACAGAAAGCTTCCGATGAGATTACTAAGAACTGCGATGTGGACTCTTACGATTTTGAGAAGCTGAGAGAGGAAACGGAGCTCGTCGGCTATCCTGTGCTTCCAGTCGTGCACCAACTCGTGGCCAAGGTCAATGCCATTGAGGAAGGGTTGGGAGAATGGGCTCATTGGGGTACTACGACACAGGACTTGACCGACACAGCCGTCGTGCTACAGCTGAGAGACACCTTACGGCTTGTCGACGCTTCACTGGACGGCATCATCGCCGCACTACAGAAGCTATGCATCCAGTACAAGTCCACTCCAATGCCTGCTCGCAGCAACCTGCAGCAAGCAGTCCCCATCTCCTTCGGCTTCAAGATGGCGCGGCTCCTCGCTTCTTTCCAACGACACAAAGAACGCTTATCTGAGATCCTTCCGCGGCTCCTAGTCCTGCAATTCAGCGGCGCTGCCGGTACTCTCGCCACCATCGCACCAGCGTCCTCATACAACGCACCCGATGCAGAAGTAGACGGCCAATCCCTAGCTCTTCGTTGCCAGCAGCTCCTCGCCGAAGAGCTAGATCTAGCCGTCCCAGCCATAGCCTGGCACACCGAACGAGACAATCTGGCCGAAGTGTCCAACTACCTCTCAGTGCTGACCGCTACCTGCGCCAAGTTCGCCACAGACCTCAAAATAATGATGCAGCTCGAGGTCGGCGAGGCGCGGGAGCCATATATACCACACAGAGGCAGTAGCTCTACAATGCCACAGAAGAGGAACCCTATCGGTTGCGCTTACATATGCTCGATGGCTAGTAGTGTTCGTGCTCTGGCAGGAGGGATGACGGAGGCGGTAGTGGCAGACTTCGAGAGGAGCACAGGGCCGTGGGAGATTGAGTGGATTACTTTGCCGCAGATTGTAAGTAAGACTCGGTGGATCATTCGAGTGCGACGTGCTGATCAAAGTCCAGTGCACGCTCAGTCACGCATGTCTGGAGCAGACTAGATACCTTCTGAATGGCCTGGAGGTAGACGAAGCAGGTATGAAGAAGAACCTAGAGCTGACTAAAGGTGCTGTCGTTAGTGAGGCTGTAATGATGGGCTTGGGAAAGATAATCGGCAGACAAGGTACGTCTTGCCCCACCCTCCGAACATTCCGCATGATCGCTAACGACCATTGACACAGTGGCGCACGATCTTGTCTACGACCTCTGCCGGAGAGCCAACCTCGAAGACAAGCCTCTGCTCGAACTCTTGACTCAAAGCGAAGAGGTCAAGAAAGCTGGGCTTTCTCACGAAGAGCTGGCGGAGCTATGCGATCCGGCCAACTACCTGGGTTTGAGCGAGGTCATGGTAGACCGTGTCTTGAAGGGAGTCAAGTGACGGGTTCGGGCTGTGATCACCACGGTCACTCGTGCCACTCCATTGATCCAGACAGCTCACCGTTGCCATTGAGAGTTACAGTAGCTCCTAGTGCGAACGTCGGAAGTTCGACAGTGCTCTCATATATCACATCCTGTTCTGAGTAGTCCGACTAAGCGAGATATTTGCGGAGTGGATCTCTCTTACCTCTGCTGGTACTGTACGGATCCATTACTAATAACGTTTGAGCATTATTGCTCTCTTGGTCTTCGGTCATGGAGGCTATCTATACTGACAAATAATAGGAATCGACGAGCCATATCACTATATCGCTCAAGCTTCCATGTAGCATCGACCACGTAAACCAGTAGCATTCTTCTTATACGCACCTCGACTCGATCGAAGTTGACAGAAAATCGGTTTGTAGCCAGTCGAAACGATTAGCATCACACGTTGCCAAGCAGACATCGATCTCGCTTTCATGACTGCATGTACAGTGTCTACACGAAGCACAGCATATACTAGGTATAAAACTGCAACGTTTTTGAGATATGTGACGTGCCCTAAGACTAACCCTATCTATACGTCGATTCGACTGCACACTGTCACGTGATCCGGCTGAGGATACCTCCCACCGTAACCACAGATCTTTGCCCCGCCATGCAACCCGCATGAATGCAAGAAACACGCTTTGCGTTAACTTTCGATATTACCTCTCTGCTTTGTTTAGTATTAACGGAACCCCGATTGTTATAACCGTGTCTCGAGCCACTACCAACCCCCACCTCTCATCTGCCCATGGCCATGCCGGCGAGACAGAATGCGTGTCTTTGCTGCAAGCTACAAGACGAGTGCCCCTGCTCCTTCCCAAGACGTCATGCACTTCTTGCAGTATAACCGCATACCCGATCGCCGGCATCTATAGCTCGGGAACTGCGATGCCTAAGCAAGACGGCCACGGACTTTCCCCTCTAGCTTCTGCTATGCACGTGGGAATTAGCCTTTCATCTGTCCAAGGTTACGTTACGCCAGCACCGGATAAACAGAATCAATGCGAGCACCCGTCATCTCGTCGTGACTCCGCATGGAGGAGCATTCGCTCTGCTAAGTGTCGTACGGACAACGGTGCCGTGCGGTGGGGTCGAGGTTGCATTGATGTAGCTACCACATATATGTGCCGTCCGACGGGCGTGTCTAAGGAGGAGAGGTAAGGCTTTTTTCATCTTGTTGTTGGTGCCCATCATGCTTGGCTTGTTTGTGACTTTGGCTACGCTTGCGGCGGCGACGCCTGCGTCGTACAATGCTCGTCCATATGCGCAATACGCTAAGAGACAAACATCCTACGCCAATGGCAATAGCAGTGATAGCGGCTTGCAGGTCGATTTGGGTTATAGTGTGTATCAGGGTTTCAGCAATGCATCTGCTGGTATTGACAACTACTATGGGTAAGATTGGACATCAGTAGAGACATGAGACTCAAGCCACTACGACTGACGACTTCGCAAGCATTCGATTCGCCGCACCGCCTACTGGTAGCCTGCGATTCCAGGCACCTCAAGCGCCGGAAGTCAGCAACAGCGCTGTAATCCCAGCGACAGAGTACGGCGCTATCTGTCTCCAAAGCTCTTCTGCTGGCTCGGGACCAGTCCAAACACAGAGTCAGACGAATGCAAGCGAGGACTGTCTTTTTGTAAGAATTGGCGAAGCTTCGAGACGTCAGACTCCATACTGACCAGCTCGTAGCTCAATGTTCAAACTCCCAGCGACGCTGCTGAACCATTGCCGGTGCTTGTCTGGATTCACGGCGGTGAGTGTGCTTGCTGTCTCACTGGAAATCGAGAAGCTGACGGTAGCCAGGCGGTTACGGCGTAGGTAATGGCAGACAAGACTTGACGGCAATCATGGGCACGAACGACAACTCCTTCGTCGGTGTATCCATTCAATATCGAGTAAGTTCCACTTGACACAACTTAAAGACCCATTGACTGATCGGTATCCAGCTCGGAGCCTTCGGCTTCGTCTCCTCCGACGAGGTCTACCGCAAAGGTGCAGTCAACGCAGGCATCCTCGACCAGCACTTGGCCTTGCAATGGATCCAACAATACATCCATCTCTTCAACGGCGATCCCACTCGTGTGACCATCTCGGGCGAGAGTGCAGGCGGCGGTAGCGTCATGCTGCAAGACATGGCATACGGTGGAACGCTCGGCACCCAACTTTTCCAGAACAGCATAGCAGCCAGTCCCTACCTCCCGACACAATACGATTACAAAGACTGGGTCCCATCTCAAGCGTACTACGCGTTCGCCACACAAGCCGGCTGCGCGCCGACGACAGCCGCAGGCGCCAACAACACGACGCCTATCTTCGAGTGTCTGGTCAGCAAAGACGTCGAGACTATCGCGAATGCCAGCGCGACCGTATCCCAACTGACCTTCTACGGAACATGGGCCTTCCTCCCAGTCACAGACGGCGTCTTCGTCCAGGATCTTCCCAGCCGCCAGCTCGGCCGCGGCCAGGTCAACGGCCTCCGCATCTTATCCGGCAACAACGCCAACGAAGGCGTAGCCTTCACTCCGCAAGACATCGAGACCGAGGCCGACCTAGTCGCGTACCTCAGACGTACATTCCCTCTGTTCTCCGAGAACGACATCTCTAAGGTCTTGCTGTACTACCCATCGAGCAACGCTTCTGTGGACTCGAACGCTCCCACGTTCGCCACAGCAGGAGATTCAGGCCCAACGGCTCTCAACCAGAGTTCCGTCGGCACCGGCCAGCAACAGCGCGCCAACAATATCTACGCCGAGACGACGTTCGTTTGTCCGTCGTACTGGCTGGCCGAAGCCTACGGTAGCAGGAAAACCGGAGGCGAAGGCTACAAGTACCAATTCAGCGTACCGCCGGCGTATCACGGCGCTGACGTAGCCGGGTAAGTAAAGCCCACCACCCATCACCCCAATCTCAATGAGATAGATAAATCGACTAACAGCCCCCACCAGCTACTTCTCTCCCCCCGGCTCCGTCTTCAGCACCTCCTTCACAGCCGCTTTCCAGAAAATCTGGGGCAATTTCATCACGACTAACAATCCTTCCATCTCCAATGCCATCGCCAACGGCGTCTCGTCTAATGACAGTGTTTCCGCAAATGGTGCCAGCGAGTGGCCGATTTACACGATCGCCACGCCGCACCAGCTGGATCTCAACACGACGTGTCCGGATCCGGTCGATGGGCAGTGTGTGTCGCCACAGGCGGAGAATACGTTTAGGGTTGTGGATGCATATACCTGGGAGGGGGGGAGAGGAGTGAGGTGTGATTTCTGGAGAGCTGTGGGAGAGGTTGTGCCGGAGTGAGGTGAAGCTTTGAGCTACTATGGGTGATATGACGAGGTCTCACTCACTGGTGTCAAGTTCCATGCTTACATGGGTTTGCGGACAAGGAGGCCATGGAAGGAGGCAGGCTTACACAATGAGTCGTAGTGCGAATATTTGGGAAGGATGGCTCATTGTATGCGCGCGCGATACAGAGTACGAAGTTCGATCTTCTAAGTATGGTTTCCGCTCTGGTTTGGCATATAAGTGATGAGCATATGTATCGCCTTCGAGATAGATGTCAATCTAAAGGAGACTAATCCCAAGGCCAGTCGATGTCATCGTTTGCCCGTCATCGAATCTCGAAAGCGGGATTTGCTTTCTTTTTGGCCATGCGTGCAGGCGCATGCATACATGGCGGTCACTACGAATGGAAGTCGTAGGGCTGAGAATAATATCATTCAAGGGTTTCGTTCTTGCGACAGGAGGAGGATGTGTATTCAGCATGAGGCACGAAGGATTTCGAGCATTCAAGGTGCTTACAGTACGATGGACATCGCCTGTGGAAACCGGGCACAAAGTCTATGAAGAGAGTTTGACACGATGTCCGATCATGACGAAACTGGTGAGTGGTAGTAAACAGTACTACTATAAGAAGGTTTCCAGCGATGTGATGGAGGCCTGAACCATGGTGTGGTAAACTCGCGCCACATCCGACAGCCGTTTTTTTTTCTTTTCCTCGCCTCGCTCGCGTGCCGGTCGCCGGATGACTTGCAGATTGAGTTAAGAACAATGGCGCGAGTTGCGTGTGAATGGCGACTACATAGGACATGGGGCGAAAACAAGAGCCCAAATCACAGGAACCGAGCGACAAGGTCGGCCACCACTACGCGAAGGCTTGTTGCCGCTTTGGCGAACCACGCCACACTTGTAGATCAGCAACCGTGTCTCGAGCGTGGCGCCATGGGAGAACATGGCATCCAGCCAGCATTGGTTTGTTCAACATAAGTAGTAAGCAGAAGCTTATAGAAGACATTTCTCCACTATGCGTCGCTCCTATTCTCACCACTCCTACCGTGCGAGGCTAGTCTTGTACGAGAGAGCGGTGCCGAGGCAAGTTCAGAGAGGCTGAGGCGCTTGTAGAGAAAAAAAGTTCGCTGCCGTTGAGGAGTATCCTCCATGCGATGTGCTGTTCGTGCTGTACGCACTTGTGCCAAAATAACAATACCAGCGCCACGAATAGCACACATTTCCAATAGACGCTGTGGTCTGTGAGGAAGAGAAAAGAGAACAGTGCGCGCGTGCTAATCGTATTCCGGGCATAGGCTTGAGGGCGATCTTGCCAGGCCTGCCAGGCCTGCCAGGCTTGTCCAGCTAGACACGAGCGGCCCTTGTCTGCTCCATCTGGATACGCTGTGGAAAAGAAGGGCAGTGAGAAAGTCAGATCTTGGCGGTGCCTATTATTATCGCACTACGTAGCTCCGGTTCCTGCATTCGCACGCGCTAGCACCCGGGGCGCACGAGCTTTGGCAACGGTTGACTGGCAACGAGCGGCGGCGGCGAGTGGCTCGGTGGGGCAAAAACAATGCTGGGTGTATGTGGTGGCTCGCGATGCGGTGCTTTGTATGCATGTGAGAGATGTAGGCACACGAAGAAGGGGGAGGTGAGGGAAAGGCACATGGAATATGCAAACGCACATTCAGGACATGCGAGGGCAAGGGGCAATTTCACGGGTATGCTGCAGGTCAGAGTCTCCCATTCGACGCGGCTGAAGACGAGGTCTCGGGTTGTGAAACGCTGTGCAGTTTCGTAGGGCGCCGTCCGCCGGGGAGGGCATGGATATGGGAGGGCGTGGTATGTCACACGTCACGTGGATGGCGCAGTGCGAATAGTGATGTGTGGTGGTAGTGCACTAGTATGGGCATGGGCATGGGTGGGCGTGTGTGGGTTTGTTGTGTTATGGGCGCAATAGAAAGCAGGCAGCCCAAGCAGAGAGACCCTGCGTCGTCGTCGTGTGCCATGCCAATCGAACAACTACTAGTACCGCGCCCTGCCCACCCACTCTCGCTCGTCCATCACATTATCCATCTCATTTTCTGTGCTCTGTCTCTTGCTTGCACTTTAATATAAACCTCCACCTTACATTCTCGCCCACGACTCTTCTCCCACGAAGCTGCAACACTCTCGCTGCGCATTCTCCACACCAGCAGAAGCACATACCCCTCTCCTCCTCCTCTCTCCAACGCTCGCTCGCTCTTCACACACCGATCAGCCAGCCAGACCGCTTCGCCCGGCTGCCCATCAATCTTTCCGCCTGCAGCTCGCCCTCTCTCTTCCTCTTACCCACATACACATCACATACCTCACAGCAATCATGTGCGGAATCTTCGGATACATCAACTACCTCGTCGAGAAGGATAGGAAGTTCATCCTCGACACCCTCGTCAACGGTACGTGGCCTCGCAAACCCCCACCATCCCATCCCATCCCAGTCCTTCCCAAGCTGACATTCCTCCGTCCCACAGGTCTCTCCCGTCTCGAATACCGCGGCTACGACTCCGCCGGTGTCGCCGTCGATGGCGACAAGAAGAACGAGGTCTTCGCCTTCAAGGAAGTGGGCAAGGTCGCCAAGCTGAAGCAGCTCATCGAGGAGGAGAAGCCCGACCTCACTAAGGTCTTCGACAACCACGCCGGTATTGCACACACCAGATGGGCCACCCACGGCCCTCCCAGCAGGGTCAACTGCCACCCTCACCGCTCCGACCCCAAGTGGGAGTTCGCCATCGTCCACAACGGCATCATCACCAACTACAAGGAATTGAGGGTGCTCCTGGAGTCCAAGGGCATGCGCTTCGAGACCGAGACCGACACTGAGGCCATCGCTAAGCTGGCCAAGTTCGTCTTCGACCAGCACCCCAACCTCGACTTCACCAGCTTGGTCAAGGCCGTTGTCAAGGAGTTGGAGGGTGCTTTCGGTCTTCTCATGAAGAGCGTGCACTTCCCTGGTGAGGTTGTCGCTGCCCGTAAGGGTTCTCCTCTCGTCATCGGTGTCAAGACCGCCAAGAAGATGAAGGTTGACTTCGTCGATGTCGAGTACGCTGAGGACGGCCAGGCCCTCCCTGCTGAGGCCGCCAGCCACAACGTTGCCCTCAAGAGAGGCAACGACCTTCTTTCCGTCCCCGGCCTCTCCGCCGACAAGTCACTCCTCCACCGCTCGCAGTCCCGTGCCTTCTTGTCCGACGACGGCATGCCCCAGCCCACCGAGTTCTTCCTCTCTTCCGACCCATCTGCCATCATCGAGCACACCAAGAAGGTCCTCTACCTCGAGGACGATGACATTGCCCACATCCACGAGGGTCAGCTCAACATCCACCGCCTGTCCAAGACCGACGGCACTAGCAATGTCCGTGCTATCCAGACCATCGAGATCGAGCTCCAGGAGATCATGAAGGGTCGCTTCGACCACTTCATGCAGAAGGAGATCTTCGAGCAGCCCGAGTCGATCGTCAACGCTATGCGTGGTCGCTTGAACGCAGAGGAGAAGACCGTCACCCTCGGTGGACTTCGCCAGTACATCAGCACCATCAGGCGCTGCAGACGTCTGATTTTCATCGCTTGCGGTACCTCTTACCACTCTTGCATGGCTGTTCGCGGTGCTTTTGAGGATCTGACTGAGATCCCTATCTCTGTCGAGCTGGCTTCCGACTTCCTCGATCGTCAGGCTCCTGTCTTCCGTGACGACACCTGCGTCTTCGTATCCCAGTCCGGTGAGACTGCTGACTCCCTCATGGCTCTCCGCTACTGCTTGGAGCGTGGCGCCCTGACCGTTGGTATTGTCAACGTTGTCGGTTCCAGCATCTCCCTCATGACCCACTGCGGTGTCCACATCAACGCCGGTCCCGAGATCGGTGTCGCCTCCACCAAGGCCTACACTTCTCAGTTTGTCTGCATGATCATGTTCGCTCTTACTCTGTCGGAGGACCGTGCAAGCAAGACTCAGAAGCGTTTGGAAATCATGGACGGTCTTTCCAAGATCTCCGAGCAGTTCAGGGAGATCCTCAAGCTCGACCAGAGCATCAAGGAGATGTGCCTCAAGTTCAAGGACCAGAAGTCTCTTCTCCTCCTTGGCCGTGGCTCTCAGCACGCTACCGCTCTCGAGGGCGCCCTCAAGATCAAGGAGATTAGTTATCTCCACTGCGAGGCCGTCATGTCCGGTGAGCTGAAGCACGGTGTCCTTGCTCTCGTCGACGAGAACCTCCCCATCGTCATGATCCTCACCCGTGACTCCATCTTCGCCAAGTCCCTCAACGCCTACCAGCAGGTCATCGCCCGCAAGGGTCGCCCCATCGTCATCTGCAACCAGGACGACGAGGAGTTCCCCGGCGAGAAGACCGACAAGATCGAGGTTCCTCACACCCACGAGCTCCTCCAGGGTCTGCTCAACGTCATCCCTCTCCAGCTCATGGCCTACTGGCTTGCCGTTGCTGAGGGCCTTAACGTCGACTTCCCCAGGAACTTGGCCAAGTCGGTCACTGTCGAGTAAGCGAATGAAAGCTACAAGATAGAAGAACGGTTTTGCAAAAGGGGCTCAGCTGGTACTGCGCTGCTGTTCGGGGATTGGAATTTGAGCGAGACATGAGACGATTATAAGCGATGAAGGGTTGTGGGGTGCTGGTATTTGCTGCACTTGGAGTATATGATGGGGTTACAGCAAAACCCACGGCGTTTCTTGAGGAGGCTTTCAGCCTCGACCCAAAAAACAAACATGAGATACAGAAATGACCTTGCGTTAGATAAGCTGAAATTTTGATTGGCTTTTATACCTTATACTTGTGCACAGTCTGCTCTTCTCTTCGACGTCTCCTGACTTTTTTTGCGTGACAATTGCACAGCACCTCCAGCGTTGGGAGAGTTTACTCAGGCGAGACTTGCTTATGATGTCGTCTGACCTCATCATCGGTAGGACATCGAGCCGTGACGTGAATGATTGAGCATGCAGTGCCAGTGTCGGACTCCGGGTTCGTTCCAGTCCGCGCAATGTATAACAAGTAAGTACAGTACGTGCCTTAGATGTACGCTCTGCCACGTCGTACGAATGCTTACGAAGATGGCTTACGGACTCGGCGGCATTTTACAACTGCATGGCATGCTCGACAGTCTACGCCGCTCTAAAGAAGAGAACAAGAACTGGACCGTCATGGATGATTGCTGAGTAAATCAGCTCAAAACTCTCGCTAGGTGCTTCCTACGTCGAATCAACGACAGAGACAAAATCGCACAACTGCTCGGAAGTCTTGCTTGAACGGTGTCGACAGCAAATTATGAGTTCCCTCTACACACACATAGCAAAAGCAAAAGCAAAAGCAAAAGCAAAAGCACTCTCACGTGTCCTTGAAGCTATCGATCGCATCTCCTGCTGGCGGCCATTAACAGACCCGTCACTCCTCGGTCCTGATTATCAACAAACGAGACCATCTTCCGTATCAGCGCAACAGCAAAGGGCAAACGATGAGACCCAGAAACTTGCTCGAGCTCTGAACTACATACTTTCAAACTACACCAACTTTAGCATCGGAGTAGATGTTTGTGGAAAATGTCTCCTCCGTAGCAGGTGCGAGAGAGATGTTTATGCCATGCCGGGTTCAATTCAGAGGAGGAGAGAGCGCAGCGGGTGTAGAGGGTGGGTTGGGCTTGTTGAGATCGGGAGAGGTAGGTGGGTTTCTGTGTGTGCTGGATGTTGGAACGAAGGCGAAAAAAAATCTTTTTTGGGAGTAGTGGTAGTAGCGAATAGTAAGTGGAGTCTGATAAGGAGAGTGAGAGAGCTGGCGCGGTGAGCGAGTGTTCATCTCCTTCGCCGGCGACGTCGTCCGTTGTATCTTTCCGAAGGATTCTTGGCCACACTGATTTGAAGAGCCCGCCTCAATCAGAGAGCATGAGGTAGGTTGCGTATGTTGAGGGTGTGAGATGTAGACAGACTCTCAACGTTTCATTCAGTCCACACTCGGTACTTTTCAAAGCGTCCATCCTCCAGTAGAGGCACTCTCGGCAGGCCAATATCAACACTCTTGCAAACCAGACTTTCTTGGCACATCTATTTTGCGAGAGTTTATGTACTTGAGATACAGAGAAACCCTCGACATTCATACAACTGCCGCGAAGGACTTTGCGAACCAGAATCTCAGTGGCTACCAGGTTCATATCGGCAGACATATCCTCTGATTCGGCTTTGTATGCCATTGAGATACCAGTAAAGCTTGCTTCGCATGTTCACATCTAGCATGCCCATGTTTATGTTATAGGCTTCACATTCGGAAACGACGGCGCTTGCCAAAAAGACACGGACAAGAGTGCAATCACACCTCGACGTCGATTCACGCGCAACAAACTTATACATGGGCGTCAGTATCCAGCGATCGATCGCTCGCACGATCGACGTCACTCACTACCCGAAGGATGTCGCCAGTGAAGTAGATTTAGTTGAAAAGCGCCGGGAGACACAAGGCTAGGGCAGTATGACTTGAGTATGACCTTTTAGTATTTTCTGCTCTCAGAACGAGAAGATAGCCAATATCGCCCCGATGTTGCGAAGGCACATTCCGGTCTGTCGTGAGGTCAGATAGGGGACAGATCTTGTTGGAGCAGATGACGGCGATGACCAATCGAGTAGTCACGAAGCCTGCACTGGACTCCAATTACCTATTTGAGCAATTCCATGATGCTTCTGGATCGAGCTGTGAGCGAGAGCAAGAAGACGAGGGGCCAAACGGTGATGGATCTGTCGGTTGATGTTTCGAATCCGATGGGACCGAGGATGTTGTTGTTCGCATGAACCGAATCCAACCCCCGCTTCACCACTGGCAATATTGCTGCAATGCATATGCATGTGATCCTCGAATCCTTCACTATTCGGCACCTGGCTGTGCCAGGTACTAGTATGTACTGATTCAGCGATAAGGCTACGACTATGATGGCTGCAGGAGGTGGCCTAAAAGGTCACCAAGATAAACTTGTGTCGTTGGACTTTACTGTCGGCTCCACGTAGTTAGTGGATGCTTTGGGTTTTGAGGAAAGACGTCATAAAGTAAACATTAGATCTTGTAGATAGTATAGCTGCTCTTGACAAATGCGATGCTCATGCAATTAGCTCGAGAAACCAACGGTCAGACAGCGGTCAGGTTTACCAGCCCCAAGCCCGCCACATCATGCGATGTCTTAGATCCTGCAGGAAACCGAAGGCTGGCGCGCAGCAAAATGTCGACTAACGGATCGTGTTTCTATACAGAAGCAGCCTCAGGATGTCCGGGTGTCAGCATAGCGATCCGAATCCGGTAAATGCGAGCTACAGTTCCCGTCGATCAATACCACATAAGCATCGATCTCACGCTCGGAAGGGAAGTCAAAAAATCCTTGGGCGCTGTAGATCGTCGGCTCCACGTACAACCCGAACGGAGACATGGCTGCGCGTCGATCGTTAGTCTCCTGCATGTGATGGTCTTGAACATTGATCTATAAGACATGGCTTATTATCGCCTGCGTTGCTACATAAAGAGGAGGGGGTCGTTCCGGGTCGCGATCTCCGCTTGTCATAATCGTTCCGATTAAGCATATTTACAATGCATTTGCATTTGAACGCACATATTGGAATCTTGTTGTGCAGTCTGCTGCGAGTCACACAAGCAGTGACTCTTCAAAACGCTGAAGATGGCTTCTCTACATTACAGCAATGGTACGACGAATTGACGGGCCTCTGGATTCCATCAACCGGATGGTGGAATAGCGCCAACTGTGAGCTATGCCGCACGAGATGGATCGTTGATTCTGTCAAATAGAAAACAATCACTGACTTCACGACTAGGCCTCACCGTGATAGCAGATTTAGCTGCGATCGATCCTTCGGTGCGACAACGCGGTAGTTCCATCTGGCCAAACACATACACCCAAGCCCAGAAGTACAACCTGCAAATGCAAAAAGTCGTCACGCAAAACTACCTCGCATTTTCATACTATGCCTCCAACGGGCCTCCCCTACCGCGCTTTGTTGCAATGCCTCAAGCGCAACAAACGAACGGTTTTTTGAACGGATACTACGACGATGAGGGTTGGTGGGCACTAGCCTGGTAAGACCATTTCACGCTCATACTGATCGTCGTGATTGGCTGACCCATTACAGGATCGCGGTCTACGACGTGACAGGCGACCAGAAGTACCTCCAGACCGCGCAGTCGATCTTCGACGATATGGACAAGGCCTACGGCACGACGCCGTGTGGCGGTTTGTGGTGGGACAAAGCGCACACTTACGTCAACGCCATTGCGAATGAGCTTTACATTGATGTTGCGGCGCATTTGGCAAACAGGTCATCGCAATACAGGTCGGCCTACTACCTGGACAAGGCAAAGACGGCATGGAAATGGTTCCAGCAGAGTGGTATGATCAACGGTCAATCGAATATCAACGATGGGCTTGATAGTTCTTGCAAGAACAATGGCGGGACTGTCTGGTAAGTTCAACGTCGAGTGTGCTAAGGGACTTGTAGTGGCTAATGCATAATCATAGGTCGTACAACCAGGGTGTCATCCTCGGTGCCCTATCTGAATTGTACAAGGCAACGAAAGACACCAGCTATACGGCAACAGCGAAAAAGATTGCCGACGCTGGGATCGCGAAGTTGACCGATAGCAATGGCATCCTGCACGACCCGTGCGAGCCAGACTGCGGCGGAGACGGTTCGCAGTTCAAGGGCATCTTCGCGCGTAACTTGCAGATATTGCAGCAGACGAGCCCTGAGTCCAGATATGCCGATTTCCTCGATCGGAACGCGGATAGCGTCTGGCAGTCAGACAGGAATGATAGAAACGAATTCGGGTTGGAATGGGATGGGCCATACGTGGGTCCGGCTAATGCTTCTACTCAGAGCTCGGCTTTGGATGCCATTGTGGGTGCTTTGAGCACTTAGAGGCAGTATAGAAGAAAAATATTGATCGGTAGAAGGCTTGGTTTGGAAATGGGACTACAATTTTTGGATGAAACGATGAGATGCGGGACGAATGCCATCAGACATATTGGAGATTGTAATGAACAAAACCTCTTGGTTGGCTACGGCAGGTCGTCAAATGTCTCTGCATAGGGTTCTAAAATCATCACAATGGCGATAGCCAATGTACTATCGTTCTGCGGACTATGGTACTTCCGCACCAGTTCGACAGACATCAAAGAGATATGAGTACAATGACCTCAGGAATCTGTGCACAATATTGGAGATATAATCAAGGAGGATGATACGAGGTTGAATTGAAGAGAATATAGACCAGGAGAAGCTTTCAGCGTATTGCCATCCAGGGCGTACGCGGTTGAAAATGGTTCTACGCTTACAAAGCGTTGAGGAGAGCAGTGTAGGCGGCCTTGGGCTGAGCCTGGGAGTTGAAGAGCAGGGGAGTCTTGTCGGCGCGCCACGACTGTAGGTGATATGGTTAGTGTCGGTTTTTGGGTCATTTTTGGGTGAAAAATGTCAAAACTTACGGTGTTGTCGGTAATACCCCAGGAGGTGATACCAACACAGTTCTGGACGTCAAGGCAAGAGTGCATCGCCTTAAGGTAGTCAGCGCTCGATGCGCCCTGAATGTCGAGCTCAGTGACGGCGCACTCAGGAGCGGCGGCACAGAGGGCCTTCATGGCGTTAACGACATCGGTGGCGGTGGGCCAGCCGTTACCGTTGGAAAGGTGCTGTGAAACGTTAGCATCCTGGCAACTTTCCAAAGAGATTGATCGTTGAACTTACCATCTGGCTGCCAATTCCGTCAATGGGAACGCCGGCGGCGCGCCACTTCTTGACGTACTTGATCATACCCTGAGTCTTGCCGTAGTTGGCAACATCAAGGTTGTAATCGTTGATGTAGAGCTTGGCCGACGGGTCAGCGGCGCGAGCGGTCTCGAAGGCAATGCGGACGTAGTCCTCGCCGATGACCTTCATCCAGTGGCTCTGCCTGAGAGTACCGTCCTCGTTGAAGATCTCGTTGGTGACGTCCTACAATCATCAGTATAGGGTTCGATCAAAGCGGTATCCAGCTCTACTGACCCATGCGTAGATCTTGCCCTTGTAGCGGCCAACGACAGTCTTGATGTGGTTCTGCATGACAGAGATCAAGGTGTTCTTGTCGTTGATGTTGGTGACCCAGGCGGGGACCTGGCTGTGCCAGACAAGAGTGTGACCACGGACGAGCTTGCCGTTGGTCTGAGCCCAGTTGACGAGCCAGTCGGCACCGTTGAAGTTGAAGTTGCCACGGGAAGGCTCAGTGGCATCGAACTTCATGGAGTTCTCGGGGGTGATCTGGCCGAAGTTGGCCTTGGCAGCATTGTTGATGTTGCTCTGGGAAAGAATGCCCTGATCACTGGCAGTGCCCCAGTACCTATAAGGATATTAGCAAAGCCCAAATGCGTGTTAGAGCTTAGGGTTTGACTGACTTCTTGCCCTTGGCCTTGAAGCCGGCATCGACAGTCTTAGCAGCGCGAGCCTCGATGTGAGACTCAGGAATGGCCGCTGCGGAAGCAAGCGACAGCACAGAGAGTGCGGCAATGGCGTTGGAAATCAGCATGTTTGCGAAAGTTGAAGGTAGAAAAGAGAAGTAAGTGTGTGTGAAAGAATGTAGAAGGTCGGGATGAGTGTGATGGAGAGAAAGGCGTTTAGGGCAGGAAACTCGACAACCTATTTATCTTGATCCTGGGTCTTCGCCAACATGTCGAAGCAACTTTAAGGTTGGCCCAGTCGATGCTGCGCCCATGGCTAGGGATTGTGCTGGACGTAGCAAATAGATTGCTCTGTCAGATTAGCGTACGAGCAGCCAGAATAGCCAAAGTGATTCAAGCAGTAGCACCAGCGTTTGAGCCACTGAACATCGCTTGTCCGCACCTCGTGACACTAGATTTTCTAGTAGGATGTAACAGTATGTGCATTGCGGTCACCGGCCAAAAGTAGGGACTTGCACGGCAGATGGTTGTTCGCATCCTCCGTGTCGGAAAGGGATCCAAAAGTGGCGGCGAAGATCCGTAGCGTCTCGGCCAAATCCTGGGGGGCATCACCGTGCAGGATATGGCTAATTAGGCGTGGAAGGCGTGTGGAAGGCAAGCCTTGTGGCTTCAGATGAAACCTCCTGGGGGCGGATATGACAATAATGACGAGGTACTGATGGCGCTCCGGCTGATGCCTCTCCTGCTGGCCAGACGAGTCCTATACTATACTGAAGGTGCACAAACCGCAAGCAACACCGCCTTTTGCAAATGAAGGGGACGAGTCAGGCATCTTGGCCGCCATAAGGCTAGGCCAAAGGTCAATGCCTTGAGAAAATACCAAGCCAAGTAAGCATCAAAGTATCAGCCGGTTATTTACAATTGACCCCTTGGCATAGATGATCAGGGATTTGCTAGTGGTGGAAATTCAATCTTTGATAGTCATCACACACTACTATCTGCATATAGTCACTCTCGTGTTAAGGGTGTGTGAATATATTCATCAACGCACTAAACAAAAGCTGGAGTGCGCAAGCGAGCCTCGGCTATCAATTGAGTAGCATCAAAACAATGTTGTTATAGTGGTACCTCCTACTAGCACGTCCACGAGTGGATCCTTCGTTGCACAGTGCGTCAATTTCGTGGCACCGCGGCATTGCAAAATTGATATTAATGGCCAGCTGCCCATGCGGACGACGCTTCTCCGTTGAAAGGAAACAGAATTTGCTGCATGACATGATGGAGTAATAAACGTTTGCCGTTAAAACACTCGGCCCGAAACACGTGCGGCTAATGTCACATAGTGTCGTTAGCGACGCCTTCAGAACTCAGGAGTCCGTCCGAAAGCATCGCGGGGATTTCATGGGTGTATGGAAGTATTCAGTCGATGTTTCCAGAATGGTTACAGTACACTCTGTCTCGAACTCTATGCTTATATCCTTGAGTCGGCTGATGTGCCGTTGGAGACCCTGATAACGACAGGCAAAGATCCCAGCATTGACCGTGCTACAACCCCTCTGGAAGAATTCGAAAGGACACTCATTATTGATAGCGAGAGATTATGCGCAGATTATTGATGGCCTGCTGTATTGCTTCGTATCAAAGCAGCACGTGCCCATGATCCCCCTCATTCTACTGTATTAAAGGAATTCACGTGCAAGGGTGACGAACGGATAATTCCACCGATAAGATCTTCGTTATCAACGACGACGAGTCTAAAGTCTCACACGTCCGTCCTTCAAAGATGCCCAATCCTCAAGCGTGAACGCCTGATACGCTTTCGCTCCTGGCGGAAGCCAAAAGAGCTTGTCTTGACTAGCAACTTTTGCTATGACCTCAGGATCGATGCCCTCTCGTTTCGCCTGGCCTTTCTGAATCTTGAATGTTCCAGTATACGAGAGAGCAGACTTGGTCCTTAGAAAGAGGGGAACCGCATATCGAGGCAAGCGATCGATGGCAAACCGAGCTAGTCCGGCTAGATCAAGGGTGTCGGGTGAAGCACCAGCAGACAAGACGATGGCGGCGCAGCCACATCTGCCATCGGCATGTGGGACACTCACGCCGTAGACATTGCACTCATCGATCTCGGGGAAGCTACCGATGACGTCTGCAACCTCGTTCGTCGACACGTTCTCAGAGCGCCACCTGAACGTGTCGCCTAGGCGGTCGACGAAGTAGACTCGTCCGTCGGCATCCTGTCGTTGTACGTCGCCGCTTCGGAACCAGAGGTCTCCGGGCGCGAAGGCATTGCGCATCCAGCGCTTGTCGGATGCCCCTTCATTTTTGAAGTAGCCTCGGAAGACCGCGTCCTTCATCAGAGGATCAACCCGATGCAGCACCTCGCCTGGCTCACCTGGATTGCTCAGCTGGACGAATCCGTCTGCACCTCGAACGATGTCTTCTGTGTCGGGATCGATTCTGGCGTGTATTTCGTTCCCATTGTTCCAGTACTTCCAAAGTAGACCACGTAAGGTTATGGCATCTCTTGTGAACTCATTGCGGTTGTAATTGAAACAGCCGCCTGTTCCATCGGTGGCTGCATATAGCTCGTGTATGACAGGAACGTTGAATCGTTGACGGAACTTCTCCCAGACGTCGGGCCTCATGCCGTTGCCCCAAGCCTCTTCAACTTTGTGTGCCCTCTCGAGAGGATGCGGAGGCGCGTTGACCAGATATCTGCACAGCTCGCCAACATACTGCAGTCTGTTCGCTCCTGAAGAGCTAACTTCATTCCAGAATGTCTTGTGTGAAAACTTCCTTCCAATGCTCACCGTCGCGCCAGCATACATTATAGGCACTGTACAAAGACCCAGGGCTGCGCCGTGGTAAAGAGGCAGGCACGTGTACATGTTGTCTCCCAGCTTGAGATTGAGATACTGTGCCATAGCTCGAGCAGTGTTGATCCAACGGCCGGCGGTGATGACAGTCGCTTTTGGCAAGCCTGTCGTGCCAGAGGTGTAAATCAGCTGGCGCAAATCCGTAGCCTGGATCCCAGCCGTCCGCGAGGCGGGCAAAGGTGTTGTATCGAGGCAAGAACTGACAAGATCGTCATCGTAGTATTGAATCTGCACGTTTTCTGCTGCGAGATTGTCTCGACAGGGCTCCACCAGTTGTTCAATAGCTTTCTCCGCGATCAAGTACCTGGAACCGACAAGCTGAGAGACTGTCAGCCTTTTTTTTTGAAGTCCTCTATGATTGTGAGCACCCAGCTTACCTTGACACAATGCACAAGCGAATCGCTCGTCAAATTACTATTGATAAAAGCCGGACACGCACCAATACCCTCAAGTGCAAACCACAGCAGCACGTAGCTGTTGCTATTACGCCCATCGAGAGCAACAATCTCATTCCTTTCGATTCCCAGATCGTTCATAAGCCAGTTGCCAACTCTCTGGACCTCCAAGTAGAACTGCTTGTAAGTCCACTGCGATCCTTCGAATTGCAAGAACACATGATTTGGTCTGTCCTGCTCTGCCCACCATTCCAAGACGTGATAGTTAAGTATTTTGTTCTCGGCCTGCCTCTTGGCGATGAATGCGAATGACTCTGCGGTAGCATTGTTCAGGTCGCCGATCTTGAGATCGTTGCGAATGTGGAACTTCGCGTCGAGATATGCAGCTGTAGCAGCGATGCCGGATAAGGCGGCAACTGTCGTCACTGGGACTGTATCAGCATAAAGCGCTGTGCAGTGTAGCTTGCTACCAGATTCGACTTACAAGCCATGCCGCGCGGTGATATCGACTCCTCTCGCGCCCACAGAGGTTGGATGAACAACGAAGAGCAGCAAGGAGAAACATGGTGAGCATTTGTCTGCAGATCGGTATTCCATTATTCCCCTCTCGCAAAGCCTAATGTGTGCATAAACCTTTGCAACGGTGTTTTGTGCCTCGGCGAACAGCAGCGGGGAAACACCATCGCGAACGCGAACCTAACATCATCTCTCGGTCATAAGACAATTAGCGAAAATCACCAGATGTCGTGTAATCTGAACAGTAATCCAGTGGTCCAGTAGTCTGAAAAATCTGTGTTGCTCCGGTCGCTTCGTTGGCTGACCTTAGCCGCAAGCATCCGTGTAGCCATCTCACAATCTGAGTCCCATAAGACTTGGAGTTCGAGTAAAGCTACTGCGTATTTCAGCAATAGTCTCGGCGAGATTTGAGCAAAACCCGTCAGTACCTAGTAGCTATTGAGATCGCTACATGGATTTTCATGAGCATCAACTGCACACCACACAGACAAATAGCGATATCCGGGGCAGCACTGTATGATTGAGTTCTTACAATGTGGTTTCACAAGATAACGCTGCATTTCCTGTAGACTGACATTATCTATACCGCTCGCATGTAGTCCTTCAATACTTTCCTCAAATCTTCCGTAAACAAGCCAGGAATCGCCACGCAGCTAGCTAGCTTCCACTATACAATCGCAGCGCGTGATGAGAAAGATTCCTCTCCAATGTACACAGTAGTCGTGCTCGTGATGCACAAAACACACAAGATGCTTGTGCGGAAGCAGCGATTTTCAATCCTTCGTCGCTGCACCTGCTGTAGACCCTCTATCCCAGTTCATTCGAATCGGGTAATCTATTTCGTAAGCTTCTCGGCCTCCTTCTTAGCCTGAGCACCGAGCTGCTCGGCCTTGTTGATGACAGCGTTGGCGCCCTCCTTGGTCTTCTCTGCGGCCTGGCCGAGCTTGCCCTCGACGGTGGCAATGCCATCCTGTGCCTGGAGCTCGAGTCTCTTCTCGCGGCCACCCATGCTGTCAAATTGTCAGCGATCTAGCTACAGTCTCCAAAGCTGAAACCGAGGACTCGGAGTGTGGGAACGAGTATACGTACTGCCAGTGCTGAACGTAGCGGTAGCCCTGGGTAGCCTGTGCGCCGAAGTTGACCAAGTGGCATCCGAAGAGGAGGTAGTTCCTAGGCTGAACGGCCATAGCGTAGCGCATGAATGTGCTGCTGTAACCGATAAGAGCTGCGGTCATGGGACCGGAGATACTGTTGTTGGGATCTTGGTTAGCTTCACAGTCCAAGCCGACCTTCTTGGTGTACACCGCGCGCGCGCAACGAATCGCCGCGACATGATCCTGCTAGACATACATCTCGGGGTCTTTCTGGGTGTCCATGACGGCCGCAATGGGGATACCGAAGTTGGATGCCGGGCCCCAGAAGTCTGTATTGTTGAGGCCATGGTCAGCCAATGTTCTCGTAACCCTTCTTCCCCTCCCAACCATTGATATCCATTCTCCTCGGCTTCCAAAGACCACAAGCATGCGCTCGCGCAATGCGCCTCATCTTGCAAGCCGTATTCGTATTCCTCCTCATTCTCGGGTGACGACTAACGGGTTGAGCAGAAGTAGTCCGCGACCGGGTTGGCCCGGATTTTGGCGTTGAGCGCCTTGATTGCTGCGGCCATGTTGTCGACGTCGGTATGCGATTACTCGGGATACGGTGTCGGGGTATAATAGTGAGAGGGTTGCTGCTGTCGTGTGAGGTGCGGCTTTGGTTGGCTGGTTGGCTCTGCGAACTGCTCCGACGCTCGCTGCGGCTTCGCGGGAGAGACACGGCAACGCGCTTTGGCGGGTGGGAGTTATAGATAGATGATGGAGATAAGCTTCCGATACCGCCAGTATGTTAATGGTGAATTGCTTGTTATTATTGAATGAATACTGTAGCTACAAGCATATAAACCTTCCACCAAATACGATATCACGTGTTAATTCATTCAATGGAATTAGCACCACATCGTCACTACAGAGGTACCAGAAATGTCCTCACGGACAGACGGATCGTCATCACTACGAGGATACCGGCACTGCTACAGGATAGTGGGATTTGCTCAAGGCTTCTTCGTGGATTAAGCTAAATGCTCGCTTGTATGATACAATTACACCTTTGCACGTCTATGGCGGCGCTTCTGGTGTAGTACGCCCATCCTATGCAGAATTGTCTCATATTGCTTAGAGCTTCTCGTACTCTGGAAAAGAAACAGTTAGCAAAGTGTTTCTGAACAAACCAGTCCTTAAAAGATGTCCACTTACCAAGCTTGCCCTCTAGCTTCTTGCTCTCGGCAACCTTCCGTACCGCCTTGTTGAAGTCGTCCTGGTTGACAGCGTCTCTGTAGTCCTTGATGGCGAAGAGACCCGCCTCTGTGACCACGTTCCTCAAATCGGCACCGTTCAAGCCATCGCTCATCTTCACCACAGACTCGAAGTCGATCTCACCCTCCTTCACTACACTTGCTGCGTGAATCTTGAGCACCTCCAGTCTGCCTGCCTCGTTCGGGAGGGGAATCTCGATCTTCCTGTCCAGACGACCTGCTCTGAGCAGCGCAGGGTCAAGTGTGTCGGGTCTGTTTGTTGCCATGATGATCTTTGTCTTTCCAAGGTAGTCAAAACCGTCGAGCTGGTTGAGGAGTTCCATGAGTGTACGCTGAATTTCACGATCGGCTGAGGTTCCCTCGGAGAAACGACGACCACCGATGGCGTCGATTTCGTCCATGAAGATGATGCAGGGCTCGTGCTCCTTTGCGTACCCGAACATCTCACGGATGAGACGAGCGGACTCGCCGATGTACTTGTCAACGATGGCCGAGGACACGACTGTGTAAAATTAGCATCTTGACATGCTTAAACATCCAACGAAATTGCTTACCCTTGAGGAAGTTGGTCTCGAGACCGCTTGCGACAGCTCTCGCGAGCAAGGTCTTGCCAGTACCGGGAGGTCCGTAAAGCAAAACACCCTTCGGAGGCTTGATGCCCACACGCAAGAACAGTTCAGGGTTCTTGAGTGGCAGCTCGATGACCTCACGCAGCTCTCTGATCTGGTCGTTCAGACCGCCAATACCACCAAATGAGACTTGACCGGGGTCCTCCAGCGACATGTTGTACACCATCGGGTCGACTTCACGCGGAAGCATGCGCATGATTGTGAGTGTGGTCATATCCAGCGCCACTCTTGTGCCCTGCTTCAACTTCGCCTTGTCAACCTTTGAGCGGCAGCCGACGACATAGCGCGGCCCTGATGATGCTTTCACAATGACTATCCAAAGTTGTCAGTATCCCATCTCGCATTCATGCCCTCTCCCTATTTGCGCAAACTCACATCTTTCTTCATCCAACTGCTTCAGCACCTCGCCGATGATCTGACCAACACTCTGAAGCGCCTTGATGTTGTCCTCGGAAACGTCGTAGTCATGTTGCAGGCCCTTGATATCTAGTCGTAGCGACTTGAGCTTTGCTTCCCACTCCCTCGAATCAAGCAGTGTCTTCTTGTACTCCTCGAGCGCGTGCTCTCTCTCCGGATCGCTGGCCATCTTTGGCTTGTCTGTGTGCAAGGTGGCTGTTGTTTCGATGGCGACAGCTCTTTACTGACGCGAGAGATGATGCGCGGCTTCGATTCTGGAGGTGTCTGTATTGCTGATGGCTTTGAAGTGGCGAGTGGGTCGGAGGCTGGGTTTGATGGGTAATGCGGTGCTGTGCTTTGGTTGGCTTGTGTTTGAAGGTCGCAGCGCTGGCAGTGACGACGAGCACAGCTCCAACGCGCTCGCGGGAAGGTCTGCCGCATCGGGCCTTCCCTCAAAGCTACCTTACGTCTGCCTTCACTTTCATCAACAACTTCACGTTCATGCAAGATGTGTGCACACACAAAATTGAGGCACCGCAGATCTAGACAAGTGGCTCATTGCTATCCGACTGTCTCAACAGTTGCTTGCATCATGAATAGCTTTGCCTCTGCCAGTCACTAGACCCGGTCTTCCGCTCTTCCCGACATAAGTCTGCATATTGTTCAGCACGCAACCTGGAAACTCTGAACTACGAGCCGCGTGTAGAAGCGTTCATATGGTCATTCGAAGCATTTCACTGTCTCTGGGATGGCAAAAAATGGCATTGAAGAGTATGTCAAGTTTTGCCGACCAGCAGACATCTGAAGTTGTAGGACTTGGACTGCTCCTGGCGAGCCCGGCACGTTATAAACAACCAACGTGTCCTCAAGGTTGTAATACAATCGATCCAGCGCTTCTTCGCATCACACGACGATACCATGCGCTTCAACGCAGAGAACCAGTTGTTCCCATCGAGACGTAGACTTTAATCGCGATTCTCCAACCCCTTGCTGTTCAACAGATCGACTCCTAGCGGTAATGCAATGACTTTGAAAAGAGATGTACAAGTGGAATTGAGAGTGCTGTCTCATCATCATACGCTCTACCATCTTATTTGCTATGTCGCTCTGCATTTGCTTACTGCTCAGATTCGTAACGAGCACGAGTACTGGTTGTATTCTTGCTTCGGGAAACTTCCGACCAATGCACTTCGGGGATCCGAGTGGCTGATATCGCATGGCTTGTTTATACTGGCGAGCCCAGACATCAACCACTTTCTGGCACGAGTCGAATATGCGCATGACTATAACACGCTCATCTTGTAGATACAAGCATGGAAATAGATAGCCCGGCTCGTCCGGATGTGATTCATGTGGCACAAATTGATGAGAACTCCGCACGTGTCTGTGTCCATCGTGGTGGTACTTCATGAGGTCCAGGCTAAAGGCGTGCCATCGAGAGTGGTGAGAGTGATGAACGTGCCTCTTTGAGCCATGCAAGATGGCTCGATGGCAGAAGGGCTCACTACTCCCTCTTCTTTTGACCGTTGACACGTTGCCCAGTTGCCCAGTTGCAGTAGGCGCTACTTCGGTGAGATGGCATGGACAGATAGCTCGTCCCAGCTGATTTAAACCAATCAGAGCATGGGCAAAGCTAGCTGTTTGTGTTGCCCATGTGTACACGTTATTGTGCTGGGCTCATACGGTGCAACCCGCCCGTTTCGAGAAGCCCGGCACGTATGCTGCTGCAGGGGGCGTGCCTTGTGATGAACTTCTGCACCCAAGCCCACAAGGTGAGGTGCCTGTTGTTGGGCAGGTCGATATGATGTGTGCGCCGCCGTGAGCGGATCTCCGCAGCCCAGGCGTTGGGAAATGCCTGCCCCGCGGTGAGGAGGGGTCCGACTCGACTCAGAGCTCAAAAATAATCAACACCACCTTCGCATCCTCCCTTCTTTGCCTGACATCCACAAACAACCTCACAAACACAAACCAGAGAAGCATCAGGTAAGCATCCACTACCGCGTGCACTTTAGCGGGAATCTTCACGTCGCTGCCCATGGAGCTCCGCATTTTGCGGAACAGATCGGGATGCTGCCACGCTCGAACCGACCATTGCAGCATCATTTGAGGGACCCTTGTTACATCTACTCTACCTTGATTGTTGATTCTCTCGTCACCTCTTGACTGACTCTCACTCTCTCAGCAAACCGCCAACATGCCTATCTCCAAGATCCACTCCCGCTACGTCTACGACTCCCGTGGAAACCCCACCGTCGAGGTCGACATTGTCACCGAGACCGGTCTCCACCGCGCCATCGTCCCCTCTGGTGCCTCTACCGGCTCTCACGAGGCTTGCGAGCTCCGTGATGGTGACAAGAGCAAGTGGGCTGGCAAGGGTAAGAAGAGCTTTCAAGAGCACACAATCCACAAAAGACATATCTGACGACGAGCTCCAGGTGTGACCAAGGCTGTTGCCAACGTCAACGAGATCATTGCTCCCGCTCTCATCAAGGAGAACCTCGACGTCAAGGACCAGGCCGCCGTTGACGCTTTCCTCAACAAGCTCGATGGCACCACCAACAAGACCAAGATTGGTGCCAACGCCATCCTCGGTGTCTCCATGGCTGTGGCCAAGGCTGCCGCCGCCGAGAAGCGTGTCCCTCTCTACGCCCACATCAGCGACCTTTCCGGCACCAAGAAGCCCTTCGTTCTCCCCGTTCCCTTCATGAACGTCGTCAACGGTGGCTCCCACGCCGGTGGCCGTCTTGCCTTCCAGGAGTTCATGATCGTTCCCAGGTAAGATATGCCTGCCGAATCATTACATCGACCATCACTGACAACATACAGCGCCGCTCCCTCCTTCACCGAGGCCATGCGCCAGGGTGCTGAGGTCTACCAGAAGCTGAAGTCCCTCACCAAGAAGAGGTACGGCCAGTCTGCCGGCAACGTCGGTGACGAGGGTGGTGTCGCTCCCGATATTCAGACCGCTGAGGAGGCTCTTGACCTCATCACCGACGCCATTGAGGAGGCCGGCTACACTGGCCAGATCAAGATCGCCATGGACGTTGCCTCCTCCGAGTTCTACAAGGCCGACGAGAAGAAGTACGACCTTGACTTCAAGAACCCCGACTCTGACAAGAGCAAGTGGATCACCTACGAGCAGCTTGCCGACCAGTACAAGCAGCTCGCTGCCAAGTACCCCATTGTCTCCATTGAGGACCCCTTCGCTGAGGATGACTGGGAGGCCTGGAGCTACTTCTACAAGACCTCTGGCTCTGACTTCCAGATCGTCGGTGATGACCTTACCGTCACCAACCCCGAGTTCATCAAGAAGGCCATCGAGACCAAGGCCTGCAACGCCCTCCTCCTCAAGGTCAACCAGATCGGTACCATCACCGAGGCCATCAACGCCGCCAAGGACTCATTCGCCGCTGGCTGGGGTGTCATGGTCTCCCACCGTTCCGGTGAGACCGAGGACGTCACCATCGCCGACATCGTCGTCGGTCTCCGTGCCGGCCAGATCAAGACCGGTGCTCCTGCCCGTTCCGAGCGTCTCGCCAAGCTTAACCAGATCCTCCGTATCGAGGAGGAGCTCGGTGACAAGGCCGTCTACGCCGGTGACAACTTCCGCACTGCTATCAACTTGTAAGCTATCTCATAGCTTGATGGCTACGAGAGTAGTAATTTCTTTATCATGAGGATGACGAGACGGATGCATGGCTAGCGTTAGTCGGATGAACAAAAAGTATTCAAATGTCCAAACAATCAACGACGCGATCATGTTCCACGTTTCTAAGATGTCCTTGTGCTGTTTCGTGATCACTATTCTAGGCAAGCCCTGGACGCATACGCAGAAGGCAGTAACATCACCGTTGCATCTCCCGAGATATGAGAGCTTCAACGCCTTTGATAGCCGCTCTTCGGAACATGTATGGGTGTCAGGTACGTAATATCGGGTCGTTTCGCGGCTGTTGACATACCGCAAGCTCCTTTGACTCCGACAATGTCCGACTAATGTCTAGCATCATGCGAAGAAGTGTCCAGCGTCTGTCACAGCTGGACTGGATGCACACATTCGCTTTCGAACGTCGCTGGAAGTAAGAGAAAACTCCTCGTTGTGCACGATGTATGGCGCGATGAGAATTCATGCAATGCCCGCGGTTCTCTGCCAGGTTCGAGATATGTATATTATGTACAGAGTTGTTCTGTAACTTTACGGTCGCCACATGTGGTCTATCACATATGATGGAATCAGGGCTTTGTAGTGGTGATTCCCAGTTCTATCTGCCGTTCCGTTGATATACACGTGGTCTGAGTTTCCGAAGTATAAGGAAATATTGCGCAGCGGGTTCCTTGCGCAGATCTTATACAGTGTGTATCCATCGCGGACTAGACAAAGTATGTATAAATGCCTCATCGGATGTCGGACAACCGATCTCCGGGTACGAGGTCAAGAATATTCGACTGGGCTGGTCTAAGGTCAAATAGATGACTGAAGATGAGTGAGCAATTCCGACTGAACCTTGATGGTTGAACCATGTCACATGAATTCTGACTGATCGACCAGCTCCCTTCTGCGTGAACATGCAAAGAGAACATTTGCTGAACGTACAAACGTGGTATGTGAACCAAGAATAGGTACCATATATATATCACATCCTAAGTGATCTGTCGATACATGTAAACACATGTACATGTACCTCGCGATCGTCTATTTTCGAATCGACATTCCTAACCCTAGTAACTCCATAGATTTAACATTTGATTGACATGCCCCTCGAATGTTACTAACCAAAGCATAAAGTGATTCGCAGTCAGCCAGCCTCCAGCACCACCATCGTTGTACAGCACTGTCGCTCCGCCAATTAATGATACCAGGGCTTGGATTCGGTAGCCTTGACGCCGCGTCAGGCTCAGCTCAAAGCTACAGTCGCCCGAGCAGATATTCATACATTCCTGCTGATCGTTGAGCGAGCATCGAGCCGCCATCATCCGACTGCCAGCAGCAGCAGCAGTCATAAGCAATAATTCCAAACGAGAAAAGACAACTCGTACAGTAAGCATCGCGTACGCTTCTTGGTATCTCCAAGCTCCAGCATAGGTACATATCCAGGGCCCGCGATCGGCAAAAAGGCACAGTACAAGTATTGGTTTCGTGTGCCTCCAGGCTCCAAAGCTTCTTTGGGGCAGACTGGGGGCGCCCTGGGGGCGTCCAGCAGCCAGCTCTGGCCCTCTGGGCTCTCGCATACCGCACGGGCCGCGTGAAGCACGAGAGAACCAATGGCACCGACTCGTCACAGCCAACCCGCGCCATTCCTGAGTTGACATGGCGGACCGTTAGGGAATGCGTGGTCCCTATTGGGCGGTCAATAGAGCCAGATACCTGTGACAAGAGGTTCAAAAGTAACTGCTGGTGCCCCCTCCTAGATGCTGCTTTGGTTGTTTCTGCAGACCTACATATCCATATTCGCCTACCGATACTCACTACTCCAAATACTACGTCAAACCACACACGCACAGCAAACATGCACGCTATCACTCTCACCGCAGTGGCTCTGCTGTCCACTCTCGCCGCCGCGCAAATCCCCGGTCTCCCCACCTGCGCAACCAGCTGTGTTGGCACCTCGTTCGGCTCCTGCGGCAACCTCGATGTGAAGTGCATTTGCAGCAACACCGAGCTCCTGAGCGGCCTCGCGTGCTGTGTCAGCACTGCCTGTGAAGCCGCCGACCAAGAGAGTAAGCTCAATTCTCCACCCTAGAACTTGCCGTCTGTCAAACAACTACTAACAAGCCTCGCTCCGCAGAAACAATCCAATTCGCCAATTCCCTCTGTGGCGGCCAGGGCGTCAACAACCTGCCCCAGTCCGCGACGTGCGCTGCCGGCGCTGCCAGCTCGACTGCTGCCGCGAGCGGTAGCTCTTCTTCTGACGCCTCCGCCTCGGCCACGTCCTCTGCTTCCGGCGACTCGTCGGCCAGCACCTCTTCTGCCGCTTCTGAGTCGACTGCCTCGAGCGAGTCCTCGAGCGGAACAGCTGCTTCCAGCGCTGCGAGCCAGACCGGTTCTTCTACTACTTCCTCTTCTGTTCAGCAATCAACTGGTGGTGCAGAGAGCTTGAAGAGCGGTTTCGTCAACGCTGGTCTGGGTATGGTCCTGGCTGGTGTTGTCGCTGCCCTGTAAGGGAGTGGTCGAGAAGCGAGAATAGTCTGTCTGCTTGGGCATTTCGGCGTGTCTTTTTTAATACTGTATGTTTAGTGGTTGAGGGAGTTTGTTTTCCCACATCAATGAATCAAATATCTTGAAGCCTGATTCTTACCTCTTTCCGTGCTCTCTCCACATGTGAGCATGTGTAAATTGTTGCGATCAACATCAATTCACAGAGCCAATACAAGAGTATGGTCGAGGTTGCGGAAATGCGAAAGGCGCACGCGCGTCTGATCGTCAAGATTTGGAAGCCTGATCTCTCGTGTTCCATGTTTCTAGCAAACCGATAACCATATCGGCTAATGCTTTTCTTGGTCGACTAACAATCACACCTCGTGACCCCACGCACGCTCAGACCCAAAGGCCACTGTCCGCGCACGGATTGTCGGCAAGCTCTGCAAGCGTGCAGCTCTGGCAGGTAAGGGCATTCCAAGACAAGGCGCCTTGGTAGCACGACATTGCATAACCGAGCAGCGGCTGTCGCGTTGCACAGGAACAGGATGCAAACAATCGCATTGATGGGTCGTATCCGCGTGAGAAAGCGATTGCGCCTCACTGTATTTTGATAGCGGCATTCGGAAAACAGGTCTTTGTAAATTGCTGGCGGTGTGAGGCGAGGGCGCCAGGACAACAGGCGATATGGCCTACCAGCCCCAAAAAGGAAGCTTGATATTTGGTAGGATGGCTAGTCTGGGTGACGCAAGCCTCATGCAGCTCCCCGCGGCAACAACCTGCGAGGGCAGCGACGGCGTGTTTGCGCGATAAGACCTCATTCTCTGATGTATAGGTAGATCGTCTCCCGCTCGCGCTCTTCGTCTTTGAGGAACAAATCCAAGTTGTTGTTGTTGTGCAAAGCGAACCTTGAAGCGAGCAGTAAAGCACCACAGTAGCACCTACCCACTTCGCGCGATAGCCATTGAACACCACTTCACTCGCCGTGCAACCTCAGCTCGCTTGCGCTTGAGCTTGACCACCAACAAACATCAAATATCACAAAACAGTCGGTTCGCAGCCAACAACCAACGATACCAAACATCACCATGACTCGCATCAACATCAGCTACCTGCTAGCACTCGGCCTGCTGGGCACAGCAGTCGCGAGTAAGTAATATTCTGCTTCCTCGCGAAACATCACCACAAAACAGTGGCGACAAAGGCAAACAAAAACCACTCACTAACAAACCCTCTCCTCTCAGCACCCGCGCCACGCCCCTTGCCCCAAAGCCAACAACAAATCGACCCAAACCCCTCCCTCACCTACAGCCTGCGCGACCCCGAAGTCACCGACTACCAAACCCAAAACGGCACCGGCAGCGCAGCACCCACCACCACCGCATTCTCGCGCAGCTCCGAGCAGAGCGAAGACGCCTCGCCCACCCTCACCGAAATCGCAGCTTTCACCGCGCCCAACGGCGGCAAGTACACCGCGACCGCCATCGACGGCACCCTGCGCATCGCTGGCTACCAGCTCACAGAGGGCGGCCCGGATGCGCTCGTCGGCGGCGTGAGAGTGAGCGTGGCCAGCAACGGGTTGTTGTTCGGCGGCAACACGGCGCCTTACCAGACGGTGACGGGCGTGTCTACTTCGGAGGTTGTCAGCACGAGTACGGACTCGGCGGGCAACACGCAGGTGGTGAGCTCGTCGGCGACTGTGGCGGTGACGGCTGAGAGCACGGGGTCGGCGACTGCGAGTGGAAATGAGAGTGCGAGTGGAAGCACCGCTGCGGCGAGCTCGTCTGCTGCTGCTTCTACTGGAGGCGCTGCTGCTGGAGCGAAGGTTGAGTCGAGAGGCGCGGTTGTTGCGCTTGGAGGAATTGCTGCGCTGCTTTGCATATTCGCGTGATGAGACGAGACTGAATGACTTGAATGAAATCGATTGATGATGAGAGAATTGGTAATGGCATTTGATGGAACTGAACGGGCTAGGATATGATAGTAGCGAGAAAGTAGGAGATCAGCGTTTCCACCTACTCTTTCCTCAATAGAGAAGGGTATTTCACCAGGGAAGACTTGAGACTTGAAGCGTAGAGGCAGCGATCAATGGTTAAGCGGCAAGCTCACATCAAGTGAGGCCTCCATTTTTGCGATCTTGCTCATGCGTAAAAGTAAAGCTCCGATAGGCCGGATTGTCCTTGCGCTATGGAAAATAGCCTCGCTTTTGCGCCATGCCAAAACCACATTGAATTCTCATCGCAGACCACCTTCAGACATTTATCTGACGATGCCCTCGAAGCGGTTCTTGTACCACTTGACGACCTCGGTGGAGTTGACCTTGTGGGAAGCGCCAACCTTGGTCTTGCAGCGCCTGCGGCGGGCGACACGCTCACCGGGACGGGACCTGGATGTTTGTCAGCCTCCGGTGCAGATATTTCGAGACTGCTGTTTCGCTTACATGACGACGTAGAAGTCCATGCCGTAAATGCCGATCGCAGGGTCGTACTTGATGCCCAGGTCGATGTGCTCGGAGATACCGAAACCGAAGTTGCCGGTCTTGGAGAAGTTGCGCTTGCGGAGCTCGTACTCCTTGACCTTGAGGCCACGCTCGAGGATCTCCTCGGCCTTGGCACCACGGACGGTGACGTGGACGGAGATCTTCTCGTTACGGCGGATACCGAAGGTACGGACGGTGTAACGGGCCTTGCCTGTGGCAGTGTTAACCCTACATCGTCCTCATGCAGCCTCTTGCGAGACGCGTCTGGGTGTTGCTAGATATTCACGTACTGTAGACGGGAGTCTGACCGCTCAGCTGCTCGAGCACCTTGGCGGCACGAGTAAGTCTGTCACCAGACTCGCCAACGGAGATGTTGAGGACGAGCTTCTGGATGCGCAGCTCACGCATGGGGTTGGCAGCCTTGTCAGAGGCACCCTGGCTGACGACATTCTGGCCGTCGGCCTGCTGCTGGGAGGATTGTCCAATGGCCTGCACAAGGAAGGATGTTAGCCACTGCTCTTTTTCTTCCCTTCTGCGTCGCAATATTCCACGCTTCCAAGCCCAGTTTTCCCATCTCTTGCGCCCGATGGCCGTTTCTCTCCAATTTGCGGGCGGCACTCGGAAGCGTGCGGTAGAAGTGTTGCCGTACCATTTTGATAGATGTGAGTCGTCCCGGTGGTCGTTGGTTGTCGGAGTCGCTGGTAACTGGAAGTTCGGGCTCGCCTGGCTTCGTGAGGAAAGTGCGAGGGAGAATTTGGAGTCGATGCTTGGCGGCATGACTCGCGCGGCCATCGAGAGCAGTCCGACGACGGGAACTTCACTTTCTCGAGCACGCGCCAGCGATTGCATGTGATTGGCTGCAAACCCTCTGCGCGCGCGACGCACTTGACCGTCATTGCTACTGGCACCTCGATACATTTGCGCCATCACCACCGCCCGCCTCTACGCACACCTCACACCTCCGAGACGTGCCTTAGCACGCCCATCCGTCAACATGGCAGCACCGAACAAGCAGGGAAAGATGGTAAGTTGCGCGCGCAAACCGTTATGGCAATGCCATGTGTTGACGGACATAGCTGACGAGACCGCCTTCTAGACAGGATTCGTAAGTTCGAAGCGTATGAAAGCCTTTTCGACGTGCGCTTACCATAGCCCCAGATCAATCACAAGATGCGTGTCACCATGAAGGATGGCCGGCAACTTGTTGGCCAGATGTTGGCCTTTGACAAGGTATGGATCCGTTTTCAACCCTCTTGAAGCTTCACATACCAACTGACAATTCACAGCACATGAACCTCGTCCTCGCCGACACCGAAGAGTTCCGCAGAGTAAAGCGCAAGACCAAGGCTGCCGCTCCCGGTGGAGCTCCCAATCAGACCGTCGAAACAGAAGAGAAGCGCGCACTCGGTCTGGCCATCATCCGTGGCTCCAACGTGGTGTCCGCCTCTCTCGATGGACCGCCACCCGCAGACCCGAGCGCTAGACTTGGAAACAGTGCGCCTGGAGGCGCTGGAGCTCCTGCACCCATTGCAGCAGGCCCAGGTATCAGCAGGCCAGCAGGCAGAGGCGCAGGAATTGGCCTGCAAGGCCCTGCAGCTGGTGTTGGAGGACCAGGTTTCGCTGGACGCGGCGCACCACCCGGTTTCCCTCCAGGCTTCCCACCTGCAGGTTTCGCTCCTCCTGGTTTTGGTGGTCCTCCCGGCGGTCCTCCTGGCTTTGTACCTCCTCCCGGCGGCCGTGGATACCCACCTAGGTGATCGAACATGAGAGTGCTGCTGTCTCAGGCCTGCTGTCAACTGTCCAAGAGGTTCGGCTTTAGGCAGCAAGCGAATAAGGAGCGCCAAAACCACTCAGAAGTCGTACGTGTGCGCAATCGGATCATGATTGGACCAGACACACCAAGACGATCGGCCATACAGGATACTGAGTTGACGCATGATGGAAGGGAAATCCTGGAACGGAAACCAAGAAGAACTGCAAAACCTGCGGATGTTATTATCATCCGATCAATATGGCTCCACCTTGGAGTCAAGCTACATATTCTAGTGAAAAGCGCAGAGTCTCACGCGCTACAATAAATGCCTTAAGAACACCTTCACACTATCGATATTTGTTAAAGAAAGCCTCTTAGTAGACTGTGAATGTCTTCGTCACATTTCTTATTCCACAAGATATGAGTGAGGTGGAACGTAATGATTAGTGTCCTCGAGCATACTTCAGTACAATATATAAAAGCCCTCAAAAACATTTCTATGAAGAAGAATCGATAGCAAGCAGGTCCGGAGGGCCTATGGCCACATCTTCCAAGGCCTCGTCTTGGTCGTTGCCACTACACTGGCCCCACCCGAAACTCCCCATGCCTTGTCTCCTGATCAGAGCATAAGCAGCGCCGAAGAGGACTGCTTCCACACCTAAATTCAATGTCATACTCAGACCGATATGGCTGATTCTTCCTAGAAGAGCGCTCCAGCCCTGATCCCCAGCTCTCCCAGCCAGGACAGCCCAAGCTCCAGGCATTGCACCACCCACTCCAGCACCCAACGCAGTCGTCGCCACAGGCATGCTAGAAGATAGGTAAAACCTGAGCACCTTCCGCATCACCATACTCTCCAAAGGCAATAGCATGACCCGCACGGCGAACATATCTATCCGCAGCCCCAGCCACGTCGCCGGCAGCCGCGCCAGAGAAGTGCTCCTGTGCGAAAGTACTTTCATCTGCACAAAGTCGTCGGTCTTCGCTGAGAATTGGTAGCTGACATCTGTCTCCCAGCCATTGGTTGACCCTGGGCGGTTCTCTTCGTGGACGTGCCAGCCGACGAGTTGCAGGAAACGCTGCCGAAGTACCCATGTTTGGTGCATTATGGCTCCGAAAGGGTCCCTAAGGGGTGATGGTGCGGATTGGAGATTTGCTTCGGGGTGCTCGCTGATTGAGGGGAGGCGGTGGCTGGTGAGGTCGGTGAAAGCTGGTGCTTCGGGGGTGGCTTCGCGGGTAAGGAGGCTGTAGGCCATGATGAGTGGGGCTGGAGAGGTGATGAATGCTGCCCGGCTGGAATGTATTGTCGAGTACGCGATGCGGAAGAATGAAGGGAGTTGAGTGGTGAGAAGAGGGCGCCAGGGCATCGGTGGGGCGATGTTTAGCTGGCGGGCGAAGGCGTAGGTCTCGAGTGGCAGGAGAAGCATATCGATGGCGATGAGAACGAAGTCGACGAAGAAGGTAAGGGAGCGGATGAGGACTCTAGCTTTGCGACGACGCATGTCAGAGACAACGATTCGTTGTTGTATTGCGCCGATGCCTTCTTCGACAATGAGAGCAAGGACCTGCCAGATGACTTTGTGCAGGATGGCAACTCCTGTGCCCGGCAAGAGACCCAGCAGAATACCTTGCCACCCATTCCCGAACATCATCTTAGCCTCGTATCGCAGAATCTCGGCGAAGGGCAGATCAGTCGAATACATGCCGATCTGTATCCTTCTGACCAGTGCTGTTGGCCACCACAAGGCAAACCAAGACACCACATCTATGAAAGCACTAATTTCGTTGCCCCGGTTGTCTTCCCGGATCTGAAGGCGTTGCCGTTTGTTGCGTTCGATGTTGATTTTGCGGTGCAGTTTGGCGTCAGTGTGCTCTTTGCGTTCGACGACGCCGACAAGGGCTAAAACTTCGTTCGATGCATGTCGGAGCCTGGCATTCTGCGTTTCTGTTTCCAGATTTACTGGTCGTCCTTTTGCGTCATATTGTTGTTCTTGAAAGGTTGTAGGCTGCGTCGTCTCGATTAAGTTGTTGTCGGTCGTTGGTGGGCTTTGTGTACTCCCATGGTCTTCATTGTTGTTTGGCGGCTCGGACTGGTATGCAGATCGGCCAAGGGCTAGCCTTTCGAGGTATTGAAGACGACCCATTTCAATGCAAGATACTGCTCCGAAATTATGTTTATGTCTAGTGGTGATCACAAGAGGATCGAATGCCAACAATTGATTTGCTTTCCGCAATCAATGATCCGCCGAGCAAAATTCCGCCGCGTAGACCCGACTGATGTCTCAGCCACGCTGTATAGACTTGCAGCGTATCAATGAAGTGGTGCAGCACATTATAAAATAAACTGCAGTATCAATATACCGAGTATTGTGAAGTGTGAGGCGTTCTGAGTGGAACGAGCTCTTGAAGGGAAGCTGTAACTGGCGTCGGCAGGGAGCGGGCCGAGTGAGTTTGTGGAGTGCCTAGCGGCAAAAATTACCATGCAGCTCTGCGCAAAGGACAAAATTTTGGACGGACGGAGACCCAACATAGCATCACAGCAATGTCTTCCTTTTTTACCCTGCCTGCATCGCAGAAGAAGCGCAAGAGGCCACAAGCACTTGGAGATGCTCCCGCGAAATCTGGCAAACCATCACGGCGGAGGGAGGCTCGCGACGAGTCCATCTCTGGCAGCGACATCTCAGACGACGATGCGGCCGAAGACGACTACTTGGCCTCAGATTCGGAGGATGAGGAACTGAAGAACGAGGACCCGGCCGCCAAAAGAATTCGACTTGCTGAGCAATACCTTTCCAACACACAAAAGGAGGTGCTTGAGCTCGGAGGCTTCGATGCTGCAGATGTCGATGCAGAATTGATGCGAGAGCGCATGGGCGAGAGGCTGAAGGAGGACACGGCAGAAAGCAAGGGCAAGCTATACAGGTTTATTGCGGACGAGTTCGACTGGAGTGGAGCACAGCACGACCAGTTCAGGACAGACACGAAGGGTGTCAATGGTGTGGCAATCGCAGGACGCTTCGTCTACACTGTTACATCGGATCGCGCGCTGGTCAAGTGGGAAATCCCGGATCTGGAGACAACCTCAGAAGAAATGAACAAGAACAAGAAGACTTCAAGAAAACCAAGAAAGCTGGCCTTCACCCGTGGAAGCAAGTTTGCCAAAGAGCACCACACAAAAGATATCCTATGTGTTGCAGCATCACAAGACGGCAAGTTTGTTGCCACTGGAGGCGCAGACAACAGGCTCATCATCTGGGACGCGAACACTCTCAAGATGTTGAGGATGTTCAGCGGCCAGAATCGCGACAACGGACACCGAGACAGTGTCATATCACTTGTCTTCCGGAGGGGCACCAACCAACTTTTCAGCTCAAGTAAAGACAGAACCGTCAAAATCTGGAGTCTGGACGAACTAGCATACATCGAGACTCTTTTTGGTCACCAAGACGAGGTTCTGGACGTCAGCACATTGGCGAGCGAGACCTGTGTTACGGTCGGTGCGCGTGATCGAACTGCACGCTTCTGGAAGGTCGTAGAGGAAAGCCAGCTTGTGTTCCGTGGCGGTGGACCTGATCGCAAGCCCAAGAGAGGAGGAGAATACGAGGATGGAGTCAAACCGCACTACGAAGGCTCAATGGAGCGCGTTGCGTGCATAGACGACGAGACCTTCGTCACCGGCGCTGACAACGGATCGCTGTCACTATGGAACATTCACAAAAAGAAACCAGTCTTCACACACCCTCTGGCTCACGGTCTCGAGCCACCAACGCCCATCGAAGAGCGAAGTGCTGAAATTGACGTCACACAATCAATGGACGCTGAAGGTCCCATGATCCTCGAGCCTCAACCTCGCTGGATCACTGCTTTGAAAGCTATCCCGTACTCAGATGTCTTCGTGACGGGAAGCTGGGATGGTCACGTTAGGGCCTGGCGGATCTCATCTGACAAGCGTCGCATCGAGCCCTTGGGTGCGCTAGCAACACCCGAGATCGATGTGACGGCGGCACTAGAAAACGAGGGCATCTCGACCTCCGGACTCAGCACCGATGTGGTGCAGGTTATTGCCAGAGGCGCTCAAGCGACAGGCCTGGCCAAGGGTATCGTCAACGATCTTGACGTAATAGACAAGGACGAACGTGGCAGAAGTGGATGCTACGTCCTTGCCGCCATCAGCAAAGAGCACAGACTTGGAAGGTGGGATACCTTTGACGGTAAAAACTGCGCTGTGCTCTTCAACGTGCCCCGGAAGGCAGAGGCAAGTGCAGTCGATGGTGGCGAGGAAGCTGACGCTTTCACCAGCTTCGATTGAGTCGAGTTGTATAATGTATCAAAATCTCTAGGGTCGCTGAAGTGGCACCTCAACCATTTTCGTCCTTGATGTTCAGAACAATCTCATAATCGTGGCGCACGTGCATAGCTTTTGACATTAGATGGAGCAGAAAAATTGAACGCACCACTCCGGACCGATGGCTGCGGTTCTCTCAGTGAACCACCATCAGGTCAACACCGGTATGACCACCACTGCTTAGCTGCTACGTTGCTTCAGCACTACTTCATCTGGATCGCATGACCGAACCTCTCGCAGCGTTTAGGCGGCACACCTTGATAAGTACGGAGGCACTGGAGGGTCGATTTGCAACTGCTGACGCTTCATGGACTCGGAACTCGGCTTGCGGCTCGACATGTGGTCCAAGATTTGCAATGCGACACTCGCAGACTCGCTTGCGACAATCATGCGCGAATACGACAAGCTCATGCTGCAGATCACCACGAAGGGAGATGACTCTCTTTTGAACTTTTCTTGCTTCGATCGACAGTAGTGCAGAAGCGTGTCAATAGAGACGTTACTGCGTACTTTGTAACATCGACGATCGAAATGCGAATCACAGTTTGCAGTCTCAGCAGTCACCACTGCTATGAACTTGGATAGCCCACCTGGACTCGCAAACATGGAGCGGCGCTTGGTGGATTGATCTATCCTTTGCAAATAATAGGAGGTATTGCTGTCGCCTGCAACACACGAGGACGCACGGCGGATGTGAATAAGCAAGGAGGGCGCAGCTTGCACATTTTACGCCCAGCACTCTAGGTGAGGCTAATGCAGCGTGGCAAATGCCGGTCTTTGAACATCAGGTGAACTCTTTTCCGATGCAAGCCAAATCGGAAACGTTAACGAAAAGGCATGTCGATCGCCACTCGCAAACTTGATCCCCAGCATCGAGGGCATGCGCTTCTCAAGCACTACCAAACGCGCTTGCGCAGGCACTTATCATAGCGGAGCCTCCTCCGCACGTCCATCTTCGATCCCTGCACGCTGGTGATTCGGGTTGGTCGAGTGTGCAGGAGGATGTGCGGGTGGGTGTCTACCGAGTACAAAAGCCTGTCACTTGCCCAGAGGAGGTGTGCGCCTTACATCGGCGGTCGCGTGTCGTCGTTGTGACCACTTCATCTGCAGTATCTCGCCAGGGCGTGGAATAAGCTCTGGCTTGCCAGCCTTTCGTAAGCGAAGGATCTCTGATAGACGCAACCTCTAATTTCGTGACACCTTCATGGGCTTTTGCTTTTCTTAAAGACCTTGGGTTGAAGCTCCTGCTGCCCCAGCAGGATGGCGGTGATGAACCTTGGTTCGGCGGGCAAAGGCGGGCACGTGGAGGTCAAACAGCAAATCAAAACTCGATGAGTCGACGAGTGATGCAGTGTGAAGAACCGACTTCAGTATTAGGTACCGCACGGAGCCTATGTGACAACAGTCCAGGGCTACTTGGTGGTTTGCCGGAGTCCGTGTGTTGCGGGAAGACCGACCAGAGACCAAATTCAGTGCAGTTCGTCTTGATTCTCGAAATGCAGAGTCTCACCTGAATCGGCTGTGCGGTTAACAGCATCTCAGAATCGATGAAATCGATGGAGCATCGTCGATGCAAGTCGTGATGAAGCACGATGAATTGAAGAATTTGCTCTTGGCCGCTGCACCGCTGGACCAGCTCGCAGCTCGACTAAGGCCTCGCCCCTGAGAGGATGCGAAACAAACAGAATAATAGGGATTCATCACACGGGAAGATCAGCAGTCAGGCTCTGCTACGATGTACTGGTACCTCTTATGTCAATCATGGTGGTAGTGTGAATCTCTTCCGCGGTACCTCGAATGAGAAGGCGCTGCCCACGGATCAGCCGAACATGCAGAACTTCGAATTGGCCTTGCAATCTGACGATTCCGCCTGTGCGGGCACGAAGAAATGCGTCTGGCAACGAGGCACAAGGATCGGCGATGCACCAAGCTTCCCGTTTCGATGTCGGGGAGGCTTTCGATCGTCATGACTCGCTCATTGTAAACAGTACAGCAACAGTTCAGCATGCTGGTTGTTATCGAGAGGTATAACAGCAGTCGAACTGAATCTATCGATATTGGATGTGATCCGGTGTTGTTGACACGCGGTGACGTGATCGTTCATGGGTTTAGTCGTTGCGTTGCCAATCACTGCCTGAAAAATCCAGCCGATCTGTGCGGCCACGTTCGGCAGCAAGTCCGAATGTCGACGTGCAAATCGACCCACATTCAATTTCGGACTTGTGTACAGATGGAAGGGCTGGGAAGGCTATACCGGGCTCGTGTCGAGATCTAATGCTGCTTCTGTTGACAAGACACACGACGCGTTCGGTCGACGATTTTTACGAAACACTGGAAGAGGGTTTCGGTACTATTGTCGCAGCACGCCTCCATCAGACGTCACCCGCGACCCAAGCTCGTTCACGCACGGTGGATTGCGGATCGACTTTATTGTTAGTGCTTCCAAGCGTGATGCGGAGAATGTGCCACGGCTGGCGGAGAGCAGTCCGCGAAACGACATGCAATGCGTGCGCAGGTGCAGGATCAGCCAGCCAGGCGTTCAGCGTGCGAGGCAGGCGAGAAACGGTAGTCCTGTGGTCGCCTGCCGGGCAGATGCCGTGCGTGCCTGTTTGTTTTTTTTAAAAAACAATCCGTGCCGTCCCATTTCACAAGGTGACTTGAACCTAGCTGAGCGCTAGGCTGGTTCACTGCCCTGTGGTTCAATCCCCTGCATCGAGAAATTGTCGAGATCTCTGTCAGAAACCCATCTGCTGGCCAAATCGGCGCGATCGAGTGCGAGAGAACCCGGGTCCGGACGAATCGGGCTCGATAGCATCGAGAACATCGAGAACCCACCCCCCATCGCTTGTTTCTGGCAATGACATCTACGCCTCTGCTAGGACCCTAGGGCGATTACTGAGAAAGACCTTCTGCTATCTCGCTCACGCGCATGCCACTGTGCTCTCGTCTGGCAATCGCGTTTGAGCGCAATCCGTGACTTGCGCCCCACTACCAACTCTTACCTTTTCTGTTGCTATGACTGCTTCTGGATTCTGGGAGGCGCTGGACCGTCTCGGTCTTTCACAATATCATGATGGCCTTGTGCAAGAGGCCTTTGATTCGTGGGACGTTCTTGCAGATATCACAGAGGAGGATCTGTACGTCGCAGATCACATACATCAACATCACGAATACCTTTCTGACGATTCTACAGAGATGCCTTGGGCGTGAAGTTGGGACATCGCAGGGTACGTCTTCGCTTGCAGACGCTTTGCAAACAGCACCTTGTCAGTCGAACGGTTACTGATATGAATTACAGGTGCTGCAGCGAGCCATTGCAGACTACCGCAAAAGTAAATCACACCCTGCTGTCGTCGTGGAACCAACCGTCGAACACATCGCCCCGGTTCCTAAGCTAGATTGCTCGCCACACATCACATCATCCTCAGGTCCGGACTCTGGACCCAACGTCAGCTCTCGCGCAACCACAGGCAACAAACGAAAGTACAGACGGCATCCTAAGGTATGATTGAAGTCTTATGTGCATTCCCATATAATTACTAACAGCCGTGTAGCCAGATGAGAATGCACCCGACAGACCACCATCAGCCTACGTTCTCTTCTCTAATCGTAAGCAAGATCAGACAACATACATGTTTGTTATCGCTGACACACTTCGCAGAAGTGAGAGAGCATCTCAAAGGAAAAGACTTGAGCTTCACCGAGATCGCCAAGACGGTTGGTGAGCGATGGCAGGTACTCGCTCCCGACGACAAGGCAACGTACGAGAGCAGAAGCCAGGCAATGAAAGATCGTTACTACGCCCAGCTGGCTGAGTACAAGAAGACTCAAGATTATGCGCATTATCAGAACTATCTCGAAGACTTCAAGGCCAAGCACGAACCAAGCAGTAAGTCTCTGATTCCCTTGCAAGCAGCAGCACATCGTCTAATGCTTTCAATAGATGGCAAACGCTTGAAGGAAGACAAGAATGCAAGCCCGGGTCGACGAAGCAGCGATGAGAGGTTGGTGAGCAGCCCTGACCACAGAGAGAGCTGCGCCAGCAGCATCGAACAGTATGGCGGCCTCAGACGGCCATCAACAATCGGCTCGCCACAGATTATCAACACCGCGGATTGGCGACCCATGACGCTTTCGAATCACACGTCCCCAGAGATCCCAACACCAGACTTGAATAAATCTCCTCGACACCATCAACCCGCATTTGCGAGCATCAACGCGCCACAATCACACACACCAACACTCATGAGCCATCGAAGAACCAACACACATTCCGGTGGATCTCCCATGAATAATCACCACCCCATGGCCATCAGCACCAGTATGGCATACGGTTACCACCCCATGCTCGCCACCCAAACCTCTACTTCCTCCACCACCAATTCACCACCACTCGTCCACTCTCGCAGACCCACGTTGGCCAGCGAGAGCTCACTACCTTCGCTCCGCCACTCCGACTCGCTCAGCTCTAGCTCCGGCTCACCTCTGAATACCTCCGCGCCTAGCAACTCAGCCCTGTCCCGTGGGATTCCAAATCGCGAGCTACCGCCTCCATTCCCTGCACGCCAAAGTGGATTTACTTCGACCCTGCCGCCGATGAAGGCCCCTGGGTCTCCTTCACGCTACTCACCGTCTTCTTCTGGTCTGGCCACTCTGTTGCGCGCGGGAGAGCATCTAGCCTCCAACGGGCCGGACGTGCGCTTGGACTCCTACGAATCGAGATACTAGTGTATCATTCCATATGTCGCTTCTTCTATTATCGGGCTGCATTACTGCATGGACCTTGCCGGGTGGCTGAAAGCCACGCTGGATTTCTTTTGTTTTTTATTCAAAGGCGTTCTTGTTTTATGGGCTACGACTCTTATGGGGACTGAAACTGAGTCCCGGATCGGGCTATGGGAAAATGGGCATTTAGAGGTTTGCACTTTGTGATACCTTTTTGGTTCGGCGGATACATGCCAGGCTAATGATTGCTGGCACTCCATCGAACTTATGAGTACGCTTCTTGTAAGAACTGCATTTTGGCGTTTCTGTCTATAGATTTAATTATACGAGCTGTGATATTACTTATGCTCCGGCTTTCAGCATCAAAATCTCCGCCATTGCTTGAGGGTTCATGCCTGCCTGACGCTTCTGCATGATGTAGCGTTGTCGCACAGCAAGTCTGCCGCTGGCGAACGACGGGGTTGTAGGTTTTAACGCTGGCGCAGCATCCTCGTCTTCTGACGAATCTGACGACTGGTCTCGTGATGTCTGTGCCGATGCCTTTCCCTTTGCTGCCTTTCGAGCCTGTTTCTCCTCCCTGCGCTTTCTCCTGGCTTCCTTTCTGGCTCGCTTCTCCTCCTTTGCTTGTGCCTTGTCGCTTGATTCTCCAGATTTGCTATCCTTCTTGTGCTTTTCCTTGCGTTCCTGCTTCGAAGCCTTTGTCGCAGTCTCACTGGACGAGTCTGTCGCAGCCTCTCCCTTCTTACTTCGCTTCTTCTGCTTTTTCTTGCTCTCTTTTGACTCGGCCTCACTTTCTTCGCTGCTCTCTGACGCAACATCAGAACTCTTGGCACTGTCGTGCTTTCTCTTCTTCGAGGAGGTCGCCTCGGTAGGTTTGTCGTCCTCTGCCTTTCGCTTGCTCTCCAAGAAGTTTTTGTTGTGCTCCGCAAGCCTCTTTTTCTCGCGCTCCTCCATCTTGTCGCCCACAAGCAATCCTCCGTAGACAAAGTTCATCAAGCCCCATTTTTGCGACTGGTATGTTTGCAGCTCCAGGTCGCGTACTGTTTCTGCCTGCTTCTGGACTTCGACTTCGCTCTTTCCGTTCAATCTGCCGAATATGCCCGACAAAGTGGCCAAGCCGAAGGTGTCGGCATTGCTCTTTCCCTTCTGAACTCCCAGACCTGCATTGTCGTCTCGGAGCACTACGCGGATGTGGGAGGCGTTGGCTGCAGTGTAGTGATCGGAGTGGTTGGCATTCTCGGCTCCAAGGAACTGTCCGGGTTGCCAGCCTGATTTAGCCAGGAGTCTGTGGCCGTAGTTTTCGGTCGATTTCGCCCATGCGGTGTTGTTAGGATCCGCTGAGATTTTGTTGCGCCTGTGGTCGATGTTAGCGCTTTGCTATAGTGCACTGATATGCAGACAGCTGTACTTTTTTTGACCGGCGAGACCCATGGCGAATGTGTATATATATCGAGCGTGTGTTGTGGTCGTCGCTGGTGAGGGCTGCGAGGAAATCTTCTTGATTATTGCGACCAGCCGAGCCCTGATTTCGGCTTTTGCCCCAGGCGGCGCTAGTGGATGATGCCTGAGGCACACATTTAACTCCGCGCCTTCCTCGAATGCATCTCATTCGAGCCAACCTCACTTGTTCTTCAGATGAATACTATACTATGATACGTCCGCCTATCTGAACAGCGACATCACATTGCACGTTGCCCACGTCTCGAAAACGACCCTTTCATACTACGACACAGAGCAGAATGCTAAATTCCCGGTCCGACGACCCCCAGGACGTTGGATCGAGCAAGGACTCTCAGGATGGTTCGCAGATGCTTGACAGCGTGAAGATCCAGGATCTGGTTGACCGTCACACGGTCTCCGTGAGTGTCCTTCAAAATGTAGGCTAGTCGACAAACTAACCCATCACTGCCACAGGTCAGGACCCGCCGTCGTAGCGTCGAGGCCCGCCTTCGCAAAGCACAAGATGAGGGCTATGCAGCATTTCATCGTCAAGCCGAGGCTGAGGAAACAGCCTACAAGGAAGACCTGTAAGTTCCCCGTGTTTCCACAGAATAGCGTGTCAAATGCTGACAGATCTTGACAGCAAGACAGCGCAACGTCCAAATCTGGGAGAGCTCAAAGAACTGCTCGAGGAGAAAAGACACATCCAGCGCGAGATCGATAAGACCCAGGATGAACTGGAGCGTGCAACGATGGCTGTGTCGCAGCAGCTCGGTGCCTGCATCAAAAGCCGGGTGGACGCACTGCGCAAGTGACAATTGCTTGTCATCAACCAGGAGAAGTCCGAGAGGCTGGACGTACAGACGGCGACCAGTGTCTGTCTCGGATTCGCATGCCTCTCTAACGTGCCTGTGCTTTTCAGTTCTTCTAGAAAAGCAAGCGTGTCAGACTAGCGAGGATAGAAAGAGTGATTCTCCAGACACACGTGCGTTGCTCATTCTTAAATGGATGTGCCTGCGATGCAACAGCTGTGCGGAATGGCATACACTCATCCTTGCGTGTTCAATTACCATACCAATTTCTCCTTCATGGAGACTTGAGTTGGTTCTTCGTTCCAGTTGTGAACATATCTCTCCATCGACGTTAGTTTCAAGTTGATGCGGGTTGTTGACAATGTCCCCGTTTACTGATCAGCCGGACGATCAAAGTTGTCCCAAAGACTATGCCCCAACACTAACCCTAAACATTATGGTTTTCCATCAATCTTATGACATCAATCTCGATAATCGGACATTTTCCTCTTGTCGCTGCAGAGACAGCTGTTTTCTGTTACACCCAATGAACTTCCAGCGGTCAAACCGACAGCATCGGGTACTGAATCTCAGCTTTTTCCAGAACCGATGTCAACCCCGACTGGGCTGAGAGACTAACGTTGGAGATCGCATCTTCACAGAAAACGACTCAGTCCGAATGATGTAAGATAGACGCATGCTACAGGTCAGCAGGGAACATTCCTGTATCGAGTTTCGTGAGACCATCAAGACCTCTCTCTCTCTCTCTCTCTCGCAGAGTCGATCTGTAATAACCTGTTACTGTCGGGGATGATGTTGCTAGTTTAGCGAGACCCGTCGGACCCACGTCCGCAAGGATCGCTACGAAGATGATGTGACGATCAACAGATCAGCATGTCCTTGCCTGGGGGGTTTTCCACGCAAGCTTCGGGAGGGGTTCTTGACGTTCCGATCAATCAATCAGCCTTCTGGAAAGAGTCCATCATCCAATCAACATACATGATCGTTCGGGCATCCGAAGTACCGATGAGTGCTCGAAATCTTTCGATGCAACGCCCTAATCGAAGGTCGTCGTCGGTAACCGAGTCCCATCTGCAGATGATCGAGATGTCCAATCTTGATCAACCAGCCACTGCTGCGATCGTGGCAAGAGTGGACCGTCACAGACTGTGATGGCCTGGCCAAGAATTGCTGATCACAGATTGGAGGCCCACTAGGAAGTGCGGCATCTCCGATAACCGACAAACCTTTCGTGGGCCCAGCTTGTCGAACCGAGACTTGATGTTTCGTGATCAAGGAAATGCGACATACGTGTTGCCATCAGTAGCGAGCCCGAAAGCGAGTCGCAGCGCGTGGTTCCCTCTTCAAGGCACCAAATGCTCCATGCCTCGTTGATTTCAATAGAGTTCAATTTCAAAACGCCTGGCTTCGTGTTGCCTGTATACATAATCCCATTGATATTTTGCTCGTTTCATGATTTCCTTGCCAGTGCGCCCGCTAATCGACATTTTGCCTTCCCATCGCTTGTGGATCTTTGTTCGTCTTGCATCCGTCCTGCGAATGTTATGCCATCTGGTATGGCATTCCGCCTGCCTGCATTGGGTGCGGCGGAGCGTGCGCCGGCCGATGGAACATCTGCACTAGGCGCTTTCCGATCGAAGGCTCCAGCTCTGTCCCGTCCCTAGCAATTTTGACCTCCCTGTTCGCGTTCCATGGGTTGCGCAATCCCCGAGTTCTGTAGAATGGAAGGCGCACAGTCGAGATCCATTCGATCTTGAACGGTCGTCCCAAGTCTTGTCCATCTGCTCCTTCTTCCGATCCTTTGTCCGGCGATCCGCTCTCTTCCTCATCATTCACTTCGGCTTCCCAAAAGATGGTACCACGAGCGGAGTCGTCAATAATGCGGCCGCGAGGTGCTGTCTCGGTCGCAGGTGTAGGAATGGACTTGGGGCCATCGTTCGAAGTAGGAGGTTGAGGACTGGGCGTGGAAGTAGAGGTAGATGGCACTGCTTCGCCGGCGATTTCAGAGCACATGCGCGCATATCCAAAGTACTCGCCGGACTTGTTAGCCGAGAAGATCAAGTACACATTTTCGGCTGCGCTGAAAGCTCCATTCAATGTCGATTCGTTATGCGACTGTGTCGCCCAGATGCCGTTGCGTACGCTAGCCTCGAGATCTTGCAGGGTAAGACTCTTGACAATGAAGAATTTCTCTGGGACCTTCGTCGTGAGTGAGGTTGTCTGAGCAGTCGCATTGTCTGTCGAGGCTTGTGCTGTGGGAGCACTACCAACTATGATAGGATCCGGGGACTCGTTGTTCGGAATCGTGCCATTCGCAGTCTTTGGCGCAGTATCCTGGTTTGCTGTAGCCTTAGACGGCTCATTGGTCGTAGTTGCGCTTGTCGTACTAGTAGAGCCTCTCCTCAGGCGGCAGACCAAGCGAACTCCATGGAATCTTGAATCATGGAATCGGTTCATCGCAGCAACGCAAGCAGCTTCGGACTTGTAGTTGACGAAAGCGCAGTTGCTCTTCGAGATCAAGAATAGACTCTGAATGTCTGAGGTTGCGTCTCGTGAAAAGTGGTCCTTCAAGTCGGTGACGGTCGCAGCTGGTGGTAGATTGCCGACCCAGAGAGCATGTCCAGATTGTTTTGGCTTGCGAGGAGGGCCTCGGGGAAGTGACGGAATCGCAGCTGAGGGGGTTTCTGAAGTACGTCTAGCGTATTGATCTGGGCAGATTAAGTCAGTGGTAGTACATTGGACAGAGAAGAGTGTGCTCGTACTCATGTCCGGGTAGCCGCCTGGTGGAGCATAGCCCATAGGAAAGGTCTGTTGCGGGAACCTCATATCCACAGGCGAATAGTTCGAAGGGCTCGCGCCATAAGCATAGGGATCTATGCGATGGAAAGATGCTTGTGGCTGCATTTGAAGAGGATGAGGCCGATTCACATATTGGTAAGGCGCAGCCTGTGGCACCATTTGCTGCTGTGCATATTGCTGCTGCTGATGCTGCTGTTGGTGCTGCATCCTCGAGTAGTTGGCAGGATCATGTCGTTGCTGGCCATATTGGGCCATTTGCGGATACTGAAATGAAGTCGGGCCCATCATTGTTGCTGCGTTGTACTGTTCCGACGGACGGCGGTTCTCAAACGTGGACTGCTCGGAGTTCGTTGGTAGAGCGCTTGCCATCTGTCGCAAGTCGAAGGATTGGGGTTCGCTTGGATTTAGCTGATGCATTGAACCCGGGCGAGGCTGATTCAGGTCGTCCAATTGTGCGTGGAAAGGATGCCTGAGACAGTCAGTGCGTGAACTCGAGGGTTGGTCTCAAATTTGTACTAACTGTTCCTTTCGGGAGCCCCCAGAGCTCGGAGCAGCTATATCAGAGGCAGTGTAGGCAGCTCCTGATAGTTGATCGCCCATGATAGGCGATGCGCAGGAGGGTGTGGTGGGTGTTGTGGTCGCGAGGTCCTGAATCCAGAGTCAACAGCCATCCCAAAAGTGCTGCGATTCGTCAAGAACGTACACATCGCCTCACGCTACCAATATGTAAGCAAAGGTGTAAGAGAATCCGTACACAGAGGTGAGTCTATCCAGATGAAAATGACAGACTCACTGGATGTAAACGTCAGTTGGGAGGTTCGGAAAGAAGCGAGTAGGTGAATTGGTCTGTCATAGAGCAAACGCCAAGGATCGCAATGGCAACATGGACATGGACGTTGGAGTTGCGAGATCGCCTTACAGCAGGAAACTATGGGGCACTTACGAAGCGTGTAGCTGAAGGTGGGAAAATGACGGACTGAGGCCCTGTCCGATAGTAGCCCCAAGGGGAAAACAACAGGAGATCACTCCGGACGCACAAAGTGTCTCGTGTGGATGATGCAATCGCCACCAGGTCGAGCCCGATCAGAGATGGCTCGGGAGTTCACAGAGAGACCTCTGAGGAAAAATTGAAAGGTGGCAAGTCGAGGAACATGGGCACAGGAACCAGCCCGTGCACCGCAAAGCTCTCGTCCAACTCCCGTCGATAACGTTCCGCGTCGAATACCCAACCATGGCCCTTTATGCATAACGACTGGTTGCGAGCAGGAGTGAACAGATGAACCGATGGCCCTTACGCACATGGCACCTGGTGCTAATGTCCGCGGCGGCGGATCATCGATCACAAAGCTGCAAAGCCCAAGACTGGGCTCCTCGAGATTTGACCGCCAGAGATGAGCTGCTGTAGATTGCCACCCGAGTGGCCCCAAAGGACCCCATGGAACGTCTGAACGTCGGAGTTGGCTCCTAAAGCACTGTTCACATCAATCTTACCATCACGTCTGCGTACGGAGGGCGCTTTGTTGCTGCCGGGCAACAATCCGAAGGCGTTCGCTTGAGCGGCCGAGCGCTCTAACTATCTCTTGCCAGCTTGAGCAGCCTCGCAGCTTAGAACACGGCACCCCCAGCCTTGGAAATCGACGTGGGCACTAGCAAGCAAGCTGGACATTTGAGTGGGCGTCCATCCAAGGGTCGTCGTCACCGTGACGACAAGTTAGAAGCCTAACATTAGTTGGCAACAGTACATGTATATCCATCGCATTCGTGCCAGTGAGCAGAAGAATTATCCACAAGATGCACACATCACATGCCTGATCTGCGGACTGAAAACTCGCCCAAACATCCAGTAACGTCCTTCGTGGCCCTCGCTGTTTGCGCCATCGAAGATGGTGAACGGAAGAGGCAACGGGGGCGTGGCTGTGGAGAACTGAACCCAGCTCAGCCAGGCGAGCCACGCTGCCGAAGACCCACAAGCCGTCGAGATGTGGTCGGCAGAGACCAATCACCTTGCAAGAATGACGACCGGCAATTCTAGGGTTCCCTTTGGTCTTTCGGAGCCATGCCCGCTGCCGTCTCTCCGTGTGACTGGCATTGACTCAGGAAGCTTATTATTAGAGGCTGCCTTTTACACGTCTCTTAGGTCATTTTAAAGTCTAGGATTGCCTGCGCGCTCGTAAGAACGAATTTGAGGCGCTTTCGATCCAGACTTGCAACAGAGATGCCGGGGTGTCATTCGTGCGGTTCAGGCCGTTCCAACAACGTCGAATCGCAAGCGTCTAGGCCTTGTGAGGCCTTCTACTGCATAACATACCGAGGCTTCTATTCAACCACATAGGTCGAGATTGCTCTGCAAAGATCATGTGAGTCTGGTTTACCGACTGTCGTTGTTGCCCCGGTATATCGTAACAGATATTGCTAAGACAGACGAGAGAATCATGGGGTTTTGTGACAAGTATCGACCTGCTACGGAGATATCTCCTTTCCAATCCTTGACCGCCGCCGTTTCCAGTCTAACCGTTACCCTACGCCTACCTCAACGGCGTGGACAACTTCTTATTCAGCTCTAGTACGGAATACCGTTAGTCAACAACTGGAAGTAATCATACACTGCCGTCGAGTAACTCCTCTCACTCCAGTGTACGAGTTTGCGTACAAAGTCCGCAGCCTCCCGGTCGGACTTCTCCAGCACGAAGCGCTCCTTGAAGTGCTGAATGGTCTGTGGCTTGAAGCACGGCAGCCCTGAGTCCAGCATAGTCATGACAATATGGCTGAGCTGCTCCACATGCTGCCTTGCCGCGAGGAAAACCTTGATGCAAAGTTCCTCGAACATGCGGAAAGGTGCCGAGTTTGACCCACCCATGACAGCGACCATCTCCGGCGTGAGCTTGAAGGGTGCGCGCTCGAACTTGACTCCACCGGGGGCAATGTCGAAGCAGAAGCCGAAGTCGATGTGGAGAATGTGCCCGGCGTCATCGACCATGATGTTACCGTTGTGTCTGTCCTTGAACTGCAGCAGGTAGGAGATGATCGAGTACGCTGCCATGGACTTGATGAAGTTGCTGCGAGCCTCCTGGAAGCGGATCGAATCCTCGTAGCCATACTTGGAAATGAAGTAATCGTAAAGTCCGTTGACTGCTTCACGACCCAGCATGTCACGAGAGATCGAGTTCGGCAGGACGTCAATAACACCACAACCAGGTGCAGTGGCGGTGACGCGGTAGGGGAAGACGAAAACATCCAGTCCAGCACTGTTGAAGATTCCTCTGCAAGCGGCGATCATTTGTAGTGCAAGCACGTCCTGACGGCAATCATCGCCAACCTTGAAGATAGCAGATTGCCAGACTTCGTAGGACTTGCGCTTCTGCTCCAGATCACCATCGGAAGTCAGATATTCACCGTCCACCAGTTCTGCTTCCTCCTTGCGGATACGGAAAGTGGCCATGTAAGGCGCCTTTGCGTGACTTTGGAGTGGTTTGCCAGACTTCCTGTCAATCCCAATCACCACGCCGTCAGGGTTACTCGGCAGATAGACACCAGGCTCAACTTGAATCTTACGAAGCTCTTCTTCAATCTTGGCCTTCTTCTCGGGCTTGGGGCTCTTGATGAATGGCTTCAGGGTGCCTGAGATACCAGTCACTCTGCCGAAGAAATCGAATTCGCGCTCGTAGAAGACCTTGTCTTCTTGTGAGAAACTGGAAACCAAGCTGGAAGTCACCTTGTCAAGAGTCGGCTTGACAGGATCAGGCTCTTGCGAGTCCTCATCCTTGAACGAGTTGGCTTTCATATTCCAGATGATCTGGTGTGCGAAGAGCTGCGAGAACATGCCTGTCTCGACAATGTACCTCTCAACGTAGCCCAGTGCATCGTAGCGCAGAGCCTGCACGATCTGCGGAACGTAGAAGAACGTCACGTCGATAGAGTGGCTTTCCAGTGCACGGACAGCGTATTGAATAATCGATGGGTGGTTACCATACGATGGCATGAAGTATGTGACAGCTGCCATAGGGTTGACTGGCGCCCAGTAGAGCATGTACTTGAGCTGTGTTTTGATATCACTTGGTAGCGAAGCTCCAAGCAAGACATAAAGTGAGTCCGGCTCCACGATTGCCTTTTCGGGGTTCTGCTTGATGAAGTGTCTCACTTCATTCGCCAAAATCTGCGACCTCGGGAAACGTGTAGTGAGATTGACAGCAATGCTCGGATTCTCGGCCCACGCAACTCCGATGAACGGTGAGAAGGTGGTGTCCCGGACAGGCTGTCCTTGCTGGCCCGGGCCTGCAATAGCACGTGCATCTGCCGCAAGTGGATTGATCCATACGCTCAGGCGCTGGGATTCGTGCGCCAACAGATGTTGTAGGAGCTCCTGTTTACTCTGAAGGGAGTACAGCGCTCCATGGTTCCTGACACCGATGCTCGAGCCTTTTTGCAAGGCATACATGACGTCCGAGAGTAGCTTGACTTCTGCCTTGAGTTGCAGTTTGTTGCTGCCATAAGACCACAACGGCGGAGTAGCAAACCACGCGAGCCCAGCAGACAATATAGCGTCCTTAAGGCGCCACTGTGCTGCGGGGTCCAGTCGGGTGCTGAGCTTGAGGAAATCGAGAGCAAGCAAAACAATGTGGAAGTGGACTTCTCTAGCCAGCGGGTGACTCACGGTGTTCTCCATCGTCGTTGCCGTGACTCGCATCACACGCGCATAAACGCGTTCGACTGAAGGAGCTGTCAAACGGGAAGAGTTGAAATGGCTCGAGAGGTATTGAGTGAGGCGCAGGTGCGGCGCAATCAGGTTGTGAACCACATGACGACGTTTAGATATCGCCTCCCAGTTCGTGGGTGCAAATTCTTCCTTGACATAGAATGGGTCGATGTGGTTGTTGACCTTGTTGAAGAATCCCTTGTGGAGTCGTACAGAGGCCTCCCACCCAGCGGCAACCTCGACTAGGATCCGGGCCTCAAGACTTGAATTCTCTTTGGCAACACCCAGCCACAGGGAAATGCCAAGCTGAATAGATTCCTTGGTGAACAGAATGAAAGGAATGCTCACAAGACCACGGATGAGTGGCGCAGTGTCAGCAGTGATTCGGCTCAAGATCCCAGCCGCATTACGCAAAGTCCCTCTGATTGTCGAGAATTCAATGTGCTCATGCTTCTTCAGCCGTGCCTCGAGAAGTATAAGCTCTTTGCGACCGCTGACAATTTCCGCATCCAGATCAGAAGTCGCGGGTCTAGACGTGCCGTTGCGCTCGACCAAAGTCCAATCATTCATGTCAGTCAATTTGCCCTCGATATGCCGATAACCTTGACGAGTGGTGTACTGCGCAACGAAGTCTGACGCTGTATTGATACCAATGTCTCTCTGTCGCTCGATTGAATTGAGTCTTTGGTCTGTACCCGGAATGAGTGAACCCATCTCAACAGCGAACGATCTGCCGAGACCGACGTGGCCGTAAGCACCATCATCTTCATAGTCTTCAAGGTAGGCTTGTAACAGGCCTTTGGTGTCGAGTGGCGCAACATCGATAGCTTGTGACACCCACACTCGACATCTCTTGTGGAAGTTTGCAAGGGTGCTTTGTCGGTATTGGACGTCGTCTGACAACTGAATAGAGACATTGCCCTTTTTGGACGTGTACTCAGCTCTCCACTCGTATTCGTCTGTCTCAGCATCCAAGCAGCTCTTCCACATAAGTGTCAGGAGTTCGAGCAGAGCAAAAAGAGCAGCCTTCTGGCACAGGACTGAGGGCATGGTGTTGACAATGCGGTCAACTGCAGATACAGCAGCTTGTTGTACCTTCAGGATACGGTGACAACAACCTTCAAGGAAGGTAGCTAGCTGCAAAGCCACTTGCGGTGCAGCGAAATTCTGTTGTTTGCCGGCGACCGCGCGCTGAAGATAGACGTCTACGGCATTCAAAGCGATTGCAAGCATTGGGCCACCCATACCTGTGGTCTTGACCTTATTCTCAAGGAAATAGGGAAGTACTGCGGTGCAGTCGCCAGCACGGGCCCGGAGAGTCGAGACCAAGACAGCGGTGTTCAGATAGACGCAGTCCGAGTAGCTCAAACTCTTGATCTCATTCTCCCGAGAGGGAATCGCAGCAATGAGAGCTGACTTCTGGTCGACAATTGTCTGCTGGTTGGAACCTCGGCGCAGGACTGTGTTAAGATCAATGCCACTTTCGGGCATGTCCACACGTTGCTCGTCTACCAGAGGCAAGCTGTATTGTGCCAGGATTTGCAGGTCACTCGCGTACTCTTTCGTAGTTGCGGAGTTGATGGTGAATCCGTGAGCAACGATGTTGAACCAGGCGTCACGACCAGCCTGACGCAGTTCATCTTCACTCTCGAAGTGGGGTACGTAGTGTAAATCCTTGGACACCAACACTGCAAGCGGTCGGAAGAGTTGAGCAATGGTTCGAGCTTCCAGTGCAGTATCAGCCTTGCCCTCTCCAGTAGTGTCGCCACTACCAACGATGAGTCCGAGAAGCTGAGCCAAGAACGCCTCATAGTGAGGCGAATCTTTGCGAATTGCGGAGGCAATGCGTACACGAGCCTCAGTGACTGCATTGATCATCAATGTGTTCTCGGTGATATTGGCCTGAGCGGAAACACGAGGGTATAGCCTCAGTAGCATCTTCAGCTCATTCAGACTCCCAGTTGAGCCGAGTGCAGCTGTCTCGATGATGATCTTAGCGTCTACAGCCGAGTTCACGCGACCAATCTTCTGGACCAACATGGAAATCACAAGAGCGGTGAGCTTCTCATCGGATCTGGCGTCGGCGACAGCTACTATAGCATGTATGATAGCCCCATAGACCACAGCGGACTCTTCTTCGTCGCTGAGGTTCAGAGATAAAGTACTGCCAAGGGCCTGGTGAGTGGAGTAGGAGCTGTTGACCAGAGTCCCATTCGATGTACCATCGAGGAATGGCGAGAACCCATGAGGCTTCTCAGAAGATCCCGCACTGAGCACGTTACCCAGAGAGTAGAGTGTACTGATGACCATATCCTGTGACAAGAGCTTGAGAACCGCTGCAAGGCATTGCCCAGCAACGACAGAAGTTTGCGAGGTCATTTTGCCTTGAACAATGAGGCGTGGCAAGGATCGGCTGAGGGTAGTAGCAGTCGCAGAAGATGTTCTAGCAAGGACTGCCAGCGATTTGAGTACAGTCTGTGCTAATTGATCATCGCCCATCTGTACCGGGTCTGCCGTGATGGCGTCCAACCATGCGATTAGAATATCATCGTCGGCAATCTCATTATCGATCAATGTGCAGCACAGGAAACTGCGCAGAGTGCTGGCTCTGACTTCTAGAGCCAAACGCTGCTGCCATGCTGAGCTGACTTGGAAATAGTCAGCGTCGGCGTCGAGAAGATCCATCTCGTCAACAATCAGGCCGGCAAGATCTTCAAGCATGGTGTCATTGGAGGTGTCATTGGAATGAGGTGCCAGAGAGGAATGACGAAGTAATGTGTCGAGTACGTTCACGTGTGTGAGGTGATCATTGGGAGAGACTAGAACCAAAACACTCTCTTCTACCAACGCAGAGAAAGCACGCTGCAGAAGCATAGCTCCAAGCGGTCTTCCTTGCGTAGCATAGTGACGGATCCAGCGTTTCCACTCCTTCAAAGAACGGTGACTAGTACGAGCGTTGCGCACGGCGGACAGGGAGCCCTCCAGAGTGACCATGAACCTTTCGGACAGAATTTTGCGAGCACGTTGGATGATGGTGAAACGTTCATTTGAGTTCCATGCTCGCACGTTCTTTGCAGCAGCATCCAGGAAGCCAAGGAGAGAGACCGCGAGTTGAATGGCACGCAATGCATGTTCGGCTTGATGCTGCTCAGCTGCCTCTTCTGATTGAGATTGCAGCCAAGCAACTTCATCGGCACTTTTGCTGAGCGCCTGAATGGTCTCATCCACACATTCAAAAGCGCGCTGCGCCAGGGACGGGTGATTGATGGCCAAAGTCAGCACAGCGGACGTGAGTTCATGAGCAAGAGTTTCCCATGGTGGCAGATGCAACATGACCGAGGTCGACTTGACGGTCTGTCGGTGAGCTTCAGGCATGTAGGGAGCCAGCTGGCCCAGGAGACTTTCAGCATCCTTGGGTAGCTGTATCAATGGAGCTGCTTTGCACAGAGCAAGGAGCACTTCCAGCTCTCGTGTGCTCATGGGAATTGCCACTGCACCAGCTGAACCGCGAGAAGCCTCCCTAGACTTGCTCGCACCCAGCTTGCACAGCTCGTGGAAATCCCCATTATCAGCATCTTGTCCTGCAGTCTGCGCCGAGAGCGAGGCGAGCTTGTCCAGGGCAATACGCCGCGTGGCACCGCTGGAGCTGTGATGGTTGTCAGGGGTGTGTTATTTAGAGACTTGTAGCTCACTCACAATCGCATGTCTCGATGCTTTGTCCTGCCAGTGGCAGTTGTAGGCTCGAATTGGGATGATTAAAGAGGTGAGGTCTGCTATCGCACGTGTGTGAAGTAGTATCGTTGATGGCAGGCGGCTAGAATACGAGCGCGCGACCAGGGATGCGTGACGTCGGCGGCCGTTTGAAACACCGGCGTAAGGCTGGGTGAAGTTGCGAGGGTCAACCTGGAGGAAGAAACGCCAGACTTGCGCATACCACCAACTTACACCGTGCACCACCGCCATCCTTTCAACCTGCCACTGCGGCCTGTGACGAGCAAATGCCCCCATAGACGACCTTACGCGACCACGTGCACCACCCAATACCACCTTCATTCACAGACATCCCTATCGCAGCTTCCACCCTCGACCCCTAAATCGCACCGTCGTTGGGACGGCAGACAAGATTGGGAAACATGTCGACTTTTGCAAGCTCCTTCTGGTCAAACGACTATGCCGCTGGCCTCGGCGTGCTGTTTGGAAAGCTGCAGCAGGGTGTGCAGGAGAACTCCCAGCTCATGGCAGTAGCCCGTATGCGCGCCGAAGCAGAAGACGCCTACGGCTCCAAGCTGGGTGAAATCGAAACCGCTACGAACCGCATACCTGGCGGTTTCCAAAAAGATGACGGCGCAAGCGTCAAGAAGGTGGGCTTTCCTACTATAATGCCGCGGATTCCATAAGCTAATCAATATCGCTACAGGCCTACGAGGGCGTGCGGACGGAGATGTCGGAAGCCTCACGCAACCACCGCAAGATTGCCTCGAACATTCGCGAGCTTGTCGTGAACCCATTCAGCCGTTGGTGTGACCAGCATGCTGCGCGAGTACAGAATAGCCAGGACGATCTCCACAACCGTGTCAAGGCCCACGACCGCCAGGCTGAAACTGTCCGACAATACCGCAGCGCATACTTCAACAAGTGCAGGAGGGTCGAAGATCTTGATGAGGAAGAGAAGCTCGCATTCCAGGATCCTAACTCTGCGGCGGCCACCGGATCTCCCAAACCTGGTGCCCAGACGGTGCCGAGCATCAAAGTTGAGGAAGAGGAATCCGAGGATGAACCCGAACCCATCGACATTGGTGACAATACCTATCAGCCTGAACAGGTTAAGAAAATCCTCACGCACATGCTGGATCACATCAAACTCGGCGAAACCAAGGTCCCTATTCTCGGCACCTACCAAAATGTTTCTACTGGCGCGGAAATTGTGGAATATATCCAGAAATACATGGGCTCGACATCGCTCTCATATTCGGAGCGCATTGGCCAAGACTTGATCGCCAACGGATTCCTGCGCCTTGTCGGAAACATGGGCAACACATTCGCCAACAGCAGCAGAATGAACTATCAATGGCGCCCCAAGGTCTTCCAGTTGACTGGCATGCCTGACAAGAAGTCGAAACCTCTCAGCCGCACATCAACAATTGCCAGCCAGGACTCAACCCCCGAAAGTCCCACTATGGGTGCTGTGGGAGACTACCTTGGTGGATGGAACCCTCTGAACAATGCTCATCCCAACGAGACTCCGGCCGACAAACTCCGACGTGAGGCCAGAGAAGCGGACGAAAGATACAAGGCTGCAGTCCGCAAACTTGATGGCCTCCGCTGCAACCTCGAAGAAGCAATTATTGATCATCTCAAATTCATGGAACGTTGTGAGGTCGATCGCCTCAAGGCCATCAAGGCTGTCATCTTGGACTTCAGTGGGGCGATCAGCAATGTTATTCCGAGCTTGCAAAGCACGGTAGACAACATGATGCTCTACCAGGAGACTGTTCAACCGCTGAACGATGTTCGCTATTTGCTCGAGAACTACCGAACGGGAAGCTACATTCCCAGGGTCACCATCTACGAGAATTACTACAACACCGTGGACGAACAGACCTTCGGAGTTGAAATTGAGGCGAGAGCAAGGAGCGACAGGAAGCGCGTGCCATTATTGGTGACGACCATTTTGACTTTCTTGGACAACCAGTACCCAGAGCTTGAGGGCGATGAAGCTCGACGCAGGATTTGGGTGGTCGATGTGCCACTAGGAGCCACTCACCATCTGCGCAGCTTGCTCAACACCGGAAAACCAGTGCAACCTACCGTGCTCGAGAAATATGAGGTCCCCATCATTGCCGCTGTGCTCAAGCTGTATCTCCTTGAGCTTCCGGATTCTCTTGTCAGCAGCCACGTCTACGAAATAGTCAAGACCATCTATGCTTCGACTGCGCAAACCGCGAGTGACAGCGCACGCATCCAAGTAATCCAATCGACTCTTGGACAACTGAGGCTTGCCAACATTGCAACTCTTGATGCAATTGTCAGCCACTTCGCAAGGCTGATTGAGCTCACAAACGCTGACGAAGCATACGTTGCACAGCTAGCTGGAGTGTTGGCGCCATGCATTCTTAGACCCAAGCAGGAGACGGGTCTCAGCATGACCGAGAAGTATAATGTCAGACTGCTCCGCGACCTGCTCGCACACAAGGATGATATCTTCGGTGAGCTCAAGAGACAGTCTAGCCTCACGCATTCCAGTTCTGGTGCTACCAGGCCGAATCGTGCCATCAGCACAGACGAATCGAGCAGGCGAGAGAACATGATTGAACGTCAGCGTGCGATTGCAGCTGCCCAACAAGCACAGTCCGGTGGTCTCCAACGCAGCAACAGCAACCGTTCGAGGGCACCAAGCCCAGGACCTGGCAACCGTATTTCATTGACTGAAAGCAATGGTCACCGACGCGATCGCAGCAGAGGTCCCGAGACCAGGTTCCCAATCTCGACTGCCAGTGTGACTAGCCCGACAGAGAAGCGTATCATGTCACCAGGCTCAGGAGGCTCTCGCCTGAGTCTCGAGGTCCCGCTCAGCCCACCAGCATCTCGTCAAACTCAATCGATGACCAACCCAGCCTCACCTCCCAACGTGAATGGCCAGGGCAAATCAGAGCAGGCCACCGAAACTCTGCCTAGGAGCAACGGATCTATTCACCAACCCCCGCCTGCCGAGCCGAGCCCAGACGATCAAGACACAACTCGCACCCGTAGCGACACAGGATCGTCTCTGCGAAGTTACACCCCATTGGGCATCTCCCACGCTGACGCGGATCCTTCTTCGCCCACAACCACAGTGTCTGACGGGCCATCCAACCGCGACAGTGTTCCATCCAACCGCGACAGCGTTCCGTCGAAGCGCGATAGCGTCCCAGCGAAGCGCGATAGTCTCACTCGCTCTGGCGCCGCACGCAGCCAATTCCAGCGCAAGGGCACGACTGGCAGCTTGCAACGCCAGAGTGTGATCTCAAGGCGCGACAGCAACACTCCCGACGGACTTGTACAAAGCCCTGTTGACCTGCAGCACGTCGAGGAGGCCCCAGTGTCCAAGGGCGTCCAGCTGGAGGACAAGCCCATGGACTTTGACTGAGCTGATATCATGTCGCCGCGAATTTGTTTACTGGCATTCTGTCTCCCAGCAGGTTCTGAGAGGCTCACGTGCTGCGGTTAGCGATACTGGGTCTTGTTTCATGGGTGATTCGGTGTAAACTTTTTCTTTTCTTTTGTCTATGTATCCTACGAGTATCTGTATCATGTGTACCGACAACCGTGCCACGCGGCGAATATCGCTTCTCGATCTCATTACTCGACGAACTCTAGCAGTTGCGGTTCTTCCCAGCCTTTGCGTGTTTTCAGTTCTGATCGACTGGGTTGCCATCGCAGCTCCACTTCGCCGAAGTAGTTCGCTCCTGCAGCTGTCTGAACAAATCCAATACTTTGGAAGAGAGCAATACTACGCGCGTTCGATTGATTGATCTTCACGCGCAGATACTGCAGAGGTCTTGTAGTTTGATCTCCGGAGCTGCTGCTGTACTCGGCTGCGATTTCCGTCCAGGTGTCTAGGACGTAGGCTGTGAATGAGAGTAAAGCGGCGCGACCGTAGCCCTGCCGGTGCAAGTCTTTGCGTGCGATCATGAGTTCGATCTCGCCGACAAGAGCATTCGATGATTTGGTACTGCTGGGTGCTTGCTCGCCACTGTCTTCTTCGCCTTCATCGTCGTCGTCTTCGGGCTCGAATAAGAACAGGTTGATATCGCCGATCATACGTTCTGGACAGTCGTCTTGGCCACCTTGCACTGTCGATGATGCGCTTTCTGGTTCTTCTCGCGATTGGCAGACGATGAATGTCAGTTTGTCGTTGTCTGTTCGCCAGCTTCGTTGCATGTCGTATTCTTCGGTCATGCTTAGAGGTTCTGAGGCTGTGGCGGCTTGTAGGTCGGCGTCTTGCATCCAGGCGTGGTAGGTTGGGACATGGTGGGCTGAGTAGGGTACTAGGAGGACCTTGCTCGTGGACAGTGCTGGGTTGTGGTGTTAGTATTTGCTGTTGGAATGAAGGAAGGGTTACACTGCTTTACCTGTATGCTCGTTGACTCGCATGGCGGATATGTTGGGATCGAGTAGTGACGTCTTTAATTTATTAAGACTTGGTACGTTGTATCGTTAACCTTATAAACTTGTGGCAAGGTCATAAGTTACTTGATATTCTTCTTCTTCTCGTCGTTGTCGGCGTTTGATCGGCAGGCTTCGCCGAGAGCGCCAGCTTGAGTGCTTCACAACACCAACGCTTCGCGACAGTAGCCAACAGCTATTCCCTCCATTCTCCATTCTCCATTCAGCTCTACACGAAGGAGATATACTGCCGTAACATAAAATGCTGCGTACCACAAGACTCCTCTCGCCGGCCATGCGCCGCGCGCCGTTCTTCCAGCACCGCATGCAGTCCACATATCAGCCCCCAGACGCGCCCAAGCCCGAGGCGCCCAAGAGCAACCCACACGTAGGTCGTACTACTGCCATAGTATGGACTCTTTCGAGTGGTTCTAATGGTCTTTTAGCGCGACTTCTACAAGTACCGCAGTCGTCCAGTATTCAAGGCCGTCCTTGTCGCTATCTTCACCTACGAGATCATCTATTGGGGTTGGTTGAAGCTGGAGAGTATGGAAACGAAGCATGATACTGAGGGTATGCAAGAGCGCGAATGAGCACGAGTACCGATTATGGACATCTGCTGACGGTAGTGAAGGCCAGATCAAGTCACTTGAGAACGAGCTGAGGCAGCTCACTAAAGACAAGTCTGAGGCTTCGACCTGAGCGGCTACACAATGCGTGGGCGAGAGCGCATACAGCAGCTCTTCGTCAGGTCGGAAGCCACCTGCGAGCAAAGTGGACAAAGCTGGAACCCACAATTGTGGACACTCCGCCGACCATTGCTTGCACACTCTGAGGAGTGCTGCGGAAGCCGCTTTAAACGAACGCAACCACAAGTGTTGACTACTCGAGGCTCAGCTTGCAGAAGAGATCACTCAACGGCTATGAAGGATACTTGAGCATACAGACCCGAATGCCCATTTCGGACACTGCTGGCCTAATATATCCCAATGGAGACCGATGGAACACCATGGACTGGCAGGCGGCATCAAGTCTCGACGGACTCAGCTCATACGACGAGAGGAAAGTCACATATCTTTGAATGGGTCAACGACCGCACCCCTACTGGGATGAACATATCCTGTATATTATGTACTTATTACACCCATACTTTCAGCGGACCCTCTTGATGGACTATGCCTGGCTGGAGCTAGTTGTTTAGCAACATGCAAACCTCCTGTACTGCACTACTTCGCCCCTGGTAAACGCATGCTTCACCAACTGCTTACTCGCTATCGTTCGCGGCTCTCGACCTTCACTCCCAGTGGGTGGAGAGGCATATTCGTTCTCACGCCGACCTCATCCACACCAAACGCACGCGTACAGATACCGCAAGCACACCGCTTTCATCATCGAAGCAATTCGATTCAATGGTGAGATGGCCGAGCGGTCTAAGGCGCTAGCTTAAGGTGTTACGTTGTGGTACATCATAATTCGCTAGTCCGAAAGGGCGTGGGTTCAAATCCCACTCTCATCAACATATCTTTTGCTTTTTGCCTGCACCTCGCTCGCCATCAACAGTAGCAAGCGTAGCCTTTTGACGGGTTTATTGGCAGGTCAAGGCCGTGATATTCATAATGTGCCGCTTGCATGAGTGATTTAGCCATGCCTTATTGTCAATGGAAGAGATTCCTTGATCCTAGTGGCACGTTGATGACTTGACCGCATAACCCGTGTGCAGATATTTCAGCAAACAAAGGGCCGACCGCACAAGCTCCTACCTTACCTCTTCGCTGGGCATCATTCGTCACATTTTGATAGTCTACAAACGATCGGATGGAAAGCTAAATCTCTATCCCATTCAACGAACAATAAGCCGCATACCCAGCCGCAGCATACAGTGGACCCACATCTCTCAAAGCCTCACCACCTGCATTTGATATCGAATCATCGTAGCGATCTCCCAGAATTTCCTCCATCAACGCCAGAAACCTCGCATCTCCAGTCCTATCCCCCGAAAGCACAACACGATCGATTCGCGTATGCTCTTTCGTCCTTACGCCTTCCACGGGAATCGCAATCAATCGGCGCATGGCATCCACGAACACATCGTCTTTCTCGTCTCGGCCACTAGCCATGATCTGCTGTCGCTGACGTTCAATGTCCTTCGTGGGCGGCCTGTCAAATTCCTCCGGATTCGCATCGGCACCAAGCTCGTGCGAAGACAGCACGCGGCGATACTCGTACGTGCAATCAGCGATTGCTAGCGCAGCAGTCAGCGCAGAGCGGCTGTGATCGATCACGAGTACGAGCTCTTCAGGCTTAGAGTGCTTGAGCGTTGCGTTAGCGGCCTGCTGCGGACCTTACCCGAATATGCCTTGTGCTTTGGCTGCGGCTGTGGTTTTCAGAGAATACTTGGTCGGAGTATTCAAGACCAATTGACGATGAGGCGGTTGATAGGCGATCATTGAAACGTTTTCCAACAGGGAGCAGAGTCGTGATGTAAACTTCGTCGACGTTGCTTCCGAGCGCTGACTCGGTGGCTGCCTTCAAAGCTTGGAGCATAGCTGTGAGTGCTCGCGTCGCCTTGTCCGGCGGAGACGGACCGCCCAGCCAGAGAGGCAAGTGGTTGTTCAACGCCTGACTTCCCCAGTACCCCGGCCGCCAGAACCGCGAGTACAAGTCGTCGTAGATATTTCCGCAGATGATTTCTTGGGGATCTCCTTCTCCTGGGTCGATGGGAGGGATGGATTGGACGTGATCAGGTACAATCGACCCCTCCAGTATAGTCTCTCCATAAACCAGGGATCCCTGGATTTTGGCAATGTTCTGGACGGTGCCGTCCTTGTGGCGTACTCTCGCAACGCTAGACATAAAGGTCAGTCGTCGTTTTGAGTGGCATCGTGTTCTGTGGCAATTTCACCCGTAACGATGTCCAAGGCTGAAGCCTACGCCATAGGCCGCGCGAGCATTTGCGGTCGTGGTTGTGGATAGGAGAGGTAGTAATACTGTGAAGGCAGCGAGGGAAAGCATGTCGACAGGATCAAGAAATTAGACCTGACGCTATGCAGCAGAACGATGCGAATGGTTCTGCAACATGTAGTTATAGGATGGAGAACAATGGGAGCCCGTACGAGCAGACGTCTCACACGATTCAGAGTCATCGTGTTCCGGACAGGTGTACCTGGTCGCAGGATCGCATGCCACCGCTGTGCCGCCGAATGCAGCAGTGACCCGCTCGTGTGTAGTGTTATGCTGTGTTGCTTGGTCAAACTCCCTGGAACAGAATTTATGCCATTTCGTTGCCGAGATATTAGTGTAAAAGACCATGAGAGACCTGCCACAACCTCAGATGGTGATATTGCGATTCCGTTCGATGCCGCAGACACCCACTTGATTCGTAGACACAGACGAAACAAGCGCGCGATGAGTGCGAGGGAGGCCGAATGCTAAACAACAAGCCTCCATAAATACGTACGATGAACAATGAACCTTGTCGTAGGTATCTATACCCGCCCAGAAACGCCCACCATCCCGAAAATCATGAAAGGAAAGAAGACCATACATCATAACCCATCTCCCCATCTCCCCAATAACCAACGCAGATCAGATATCCCCCTCGCTGACCTGCGCATCAAAATCCCTCTTCACCGTCAAATTCTCCCACCCGTCCACATTCTCAATCACCAGGCCCTTCTCGTTGGCCAAGTGCAAGAGGCAGATGAAGCCGTACGATGTCGAGATGTCGGCGAGTTGGGTTTTGGGGTAGACGTGCGAGAGGTTGTTCATGATGTCGGTGAACATGAGCGTGCCGGTGTCGTCTTTGGGCAGGATGGGGATTTGCGGGCGTTGGGGGGCTTGGGGGGCGGGAGGTTCTCTGTTGTTGGGGGAGATGTTAGTTTTGGTGGTCTTTAGGTGTTTTGGTTTGGGGGATGCTGTGCGTACCTTTCTTCGAAGCCGATGCCTCGCCACATTTCTTCTTTCAAGCGTCGCACGTCGACTTTCTTCGCCACGCGAGCGTATTGCACGTACTCAGGCCGTAACCTCCTGCTTTGTGTGATGAGATGTGCGCCAAAAGCACCTTCTTGCGCGGGATCTGCGCTGCCAGCGACAGCGTCGATGCCAGGGCCAACAGGACCAGCAGCCATACCGGCGTCGTCAAGATCTGGAGAAAAGTCTTCGCGGGCGTCGGCGAACGAGTCATCGTCCATGTCGCCACCAGGTATGGGTAGGTTGTCGTCTGCGAAGAAGTTGGCGTCGTAGTCGCCCTTGACGTCTTCTTCTGCGGTGGGAGCAGGTCCGCCGTTTGCTGCCCAGTAGTCCTCGCCGACTTCTTCGTGTGCTGGCAAGGCTTTCAGGCCCTTTCTTGCGCCGAGTTTGGCTTTGGGCTTGAGGAAGAGCTTGAGCAAATCTTTTGAGTTGAAGTGCTTGTCGTCGGGCAAAAGGTTGCGAGTCTTGCTTCGCCATTCGCGCTTGGGCAGAGAAATCGCTGCGTTGCTCGCGGCTTTTGTGTAAAGCATGCTTGCAAGTTCACCAGTCATGGGAGCTGCGAAGTCAATCTCGAAGGCTTCTTTCTCTTTGCGCACTCGCTGTGGAGCCGCAGGCTTGTTCGCTTCCTTGATGCGGGCGATCTTCCAGTGCTCTGGGCCTGCCCAGTTTTTGTGTAGCGCTGTGTCGAAGTAGTTCAGAATGTTCTCGTGGTCGTTTTGTTCTCTGTGTTGCAGTGTGACGCCATATGCGTTTGAATCCGTGTCAAATGTGCCCACCTCGCCGCCTTCTTCACCTCCATCTGCGGACACGTTATGTACTCGCATCTGAGGTTGAATCGCAGCATCTTTCGCCCAAGCTTCGCCTCCCTCACCAAATCCTACCTCCGCGTCGTCGTCAAAGTTGATGGCCATACCATCATCATTGTCAAACGGCGCAGGGCCATCAAATCCTTCTGCTTCGTCGTCGCCGTGATCGTCTGCAGCCTCGGGATGCTCATCTCGCCAGTTGTCTGGAGCTTTCAGGAAAGGCAGATCCATGGCGCCGTCGCCACCTCCAAGCTCAAAGGTCTTGAGAGATGGGCATATATCTTGCTCGTCCAGGATATTCAAATTGGGGAAGAAACGTGCACCCAATGCAGCAACGTCGACTGCTCCATCTGCGTCTGCCAATTCACCGACAGTGGCATCCTCCTTTGCTGCCTCCTCTTCACCTTCCGGCTCCAGACTGTCGTGTCTTGTTTCCTCGACCTCTCGCGCGTCATCACTGCTGTCGAAAACAATTCTGCCCGTGCCGTCGATCGACAAGTGGTTCAGTAGCAGACCCTTCGCGCCGCCTTCGTCGAAATCTGCTGACGCTTTCTTGAATAGAGGATCCACAGAAAACTCCAGCTCCATCTTCTTCAGCCTCAGTTGTTCGAAAGAGTTGACAAGAGTCGCTTCCGCCGAACGCTGTGTCTTCTTCTTGGTCTTCTTCTTCTGGCCATCCTCGCCTTCTTCGTCCTCGTCACCCTCCTCGCCATCTGCGTCTGCATCGTCACCCTTGCGCTTCTTGTTCCCACTGTCTGCCAGACCGCTCAACAGCTTTCCAGTCTCGGTGGCAACACTGTCCACACGGCTGGTGTAAATCTTCACGCAGCCATCAAGCGTGCAACTCGCTTTTTGGAAATTGATCTGATCTCCCTCCTTCAGCAGGCTCATATCATGGAAATAGTCAATGAGGGCAAAATTCCAGCTGTTGTTCGCATTGATCTTGTTGTCGGTCGCCATCTTCATCCACTCCTCGAAATTGGCCAGAATAGGCACACGCTTCATAGGCGTGACCGCGTCGCCGCGCACGCCGAATCCTCCATCGTCGTGCGAGGGAGTCTCGGGCCCTTCAACTCCTAATGATCTGCGCTTCTTCAATGGCGTGGCGGCGGCTTTGAGCTGGTCGAGTTGTTTCGAGTGCGCTATGTGTCGCGACTGCAGCCGCGCTGCTTTCTCCGATCGGTCATCGTTGAGTGGTATTGAGGTTGTTTTCACGGGCGAGGCGTATGCTGCTGCTTGCGGGTTTCCAGAGGCGCGGACGCGCGGCATGACTGCTGTAGAGACGCGCGATTGCACGTGTTGTCGTTTGTGGTTTGGTGTATATATCGAGTATTACTTTGTCGTCCCATCTGATTGATTATTTGGTCGGGCTTGCTTGCTTGCTTGGAGTAAACAAAGGCGCGGGGAGGTTCCGCTGTCCAGAGTCTCCGTCGCGCCGGCTCTCTCTCTCACGTGCTTTGAACTCAAGCAGCTCTCGCGTGTCTCTCTGCCTTTTGCCCCCCACGCGCGCGCACTGTCGATCTTCAATCATCATCGGCGTCACCGCCACCCGCACGGCTCGTCTCACTACCGAGAGTAGGATACCGTCGCAGTGCTTAACCACCACTTTCCCACCACCTGCCAAGTTTCGTGCCATGCGGTAACGAGTGCGGGCCGGCAATGATACCTTGCCCTCATTATTAACTTGCGCCATTCGTCCCTCGCACGCAGTCTGGAGCTACCACTCTGCCTGCTGCGCCTCACTGCTATCTATTGTGTTATCCACTCAACTATGCGGTACTGCTGTGCTTTGCCCCTGCTCGCCCAAACATTCCCTGAGGGCTCGACTTCCTTCCTGCTGCATCGTTGTACATATATCTCACTTCTGCCACCTACTACACTTGGACCCACCGCTGGACCGAGGCTGGGCGCGTCATGCAGGCTTCATGGAATTCTAACAATCCAAATACCAACACACTCACTTCTCGCATGTCCAAAGCGCCCGCCAGGAAAAGCTACCGCGCCGCGCGAGCCTTTTATCTGGTCCTGCTTATTGGCTTGTTGCTGGCAGCATGTGCAGCCTACTCGCGCCGAGATGGCGACCACTTGGGTCAAGCTGAATCGCTATTACTACGAAGAGATGCTGGAACCCTCATGAGCGAGGAAGAACAATGTCGACTGGTACACCGGAGCAAGGACCAATGTCGCTACATCAAGAAACACTGCCCGGACGATGAGGGCGGATTTGGAGCCTATCTGGACTTGTTCTACTGCAAGCTCGCCCACGCCAAACCTGTCGCATTCATGATCTTGATCGTATGGCTAGGGCTCTTGTTCTCCACGATTGGCATAGCTGCGAGCGACTTCTTCTGCATCAACCTGAGCACCATCGCGAGTATTCTGGGTATGAGCGAGAGCATGGCTGGAGTTACACTACTGGCCTTTGGAAATGGAAGCCCGGATGTCTTTTCGACCTTCGCAGCAATGAGCACGAACAGTGGTAGCCTGGCGGTAGGAGAACTCATGGGAGCCGCTGTATTCATCACATCGGTGGTCGCTGGATCCATGGCTCTCATCAAGCCATTCCACGTCGCACGCAAGAGCTTTGTCAGAGATGTGGGCTTTTTCATCGTGGCTGCGGGCTTCAGCTTTTCATTCTTGTGGGACGGTCGATTGCAACTCTGGGAGTGTATCGCCATGGTGATCTATTACGTCGTGTATGTTGGATTCGTGGTTGCCTGGCATTGGTGGATCGGTCGTCGGAGGCGTGCAAGGGAGAAGCAAGCGGCTGCAAGAGGCCATTATCTACCCCCAGGAGACGAAATGGATCTGGAGGAAGAATATCGCGATGATCCGGAAAGCAACTCTGGCACACCCAGACCTACAATGTCTCGCGGTGCGTCCCGGGAGGATTTTGCTGCACTGGAACGAGGAATCACAACACCTGGTGAAGAAGAGACGAACGAAGATGAAGAGGAAGAGGCACGAGACCGGTGGATTAGCGAGCTCAACAGCAACATGCGACTATCACGACCACAAGTTCGCTCCAGACGCAACACAATTGGACCTGTGCGGCCTTCGCTCGTCGGTGCATTGGAGTTTCAAGCTGTGCTTAATTCTCTGCAGAAATCTCGTAACATTCAGACAATCCCCCTGGATACTAGGGGATATACGGATACCCCCGAGATTGATCTACTAGGCCCGGAGTACGACTCACATCTTACTGGTGCAACTTCAAGACAATCGCTTCCCACGCTTACAATTGACACTAGCGCTGCGGCGGATATAGAGGGAGCAAGCTTGGTTGTGCCACAGTCTGCGCCAGCGCGTGGACGAGCTGTGACGGCAAGTGACGCCTCAAGTCGCTCGCTAAGTCACAGTCCCCACCAACCAGAAGACCTGCTTAGCCAGGGTGATTGGCATCATACTGATCATGCTGGAGTCGTCGGACTGAAGCTTCCACGGCTAGAGATTCCTACCCCAGGCCGCCACTCCGCGCCTCATACACCTTCGGTCGAGGTATCTGCACCAACACCGACGTTCCCCATTCTAGAAGTGCCAGAGGAAGAGGATGAAGGCAACACTTCAGATCATCTGAGGGTTGCGGATGCGGAAGCTGCGTTCAGGAAACAGTCCGACTATTTTCCTAAGACGAGATCGAGGAGTAACACCAACCTTTCAGCTCGCTCAGGACACTCAGGCTTCTCCGGGTACTCTACCGAGAGCGACAGCCGCTCGCCTCGCACCGTTCCCCAGGCACGCCATCTGCCCAAGATTACCATACCTCGGGAGCGCAGATCACGCGATTCAACGCCTAGCACATCACCATTTCCTGTGTACTGGGAGCCGACTTCTGCGGTATCCACTCGCGCACCAAGCATACATCTCCCTCCACCTTTGGCCTCACCAGAATCACTTCCCGTGTCACAAGCTGCGGAACGAGAATATCCTTCCAGGCCAATCAAGTGGTGGCCATACCATATTCTTCCTGCGCCCGGCGTCCTAATTTCCACATTATTCCCTACTATATACCATTGGCACGACAAAAGTATCTGGGAGAAGATGATCGGCATCGTAGCTGCTCCCAGCGTCTTCTTTCTGACGGTCACCCTACCCGTCGTCGAGAGCGAGAAGGATGACGATGAGGATGAACTCCTGGTCCAGCCCACATCATACGACTCTCGTCGTTCACAAAGCGTGTCGGGCACGCTTGACGCCAATAGTGCACTCAAGGGCTCAATGACCTCCAAGGGGGGTCACTCGCAAACCAATAGTCTCTCTATGGGCACGACTGGGCGCGAGACCATGGCATCGATGGTGACTGCCACCGAGCAGCACAACCGCCACAATTTTGGCACAGTCTCGCAGGAGGCAATATCTCCAATCGCCTTGGACCCCAACGACCTTCTATCAGCAACACCCGACCATCTCAGCGAGATCTCCATCGCTGCACCTACATCTCCTCCCGCAAACGGACCAGGCCACTGGAACCGCTGGCTGGTCCTCACTCAACTCTACCTAGCTCCCCTATTCTGCATGTTCTCCTTCTACGTCCAATCCCCCTCCGACCTCCCACCCAGCTGGCTCACCCTCCCAACCCTCTCATGTCTCCTCGCCTCCACCATCCTCCTAATCCCCTTCCTCCTCACCACAACCGCCACGCACCGCCCAACCATCCTCCGCTCCCTCCTCTCCGGCGCCGGCTTCGTCGTCTCCATCGCCTGGATCTCCACCATCGCCTCCCAAGTCGTCGGCGCCCTCAAAGCCCTCGCCGTCATCTGCAACATGAGCCACGCCATCATGGGCCTGACCATCTTCGCCGTCGGGAACTCCCTCGGCGACCTCGTCGCCGACATCACCGTCGCCAAACTCGGCTACCCGGTCATGGCACTATCCGCTTGTTTCGGCGGGCCCATGCTGAATATCCTGCTCGGCATCGGACTTTCAGGCACCTATATCTTAGTGACCGGCGCGCACCACCACCAGCACAAACACCCCGGCTCGCAGCTCAAGTACAAAGCGTACCAGATCGAGGTGGGCAGGACGCTCATTGTGACGGGTGTCACGCTGTTGGTTACGTTAGTGGGATTGTTGGTTTTTGTTCCGTTGAACAAGTGGGTGCTGAGCAAGAGGATTGGCGTTGCGCTGATTATGCTTTGGGTGTGTACGACGGTTCTTAATGTCGCGCTGGAGCTTACGGGGTGGGGCATGGAGGGGAGTGATAGTTGAGATTGGGTTTTGTAAGGGGAGGTTGGGGAGAGGGGGGAGCGCTTCGCTTCTTGTATTCCTCATTTGGTTTTATGAACTTGATTGCATGTCATTCGGCATAGAAGGGGAGCTGTTGTTGTTTTCTTTTCTTCATACGATACCACAGTTTTTGCAGATATGATGAGAGGCGTTTTTCTCTTTATTCTTCAGAATGCATTCTCTGATGGCTCCGATCCTTGTTGTTATTCCTTTCTGTGGAAATTTGCACAGTGCTGCCTTTGCTACCAGGAAAGATCGAAGTTGCAAATTGGAAATAGGCTGTTCGGAAGAGGTTGTGAGAGTCAAGCAACAATGTTGATTCACGAGATTATGTCGATTCTAGGTAGCGTGTTTCAACCCAATTGCAAAAATCTATCGTTTTTGAGTCTGCAAGGCATGTATATATATATACACACATATCCACAGGGTGGCCGTCTGCCGTCTGGCGGCCAAACTCCACATCGAACGTTTTCACAATTCCTAGACAGTTTTTCAAGTTCACTTGACACCTCGCTACTTCTCCAATTACCTTATACTACACAGCAGGACGGACATACTTCTCGATCTACCCTGACTAAATACATAAAATCCAACAATGCTATCGGAACAAGAATTTTACCATAAATGGCGTAACTATTTCAAGCGAAACCACAAATATGGCCCGCACTACCCCGACGACTACGAAGGTGACGTGATGATGCTGTTTGTTGTGGATGATGTGCCATCGGAGGTACGTATTTGTTGTCCCTTAACCCCCAGAGTTAAAAGCTAAGTAGACCTCACTTCAGACGATCAACACCATCCTCGCAGGCAACATGGAAGACTACGGCGTCCCCCGCTCCATGATCCAACTCGCAGACAGCAACGGCTACGACGGTTTACCCGATTTCAACGGCCTGATAGCTGTGGCGGGCACGGCGCCGATCATGCCTCCCACATGGCGCTCTCCATTCCTAGGAAAGTCATTGATGGAGACTTCGGCGTGGGTAAGGGGGATTCCTAAACCTCCTAAAGCGGTTTGCAAGGCTTTCTTTGCTGTCTTGACGAGGGAGTTGTTTGAGGAGAGGGGGATGGTGAGGATTTGTAAGATCGTTGGAGAGGGCGAGGGAGAGGAGGTGCAGACGTTGCCCTGGACTGCTACGAGAGTTACAGGGTGGTTAGTGAGTTATAAGAGGGAGAATTGGGAGGGGGATTGGGAGGATCAGGTGTGGGGGTAATGTGTGTGATCACATAGACTAAGGTAGCGATCTTTCATCACAATCATAACAGAGCACTGATGTTAGAGGGGCTGACAAAGGGTCAATATGAAATTCTTCTGGAGCCAATCTGCTTACACAAAATTAGGTCTGGAGTAGGTCTATCGGACAGGTCAGTTGGACAGTGGACTTGCGAGCACTGCTGGGATGTCGATGCGACCTTCCTTGTGTCAAAACCCTTGCCAAAGCATTGCTCACTCACGATTCTAATGCTGATACTTCGATCCGCGAGACAGCTTCTTTCGATTCTGCTATTATGACTAGCTCTGTAACTAAACTTTCGGCCTCAAGAACACGACGGTTCACCAACCAGGGAATGAACACTTCATAGTTCTCTGGAGGACGTCCTTTCCCTTGTTCTCTCCTTTCGTGCGCTTCACCTTTTCTTCTTTTACTGTCACACAGTACTTCCCATTCTCTTCTTTTGTCACAGAGTGAGGTTTGTACCCCTCGAAGTCGCTATCGAACTCGAACCACCTAACGACATTTTCGTGGAAGTCTCCGTAGACGAACTTGAACTCGTTATCGCCACAGAGCTTTTTGATCATTAACTCACGCGGCAAGTTGCCCTTGATCTTTAGAGTGTCATCTTGCTTCATCGTCTTGACGCCTTTGGCAAGACTCAGATACTTTCCATCATCCTTTCGTTTGTTGGCGCCCAGAGACTTGTATCTGCTCACCCGGGCTTCGACTTCGTGCTCGTTGTCAGTTTTGTCGCCCGTAATCACAAGCGTCACAAAGTATTGCTGGATGACATCTTCTTCGCCATCGATCCTGTAACTGTTGTGGTACTCGTGATCATATAGTGGCCACAGTCTGCCGCCTCGGTAGTGTTCCAGATGGAAGTTTTTACCATCGTTCTTACACTTTATGTCGGCTTCCTGCTGCGACCAGCCCCCAGCCCGGATGTCTCGGCACACGTCAAGGAGACTATGACACAGTTAGCCGCGCCACTTGACAGGCTTGATGTACATGCCAGAGTGTCACTCACTTGTAAATCTCATTCTCCTCAGCATCGCTTCGATCGAATCCGCTGAAATCGAAATTGACTCTGAACTTGGTACCTGCGTCCAGTCTATTAGACCCACGCCCGTAAAAGTCTAGTAAACTTGCACCAGCCGCCTCATTGTCCGTTGCCGTGATGCATCTCAACGAGACTGGAAGTGACCTGTCCGAATTTTCTCTCAAGAAGGCTGCCATCGGCCACTCGTCCGTCTGCAGTTTGCGATCACTCGCGGTTGCGTCCGAAGACGAACTGAATTGGTACTCGTCCCAGAATTTCTGCCCGAAAGGCCCAGTCGAGCAAGGACGACCTCTGTCTGTGGTCACGCCAGAATTTTTTCGGTGCTTCATACTGATCTTGTTCGACACCATCCCGACCCTGTAGATGTTGTTGTTGATGTCCCCTCTGGTACCTCTTACACAGTTAGTGTAGAAACACGCGTTGCGGCATGCTCCGGGAGAAGCTCGACAGTCAATGTTCCAAGGACGACGGCTCAACGTGGTGACGACCTCAGATTCTGCTTCCTCGTTGTCCGAATCCTCGGTATCTTCAGAAGGAGTTTCGAAGTCTGGGTCTCTGGGGTCATCCGATTGCTCTGGATCTTCAGTGTCGTCAGACTGATGTCCTTCATTATCGCTCTCATTCTCTTGTCCGTTGTCTTCTGTTTCCGGGTGGTCGATGTCGTCGTTGGTTTGTCCGCTGTCGTCTTCGGCGTCGTCATCGCTGCTGTCGTTATTGTCACCACCTTCTTCTTGCTCGTTGTCCGCGTCATGGGTATCCTTGAAAGGATCGTCCGTCGCCTCATCGCCAGAGTGCAGAGGGTCGTCTGGTTCAATGGTATCGCCATCAGAATCGCTGCTTTCATCGGTGAAGTCACCATCGTGAGGATCCTCATTCTCGGATTCCCCAGAATCGTCTGATTGATCTTGTCGAACAAAGATCTTTTGCAGAACCACGCTCTTTACCAGATCGGCGTTCGAGGGAGGTTCGATGGCCCTCGAAGGATATATGCGTACATCCAGTACTTGTGTCGTTGTGGTATGGTTGCGTCCGTTCGTTGGAAGTATGGCGGGCGTCGGCATAGGAAATAAAGTCTCCGCCGATGAGATGTGACCGTAAGGAATTGCTCTCAAATCCGAAGATGTCGCTAACTGTATCAGGAAAAATGATATGAACAACATCGCGTAAGAAATCGGTGCTGGGATCATAACAGATAGATCATAGTTTAGTAAAACAAGTATTTATGTTTCCTGGAGTTGTACTAGTCGGTAACACGCAAAGGTCGAGCTCTTTGGTCTGACTCAAGCACCTACAAGTAGGATCCCTCCATAGCTTGCGCAACCTTCGCCCACTGGTCCCATCATGGACCAGCATGCTTCGTATGGTTTCACCCTGATGGGCGAAGGAAGTAGTCAAAACCCTGAAGCAATCTGTGTCGTGCTGTGGGTCAGTCATTAAAAGCTTACGCTAAACATCGCATTATTTGGTTTCGAACGGGGCCTGGAATATCGTTGTAGAGGTAGCAGATGAAAGTACCTGCGAAGGATTCGGACGATGCGTTTGACGTGAGTCGTGAATACGGACACATCTCGGATGGGTTGAAGCGCGCCACCAGCGGCAAACGCGAAACGCACAGTGTCATACCACAGCTCAACGTCGTTTTGGCGGGTTGCACAGGAGGGATAATCTCCCATAAGTTCAATACTAACTTGCCGCCATCGAACATCCGTAGTTTCTCACTTGGTGATGTGAACGGACTCAGCGACTCATCATGATTTCGGAAGAAGAGTTCTACCTTAAATGGCATGGATATTTCAAAAAGTTCACGCCCCAGAAGGAATTGCGCAAACACGGCCCACACTACGAAGACGATGAATACATGGACAAAATTCTATTGATCGTGACCGACGTTATGCCTACGAAGGTATAGAGTGGTTCTCGTATACAGAATATACTGAGGCTAACGGTAATCTTACAGGCTATCGATGACATCCTCACCGGTAACATGGAAAAGTTCAATGTTCCCAGATCTGATGTATGGCTAGCAGATGACAACTACGAGAATCTGCCCGACTTCAACGGTACCGCTTTCATAGAGGGTACGAGGCCCGGCGTTGAAGCTACATGGCAATCGCCATTTGTTGGCAAGACATTGGCAGATGTTGCAGCGTGGGTACGCAGTGTACCAAAACCACCGAAGGCGGTGTGCAAGACCTTTTTCGCTGTCTTGAAGAAGGACTTATACGAGTCGCAAGGCATGGTGCTTATGTGCAAAGTCGTCGAGGGCGAAAGTGAACCTCAAACACTTCCGTATCTTGCTACACACCTAGCAAGATTCCGTGCTGCGTACTATCGCGACAATTGGCAAGAAGATTGGGAGGAGCAGTTCCGGGATTGACATACCATTTTCAACCTGCTTGTTGTCTCTGTGGTGGTCATGCGCGGAGCGATTGGGTATCTCATCAGCGAAATAATGATCACAAACTAGCCATTGAAAGTCACCGACTTCCCATGCCCATTAGGTTTTGTGCATCCAAGTCCCAACAATTACATCTTTAGCGAAGGTAGTGATCTTGATCCAATCTCTCCGTCGTCCAATGTCTTGAAATCACCTGGCCTGTTGCGCCACACGGCCCACACCATCGACCTTCAGGAATGAGCCAATGATATGCCTAGCCGTGGATTAAAACTGCTTGCTGTAATTACGCGGTGGATACAGAGGGGAATTCTGCGGTCTCTGGCCCGTGATTTGGAGGGCTTCAGCTTTGAAGGATTCGGCAAGGGTCGGAATCCTCCTCCAGTCTGTTTCACGAGGCAGGCTCGACACCACTCGTCGGTCTCATATACTCATCCTCACACGATGTTAAAGGACTGATGGGTGAAATTTTGGATTGTTGTATCATGCCGAAGAGCTCGGTTCATGGTTCGAAGGACAGTCTTGCGAGTTCTGGACCCAGGCACGTCTCGCGAGTGCTCTCGCATGACTCTCGACAAGTCCTTTTTAATTGCTCTTAGCACGTTACACATTCAGCGCGCAGCTAGCGAAGCAACAACAAAACTAGCAGCGAACATCGAATCCTTCGACAGGTAGTCGTCGCGCCATCGTTGCAGCTCTTATGAAGGTAGCAGCTCCACACGCGCATTCCAATCACCGCGATCAGACTCATTCCTTGAGCCCTACGTGGTTCAATACAGATATATACAATATAGGCAGTCGCTGATCCGTAATGATAGTCTCTACTAATATCTATTTTCTTCTCTGGGCTTAGCTTTCGATAACATGAAGATAGCAGCACTACTTGCGGTCGTTTTCGCAGCTCATCATGTGGGTGCGCAAAAGATTGCGGCTTTCAGACCACATGCAATCAACAGCACCTCTGCCGCCGTCACAACGACAGCGAACTCCTCTATTACTCACGAGCATGGTGGTGGCAAAGCTGAACTAAGCGGATCAACCTTCAACACAGACAGCACGGCAGTTTCTGTCAAGCTGAGTTCGCGCAAGCAAAGCACCTCCACCAGCACATCCTCGCAGAAGAGCACTGCGAAACTTTCGATATCTAGTGATATTGTTACAGAGACAGCAGTAGGCTCTACACCATTGACAAATACAACCTTTGCTGCGAGCAAAACGCGAAGTCTGGAGAGCCAAGAGACGCAATTGTCTTTGACCACAACAAGCCTAGAAGGAAGCCCTTCGGCAGTTAATACGACAACATTAGCAACACCAGGCGTTGCGGACCCCAAGACGCTGTCAGTCCCGATACATTCACTTGGAAGCCAGAGGGCAGATGGCACCGTTGCCAGCTCGAACTCTAGCAACCCAACGACCCATGTTCAATCACACACGTCCAAAACGATTCTCAGCTCTGGCACAGGCTTCGCCTCGGATACATCATTGTCCAACTTTTCGTTCATCCCTGGAAGCTCTACAAACATCGTTTCAGTCACATTAAGCGAGATCAGCACATTGCCATCAGAGTCGACAGGCGTATCAACACCGCCGGTGTCCCAAGAAGAGTCGGCCTCTGATTCCGCTACTCCAAACCCTGGCGGCTCAAGAACCACGACAGGACCTATATCTACGACAGTAGTAGCGACATCAACTGTCTCTAGTGATGGCTCCGAGGCGAGAGTTTCGAGCTCCACTGTAACCTCTGTGCCAGACATTTCAACTTCACAGATCGGAAGTTTGACAGGTGACACCTGGATGACCGAGAGCTCATCGATCATCCCTGTCATAGGTGGCATTGGTATCTGGAACCTTCCTCCAATGTCTTCGGTTGTGTTTGAACTTCCTGGCATTCCCGCATTTAGCTTGCCCTGTGTCTCTGGAAATTGCGGAAGCCCACCAAGAAAAATCGGTGGCGGTGGTAATGGCGGAGGAAACGAAGGCGGAGGTAAAGGGCATGGAGGGACTGGCGGAAGGGGAAACGGTAACAACAACGATGATGATGAGAAGCCCAAGACCAAGGATGAAGACGAGCCATCAACGGAAACACCCACGTCAACGACCAAGTCCGAGAGCAGTACGACCTCATCCAGCTCTTGTTCTGGTGGAACGACCGCAGCTAGTGGTTGCCGAGCCGCCTGTTCCGCGTTTCCGACCACGGTAAACAACAGTGTACAGAGCACGACTGTTTGCTATACCACCACCTGCCTACAAACGATCGGGTGCAGCATAGAGCCCACGACTTCAACTTCCATCACGACCTCAACACCCCAAGCTTGTGCTTTGTCGACTCCCTACAAACGTGATTTGGCTGCTACCTACAGGTCTCTAGGGCTCGAGATTCCTTTGTGGCTTGCGTATCCGATCACCCCTCTCCACAACTCTGAGCCTCGCACATCTGATACGGTCTCGACGTCTACAGCAACCTCGGACTCCACTTCAGCTTCTACCACAAAATCCAGCTCCTCCAGATCTACAAGCACTACGACGAGCTCGACATCAGCCGACTCTTCAGAGAGTTCCAGAACGACCTCAACGACTTCTTTGAGCAGTTCAAGCACATCGCATTCACCAACCTTTCCCTCTGATCCTGCACCATCGTGTTATGACGAGAATGACTACAACGGCCATGCGCCAGTGGACAGTGCTTTCGTAGACGAGGCTGCTGGACTCTTCTGCGCATCCGTCAGCGATACGGAGATGACATCTGTTTCTGAGAAGTTCTCCAAGGACTACCGGGCGAACAGTAACGTGAACTATCTGTTCGAGGTAGGTTGGATCCCGGATTGCGAATACACCAGCGACTCTCAGAGTATCGCCACGCCAATTGGCGGGGAGTTGAGCTGCGAAGACCTCATGAAAGAGACTTTCCATGGTTGCAACAATGGTGGTGTCGGCGGGTCGATCGAAGCAGGATGCCTGGCCTACTCTTTCACTGGCGGCCTCGGTGACGACAGCGTTCCAACGCCAGAAGTTATACCTGGCGAAACCAATGACGAAGAATCAGACGATCCCGCAGAAGTTACAGAAGAACAGCCCGAGGAGCCAGTGGATGATCCGACAGCACTGGTCGAAGGGCAGCAGACGTGCTTCGACACTGGCGACTTCTCCCACCAAGACATCAAATGGAGCTTGGTGAAGGGATCCAGTCAGAACTTCTGCGCAGAGGCGGCGGGGAGCATGGAAAACAGAAACATGACTGCCAATACGGAAAGCTTTGGCTTCTTTGCTGACGGCGGCGTGCACTTCCACCTGGAATGGCGAGATGGCTGTGAGGCCAGCACAGATTCTATCAGCGTGGAGCATCCCATGGGAGACGATGGGAGGACTTGCTCCTCGCTCCTCAAGAAGGTGTGGAAAGATTGCAATAACAATGAGGGTGTCGGCGGCTCTGTTGATGTTGGGTGTCTGTCTTATGCCGTGATTGGAGGTAGGGCTCTGTACGAGTCTCTTTATGGGAAGCTCCAATGATACGATTAATGATATGCTACATTGCTGTTTTGAATCACTGTGTGCAGCAGAGGAGATCCTTCCTCAGAAACATATGCAGTGCTCCATGTCACCTTTGCGACAGGCTTCCAAGATAATGGGCATTGGTAGGGCTGGCACCAGTCATAGCAGCTCACAGACATTCTACATCACGGTACCATACGGAGCCGTTGTCCAGCACGCGAGGCCGCCCATTGCTTCTGCGAACGTACGTTAGCTAATTTAGCGAATGGAACAGGAAGAGCGGCGAGACGAAAAAAACGTACCCTCGGCGCACCCGCGCCGCCCAAAAGATACGGAAACCCCCTTCTGCGCTCCAACCTATCATCATAATCTCTCATCTCTTCGGGAGAGACCTCAATCAAGCGTGCTCTCGCTTTCATGATTTGAATATCAAAACTAGTTGGAAAGAATGAAGAGCTCGTTGTACAGCTTCCGGCGTCCCCTGAGATGTACGCTCCATGCGAAAACCATGGTCTTCCGACCTCGATCGGAAGAAACCAGCCAAGCACATTGTGCCCCATCACCTGGCACCAGTTTTCGTACATTCCGCAGTCCCAGGGGTTGGCGAAAGCGTCTGATGTGATAATCGCGAAGGTGCAACCGGCGTTGCGCGTGAGGCGCTTTGATTTGTGCTGCTGTGGACCAAATGTGTGATCGATGACTTTTCTCCCGCATCAGCGAGCAACTTTCGAAGCGTTTCGGGATTTGTCGCGTTCGCACATGCGCGTGGGAATGTGATTGTGCGGACGTGGTCGGCGACCTTCCGTCCGTGAGGAACTCATAATGCCAGATTCCATCGATGGCCCGAAGGCTCAGCCGTGTTCTCCACCGTAGTATGATTGGTAAGAGCATTAAGTATCGCACTAAACCCAATCCCTCCCGTCAAGCCCATTAAGAACAGTCCAAGGATCAACATCGCCACAATATTCCCGTCCAAAGAACGTCGGCGGTCGCGTTGAGCGACGCAGACTGCCGCGAGAACCCAGTCGAAGATGGTGTAGAGAAACGTGTACGAGTTGAACAAGATGAAGTACTTCATCGATTGTTCGGAAACGATGCTTCCGACCCAAGGACAGAAATGGTCGAGTTTGAGAACGCAGTGGTCTTTCTCTCGACAGTGGCGGGATCGATCGGGGCGCCAGATTGAGCAAGTGGAGCACCATTTGGGCGTTCCGTCTGGTTCGCACACGAAGACATCCTTGGATAGAATGTCGTTGAGGGTCGGAGCCGGGAATGACAGTCTTTCGGGTAGTCTCGTGGGAGGTTTCTCAGTCTTCTTGTCTTCAAGGGTGGTATCATGCATGTTCGAACCTCGTTCGATGTAGCCCGGGTGGCGATAGATTGTCCAGAGCATGCGAAAGAAGGACGAAGTGACCATGACAAAAAGTATCCAGTAGATGACCAGTATAGTAACACCAGATCCTATTCGGATTATGCCAATAGAGCCGACATGGAAGAACTTGCCATCTGTGACACAAAGTCAGTGACAGCTCGCGAACACCACCGCTCGTCGTCAGCAGCAGACAAATTTCAGTGCCCAGTCGCCAACGAAACTATGTCTTACAAACCACAACACGCGTGACCACCCAGCTCACATATCCAATAATACCAATGAGGACGGTAGGGATAGCACGAGCTGCCCAAACCATAACACCCCCAACCATGATCGGCTAGATGAGGAGTCGAAACCGATGAGTAGGCAGGTAACAAGAAAAGATCAAGCTATAATCCCAGCAAAAGAGACAAACAATTACCCGGATTCATTAACGGAACCAGCAAAGGACATACAAACCTATACATGCAAGACTCTGCCGGCAGAAAACCAAAACCATCAATCACTCTGCACCACGGGCAGCATATTGTCTTTGGCGCGGGACCCACCAGAATAGTTGACCGGCGTGCGCATCACATCGTTTTGTCTCCTTTGTGTGCATTACAGCGCCTAGAAAGCACAACCCGGTTTGCAGAAAGTCAAGCCTCGAACCCCAGTCGACATACAAGCCAAGCAGCTTCCCATCAAGTTTGTGTTCTCTTGGCGACGTTTCGTCGGAGGCTCCAATCTTGCGAAGAGGGCATCTCGCAGCGTTTGCACTGCCACTATTTCTATGAGCGTCATGCCAGGACGTTATGGTTTGCCTACATGTAATTCAGAGGCGACTCAAAGATGAGATGAAGACTTATCAGTGCTGATGAGACGGGATCACATTTGACAAGTGGAAAGAAGAAGGCCGGAAGAGCGTTATAGTGCTTGTCTTGTCTATTGGTATATGGGTAAAAGGGTCCTTTGGGCTATGAGACGTGGTGAAGTCGATGCTGGGGATGCTGTTTGATTCACTAGTGTCGAACTTTCATGTTCCTTCCTAAATTCCGTGGTGACGCTCACGATCGTAAAGTTTATTATTGCATGTATGATTAGACAAAATCGGTTGTATGAAGTAAGTGAGCACGAATCATCGAAGATCATTCAAGCTTTGAGGAACACAGATCGCAATGACCATTATAGTAGGCATTGGAATATACCAATGATATCATACATATATATACACGCCCACATGCATCATCTTACACTATACATATCGTCTAGCTCACAAGCAAGACAACAGTGCCCAACTGCCTCCTGATATCAGCATTGTCGACATCATGCGTGTCCTCGACCTCTCCCCACTGCTCGGTCTGATGCAGAACCTCCAAGCTCGCCGCCTCAGTCGCCTCCTCGATGCCAAACCTCTCGCTGCTGGCTTTCCTCGCAGCAGCGAACTCCTGGCTCGCACTCCACTCAACCACCATTCTCGTTGCGATCAGTAGCGATTTGGTAGCGAGGATACCGCGCTCGAGACCTGCGAGCTCGAAGGGCGGAAGGGTTTGCACCCAGCTTTTGATGACTTCCTTCGTTGCTTGTGGCTGCGGCACAGGCACGATGCTGTCTGGCGCGAGGATGGGGTTGATCTCGCAGCCAGGGAAGACGTGAGATTGGAGGTAGCCGATGATAGGCTCTGCGACTTCGCGCTGGCGTTGGCGGAGAGGTTTGCGGGTCTCGTTGACGGGGTCGTGGATGTTGACTTCGGGTGCCCAGCAGAGGAGGGTGTCGGTTGAGAGGTAGCGCATGGCCATGGTGACGATGCTCTCGCGGATACTTGAGTCGCCAGCGGCATCCGCGTGTACGATGTCCATGGATCTTGATGCGCCTGAGGTCAGAGGGACGTATGCGTTCTTTAATGCTTGCTGGGCGTTCGATAGCTGGTCCCATTCTAATGCGATGGCTGTGGCCAGTGCGCGCTTTTCAAGAGGCAGAACAAGAGACTCTTTGGCTGCAGTCTTTACGGCGCGGGCATCGAGGTAGACTTCCAGTCCCTTTTCCGTCTCTTTCACACTGACATCTTTCCAGAAGCGCTTCCTCAGGATCGAGACGGGCTTTCCTGCACTCGGACGGGAGTTGACACCTGCTAAGAAAGATTCGGCTTGTTGGCGCTTGCGGTTTAGGCGTTCTTGTGTTTCGGTGGGATGCTGTTGTGGAGGCGCAGGAGGTGCACCGGGAACTGTGACATGAGGGAGAGGAGTGGCCGAGTTGGAGGGCGAGTTGTGGATGTTTCTTGACTGTGTGTATGCCAGGCGGGATGTACGGCGTGCGCTCAGCGAAGAGGCAGCCGACGAGGCTCGTGGCAGTGCAGCCAGCAGTTGTGATGAGCGTTGCATTTTGGGTGGAGGGAGATATGATCGATGGAAGGAGTCCAGGGTGCTGCTCGCATGCGATGGCACTTCGACTTGAATGCATGTGTTCGATGATCGTCAAGCCGCGGGCATCTCTGAAGACAGGGTTAGGGTATGTTGCAATGAGCATGCCGACCTCGGGACGTTTCAGCAATGATGCCATACGGCAAGATAATAATCTCACTGCCATCGCCCAAATACAGTAGAGCTCCCCCTCTGAGCACGCCAACCTTGCAGTAGTAGTCAGTGCACTCCTCCCTCTCCAATGTTCGCCCGCAATGCGCTGAGAGTGGCCTCCAGGCCTGCCTTCTCCCAGCATGCCTTCCGCTCCGCATCCTCCCTCGCCGCCACCGCAGAGAGCATGAACCCGCACGGCATCGAGATCTCCAAGGCCCAGCGCGTGGCCCAGGACGGCTTCGTCTCAGCAATCGGCAATACCCCTCTGATCCGCCTCAAGACCCTCTCCGAAGAAACCGGCTGCGAGATCCTAGGCAAGGCCGAGTTCCAGAACCCAGGCGGCTCCGTCAAAGACCGCGCTGCTCTCTACGTCGTCCAGGATGCTGAGAAGCGCGGCCTGCTCAAACCTGGCGGCACTGTAGTCGAAGGCACTGCCGGCAACACAGGCATCGGTCTCGCCCACGTCTGCCGCTCCAAGGGCTACAACCTCGTCATCTACATGCCCAACACCCAGTCGCAAGGCAAGATCGACCTGCTGCGCTTACTCGGCGCAGACGTCCGCCCTGTGCCCGCCGTTGCCTTCGAGAACCCAGAGAACTACAATCACCAAGCAGCGCGCTACGCCGAGTCCCTCGAAAACGCCGTCTGGACGAACCAATTCGACAACACCGCCAACAGGCAAGCCCACATCGAGACCACGGGACCCGAAATCTGGGCCCAGACCGGCGGTAAGCTCGATGCCTTCACCTGCGCCTCCGGCACCGCCGGCACCATCGCCGGCGTGACTCGCTACCTCAAAGAAGCCTCCTCGGGCCGCGTGCAATGCTGGCTCGCCGACCCTCCCGGCTCAGTACTCTACTCCTACATCTCTTCCGGCGGCGAATTGACCGAGCGCAAAGGCGGCTCGATCACAGAAGGAATCGGCCAGGGCCGCGTGACTGACAACCTGAAACCCGACATCGACCTTCTCGACGGCGCGCTGCACATCCCTGATGCGTCGAGTATCGAGATGGTGTACAGGTGCTTGCACGAGGAGGGTCTATACCTGGGTGCGTCGAGCGCTCTGAACGTTGCTGCGGCGAGGGATCTGGCTGTGAAGCTTGGCCCTGGAAACACGATTGTGACGATTTTGTGCGATGGCGCGTACAGGTATGCGGATCGCTTGTTTAGCCGCAAGTGGTTGGAGAGCAAGAGCTTGCTGAGTGCTGTGCCGGAGCACCTAAGGAAGTACATTGTGTTGGAGTAGGAGAGTGTATGTATAGATATATAGACAACGATGTTTCGGAAAAGTTAAAAAGTGTATGTCCGTGGCACGGTCTACTAAGCAAACCGACCAACAGATTCGCCGAGGTGTGAGTAAAGTCTCCTATGGCATACGAGATCTCCGAATCCCATCCTACGACGGAATCCACGTAAATCAATTGCCCAGATATCGCCAGCTCACTCCCCCTTAACATTCCCACTCCTCGCCCTCCTCCCCTCCCTCCCATTAACAACCCCATAAACCCAAACCAACCCCCCCGTAGCCAACGCCATCAACCCCGCGCTCGCAGCAAACAACCCCACCCTCCCGGGCGTGCTCAACACATCGAAAATCGGATACGGGTAAAACTGGTTGTAAGCATAGCACTGCTCGATCCAGAACCAATACCCAAAAGCTATGAAAGCTGACAAGCCGAGAGCGGGGAGGACGGCGATGGTGTAGGGCGGCGAGAAGAAGAGGAGGTCGAGGACGAGGGACAAGGCGGGGATGAGGTGGAAGGAGAAGTCGTCGCGGAGGAGAAGGATTGGGGCCCAGGGGGGGAGGACGAGGGATGTGTCGATCTGGTGGGGGGTTAGAATTAATTTTTGGATTTGGGAGGATGGGCAGTAGGAAGGTTTTTATCTTCGGGAAAGCACTTACAGCACGAAGACCCCAGTAGAGGATGCTAATTAGACATTCGATCGGCGCTGACGCCACTGAGAGGGCGTTTTTGACGGCGAAGAGGCGCCGGCTGAGGGTGATGTCTGCGAGGAGGCCGAAGGTGAAGGTCAAAGTCGAGAGGGCTAGGCCGATGATTGTTAGGTATTGGAAGTGCCAGCCGTAGGACTCGTTGCTGTTGGTGGTAGTTTGTTAGATTGTGTTACACAAAGTACATGTGTTGGCGGATGTTGGCGGATGGGGATTTGCTAACATTTGGTTTGGGTTGAGCACAAGGTAGGAGAAGGCGTAGGCAAAAGTGGCTAGGCCGAAGATCTGACATCGTTGTCAGTATATCGTGTACGACTTGTGCCATTTCAAAGGATATTGCTAACATGCAAAAGAGCGCTGGCGCCTCTCGATGGCGATTCCAGGCGTTGAAGCGGATGCCGTTGGATCAGCTCTTGAGCTGCCTTGTCTGCCATTATGTTCGGAAGATACGATGGAAGGAGAAAGATTTCAGACGGAAAGGTAGTTACGGTTGCTGAAGTAAAACCAAAGCAATTGCGCAAACGACATCCAAGCGGATCAAATGCCGTCAACACGACAAAATCTTGAAACGTCGACGTCAGTGATTGCCAAGACCACGTGCAGATGCGGCGATCCCGGATCCATGGGATCGGGTGTAAGTGATGTGCATGGATGTTTGGATGTCTTGATGTATGGTCCAGGAGAGCCACTTGGTATGCTTATTGACTTTCCATGAAGATGTTATACGCACGAGACGGATTGATGCATCCTCAAGTACTATCGACCAACGAGCGGGCGTGTACGGAAGTCGGGTAGTGTTCGAGATTGATCTTCGCTATGCCCTGCATCAGCCCTCGCCTCGCCCCGCAGTGCACTTACCAAGCGAGTCAACCTCTTATCGCTGTAGCCGGGATCGCAGACGAGTCGCACAGTGTAGGTTCGCTGATCGCTATATTTGCCGACCGTGTATCCTGGTGTCTCCGTCCTGTCTGTGATTAGTCTCATAATCCTATCTAAGCATACTCACGTCTGGCACCTCATTTCTCAACCATCCCATCCCAAGAACGGGCCGATTTACTCCCCACATCACTCCACAACCTCTCCGCACCGTTCACTGCCGGTAATCTCCCCTGGCCCACTAACAACAGGCTTGGACCCGAGACAGAGATAAGCAGACTCAGCGGAATACTTTCGCGCTCGCAATGCGGTCGTGACGACCCCAAGCTGGCCCTGGCGAGGCGTCACACGAGGACACTGGATATACTGGACGAGCAATCAGAACTGGATCCGAGCGAGCCGAGGAAGAATCCCAGAAAGAGCTCAGGAATAGCCGGCGCGCGCAGCAGGGATGCCGCGACCGAAGAAAGAGGGCGCCGGAGAGCCCAAGAAGCGCAGTCGCACAGGGTGTTGGCCTTGCAAGGCGCGCAAGGTCAAGTGCGGCGAGGAGAAGCCGACGTGTCAGAACTGTGTCAAGGCGGGCGAAACATGCGACTATTCCATCCGGTTGAACTGGGGTGGGCGTTCGCGCAAGGACAAGGATGCGAATGGCGCGGATCCGGGTGGCTTCACTTTTGTCGCGACGCCTAATCCTACTGCTGCTGCCGTTGCTACTTCGCCGCGCACTGGAGGAGGACATGAACATGTGTTTTCCGCTCAGCGCATTGTTACATCGGGACCCGCGAGCCAGCAGCGACCATCGAGTAACAATGGTCGCAAGTCGTTTCCGCCTACTCCGGATGTAACACCTAGTGGTGATACTGTTGCCGCACATCTAGATCCTAGATTGCGTCTCGCGCAGCAACAATTTCAATTTCAACAACCACAACCACAACCTCCAAGGCCAGTAGACGAAAATAGCCAGCGGCGACCGGCCAGTCTACAGCATACACAATCATTACCTCACTTCACAACACTTCTGGAGCATGGTCAAGCCGAGCGATCTCCTCCGACATCAACACCTAATGACTTCAGCTGGTCACCACAGCACCGCAACAAACGAGCGAAATTGAGTCCGAGAGCTAGTCCAACCGCCAACCACCAAAGTCCTGTGTTTGCAGTACCTCAATACCCGGCTCAGACTGAACACACTCCTGGTTCCAACTACTTCACTCCTCACAGCATTAATAGCATTGTAAATACACCAGCCACTCCAGGTTCGAGCGTAAATTCTGGATCTCCGTATCCTGGACCTGCAGCCGCACCTGTCTCCCACGAGCATCCTGATCTGCGTAGGCTGTCGGTTAAGTCACTGCTCTCCGATCCTTCAGACATTACCGACTATACCTGGTCAAGCTCTGACAGCCGTCGCTTGCGCACTTACGGCTACGATCATGGCTTGCCAGATCTTGACATCCCAAGAAACAACGATATGGCAGCCATCGGACCACGTTCCCCAGACTTACGGAGAACCAGCGCTGCTGTATCAGAAGTCAGCTCGGACAGCGACATGGATCCTAAACAAATTGCGTTCGAGCCCGGCGGCTATTACGCTCAACCTGTGGCGATCAAAATACCACGTGCCCTGGAACCCTTGCCGCGAGAACTGACTGATAACCCAATCAACATGCTGTACTTCCACCACTTCTTGAACCACACTGCGCGGATTATGGTGCCTCACGATTGTCCAGAGAATCCGCTGCGAGGCGTGCTTCCTCAGATGGCAGTCCGAAACAATCACTTACTTCACCTACTGCTGGCGTTTTCCGCATCGCACCGCTCTCGTCTTCTCGGTCATCCCGAACCTGCAAACCGCATTGCCGAATGGATGTCCGATGTCTTACCAGCTTTGAGGCAAGCATTAAACGAGCCTTCGTCCCAAGTCGTCTCAGATCCTGCCGATCCTTCATCTCTTGCCCCACTAGCCACCGCAATAATGCTCGCTTCCCTCGAAATTATATCCCCAAACACATTCGCTGTGCCCATCTCGTGGCAGAATCACCTTCATGTCGCACGCCAAATGATCGTCGCAACTGGTGGCTTACATCACCTCGCACAAAAAGCTAATGGCGCCCGCGACAAAGCTATCTTCTTTCTTTCGCGCTGGTTCGCCTATCTTGATGTTCTCGGCAGCCTAAGCGGCAGCCGTCATGACCAACCGCTGTACGGCGCCTACCTCGAAGACGGCGGCGGTCTATGGCTTGTGAACCGCGACGACGAAGAGATCTTCAAAATCGACTGCTTCTTCGGCTTCTCTGGCCGTTGCATAGCTCTCCTCGCCGCAGTCGCCGAGCTAGCAGCCGATTGCGACAAAGAGCGCATAGACCCTACCACGCGCCAACCGCGCCCCGAATGGCGTCCTTCCGAAGCCGTCGAGCGCAAAGCACGCGAGTTGCAAAATAGACTGATCGCGAGCGCTTCTTGCGTCTACCGCGGCTGCATGCACTCTGCGCCCGGCGACTCGCCCTCGCTAACCTACCGCGACATGAGCGAGCGAGACATCGCAGAGATTTTCGCCACGAACGAGGCTTCGCACTGGGCGGGCATGATCCACATCTCTAGGCGCGTGCTCAATTTGCCGCACTCGCACCCTGATGTGCAAGACTGCGTGGCGAAGGTTATTGAGAATTTGAGTAAAGTGAGACGCGGTTCGAGTGCGGAGAGTTGTTTGCTTTTCGCTATGTTTACGGCGGGTTGCGAGGCGCAGACTGAGGCTGATCGGGCGATTTTTGAGAATAGGTTGGAGGCTGTGGAGGGGTGGGGGATGTGTCATGTGAAGAGGGCGAGGAAGCTAATGCATCGTGTTTGGGAGAGTGGAGGGAGTTGGGAGGGGGTTGTGGAGGGCGAGTTCTTTGGGTGATGATGTCGAGGTCGTTATGCTCATGCTGTGTTGAGCTAATTCATTGTAACGTCTTAATGAGTTTTCCAGAAGCCGGATGCTCGAACAAATATCTACGAGATTCTCGCAGAAAGCTCTTCGACAGATGGACAACCGTTTCCCATCAACAAGGTGTTGCATCATGCCATGACATCAATTTCGGGCTCGTCATACCCGATATCTCAATGGCAATGGTGGGTCTTTTGTATCTTGCGTGACCACAGCCCTGCTATGGATACCCTCAAGGATTCGAAACAAGTTGCCTGCGATCTACCTCAAAGGACCGACAACGCATGCACCATCCTCGCATTTTCCCGTCGCCTCACCACCCGCATCTTCACACAGTTGACCATCATCCGAACTAAACACAGCGGATTCCGTAGTATCGTACTGGCAGACGACTTCGCAGCTAATCAACAGTCAGTGAACCGGCATGTTATCTACTTTGCGTTGTATTCCTAACTCCATTCTACGTGGTTTGCCGACATCGGTCAAACCTCTGTCGTTGGCCTGATGATTCACTGTTAGACAAGCTGGCTGCATCTTTTGCCCGTAGACGGCTATTGTCTCTGGTACTTACACCTGCCTCACAAAGTGCGGTTTCGTCTTCGTTTGCGGGAAAAAGTGCTTGAGAAGATATTGTCGTTGCCAGGGAGGCAATCGCAAGGAGAGTGACGGCGAGCTTCATGGTCGATTGATTGTGTCGAACTTTGGAAGGAAAGTTTCGGACAGGTGGAGTGTATGTGATTAGACCAAAGCCGCAGGACATCGTGGCTTTGTATATATCAATGCAGTACAGGTAGCGGTGAATGAGCTGGCCCGGTGGAGACCACAGTGCATCTGTTCGCAAGGTCTTCATACTCCACGATATTGCTTGAAAAGGTGGATACGCACGCGGTGATCGAACAACACGGCCTGAGGAGCGGTATAGAAGAAGAACAGCGAGGTCCCCATTGCTTTACATCTACTACGAGGAAGGAAAAACACAAACCCCCTCCTCACATCTCCCCGCCAACTCCCCATCACAATTCTGCCCATCAGGAGAGTTGTACGATTCGAAGATATCAGGCGTGAACACGCAGTCTACTTGGCAGCTGAATCAACACTGTCAGTCAGGACGATACTGTACGTAGGTCCGGTCGGTCTGTTGTACTGACTTTGCGGGAGATTCTTTAGAAGCAACAACCACATCTCTGGAGCCGGCCTAAGAATCCGATTGTCAGCGAAGCCTGGATCTCGCGTGCAGGGAGATCGTATCAGGAATCATTACATTATCCCAACAGATCTGCGATTCCTCCTGGTTTACGGGGAAGACTTCTTGGGAGGATATTGTGCATACGAGGGACGCGATGAGAGGTAGGGTGATGGTGAGCTTCATGGTTTGGATCGGACAAGATGTAACAATCTGGAATTCTATGGCAAAGTTCGACATACAGAGCCTCATGTGTATGCTGTACCTTACGTATACAACACGGGAAGCGGTGAAGGTGTAGGCCGTGACGGGAACGTGATGCGACGATTGAACTTAATACTCCGTAATATTGCTCTAAAGATTGGTTCGCGCGCCACGATCGTCAAACATACCGCCGGGGTATTATATTAGAAGGATTCGAGGTTGCGATTCTTCAATCCACAGAAATTGAAATGCGGCTTCAATGCAATGGCTGACTTCCCAATTGCACTGCTCAGGCCAAATTTTTGGATGTCCCATTTACATTCTCTACATCTTATCCGCTACCCGCTCTTCCTTCTTTACCTTATCCCGATGTATCAGGCCTTGAGAAATTCCGCCATTTATCCAGTGATGAGACATCTGTCCTCCATCTTGCGTAAGCTCTGCTCACAATACCAAATCCCCACGACGTTCCAATGCTTGTCCTAGTTGGCAGCTTTTTGTTCATCCGGTACTGTTTGCGTGCGGCGCCGCCGGTTGGAATGGCACTATCCCTTAGACGCGGTATCTCGACTTTCAAGATGCTCTGCTCCGGCCAAAAATAAGGTGTTCTCCTGTTAGGACACTTCGGGCATTCCCGCGACGCAAGACGCATGCACCGAGCGCTGCACTTCTCGGCTATCGATGCAACTCTTCTGCGCGTCAATTTATCGTATTCCATCGTAGAGTATGATGTTTGTGTATGCTCGGTTGTGGAAGGTTTTTTTTCGCAGTGGCTGATAGCCACTGATCAATCGTTCAGTCGCCATCCGGGTTCAACAAAAGCGCCGAGCCGTCTTCGTCTTCCTCGCCTTCTTCATCCTGCTCCTCATCAAGTTTCCACTTGACTTTCTTCTTCGTTGCAGACTTTGGCTCGGGTCGCTCCTTGATCTCTCCAGTTTCACCATTGGTCGCTCCATCTTTGTGATTCCCTACTTCGAACTCTGGATCGATCTTCTCGCCCAAATCCGCCTGACCCAAGAACGTCCTTTCTCTCAACCCATCTGGCAAGTATTCCTGAGTTACCTGCCCGTTCGCAAAGTCCGGATTGTACTTGTACTCCGCGCCGTATCCAATCTCTTTCATCAACTTCGTCGGAGCATTGCGCAAATGGATTGGTACAGGAAGACCTGCAACGCCTGGCTCTTTCAAAGCACCATACGCTGCGTTCAGGCCACGGTACGCGCGAACGGATTTGGGGGCTAGTGCCAAGGCCACCGCGCAGTGACCGAGATTAATGCGACATTCAGGCATACCGATCTTTTCGGCTGCAGTGTATGTCGCTGTGGCAAGCGAGAGCATAGTATTGTCGGCCAGGCCGATGTCCTCGGACGCCATCACGACCATTCGACGAGCGATAAATAATGGGTCCTCACCGGATTGCAGCATGCGAGCCAAGTAGTAAAGCGCAGCGTCTGCGTTGGAGCCGCGGACAGATTTATGAAAAGCTGATATGGTGTCGTAGTGCTGGTCGCCTGCGCGATCGTAGACAAGTGTTTGTGTCAAAGCTGCTTTTATGCTTGCCGTGGTTGTGGCTGGGTTCGTTGTAAGATCGATCGCTAGCTCTAAGAGATTGAGAGCAGTTCGTGCGTCGCCAGACGAGAATCCAGCAAGATAGTGAAGTAGAGAGAAGTCGGACTCAACGAGCAAGTGGTGGCTGTTAGCAGGTGAAGAGTTCGAGGCTGGCTCTTCAGATGACTGCGGGCTTGCAGATGACGGAGGAGAAAGTTCAGGGATTTCTCTGAACAATGCTCGCTTGAGTATTTCAAAGATATCCTTGTCTTCCAGCTTGGCCAGCGTAAATGTCCTGCAACGGCTCAACAGCGCATTCACAACTTTAAAGCTTGGGTTCTCCGTTGTAGCTCCAATAAGTGTGACTTGTCCTGCTTCGACAGGCGCAAGGAACACATCTTGCTGACTCTTACTAAACCTGTGTATCTCGTCGCAAAAGATAATCGTCTTCCGTCCCGTGAGACGAGATTCATTCTTCGCTTCATCGAACAACCTCTTGCACTCGCCGACGCCGCTCGACGTGCTATTGATTTCGACAAAGCGACAGCCAGCCGTTTGTGCAATCAACCGTGCGATTGTGGTTTTTCCCGTTCCTGGGCCTCCCCACAGGATCATCGAGGGAACCCGATCCGTCACGATGAGACCTCGAAGCACTCCATTTGGTCCCACAAGCTCTTGTCCGGCTACCTCATCTAGCGATGTTGGACGCATACGTTCCGCCAGCGGCGCATGGCTTTTCTTCAACTTTTTCGCCTTCTGTTCGTGTGGATTCGGGCGGTCATCGTCTGAGGTCGGGCGCTTGGTGCCATTGACTGGCTGGGTCGAGAAGGATGGCGGAGGGAGAGGTCTCGCAGAGAGAGTCTGCTGTGTGCTGCTGTGACCATTGACCAGCGGCGATGAACCAGCATGAGACTCCCTGAAACTCCCAGATCTTTTCGCAGCAGGTGTCGAGAAGAAGCTCGCGGTTTTCGATTTGGATTGAGTCTGGGTAGTTGGTGGAGGTGAAGGTTCGTCGATGAACGATTGACACTCAGAGTCGAGATGTAGATTTATGTTTGTCTCTTTGACGGGCTTGTCGCATATTGGACAGGCCACCATTGGGGCAAGAAATCGTGTCGTTCACGGTGTGAATTGTTTCACAGTAGAACCAGACGGCAGCCAAAACGAGTCTGTCGTCATCAAACACACGCGACGCGCGACTGATTACAAACACGCCAAGACTGCGGGGATCGAGTCCAATGGAAGAGTATATCCAAGGTCAGGACACATCTCTCCCACGATCAGAAAACAGTATGAACATGAGCACATTGCATTTTCGAGTTCCCTTGAGATTCGATCATCGAATGATCGATATTTGCTGTGAAAGGGACAAGCTTGGCGGAATAAAGTCGGCATCCCGTGTCTGCTCGTCCTGGCCCAAAACCCTTTCTATACATCTATCCCGACTAAACCCTGTATCTCTCTACTCTACCCATCAAACAATTGAAAGAGAGCCCAACGTCACATCACACCCATCACGCCATCGGTCCACCCCCATTCTTTCCGTAACCTTTCATTGGTCCCAGGCGGCGTGAGCGCAGCAAAATTGCTCTGTGCCTTTTGCAGAATCGCCAGGGCTCGCTCTTGGGACATTTTGTCTTGCAACAAATGCCCGTCTGCACAAATCAGCACGGTTCCAGATGTCGTGGTTTAATAAGAAGTCTCAGGTGATACTTACACGCAAAAATAGGTAGTGTACTCATCAGCACGATTCCCATCGTGTTAGTATGGGATTCAGCAACAGCACAGGCGCGGCGGAGGAGGTCGATGGTTTCGGCTTCGGGATCACTCTGAACATATGGTAACACGATATGCTCGTCGTGATCTGGAGCATGGTTGATGAGCAGCTGCTTTGCGAGGCAATAGTATTGATGAGACGCCGCTGAAATTGATGTCAGTAAAGATTCAGACGCACCAAACCTGAACTTCTCCTGTTGACATACCATGAACGTCGTTAGCAAACAATATATTCCCAAAAGGCTGACCAGCATTGGCCTGTGTCTCCAACATCGGCTGGAAAGAGGCAGGTAGGTTTGACTTCCATTCAGCCAGATCATCATACAGTCCTTGCCATCTTTGTTGTGTCTTTAGCTCATCGTCGTAACAGTAGTCCAAAACTCTCGCAACAAGCACTGTGATGCGAGCGTTGATCACCCGTGGATCATTTGGATCTGGACAAATACTCGACGTAAGGCAGCAGCTGGGGATTGCTTGCGGCAGAGGTCGCTTGTTCACCAGAGCAACGTGAATGTACAAGCGCAATGCGTTCATGAAAAGAGCGGCGTGAAGGGTAGATGATGGATGCTGACGCCACGCATCGACTAATATATCAAGACCTAGAAAGCCATTCAGAACGGTGTCGTGTATGCCACCGTGGTTGGGCGGGCGGTCTAAGTCAAGTTAGATTGCTGTTCAATGCAGGGCTGTTAAAGACATGATACCTACTAGTCATATGTACTGTAATGCGTATAATGCTCACGGCAGCTAGCATGGGTGCCTCGAACGCTTTAGTCTTAAGGTCTGGGAGTAGTGTGCGGAAGCACTCGTCCTGATAGTGGAGGCTAACTGAGCTGTCGAGTTTACCCATCAAGCTGAGATGTTGAGAGGCTATTGCGAACATGGCGTTGAGTAGCGGAGGGCATGTGACGGCTAGACTGGGCAGCACCGAGCCAAAGTGTTTGACGGTGTCTGAATGATCGAACCATGGGGTCAGATCTGTAACGTAGTATCTCATCAGAGTAGCTTCTTGCTGATTCTTGAAAGGCCATAGCGTGTTGCTTGGACTGTTCGACAGTGCATAGTTAAGTGTGGTTGGACTTGGGCCCACTCCAGTATGAGCTGAAGTCTTGTTGGCCAGGCCCGGGCTGGCGTGCTTCGGTAGTTTCAAGTTCGACACGGAAGAGTCTCTGCCGTAGTTCATGCTTTCGCTCAGAAGAGGGTTCGAGGAGATACGACCGACATCTGCGATTGGGAACGATCCACTAGTAAAGGTGACTGTCCGGTCAGCTGATCAGCATAGCGAGTAGCACAAGGATCCCAACGTATAATGTCGTTCGACACAACGATTCAGTGAAGAGGTTGCGCGTCCAAGAGAGATGGCTATTGGTATGGTGTCTATTTATCTCCAACAATCCTCGCTCTTGCGTACCTGGAGGCAGACCTATCCACGTCTGATCTTCATCAAAACTGAGGTCGTATCGAGTCCTTCGACGAACCACGGCCACGTTGGCATCTCCTAGTATAACGTGGTCGGACTCTTTGCTACAATTTCTAGCTCCACGACGACAGTGGCCGCAGGTTGGTTGCTGCATATCGCATCTCAAGTGACGGGCGCGGCACTGGTGGCTGGGAGTGGTCAGTTTCTGGAACTCGGTACACGACTTGCAAGTTTTGAGAGTCTGTGAGTCTGCATACCAGGATCGTTGCTTCCTTCTAACCATGTTTGCTGGGAATGCTATGGTATCAGCGCCTCAGGGTGGGATAACATGATTTGAGTTATCGACCTTGACTGATATACGAAATGGCACTCGGCATGATTGATGCTCCACAGACAGCGTTCCATGATCTTCTCGCCTGCTTAATTAACGATGATACCTTACCAATTAGCCAGTTCGTGCCGACGTGTGGCAATTTTGTGTCAGCAGCGGCTGCAGGTACATCTTCCGGAGGATGTATCTCGCCTTGTCAGCACGGCAACGCCGAGACCGTGCCTCAATTCTACACGCTCAGTAGTTGTGAAAGCACTACTGCGGGCGTGCTCTAGAAGCACTTGGAGCGCACGTCCTTCTTCTCGGCTGCAAGCACTGTCACCAGAATACAGGACTAAGCAATTCACGGAATGGGATCTTTCGATTGCACGAGCGAATTCTATGCGCTGCAGATGTGCACGTACTACCTAGCACAGCATATCTGCTTACACAAGCTCGCGTGCACCAAAAATATCCTCACAGGAAAAAGCAAGGGTTGTCTCAAAAAAGGGACTGTACAGCTGATCATTGCCCTCTACTCCATTGTCGAAAAGACGAGGAGCGGACGGCACCCAAGATCCTCTGCAAAAAGTCGTTCTCCACTAGCACAGACGGTTTTCGTCGTCATGGAGCATCGCGCGAAGCGGCTCTCGATTCGAAAATGCTTTTAAAGGCAGTGTTGATTGTTTGCGTTGTTCGTAAAGAAAGGAAAAGTAAAAGATTGGCAAAGCGCGCGCGAGTTTTATTTCCTCGCATTGCCGCGGGGATGCTCAGACTGCGAGCTAGCACACGGGAAGGCGCGAGCCGAGGGCGCTTGCCTCTTTCGTCTGCACACAGCAGCCAAGGGTCCTCCTCGACTCACATCGATTTTTTGGCCCGCGCTCATATGACGCATCTGGCGAAGTCGGAGGCTACTTAGTACAGACCATTGGAAGCATTCTGTTGATTTTGAATTGATCAATACACATACACATCTCACATCATGCCATCAAACATCCTACACGTCCGCGCGGAGACCAAGCCTCTCGAGCACCGTACGGCTATCACGCCTACGATTGCTAAGAAGCTCGTCGATGCCGGCTACACAGTCAATGTCGAGAAGTCGCCATTGAGCATCTTCCCAGACTCAGAGTACGAGGGCACTGGTGCATCTCTCGTCCCTACCGGCTCATGGGTCGATGCCCCTAGCGACCACATTGTTATTGGTCTCAAGGAATTGCCAGAGGAGGACTTCCCTCTTAAGCACACTGTTCGTTATATCAATAATCCCCACCGTATGATCGTAAAGACTGATTTAAGATAGCACGTTCAATTCGCTCACTGTTCGTTCTACCATTCTATTCTTGCTCAACTTATTGCATATGTAATACTGACGCGACGTAGGCTACAAGAACCAGGGTGGTTGGGACACCGTCCTCAGCCGCTTCCCCAAGGGCAAGGGAACTCTTCTCGACCTTGAGTTCCTCGAGGACGAGAACGGACGCCGTGTCGCAGCATTCGGCTACCATGCTGGCTTCGCCGGTGCCGCTCTCGCACTCCTCACCTGGGCCTGGCAGCTCAAGAACGGCAAGGACAAGCCTCTGCCCAGTGTCTCCAGCTACGAGAACGAGCACCTCCTCATTGATGATGTGAAGAAGGCCGTTGAGGAAGGCAAGGCTCAGGCCGGCCACTACCCTCGCGTCCTCGTCATCGGTGCTCTCGGTCGTTGCGGCCGTGGAGCCGTCGACCTCTGCGTCCGCGCTGGTCTCGAAGACATCATCAAGTGGGACATCCAGGAGACCACCGCCAAGCCCGGCCCCTACCAGGAGATCATCGAGTCTGACGTCTTCGTGAACTGCATCTACCTCTCAGCCAAGATTCCTCCCTTCATCGACGCCAAGTCGCTGTCCGCTGAGTCTCGCCGCCTGAGCGTCGTCTGCGACGTCTCCTGCGACACCACCAACCCCCACAACCCCATCCCCATCTACGACATCAACACCACCTTCTCTGAGCCCACAGTGCCCGTGGCTCTCCCCGAGGGCAGCAACGGTCTGCCGCTGAGCGTCATCAGCATCGACCACCTGCCCAGTCTGCTGCCTCGCGAGGCATCCGAGGCCTTCAGCGCAGACTTGCTTCCCAGTCTGCTCGGCCTCAAGGACTGGGAGAATGTCCGTGTCTGGAAGCAGGCCCAGAAGCTTTTCAACGACAAGGTCGCCACTCTCCCTGAGGGTACTTTGAAGAACTAAGCTTCTCTCCAAGGAGTCGTAGGCGTCGACGCACGCAAAAAGTTTCACGAGTGATAGGATTACATAGAACATGACCGACTGTATCAGAGCTTTATTTCCAGAAACCCTCGTCATCTCTTATCAAACTTGCTCCTTCTGCCACCATCATTCGGCGTAGACTTCCCATTACCCTCATTCCCCTGCGCCGGCACAAACTCCACCTTCTCCCTCTCCAACACCCTCTTCCTCTCCCTCCTCTCATTCGCCCTAACCAAACTCTCCACATAGCAATCCTCCGGCCACTTCGCCGGCACCGCCAGCTCCGCCGACAACGTACTCTCATAGCACTCCTCCTTAATTTCCGCAAAAGCCATCAACTTCGGCAGCAAGCTCGGGTTGCGCAGCGAAGTGGAATTCTGCAGCCGCTCGTTGAAATGCACTCCCTGCTTTTTCAATTCGAGGAATCGCTCAAATTGCTTGGCGACTGCGGCGAGAGTTGCTGCTTCTTCGCTGTTTTGCGCCGGTGGAGGAGGGGCGTCGGGGATGTCGAAGTTGGGGATTGGGGGCATGGTGAGCTCGCGGAGGCGCTGGCGGGTGAAGGTACGGGGGGAGAAAGGAGTGCTGTCATTGTCGTTGGAGGGAGCTGCGGCAGTGGGTTGGGATTCGTCTAGGGGTGGTGCTGGGATTGTTGGCCCGGGTGCTGGGCCTTGGGGCGGTTCATTTTGAGGTGGTGGTGGTGGTGATGTTGGTGTGGAAGCTTTCAGAGGCTGGGTTTCGATATGTGCTTCTGGGTGGGCGGTTGGTGCTGTTGCGCGGTCAATTGCGGTGTATCTTGGATAGTTTATGGGTGTTCTTACTCTTTAGGGGAGCAGTGAGGTGGTCCGGCGCATTGTGGTCGAGTTTCGCTATCTAGAGTTCACATATCATTAGTAGGTATCCGAGTCTTCGCAGTATTTTGTGGTACTGGCGTATTCCTACCTTGGCTGGTCTTTGAGGTAGGACATCCTCTTCTTCCTCGTCACTGCTGCCATATCCTACGAGTGCGTTCATGGTTGTAGTGGTGGAGTTGTTAGCGCCGTATCGAACACGAGATGTTCGACTGCGAGAACGGCGTTTCTGTCGGCGGCTCACGTCATTGCGCGCTGAGGCGCTCGCCGCTGGCCATTGAGGGGTCTTGGATTCCAGTCAGAGTCATCCTGCGTGCATTGGGTCGTATTTATTTTGGTAGTCTGGCCTAAACCTTTTGTCCCTGTTTTTGATCCTTTGGTTCATTCTCTCATAGTCTCACTGATCGTTCGTAGCTTGCGAATATCACTTTCAACATGGCTGAGGTACGATACCATCCTAAAATCTGAACGTTGACACACGCCCTCAACAACGAATGGCAAAAGATATACATGACATACCACTAACAATGCATGCAGTTCTTCTTCCCAAACAAGTCGGTCGGTGACCAGAACAGTGTCGAGGATTGGCGTATCCGCGGCATGACTCCCTTGACTCCTCCCGATCTCCTCCAGCATGAAATCCGCCAAACAGACAAGTCAAGAGAGACTGTCGTGAACTCCCGCAAAGAGGCTGTCGAGGTCGTACATGGTGTCGATGAGAAGAGGAGACTCATGGTTGTCATTGGCCCTTGCTCCATCCACGACCCTGCCATGGCATTGGAATACTGCGACCGTCTGCTCGAGCTCAAGAAGAAGTACGAGGATGACTTGCTTATTGTGATGAGGAGCTACCTTGAAAAGCCAAGGACTACTGTCGGCTGGAAGGGCTTGATCAACGATCCCGATATCGACAACACTTTCAACATCAACAAGGGTCTTCGCACGGCCAGACAGATGTTCCTTGACTTGACCACCAAGGGCATGCCTTTGGCCAGTGAGATGCTGGACACCATCAGCCCTCAGTACACCGCCGATCTACTCTCAGTTGGTGCCGTCGGCGCTCGCACAACCGAGTCCCAGGTCCACCGTGAACTGGCATCTGGTCTCTCCTTCCCCGTCGGTTTCAAGAACGGCACCGACGGCACTCTCGGCGTGGCCGTCGACGCCATTGGCTCCGTCAAGCACCCTCACCACTTCCTCTCCGTCACCAAGCCTGGTAATGTCGCTATCGTCGGCACCGCCGGCAACGACGACTGCTTCGTCATCCTCCGCGGCGGCAAGAAGGGCACCAACTACGACAAAGACTCCATCGCCGAGTGCAAGAAGGCTCTGGAAGCCAAGAACCTCCGCCCGCGTTTCATGGTCGACTGCTCGCACGGAAACTCCAACAAGGATCACAAGAACCAGCCGAAGGTCGCCGCGGACCTCGCTACTCAGATGCGTGCTGGCGAGACTGCGATCATGGGCGTGATGATCGAGTCGAACATCAACGAGGGTGCGCAGAAGGTGCCCGCCGAAGGCAAGTCTGGTCTCAAGTACGGAGTCTCGATCACCGATGCCTGCATTGGCTGGGAGGACACTGAGAAAGTGCTTGCTGAGCTCGCTTCAGCTGTTGCTGCTCGCAGAGAGAAGCTCGGACCCAACATGGAGAAGGCCAACGGTTCGGCGTAGAGTCCGTCCAATGACCTGCAAAGAACATGATACGCTCAGTGTGGCTGGGCTAGCAAGGCGTTGGTGTGTTTGTATGGTTATACCACAGGAACGTGTAGGTACTGAAAAGTTGTTTGGTTCGCTTTTTGAACTCTTTCGCTTCGTTCCCGAGCCTGTCGTTCTGTCACTACGTCCATCTATTGAAACTCTCGCAGTAGCACGACTAGCGTCCTCGCCTCCTGGTGTTAGTGATGTGCCTTCCTCGGCTGAACAACTCCAAAGGCACTGCACAACTTGAACCTTAGCGTCTTGACGATGGTAATATGCCTTCCTCGGCCTAACAAATTCAAAGGTACTGCACAACTATCGGCTTTAGGAGAATACCGAGTTGGTGTCGATGAAACTACAGGATGTTACCGTCCCCTGGTACGACGTCCGACTCCCTATCTGCGCACAGGAACCAAGTTCATCCCAAGCCTCGGAAGTATGGACTTGATCGCAAAATATCGCTAAACGAAGCGAGTATAGCTCACGGGGTGCCCGACGCGATCACACAGCCTACCACCACGGCGGAACACTCCATACTTGATGTTCCACCCATTGAGCCGCGGTATGCTAGTACACGACGGGTGGAACGCGCACGGGCAGTGATGCACGAGGTCATGGGATGCTTTTCGTGACGACATGTCTATCTTTTTGAAGGCACTTGCCGACGACTTCTTGAGGTTGTGCTCGAATTTTGTGGCCTTGCAAGCGAAGCAAGATGGGCTTGGAATTACGGCTGCTGGTGGCTCGATGTATCAGTGCACAGTTACAGGACCTCGCGGGAACACTTTCCCTACCGTTCCAGTGCAATTTAGGTACGCGAATTCCCCATGAGCTGGCACCTGACGATGACAATCATCATTGTTGGTGCGCTTGAATTTTGCACTTCAGCATCACTTCGATTCATGCGGACTCGTGCCAGGAGGTTGCAGCTTGACGGTCCATCAACGGTGGGCAAATGCCGAAGAGGCAATCGTTTTGTCGGAGTATGCTCCTACCAAATGTGCTTGGCGCATGTGAGGTGAGGTCAAAACTTTGTCTGCACAACATTGAATATGATGCTTCCTTGACAGCATACAGTCCTTCAAGCACCCATTTACGCACACAGGCTCTCGAGGAATACACCGCCAATGCAACAAACTCCATGTTGACAGAAGATCTGCAGGAATAGCGCGCACGCCGAAGTGGAGAGGGTGGGAGCTGGTGTGTAAAGAGATCACTTGTGTTTGCTGCGAGCTCCTTCTCACAAGACGCGAGGCCTCGGTGTTATTCCCGACCTGATCATGCACATAGCTCTTCATTGGGTGGCCGTCACCTCGTCGCTCGCTATCTTTGCACCTGTCAGTCTCGCTATCCCCCTGTCCATGCCACTTGGAGCGCTTCTCGCGTGAACACTTACCGCTTGATGACGAGCAGGAACACATTGTTAATGCTGTGAAGCCCAGCCTTTCCTGATCATGTCGATCATGCTTCTTTTGGGTCCAATAACAACATCCTCCATGTTGCAGAATGGAGTCGTCTATGTTCAATACGAGGGCTCGGATTCTCATTTTTTTCGGCCCAAGCGCTGCTGTTATGGCTGCTTCGGGCGATATAAGCTTCAAAATTGGTCGCACAGAATAGGCGAGTAACAGCTGTCAATACGCAAGCCAAAACTCTTTCGGCAAGCGCAGATGTGACTGACACTCCAATATTCATGCCCAAGTCAACTGTTGCCGAATTTTCAACTTCTAAAGTGCTTTTTTGGGCGCCTGACATTTGCGATACTAAGCAGGATCGGCTGACGATACTACCATCAGAACACTTGCGACAGCCATTCTGGCAGTACCTGCATGCGCACAATGTCAGCGCCATTGAAAACAATTGACAAAACGACCCGAACCACAGGGCTAAGGCTAGAATTCATGACATTCTGGAATCACATTATTAATTGCCCATCCCGCAACGCCGTGTCGCCGCCACCGAGCACAAGCGCGCTGTTTTGTCTTGGCTCACGGAAGTCCCAGACTGAGGAACGCTGAAACCTGTTCCTGGCCCGCGGCGGCGAATCGGGCGCGTGATTCGGTCTGCGCGTGGGGCGTTTCAAGCCGAAAGTGTGGCAACACCACATGGTTTCCAGGGGCTGTGGCTCTGCTCACTGGACTTCTGCTCGTTGGTGCGGCCGTCACCATGGACTCGAAGGGACGTCACTCTACGAGCAGATGGCAACCGGACCGACTACGTCTCAGGAACCGGGCCAAGCGTGCTTCTAGAAGGTCACGACCAACAAGCGATGTTCATGCCAGCCGACGGTGGTACGACGCCAACTAACGAGGTTGGCTTAAACTCGTCCACAGGCGCCCGTTCAAGGTGACTGCCCGACCCGATGCCTGTCACCGTGTGAACTACGCAGCGCTAGCAGCTCCCACGGCGCTGGGCTTCGGGACGAGCTACAGTGGCGTCCAAAGGCGCATGTCAGCAGGCTGCACGTACAGGGCTGTATTCGTCAGAGTGCAGGCTGATAGGCCATTGAGGGCGATCCCATGTGCTTTCGTGAGCTGCTGCAGCTAAAACTCACTGCACGCTTGCCGGGATCTGCGGCTGGATTGGCAGCTCAGAGCATCAAGTCCTAGTGACTCCCTTCGGCTCCTTGAAGGTTTCTCGTATCACGATCGTGAGATTCCTGGTGTCTTGCACAACTTGAGTCTTACACCAATTGTTCGCTGCACGTACCCGTCTCGCTAAGAATCTACCTCCCAGGTCGACGAGTCGGGCCTTCGTGTTTGGGCACCCATGACACCACCCCCAAATCTTCAAAGCGAACAGGCCTTATCAAGCCCGCCTCGGCCACAAGGTCGTACTACCATGGTCGGTATTCGCGTGTTAATGGTAGCCACCCCCGACGCCCCTGCACACCTGCCAACAGGAATGCCGGGCAGTCAAGGCTGCGTGGCATTGAGACGTGAACCATCGCACAAACATGCGCGAGAAGAATAGAAAACGATCTAGCTTGTGTTCAGCTTCATGATCAACGACTTGAATTGTTGGCCTTGTGGTCGCGGGGTCGGGAGGAAGGGCGACGGACGACTCGATGCCCTTCGTACGCATGAGCTTGCGCCCTTTTCCTAGCTTGAGGCTTCGGAGCGCAGATATAAAAGCGATATGTCGACACCCGGCTTCGAGTCAGTTTGATGATCTGTCGATTTGAACGCAATACCATACCTGGAAATTGAGTACATATTTGACTATCAATCTCGAACACTTCACACTTGACGAACGCCTATCATGGCTTCTAGATCAACGAAGAAGGCTGGTTGCCGACACAAGTCATTGTCCGCATGTTCCTCATGTCAACTTACTCGGCTCACTGGCACTTGGATCGAGGAATCCAATCCCACTCGTAAGATCGCCACAGACTACGAGTCCTTCGCAAAGAACAGTGAGTATCTAATGCTACATTTTGATTTACAACACTCCAACAAAGCTCCTGACACCTCAACAGACCCGGAAGCTCTGCCCTCAAGCAAGAAGGCCTCAACCTCCAAGACTTCAACACAACCACAGACACCATCCAAGAAACCCACCCAACAACCCACATCCACCACCAACAGCAACAACCAACGTCCCGACAAACACTTCTCATCCCCTCTCACCATCCGCCAACAACTCAAATCCACCACCCCAACCAGCAGCGTTGTTGCCACCCGCGGCAACACCCCAGTCACCCACCGCACAACGACACCAGTCTACAACCCCCGACAAGCAATGCCAGTAACCACGAGCGCCGCGTTCTTCGTTCGGGGGAATCCCCGTGCTCTGATGCCACAGACAGCAAGTCGTCCAGGCGCTTATCTGCCGCGGAGGCATGTCGCTCCGGTGTACGAGTCTGAGTCAGACTCCTCGCGCTCTTCCTCTGACGACTCTTCTGACGACGAATAACCCGTACGGCAAAGCAACCCATGAGCCCAGCTAGCATCACTACTTCCTGTAGATGTGTGTGTCGAATCTCCAAGAACCAGAACCGCTGGTCGGTCGATTCAATTGTGCGGAGGATGGTAACTTCGAGATTTCGGGAGTCTTTACTGTACCGTGGACGTTCCGGAATCATTGTCTGTCTTTCCGGAACTCACAATCTCTTTGGCGGAAAAGAAAGCAAGAATGAAAGAAAGAAGAAAAATAACCAAATTGAACACAGTCGTTCCGACGTCTATGGTCTGATCAGTAGCAGCAAGCAGTGTGTACCTAAGCAAAGAGCACAATATTATGACAGACAGAGTTTCCCATAATAATGCTTCTCCCATGCGATCGGGTGATGATGATGTCAAAGTGACCAAGATACATGTACAATTCACAGACAGCGGTACACGATTCCACTTTCTCAAACTTCGATTCACTTAAAAACAAGACTCGAATGCAACAAGAAAAGAAGTGAATGAATGTCAAACATCTCACGTTTGATTTCCCAGGTAATATCACCGTCCCCTAATATACATGAACATGCCATCCCAAGCCCAACCACCCGTCCATCAAACCATCAGGCAGAGGTGTGGTCCTACAGGCTCCCATCTCTCCATCGAACTGTGTACGGAAAGGGTAAGAAATATGAGAGAAGGAAAAAGAGGAAAAAAACTCCAGTGCCGCGAGAGAGGCAGAGAAGGGGTGATGATCCTCTCGTTTCGCCTCACTCGAGCTGCTCGCTATGATATGTATGATATGTTATGTTAAAAGCAAAAGAAAGAAAAGAAAGAAAGAAAAAAGCAAAACGCCAGAAACACCTCGCTTTCCCGTTTCGAGGGTTCCCAGAAAAAGATGTAGCAGTTGTTATTCGTTATCCAGCGTAGAGAAAGAAAAAAGTGCAAAGCGCTCATGGTTGTGACTGAAGTCTTGTTCGCTTCTGCACTTCCTTGCGTGATGTGGTGTGTTGAGTAGGTGGGTACATAGAAAAAAGGTGGTTGTGAAAATGACTTTGTGCGTGTTTGTAGTCGTGGTTGTGCTTTGTGGTTGGTCTTGGTTCGTCGGTGGTTTCCGGTTCCCAGGTCTCACGTAGCTGATATGGTGTGTGTGTGTATGACTTGCCTGCACAGTACGTGCAGTCCGCGAAGCAAACTAGAGTACGCGCTAGTTCGCAGGAGTTTTGTTGTCTCCGCCGTCGTCATCGTTGTCGTTCGCCTTCTTGGCGATTCTATTCTGCCTGGCGGATCGTCTCCTCTTACCGACTAACCAGAGGCCGTAGTCGATTAATTGTCGATGCTCCTCTCCAGGACACTAATCTTGAGAGAGCACAACGAAATGCTTTGGGAAATGTTAGCAATGTCTCAAGCAAATGTCTTGCGATGCACGTCTAGCTTACCTGTTCCCATAACCAGCCAAGCCGTCCAGTTGGATCGTCCTGATTCTTTCCAAGCCACAGCTCGCCCTTCTGTGCAACGACGTCGAAAACTTCGCCTTGACTGTACACCAAGTATGGGTAGCCTCCTTCTTGCCTGGCTTTGTCGATATTGAACTCGAAGAGGGACGCAGCGACAAAGAGGACCGCCGTGTCCTCATTGGCGTGTAGGCGAGAAGTGCTGCTGGACGATGACATCGGGCGGATCGCGGAATGTGTCGTGGATGGCGTCACCGTGGAAGTCGAGTTGACGAGAGTAAGATCGCCAGAATCGTTGGGCGGCATGGCAGACGAGAAGATGCCACTGAAACGATGGTAGTTGGCATCTGCCGAGTACTCAGGACGCGCGTTGAAGTATGTCTGACTGCTGCTTGGGCGCGGAGACTGCGGCTGGTCAATGCTTTGGCGAGGGGAGAGATACGCTCCTGTCGGGCTGGGAAGGTTTGCAGTAGAGGGTCGGCCAGTGAACGAGGTTGAAGCCGGGGTCGGGTTGGGTCGTGGCACGTGCAAGCCCGATTGTGCCGACCACTGGCGACTCATTGATGCTGAACCTGGCGCCGATGGCCCGCGAGTCGAGATCGACGAGTTAGATCGAATACGACTGCCTGTTGGTAGCAGAGCAGCGTCCATAGTAGCAGTGTCCGGGGTATTGATGCCACTCTGCCTCTTGCTCGAGCTTGGCGTCGCTAGATTTGGCGATCCCTCGCTTCCGATGGACAGAGTGCGCCTCGAGCCTAGCTGAGTCGATGGCCTCTTGGTAGTACCAGAGTCTGAATCCGCCACAATTGTGCTCGTTGGCGAAAGGTAGTTTTCCGCGTTCGCAAGCATCGAGCCGTTGATGATGCCCAAATCCATGACTTTTGACCGCACGAGCTCGTAGTCAGCGTGGAAGGCCGGGCTGATGTCGTGAATGCTGGCTGGGATTTCGACATCCTCCAACAGAGGCCTCAACTTCTTCTGCCACGTATCCTGCCACGTAAGCTGGATGTCTAGGAAACAATTGAGACAGGCTCGGACGAGGGAAGCCGTTAGTTCGTACAGCTTCGGCAAGTCGAGCTTGAGCTGTTCATTGAGCGCGACATACATGTCCGCAGCTTCGATGGTCTTCCTGTCAGGCTTCTCGCCACGCTTCTCCATATTCTTGCACTTTCCATAGTCGACGATGCGCTTCTTGCGTTTGGCAATTGCTGCTTGTGGGTTCTCGTGGAGCTTGATACAGGCAACCATTGGCGTGATCACACGCTTTTCCAAAGTAGCCTTGTGCTCTGCCAGCGCCACAGCGGTCAAGTCTCGAATTGCATGGCCATAGCGGCGCCACTTGCTCGTCATCTCCGGTAAGCTGCCGTGTGAGACATCACCGTAAGCCTCCAACGCACTGGCAAAGGCGCTGATTTGCTGGACGGCCCTGCTGGACGAGTTGACGTAGTCTTGGACGTCGCGCAGAACGATTTGGAGTCGAATGTAATGTCCTCCAAACTTATGCGCCAGAGCATCAAAGTCGACGTCCTGGACTGTCTCGCTCATGCCAATACGTTCCTTCACCTTCTCGCTTCTACGACCGAAAGCCTTCGCTAGACCAGCGCGGACGTCGGATTCTTTGACCTTATTGTTGCGACCGATCATCTGCTCCACGAGTTCAGTACGCTTCTTCGACTCATTAATGCGAGTAAGCATGGCAATGGAATCTTTGGCAGCGATCTTCAAGGCATCGTGATCGGGGTGGTCAGATGGCGTCGAATCCAAAAGCTGCTGCAGCATGAGGGGGTACTTGGAGATGCGTTGCGTCGGTTTGACAAGCAGCGAATCGAGATCCCAAGCCGAAGTGATATCACTTGCGTTGTTGTGGCATTCATCCAACCAGCACTTGACGGTGGGGTTGGTCTGAAGAGCGGCTAGCCTCTGGTTTGCGGCATCATGATTCTTGAGATAGCTGCCATAGATCACTTCCATGTAGCTCATGTTCTCAAGGAAACATTTGCCAATGGTCGTGCCGCGGTCTTTCTCTTCATCAATCGAGTCGGTGCTGGAAGCCGTTCCGTCGCTCTGGGTGGTGGAGATACTGCCACGCTTGCCATGCCAGCGCGTGCCCTTGGATGGCTGGTAGATCGAAGTCACCGCCCTGCGTAGCTCGTCAAAGAATTTGAGGGAAAAGCGCTCAATCTCGTCACAGTTGCCAAACAGTGTTTTCTTGTCATCCGTGCTGACGAAGTCATCCACAGTAGCCTTGTAGATGTCTTCGATGATCTTCAAATCCTGGTGATAGCTGTTCTCGGTGTTCAGCAGTTCCATGATGACATGGCGACGTTTCTGAAGTCGCTTCTGCTCTGGTCCGGGAGAATTGGTCTTGCCAGGCTTGCTGTGGCTGTCACGGCCCTGGTCCAAGGATCCAACACGAGTGGACGCATCACCAAACGATGACATGGAGTTGGAAGTCTGCATGTGCGGCGCATGACGCTGGCTATCAACCGAGGGACGCGATGAGCCAGGGCTAGGACCCCAAGCACCCTTCCTCATTCGCGGAGATGCCTCACTTGATGCGCGATCCACACTGGGTGCAGGCATTTGCGGAGCTTCAGACATACCGTAAGGAAGCGCTGTCATAGGTGGAGGCGGTGGCGGTGGCGGCGCATGGTTTGGCAATGGAGGAGCCAGCGTAGGTGAGGGTAGCTGCGATGGAGGCGCAGAACCGTCTAAGCTGTTCTTTGCGTTTTCGCCAGCAGCATGAATGTGCGACAAATCAATGTGGCCAGGCGTCGAGATGCGCAGGCCTTCAGACATGAGGTTAGGGGAGATGGATGTGCTCGTAGGTCCTACGCTGGATCTTGGGGTATATCCAGCATCTTTGGGTGGAGGAGTTGGCGGTCTGAAACCTTCAACCTCAGGCGAACTAGCCTCACCTCGCTGCTTGCGTTCCCATAGCTCGTTGGCTTTCGCGATCTGAGCTGCGAAGTCGTCGCCATCGTCTCGTACGTGGACTTCCGGCGTGCCAGTGCCGTTGATTGCGCTGACGGCTGGATCGCCCAGGTTCATCTCGGGAACGCGATCGAAGGCCTGGTAGCCATCCTCATCGCGACCGAATACAACAGCCGTGCCCATGGAGACCAGTGCGTCTGGGGGAGTGTCCGGAGTAACAGCAGGAATCTCGTACTGTGAATTACTCCTCGAAGGCTCCTCCGATGGAGGCGTAGACTTCATCGCGCGCTCACTTGCGATACTGTCCAGAAGATTCTGGATCATGATCGCATTCGAGCCGCCGTTTTGCGACATCCGCTCCAGATCGACTGAATGCTTTTCCATCTCCTGGAGCAAATCGGGTGTAATGGTGCCAGTCGCATTATATTCATCCAGAGCACGTGAGATGGTGGGGTTCGAAACAACATCCTCACCTGTCACTGCAAATGCGGTCATCGGCTGGAAAGTGGAAGGCTTCAGCGTTTCCTGTCGGTTGTCGTGCTTCCGCGGAGTTTCCTGGAATTCAGAATTGGGAAATTCCGCCTCATCTGGAGATTCATTCCATCCGTTCGCTGTAAAAGCTTCATGATTCTGTTTCAAGCTCTGGGCAAGCTCGTGAGAATGTTCGTCCCGCTCGTGCTTGTCTTCAGCTCGGTTGCAATCACTTGACCAAGGCACGTCTTGTGGGGTCTCACGCGACAGAGTTGGATCGTTGTCCAGCATGATCCTGATTGAACCTTGGTCGGTTGTGAGTGCAGTCCCAGCTTCCCAGCTATCGTCCACGTCAATTGAAGACTCGTCAGCAGAAGGGCCGCTAGCCTCGTAGCCTTCATCTTCACCTGATCGGCTGTTGGACGAAGAGCCGCTTCGTTGTCGCATTAGCATCACGTTGTCGAGGAGGCTGTTGCGAGGTGGCGGCAATGAAGGTCGTAACGGTTCCGTGGTTTTCGACTCGACATGTGATGATTGGTCCAGCTTTGGCTGATACGTCTCCGATGACAGGAGCATTGCTGGCTCGTCTTGCGCCACGTGCGGTTCATGTGACCGTTCGAATTGGCGGCCAAGCACGGGGCTTTCCTCGTCATCAACCTCGAAATCGGTATGCTCGGTTCCTGCAGTCTTCGGTTCCTCGGGGTCGAGCAGGCCTCTCGGCTGCCGAGCAGCACTGGTATTCAGGCTCAAACCTCTTGGTCGCTCAATTGTGATTTCCATCTTTTCTTCAACAGCCACGGGATTCGTGTCGTCCACGGGCTGTTGCTGTGGCTCTTGCTCATTCTCCACACTGTCATTTGCTGCGCCTGCATCTGCTTGTGGGTTTTTATCGACTGATACCTGTCGCGATCGGCTTCTTGATCTGCTTTTCAAATCGTCATGCGATTTAGTTTCTTCCAGGTTTTGCGATATTGCCTGCTGAATCCTTGCACGGCGCGCAGCAAAATCTACCTTTCCAAGTTCAGGGATCTTGCGCTTGTTGTGCTCCTTGTTCGCATCATAAGGCTTGCCCATCCATTGCTCACTCGGTTTGCCTCTGGCTGTAGAGTTCTGAAGCCGATCGCCTGCTGCTCGCGCTCGGCTTGCCGCTGTAGTCGCTGCACTGACTGGTTGTCGAGGTCTTGAGGAGCGGAGAGGTGGAGAAAGTTTCGGTGGTGGAGGTACGATCTTTGCGGAGAGTAGCTGGTTGTTGTTACCAGCTGAGAGTGGCGGTGGGTTGTAACGCCTTGTCTGAGACGGGGTGATCTTTTCATTCTCCTTGTTCGTGTGGTGCTTCATCCTGGTGGGTGATTTGGAGAGTTTATTTCGGCCGCTGTAATTTGATAGAGAAGAGCTCGCCCTCGATTGTGGGGCAGATATGGGCGATTCGCCAGTGCGGCGTGTTGGCCTGACAGGTATGCGGGATGTCGGAGAGTCTTTACGCAGCCTCGATGAAGGAGAACCAAAAGGACTGAGCATAGGAATATGCGATGTGTTGAGAGTGGGCATGATGGGCAGCTGACCCTGCAGGTAGTCTAGATCGCTTCTGCTGCGCTGGTGATGCAGCTTGTGATTGGCATGTAGAGACAATGACTGCAAGCTCTCTTGTTGCGACTGACTTCTTCCGTGGCTCAACGCAATACTGCCATCACTCCCTCTCCGCATTGAAGACTTAAAGTTGGGCAATGGCCCGTAGCCGTCAAGCTGGAAGTTGCCGTTCCACTGGCCGTCCGATGTGATTTCGCCGAAGAGAGGACGCGATGCCTTCTGTTCTGCCTGTTTTGCTTGTCTCGGGCTGAATGCAGCATGCGGCTGACTCTTCGTGCTCAATGTGCCAGACCCGAAAGAACCTGATGTATCAAATGAGGTCGAGGCACTCTTGTGCGGCGACTTTGGCTGTCCGGGCCTCCTCTTCTGCAGCTTCGCACCTCCAGATCCGGTCTTCGATGGGCTGGTTGGTGACTTGCTCTTTCCAATATCGCGACGGTACCTTTCATTACTGGTGCGTACCGACAAGGCAGGCTGTACGGCGCCCGGCAGGGCCTTCTGGTCGAACCTGTTTGCGATGTCCTTAACCGTGCCAGGAGCCCGCGAAGGCAGGAGGACTGGGTGTGATTTTGGGTTGCCGAGAGCCTTGTTCGCATAAGGTCCAGTTCCGGCAGGTCCAGAGGCGCTGCGTAGTTTGTTCCTGTTTGGCGAGCGTGAGGCGGCTCTGTGCGCGGTGGTGGGAGCAAAGTAGCCCGCACTGACGGTCTGCATGGCGGCAGGCAGAGAGGGATCCGATGGCTCAGATTGCTGTTCCAACGGCGGCGGCGTGGGAGTGAACGAAGTGTGGTAGAATTCCATAGGATCGACAGGGCCATTAACGCTAGCGCTCACGAAGGGCGGCGGCGAAGGGTCGTCGAGGTCACGCGCCGAGCGCAGCATGTCTAGGTGGTGGTGTTGATGCTGGGTGTGGTGGTGTTGTTGCACCCACTGGTCGTGGCCTGGGGCTTGCATGGTGGGTGCATTCGCGGCGGGCTCATCGCATGCTGGAGCGGACGGTGCGAGGTGCGATGATGATGCGAGCAAGTAGTGAGCGAGCGCTTAGCCGGGAGCTGTCGACGGGCGGGGAATGAGATTGAGGGTTTTGGATGACGGTGTAGGCTCCGGGGACGGTGTCGATGTCTCGCGGCAGTGGAGGGTGGGAGTGAAGGGTGCGTTTGTAGGTGTCAAGTCTCAAAGGTGTCTCGCGCGGTACCGACGACCAAGAAGCAGCGTCGTCTACTCCAGAGTTGGCTGGCCGGCGGGAGGAAGAACAGGCTAACCAACGTCGCGGGCTTGCTTTGGCTTGGCGTAGCTGCTGCTGATGGGCGGCTTGTCACTACGCGGAGCCAGCCGGGATATGCCTGCGAGGATATCGCTGGAGGCAGGGCGGTGCAGACGATAGGGATAGGGGCGTTGATGGTTGATTGTTGTCGGCGATGCTCTTGTCAGCAACTGCTTCTTGCGGTGAGGTCGATGCGAAGTGGCAAGGCGCTGCATGAAGCCTACACCAATCCGAACTCGACGCCTGGAACAGCAAAGCAGAGGCCCAAGCAGTGTGCACGGCCAACGAGGCGTACAGTAGCTCGGAGTAGCTCGACGTAGCTCTGCGTGTAGTCGACTCTAGTTCAAACGGCAAAACGCTCCCCGTTGCCGGTCTCAGAGTCAGAAGGCTTGAGAAGCGTGCGAGGCGTGCTCGTCAGACTTCGAGTATGCTTTTCGTACATGTAAACATCGACCTCTGTTTGCTTTGCTTCCTTCATAGTGAGAGGGCCTCTCAGGGTCTAGACATGCCATACTGCCTCTTCCATCTTCCGACCACATAGTTCCTTGTAGTCTCTCTCTTAACATCTACACTTCCACCCTATCACTCTCCCATCTCCTCACGTCATAGCCAACAAGTGCTAACTGCCCTACAATCCCAACCAGCCGGGCCCCAAGTCGATCAAGGCGAAGCGATACTCGCCATCCCAAGATAGAGGACGCTTACCTCTTTCCCATCCTTCGTCCACTCGCCTCATCAATCCGGCAACCCCAACTTGACCCTTTTCCGCCAACCCAGCAGTAGTCGTCGCATCCTCCTGCACACCACCGACCCGAAAACCAGGCCAAAGGCCAGCAAAGCCCTTGACTCTCGCGCGCAGGCCCTTCAAGTTGTGACAAGGCTTGCACCGGCTCTGCGCGCCCCGGAGGGCCGGGCGAGCGTGGGAGATGATGAGATCTGCAGGCACTCGCAGTAAGCGTCGAAGCCTAAACGCTGCTAGTGCTATCCGCCCCATGTCTTCCGCGACGACGAACGCACCACCGCCTCCAAACGGCTCTCGCACGATGCGGTCGACACCTGTCACGCATTTTTTCTTGTTGCCGCACCATGGCGGTAGGCAAGTTACAGCAAACGCATGTAGGGGAGATTTCGCCAGCCTGCCTGAACTAGGCTATGTGTGGCCTGTCGTGCATGCATGGCTCAGGACTTTTCTGACAGGTCCCCTTTGTTTCCATTTTTATTTGACATGAGTCTTTTGATTAAATCGAAAGACCAACCATACGAGTCGATTCGTGGTTCTCTTAGTGCGCATGCTGGTGCTGCAAATTGCAACTCGCTCCCTGCAGCGTGCAGCGACCATCTAGCTGACCGGGTCCACGGTCACCATGATCATCACATCGTGCATGATACCTCGGATACCTGTGCCCTTTTCTTTTCTCTCAGGGTCAGCTGTTCGGGCACATCCATATGCACGGCTACCTTGTTCCTGCACCAAGTGCCACCACACTGCGCCGGCTTTTTTGGCGACCTGTTCAGTGGTCGTCGACAGCCCCATCGGCAATATGCAAGGTGTGTCCGCGCGTGTGTGACTCCAGCCACGCTCGCCACGCTCAACTGCCGGAGACATGAGCCTCAATGCATATGCCATGCATGTGGTGTGTTTTAGTGACGCAAGCGAGGGTTGGAAGTGTGTGAGAGGTCGCGACCTCTGGTGGCAATCACAACAATGCATGTAACAATAACAATTGCGCGAATTTCCTGTGACGGCAGCTTGTGGCAAGAAGCAAGGCAAGATCCAAGCCGTGCCGCAATCAGAGAGCATCCCAGGCTTCCCAGGCTTCCCAACTCCTCGAATCACAACGTCGTGATGAGATGATACCCAAGCTATAGGCCCATCGCCGGTAGTAGTAGCGAGCGACACGAGGCCAAAAGGAAAATCCGGCATTACCACCTCCCCCAGCACGATCGATGTGCCTGAGATCGAACTATCAGACAATTCTCCTTAACTCACTCGCGATCGCAGCCCAACCCCGTGAGGAAAAAGCATTTTGCCTTTGCCCTTTTTTCTCGGGGAATTAATAGCGGTCTATATCCCGGGCTTTCGAAGAGTCGGTACCTGGCGGTATAGCGGATGGTGGGTATATACCGCGTAGGGAGACTGCACATGTGAATGAGCAAGGCTGGAGGCGCGCTTCAAAGGCACCGTTGTGGGCAGTCCTGGTAGAGCGGCTTGGGAGTGGTGTGGTCTGTTCTTCGTGTTAAGGGATGGACGGGATGGATGTTGTTGCATCTCGCTGCTCCTTTCGGCTTCGATATTGCCCGGAGGACATCCATAAGGTGTTGCGGACGCTCTTGCCCAACCCGCCCGCAGTTATAACAAAACAAACTTCCATCCTAGGCTACCGGAACTGACGTACCGGTTCATATGCTTGATTGATTTGAGTTCGCAGCCTGACGATGCTTTTTATGAGAGTACACGAATTACATTTGGTTTCATGTGCGGAGCTTATTCGTGTGAGTGTAGATCTTGTAGATCAGCCAGGCGTCTGGACAACACCCCTCGGCCTTGGAAATGGACTCTTAAGCACTCAAATACCTTGTGAAACAACCCTCTACAATCTTTTACAATACCAAGATCACATGTATGTTTCAAGTGCAATCGACAAGTGGCTGCCCACATGTGCATGCGCTATCCCAAATCAACCCCAGACCCTAATCCCAACCCTATTTTCAAACAAAGAAACATCGACTCCAACCGCACAGCATTGCAAGCAACGAACAACAACACTTCCCACAAACACGTCGTCCGAATTCTGTCCTCAATAAGAACTGCACATGAAAGAAAAATCACATGCATCAGTTCCACAATGAGTCCCTTGGCAAACCGATGCCCTCAATGAAAGAGAGCAATAGTAAACCCAACAATCAAATTGTGAAAATCAATCCAACCAACCTGTTCCTGTTTCCATCCTCAAACCCTCAGTCTCTTCAGCAGCACTTAGTTTTCAATCAACCGCAAGACTCTGCAACAGTCTTCACCAACCCCAAAATCGCAATCGTAACAATGCGTCTCCTCCTCCTAACCACCCTTCTGGCCCTGCTCGCCACCCTCGTCCTCGCCACCGACGGCATCACCTGCCGCTCCGACAGCTCCAACGGCGAAAACAACCGTGACATCGTGCAAGCCATCAACGCCTTCTGCAGTTGGACTTGGGATTTGGTCAGTCTAGTCTTCCTCAGCCTCATCCTTTCATTCCTATCACCCCCCTTCCCCGACAATTCCCACACATCTCTCGCTTACCACGTCCACTATACCCATGGACCTTCGCTAACTACTCACTCACAACACAGACCGTCCCCAGCCCCAAAGCCAAATTCGGCGCCTTCAGCAAAAACGGCCGCGTGCGCGTCAACATCAACGGCGGCACCTGCACGGGTCGCCCCTCGTGGGTGCCGCGCAAGTACTGCATTTCGCAGTTCTACCAGGTGTGCGCGCAGTCCGTCCGAGCCGGGCGCGGCGGCAACGGACAGTTAGGCTACGGGCCGGGCAAGTGCCAGAGGTTTATCATTTCGAATGTTGGGAGGGCGGTGTAGATAAACTTGGGAGAGAAGTATTATTGTTAGAAGGAGAAGAGATTGTCTTAATGATACCTCGATGATAGTGAGTGTGGTTTTTTGCTTGGTATCTTTTGATTTTAATTTACTGTGTCGTTTGAATTGAGGTCCAGTTGTGAGTTTGTTTGTTTGAGAATGCTACATGTGCTGTGAAGGGTTTAGTCTAGCGCTTGTATGCTTCTATGACACGAAAAGTCGACAGTACTCTACGCCGCCTCACCCTCCTCCATCTTCCGCAGGATGTTCTCGATCTTCCTCCTCTCAAAGGGGAACCAAACAGGGTACAAGAAAGGCCTGAGATCGAAGCGGTTGTCGTCAGGAGTGTAATTCTCCAAATACAGTCCAGGCGTCATGGTCGTCATCTTGTGCCTGTTGATCGCGTAGAACCTCATGAAATCGCCGACCTTAGCGTAAACTTGCTGGGGAGACATGTGGTCGCTCCAGTCAACGACGAGACGCTCGAACATGCCGACCATGCCGAGCTTGAAAGTCTTGCGCAGACGGCCCAAAGTTGAGAGCTCATCGTAGGTAAAGCCCATGTCTGCTTCGTCGGACTGTACGTAGGAGTCTGTGATGGGTTCGAGTTCGGCGGTGGGAACTGCAGTGATGAATTCGTGCAGGATGGGAAGGGAGAAGTTGGTCTCGGCCCATGAGATGAAAGACTTCAGATCGGTCTTGGAGATGCCACCGATGGGGTTGATGTCGGCGGACGAGCAGTCATACTTGGTGAGGTAGCCACGGAGGCACTCGTCGACGTTGGCGGAGCCGAGGACAAGGAGGTTGCCGGCGCCACCTCGCGAAGACGGGATGAGTTGTGCCAGGCCGTAGGCGAGGACCATTCTTGAACGGGACTGGAAGTTCTGGAGAGCGAGGTTCTCGGAGATTTGGCCACCTTCGGTTTTGAATTTGGGCTTGAAGTTCAGAGTATCTGTGACAACTTCGGACAGAGCGTTGAACATGGGGTCGATATTAGTGTCGATGTGGTAGGAGCCGATGGCCTCTGCGAGGTCGCGAGCCCTGTCGCGTGTCTCTTTAGACGACTGCTGCTTCATTCCCATGAAGACAGTCGTGAAGATCTTGTTACAGAATTGCTGTGGTGTCAGCTGGTCGACTTCGATGCCACCGCACAGGCGTTTGGCATCGCTGATGACGACCTCGTTTCCATTCTTAATCTCCTGTATCACAAGTCGACACACGCTGAAGACGATAGTAGCAGTGGCGCAACTATCAATGCCACCACTGAGCGGTACGAGATAGCCTGCAGTCCTGCTACGGCGCAGATAATCCCACAGCCAGCACGCCGGACCGAGGGCAATCTCTTCTTCTGGGACGTGGTAGAAGGGCTTCTTCCTTGGTGTCAGGCTCAGACGAGGATCGAGCACTTTTGATGCTTTGCAGAGCTTGAAGTCAACCTGAATACGTTCAAACTGCAAAGCGTTCGGGCTTTGTGCCTGCATGCCACGACTAGGTGATGTGCGATACGCCCAGATCTCGTCAAGATCCACGGTGGCGGTCTGCAGTTCCACGTCAAGTAGCGAGAACTGAGAGCCTTGGGCGAGAACGTGACCAGAGTTGAGGATCATGGAGCATCCATCGTAGTACAGTCTGTCACCGTCGCAACCTCGTTGGTTGGAGTACATGTAAACACCTCCAGTCTTGGCGGTAGCTTCTGTGATGAGGTTGATGCGGGTGTCGAGCTTGCGGAGCTCATGGTGACTACCACTCGAGTTCATAATGATCTCGATGCCGGCAAGACTGTAGAGTGTGTGTGGCGAAAGAGGCGTCCAAAGCTCTTCACAAGTTTCGGTGGCGAAGGTACCGTCGAGTGCTTCGAATACAACCTCACCAATGCGGCAGCGTGTCTGGTTGCGTGCCAGATCCTGGATGACTGCAGGGAGGATATAATCATCAACTCTACCACGCGGCCAGGGAGTGAAGTACCTCATCTCTCTGTAGTTACCATCGTTGGCCATGTCAAGCTTGGGTCTGATGGCAAGCACTTCGCCGTTGAGAGCAATGAGCCTGGCATTGTAACTCGAACCTCTGTGACGGACAGGGAGACCTAGGTCGAGGATGATGTCTTGACACTCCGGACGCGAGATGATGTCGGCGGCGACATCCCATGAATTGTCGTACACATCATTCTCTAACCAGTGGTCAAGCAAGCCATATCCCGGGATGCAGAGCTCCGGCGTGAGGATGATCGATGCACCAGCAGTTTTGGCCTGTGTGATGGCCTCGATAATGCGGTCCCTGTTACCCTCATAATCCAGCACCCACTGGTTCAGCTGTGAAGTCGCTAGGATGCACTTTCGAGTCATTGTGTTGGTGGTTTGATTGCTTGGTCGGTGTCACGGAAAAGTTGCGCCGACGTTTGGCTTGTCATCGCAACAAGCGTGTCCCAATGAGGCTAGTGCGATGTATGGGTCCTTCCGAGCCTTGCTTGCAGCATAAATAGGACAATAGTGCACTGCGAGTGTGATCATCTTGATGTGCTAATAATGACAGTAGCATTTCAGGAACATGCATTGTACGTTTGTGTCACTCATATCTTACTGGTGTTCTAAGCTCTTCGACATTGGCCATAGCAAGACTTCACCAGCTTGAGCCGCTATTGAGATACAAAGTCGGCCTTGAAGATAGAAACCCCTTTACACAGACCATTGACACAGCTACCAAGCAGCCACCATAATCTTCGCGAGGAGACTCATGCGCAAAAGAGTCGCTCTATCATTGATTACATAGCATGCACGTCTGCCAGGACAAGCGACAACGTTCGTTAGCCGTTGAAGCCAAGTTTTGATGATGGAGCTTGGAGCGGAAGGTTCGGCTACCGGTTGGAGATTTTGGCCCTAAAACGCACGTGGACGGCGATGAGCGGTTTGAATGATAGCGAGCGTTTGCTGTCTCCCTGAGACCGACCGCGGAAAATTTCAGGCAGGTATCGGTGCCGAGAGGACGGTGTATCATGAAGTGTTTCAGATACAGTTCGAGCAGTTGCAGGACGATACGATGATACCTCCGTGGCGCCTCAGTGGTGCCATCGAGCTTCACTTTGAGTGTCCAACCAACAAGACGGTGGCGCTCCGGAGACTAGGCGAGGCAAACAAAGACCACAGGCTGAGGGATTTGGATTCCGAATCATGCGGGCTGCGGGCGTTGTACGGGTTGTAGAGGCGGGAAAGGCATTTCGTGCATACCCTCCGCGGCGATCATGGGATCTTGGGATGGAACCCACTTGGCATTGAGATGGCGGCCGGGTTGGGAAGTGATGTGCATACAGATGGGCAAACTCTTGAACAGTGCATGTGGAGAAATGTTTACCTTATGTACTGCTATCCACCGTCGACGAACGCTCACACGGCAGCACCGCGCCGTGGCACACTCGGGCCACGCTGTGCAATCTCGCTCTGGCGGCGGGTGTGCAGAGGCAAAATTATACAGGCGTGCACCGGCACTACACTCTCAGTAGCTTAATCTCAATCTCGCCGCCGCCAAGCTGGCTTGGGTGGTTGTCCGGGCACGACTGCTGGCCAGAGCTTTGCTCTAGCTTGCCGTCGTCTATCGCGCGCCTGCCCTGCTTGCCTGCTGTACAAATACCCGCCCTGCCCAATCCCGCCACCACCCCAACACTCTTCTCGCCTCAGACCATACCTCACTTCACCCTCACAGCACTCCCATCAGCCACAGCTTGTTGCGCTTCTGCCATTGATACCCCACTCCCTCTCCACAATCACCCAGGTAAGCATTGACGCGCTCACCGAAGAACAACAACCCTGCCACCGAGCACGGCCTGTCTGTTCCTTCGCAAACACTTTGCTGACGACGACGTGCCGATCAGATCTCATCTCCACACCTCCTCGTAATCATGCTCTACTCCACCGTCGTCTTCGCCGCTGCGGCCTTCTCTGGCCTCGTTGCTGCCCAGAGCGTAAACTCGACTGTCACCGTCGACCCCAACTCTCTCACACCGGCCATGCGCCAATCCATTTGCCGCGCTCAGCTCCAAACCTGCCCTAAGCTCTGTGAGGACCAGCGTACCACCGCCGGCGGAAACACCTGTGACACCGTAAGTAGTCAATGACTGTCCGTTCGACATCGCTGCGCATAAGCTGATGAAGTGTCCAGAACACCCTCGAGTACAGCTGTGTTTGCGCCTCCGACAACCAGAGCCCCGATGTTGCCGACTACGAGCAGACTCTTCCCGCCCTTGTCTGCGAGCAGTACGTGATCCAGTGTACTGCCGCCCACCCCGACGATGCTCCTGGCCAGAAAGTCTGCCAGTCCACCGTCTGTGGCAAGAAGTCTGTCGACGATATCGCCTCAAGCAGCAGCTCCTCTGAGAGCTCTTCTTCCACCTCAACCTCCACCCGCTCTTCTTCTGGCTCCGATGCTTCCGAGACTGCCAGCCCGACTTCAGGCGGTGACGAGGCTTCCTCCACCGCCAGCCAGTCCGCTGCTTCTGCTACCGGTTCCAGCGCCGCATCTGGTTTGAACATGGCCAGCACTGGTGCTCTTGCCGTCGGTATCCTTGCCGCCTTCGGCTTCGCCTTGTAGATCAATTGATCGGACAACGGCAATGGAGTTTGGCGTTAATAACAAAGATACACAAAAAAGATGCTTGGGACAATCCGAGCGCAACAACTTGCGAAGCATGCATGGAGTTCTTCTCTGAGCTGGTGTGCAGCTCCTCATTGACGACTGCGAAACGACTACGACAACGAAACAGCCCCCCGTCCGGAGAAGATGACAGCGAAGTGGTGGTATTGTTGGATGCAAGCTAGCATGGTTGGGGGGTCCCTACTATAATATCTTCTCTTCTCTCGTAATGAGCACTTGTCAAGGCAAACACTGCCGAGTCCCGCCGGTGTATTGACAGTATATGTGCGGCTTTCCCGCACTGTAATGGGACAATTCTTCAAGTCCATCAGCATCCATGCTCCTAGTCTTTTCTGGCACAACACCTGACGTCCATCCCACCAACCATTATCTGCTACGCGCTCAGCATGTGCATGTCAACGAAATGGTCAGCCGAATATGCAAGCTTTCGGGTAGCCGGGAAGCGTATTCTTCGATATCAACTCGGCCGCGTAAGCAGTTACGACGAAGCGCGATCTCCCACCCGAAGTGGTCGTCCTTCTGCTTCTCAAGGCAGTCAAGATGAGAGACTGCAAACGTGGATCTCACATGCATTCGATGCTCCATTGTATTTGGTGATCCAGTACGTTACCAAGCTTCGGCAACATTCGCACGCTGACCGATGCCACAGCAGTTACAGTCTTTTCCCTGCCGTTTAAACGTACTTTTAGCCTCGCTCCTTTCTGTGTCATTTGCTATCCTCGAGCCCAGAGATAGCACGAATGCAGGTATACTCGTCCTAGTGCACGACGGCGATTGACATTGCATGTAGATGTCCAGTGCTGTCACTTCCGCCTCGCAAAGGCCGACCACCTTGCAACGTTGATCTCAGTGTGGAAGATTGGGACGAGGGTCAAAGAAGACTGGAAAGCTCTGAGAACACTGTGTAAGTGATCAGCCGGAGAAAAGCTGAGTGTTGCAATGCGACTTGCAACCGGAGTCGTACCGTGCTTCGTGGAAGCGAGCGTATTATACCATTAACCACTTTGCTATCATACTACATTAGGAAGCGACCGTGTCTCAAAGCAAATCCTTGGCTGAATCCAGCCGTCCCAACTCATCTTCTCTCTGTTGCTTCCAAGCTAATCCCCGACCACCGCCCGTCACCAATGTCGATTCGTAAACTTCCTACTGCCCGATGCATTGCAGGGAGTAGCTGGTCTGGGTACCACCGCTCGCAACGTACCAGTCCACCTGAGTGCGAGAAGGCAAGTACAAGCCCGAATACGAAGTGTACAAAGGCACCCAATAGACTACAAACAAAAAACATTAGCAAAATGACCAAAGTCTTTCAGGAACGGTCCAGCAACAGCAAGACTTACTGATTCCTCGTTGGCCGCTGGGACAGTCGACAGGCACGGAGTAACCCTCTGTTTCTGAGATGGTTTCTTCGTACCCGACGTCAATGCTCACCGACGCCTCGAAGATCTCGAAGAATCCCACGGACAAGCTTGCGGACGAGGACACGCTGTTGGTCTCGGAGCGGCTGGACGAGACGGTGTACGAGCTGCCGCTGGGGCTGGGACCGAAGACCTTGACGCGGCCGCCGTTGGGGTTCTCAACGTTCTTGGAGGTCACGTAGAGCGCGAAGTCGTCGTCCTAAGAAAAGTCCTGTCAGCGCATTGAAGCGACGCTTGTGGTGACTCGATCTTTGCACTTACACCATCGGGAGGCGTCTGACGCTTGGAGAGATCGTGCGGGAAGTCACGAGCATGCTCCCTCTTGGACTCCGGAGGCTGAGCCCACACCATGGTCTCGCTGATCACTCGATCCTCTGGCTCAACCGCACGGCGGCGAGAGCCAGAGCCGGAAGAGTAGTTGGGGTTAGCCTTGACCTCGACCGACACTCTGTCGTAGTTCCCACCAGGCGCCGCTCCGCATGTGCCGCCGGGCGATTTGAGACTGGATTTGCAGTTGGAGACTACGGTCGCGTAGTTGATGCCGATGTCGCCGGCTGTGATGATCTCGCCCTGAGGGATGTCCTCCCGCTTGCAGTAAGTGATGACACAGTTGAGCGAGTCTGGGTCAACGCCTTCTGGTGGGTTCAACTGGTGGGAGACAGGGATGGATTAGTAAGGGTGTTTTTTTGAGCCAAGGGTGTGGGACGTGACTGGGCAAATCATGAGAGGCGTCCACCTCTCTGCTTATGTACTTACGAAGACGCAGGGCTGGAAGTCGGAGCCAGCCGGGTAGTTGAGTTTTGTGCCTTGCAGCGTGCTGGCGATGGTTTCACCTGTTTCAATCCATTGTTAGCAGGGGATGAGAAGAGACTGTCAGTTCAGTTCACTTACAGTCCTTCCAAACAGGCGCGGTCAGGCCATCGCATTCGCACTGGTAGTTCTGAGCATTGGCATTCAAAGCATTGAAAGCCAGAATGGCTGCTGCGGTGATGGTGGTGAGGCCCATGGTGTCAAGGGTGTTTGCCAAGTTTTAGACAATTGTAAAGTGTCAAGATTGTTGTTGTAGGTGAGTGTTTAGAAGAGATCGTTGTGCTGAGTCTTTTTGGTGCCGATCGATGCTGATTGATGCTGGCTTATGGGTCGTAGGTACACCTTTATATATCCGCGACTCTCGCGCATCGGCCTTCTGGTCTGCGGTCGTTGCGGTCTTCGGCGTTGCTGCGATCGATGATGCAACATCCAACAGGCTATCGGCATCGTAGCCAAGATCATGTCACAGTCGTCGAGGCCATCGAGGCCATGTCCTTGTTCGATTGATGTAACCAACGCCGCATAACTGCGTCCACTAGTCGATTTTTCCAAAGTGCCAAGCTGAGTTGTATACAATGTCGATTCTAGTCGGTAGAGCCGAGCATACCAGGATAATGCTATCATCTGGTGTAACGTTTTGCCTCTCAAGTGTTTTCCGACTCCTGGATGGTCGACTGTATGTCAATTTTATGGATTCAAATCTTGCTGCTGTGCAATAAGAGATGTAGGATGTCTGAAAGCTTCATCCGTTTCAGGCGTGTGTTTAGGTGCAACCCTTACAGCGTCTGCGAGGCAGCCAAACATCCATGGTGTGATCGTCGTGGTCGTAGGATTGTCTATAGTAAACCAACAAAGGAACGACGTCAAGGTGCATGCGGCGTAGGGATCCGAAAGATCTGCATCGGCTGACTCGACATGCGCCGCCCACAAGAAAGCACCGAATCATCTCTCTTGTTACTGCATGGAGGATCTCGAGATGGGATCGACGTGGCGGACGACGATGTGCCTGCCAAGAACACAGAAGCTACTTTGTTAGAAACACTTCAGCCACGGAACATCCTTGCTAGTAGCTGCTACCCATGCTGGTCGATACTGATTAACATCGACCACAATCCATTTGGCAGGTCGATACAAGAAGCCTGATTCCGTGCGTTGTCTTGCTCAAATCTGCCCATGGCTGGTACGGCTTGATGGCGTAGCATTGCCTTTGACAGTAGTTTTCGTACTATAGTGCATGCTGCCGAACAAGACAACACGTTCTGCCAATCTGAAATCGCCAAGGCCCATGGAGGATTGCGGCGTCTGCGGCAGCGGGCAGAGATCGACGCAGACCCACAGGGGCACGATACTGTGCCTCTTCACTAAGCCACGATGTTCTAGGATTAGCGCATGAACCCATGGCCCCGCGGTCAAGCTCGTCGTGAATCCGAAAGGCGCGTTGGTTTGTTGACCGAGCATCCCGGTTGATTCTTGGAATCTTGGAAGTGCGCATCTAAAGCAACACTACCATTCTTCGAACCGCGCCAACATCCGCTTGAGCGCGCAGACTACCATGATGTTGAAGGCGGGCTCTTTTGTGACGACATCTTGTTGTCTGTAGGATCCACAAGTACTCCACTCTCTTGAGCGGCGGGATCCTTCGTCACATCTTTCGAGAGGGGTTCTTGGCTTGTTGAGCCAGTGATCCGCAGTATAGATGAGTTCCAACGAGCAATCCATGCGAACAGAACAGGCGATGGGCGCTCGAATCTGCTCGCACGAGATGATGTCAGCGTCACATCGGTATAGTAGGGAGACTGCTTGGGCGACAAACCTCTCTGATGTTCACAGACGTGTGTCTTCTCGATCTAATTGAATATTCATATATTCGAAGTGTCCGAGGTACATGTGTACATGTATATGTATCTAAGAAGAGACGTTCATGTTCATGTTCAAGTTGGCCTGGGGCAGTGGCATGCTGAGCGTCCCATGCCATGCTCACACTGGCGAATCAATATTTCATCAACCAAGGGCATCGCAATTTATTTCATTACATGTACAGACGAATTCTCCTGACTTGTTCTGGATCCGTTAGCACAGAGCCCGCTATCTCTCGGGCCCGTCATCTCATCGCATTCGACCGCGTCCACTTCGCATGCGCGAGCATTACAGAGTTGTATTGAATGTCGCCGCAGAAAGATAAGATGCGACAAGAGAGTACCGTGTCGTGCATGCACAGAGAGAGGCGATCAGAGCAATTGCCAACGCGCCCCAGCTCAGCGACGGCGACATGTTACGGAGCCAACGTGTAACAGCACCAACGATATGGAGGCACTCAGAGCCGAACTTGCCCAGGTTCAAAGACGGCTTGGCCTGGTTGAGGCTGACTTGGCTATGGGAGGCGATCGGGAGAGCAGTAACACGCCTTCCAACCAAACCCATCTAACGAACTTCACGGCAACGTTGCTGCGGCGCTAGAAGATGCTGTCTTTGACATTGGGCAGATGCGCGATACCGCAGATAACATGCAATCGACCATAGGGCAGTCGAGCATGGGGTGGTTCCAGCCCATCACGCTTGATGCCTGTATGTTGACATTGCCATCACAGCGCCATCGTGAGACACTGGCAGACGCATACCTAACGCGTCTGAACTGGTTCTGCGGATGTTTGCATGGTCCGGTCCTGGGGACGACTCACCGTAACTTTTGGCTTGCAAGATCGGCATCACCCGGTCAGGAGACTATGTTCACATCCCTTCTGTTTTCCATCCTCAGTGTTACCGCCTACCTCCTTACAGACGACCAAGCCTCCGAGGCTGGCTATTCGCGAGATGAACTTGAAGCAATGGCGCCCACTTGGTTCGATTGTAGCTACGCCAGCTTTTTCCGATGTCAGGGCATGTCTGACCCGTCGTTGTTAGCAGTCCAAGCTTTGATAACTTTGAACTATGCTTTCCACTTGTCCGGGAACTCGATAGGTCACCCGCAAATCGATGTCCGGCGGCGCCGACGACGCCGTCGGCTCCGTCGTACACATCTACACACGCAGTACGATCATACTAATGAATCCCGTCGTTAGAATGAACGCGATCGATCCTGCGTTATCGTAGATATCAAGGATATGTTGAGACGACTGATAAAGATAATCCTCTCTCGACCGATGCTCCAAGAACCAACACAGCGAAGCCTAAGCTTCGAGTGATCAATCGACCAACCTCCCTCAGACGTCTCCAACACCAGCCTCTACCTTAGACATAATGACCCGATCATCCATAACCGAACGTCCTGATCTTAAAGACGTGCTGCCCAGCAACTTCTTGCACGGCTCTGCGTACGGCGCAAGCCCACCACATCAAGTGCTCTTGCTTCCACCGCTGACTTTCTCAAAGATCTGCTGCTTATCAAATCGAAGGTGCTACACAGAAAGACGGTCGAGGCCCTTGCAACTGGGATAAGTTCCTACAAGAATATGCGGATACTGGCGAAGACGCTTGTCGCTCGTACGATTTGTGGCAGCAGGACATCGCGCTGCTGAAGCAGGCCGGCGCCAACTCTTATCGGTTTTCGATCTCGTGGTCTCGGGCCAAGCCGCTTGGTTCGTTGCATTTATGGCGAGGATTTGAAGTGTTGTTTGCTGACTACGAGAAGGTGGTGCGGATGATCTGGTGAACGAGAAGGGATTGGGATACTACGATGCTCTGGTGAGTTGTCGCTGTTGCTTCAATGGATGAGAACACCCTTCAACTACAAGTGACAGACTGACCATTGAGTAGGTCAATGGTCTTATTGCCGCTGGCATCGAACTGACAGTCACTCTTCATCACTATGACACGCCCCTCGCTCTGGACCAAAGATATCGAGGCTTTGCCGCGAGTAATCCAACACAGCTGATCAGAGATTTTGTCGCGCATGCCGAGTTGTGCTTCGAGAGGTATGGTGACCGCGTGAAGAGGTGGTTTACCATAAACGAGGTCAGTAGTCTGTTTATTCAGAGGATATGGTTCACGGCCGTCTGACTACTCAATTCATTGCAGCTGTGGATTTATTGTTCCATCTGCGCCGATGGTCTTGTCATCGACTACACACCCAAAGACTTTTTCAGATGTGTAATAACATCGCGCCACGACACCCCTCGAACCAAGCATACTGAAATGATACATAGGGTCGGAAACAACTGTTTGCTGGTCCACGGAAGCGTTGCCCACCTGTACCGCGAACGCTTCCAGAAGCCCCAGAAGGGTCAAATCGGGATTGCTTTAGTATGTTGATCAAACACTCGCGAACTGACTACACCTATCCCGATCTAATCGCCGTATCGTTTAGAACTACGACTGGGTGGAATCCATCGACGACACCCCAGAAGCCGAGCACGCCGCCCGAATCGCAGAGCAAAGATCTCTGGGTTGGTGGGCGCTTCCCATCTGTACGCCGTCTCGCATTCTACGGCCGCAGCGAAAGCTTCAGCTGATAATAAATCGCAGTCAACGGAGCCCAAGTCGATGCACGGGACCACTATGGCGATATCTTTCCGAAACTTTCTGACGCGGAGCTTGAGATAGTCCATGGCTCGACCGATTTGTGAGTTAGCTCTCGCTCAATAACATGCGTCGCTTAAGAAAGCATGGCATCTGAATTGACTTGTGACAAGCTTCTCGATCAATCATTACGGCACCATGTGGGCGACAGGCAAGTTCATAGAGCCCTACAAAGCCAGCAACTTCCGAGATCTCGACGATGTAGAAAAGATCCACTACAGAAGAGGTAAAGCCATCGGGCGTCGTGGCGAGAACGGACATCCGCATACAGGTACGTTGCTCACGTCGCAGAGACGATGCGTCTTCAATGACAAACACTCTGACCAGACGTGCTTTCTCTCAAGATAAGCCACTTGTGCTGATCATCGCACGTTGCTTAGTGCCCTGGGGCTTCAAAAACATGCTCATCCACATCTGGCAAACCTACGCGAAAGCCGCGAACCTCGACGTCTACGTCTACGAGAACAGCTATGCGGTCGAGCACGAAGCAGACTTTCCGCTGCATGAAATCCTCGACGATAAGCATCGGCAGGAGTACTACCTGCTCTACATCTCCGCGCTTTGCGAAGCGGTGCGCGATCACGGCGTGCGGATGGCTGGGTATCATTGCTGGAGGCTGCTAGAGTGAGAGACTGTCCTCTTCCCTGACTATCGTCTGCTGAGAAGTGTGCTAACATCTGCGTAGTAATTTGGAGTGGAACTTTGGGTACCGGCCACGTTTTGGTTTGACGTACGTTGATCGGGAAGATGGGTACAAACGCATACCGAAGGACTCGATGAAAGTGGTGAAGAGTATTTGGAATCATGTTATTGGACCAGCGTCATAGTTCATTAAGTGGTTTGCCGTGGTATCTCGCAATCAGGCCGTTCTGATAGTCTCATCTCCTTTACTTCTCGTTCTCGCGCTCGTCCAGGCAGACGCAAATGGCCGCGATGAGCGTGAGGTCGACGTTGGGTGCGACGGTCACAAAGTACTAAAGATGATATCGTCAGCAAATCTCCCGTGAATATAGAAGCAGAATAAGACAATCAAAACTTACTGTCTGCTTATCCCCAAACATCTCGCGGACATTAAAGAATTTCCTCGAAACCTCAGCCACCGGCTGGCCATTGAGAGTAATCTTCGCACTACGATCAAACCAATCACCCTTCAAATCCAGCTCAACTGCCTGCCCATTCGCCGCATTCTTGAAATGCACACTGCTCTTGCTGCTACCAAAAGAAAAGTGCCCTTTGACCTCGAAACTGTAGCCCTGCGGGCTGTCGCACACGAAGCTCTTCTGGAGAGCGAGCATCTTCTTCTTGACGGTGAAGAGCTCGTTGCCCTGCAGGTCGGTGAAGGCTTTGGTGCCGTGCAGCGAGAAGACTTTGCCTTTGCATTTGCAGACGGGAGTGCCGGAGGCGGTGGTGATGGTGAAGTCGTCGCCGGAGAGAGAGAGGATTTTCTCTTTCATTTGCAGGGTTGTGGGTTCGCGGGAGTAGAAGGCTGTGTTGGCGGGCTGGGGGCCTAGGGGTGGGTTGAATGGAGTGATGGGAGACATTGTTGGTGGAGGTGTTGTTGTTGATGGTCGTGGTTGTGGAGGTAGTGGGTGATGGTTAGGTGGGGATGTTGATGTCGATTGATTAAAGAGCTCAGGAGGGTGTTATGGCTTTGGAAGATATATAAGATATGGAACAGCAGAAATCAGGTTTTAGAGTCACGATTGAGGCTGTGAAGGAGCTGAATGAGGGTTATTTGAAGCTAGACGTCAGTCGACTCGAGCAAGCAGCTCACATGCAAGTTCTAAGGTGCTCCTTCGGTGGGGCAGTGTTACGATCGTCACGCAACTGCCTTGCAGGAATGTGGCTGCATTTATGGTAACACACATATATCAGGCCACCCCGAATGCAGCACGCTGGTATAAGATTTCTATGAACGACGTCGACTATTGCCTGATTTAGGCTTCAAGGCGAATGGAGTGAAGTTGGCAGAAAGTAGTGCATCATCAAGCAAGGCTGCTCACGATAATTAGACTTTACCCTAGCCAGCCCGCCGCATTAGCGCCTACCCCAAGATTTCCGCCTCGGCTTGCCTGAGACTTCTTTTTCAGCGCACGCAGGCAAGCAAAGTAGAGCAGTCGCCTGGCTATAATCGCATTTGCAACACCACCACCAAACCACAACAACACACTTTCCCAAAATGGCGCACCTCGAAGCCAAACCCCAGCCCTTCACATTCGACCTCGGCACCCTCCTCTGCAACGACCCCAACCCTCTCCCCTCGCTCGCCGAGAACAAAGAAGAGACCCTCCGCGCCGTCGCACGCGACACCGCCCAAGGCCTGATCAACCAGCTCCTGACCCTCTGCCCCATCACCAAAGCCGCCGACGACCAATCCCTGCAGCTCAACCTCCCCGCGCCAACCACACACCTGCCGCGCGAGAAGCCCGTGCCCAAGGAGAAGGAGAAGACCAAGTGGCAGAAGTTCGCCGACAAGAAGGGCATTAAGCCCAAGCGCCGCGACGGCAAGCTCGAGTACGACGATGCCGCTAAGGACTGGAAGCCCAAGTATGGCTACAAGGGAAAGAACCCCGAGGGCAAGGTGCCTGATGATTGGTTGACGATTGTGGACGACAAGGCGGAGAAGAAGGCGAAGCAGATTGGCAGCAAGGGCAATGTTGGCAAGGATATTGACAGGAGAAACAAGAAGATTATGCAACGGAAGAGCAAGATGGGCGTTCGTTGAAGAGGTGGTGTTGGCATGGAGTAGTGTTGATTTTGAAAAATTCTCGAGCGGGAGGACGGATGTTCGCTTGCCGTCTAATCTACTTGCTCGGATGGGAAAGCAAAGGGCATTTTGCGGATCGGCCGCAATGGCGAATGTGTCGCGGCGCACGCATTCTACTGCGCCAAGAGACAACTACCTGTCTCGCTGCCTACGCTCGAACGGCTGCCCACGAGGACGGTGTAAAGGACATTGCATGTAAGATGGATTCTACCGGACGATCAAAAAGGAGTTTCTGAACTTTCAAAGGGAGTTGAACGGCGTTTCGATACCCTATACATAGCAAGCCAATGGGTCGCTCGACCAAACTCATTACGATCCACGCTTTTCAAAGTATCCTTTCAGAATTTCACTTGGAATCTCTTACTGGTCCTTAGCCTCTCACCATAAAAGTAGAAGGCTACAGGTACCACGGAGAGAGCCAAACTGACGAAGCCTAGGAGACTGTTGCCCCAACCTCTGTAAGAACACAACTGTCAGTATATTTTCGGATCGACTTCGACTCACGACCATATATTGCATCGAATGGGCAAGAAGACATTGCTCGAGAAAAAACTAGAATAGTGCGGGAGACGTACTGCACAACTGTTAGCTCACAGGTCCTGGAAGAATGTATATACCAGGGTCCATTGTAACCTACCAAACCAAGAGCATTATACATCTGCAAACCGAAAAGTGGAAACACGCCACCTAGAATCTGTGAACACGTCAGCCAGCCTGTTCCGACCAAGAATAATAATCAGAAAGAGTCCTCACCGATCGGAGAATGGTATTGGCCGCCATCGCGCTCGCAGCGTACATCGTGAAAGCATCGATCAAGTAAGTGTTCACTGCCATGAACGCCGCAATCATACTGTAATCGTCAGAGTCAGCCACGCCACCCAGCCATATCTCTCAATCGAAAGGAGAACCAAAACACTCACCCGATCCCAACCAAAAGCGTCCCAAACAACGGCACAGCCCAATGCACAGTACTGGCATTCTGCGCCGTCCACCCATAAACAAACAGCCCGGCAGGAATAAATGGCGCCCCCAAAATCAGCGGCGGCAGCCTATACTCCGGCTTTCCCTTCCCTCCGTTCTTCGCCGTCAACCTCTTCAGTATCCGATCAGAACTATACCCCAGCGCAGCAAGCCCAATGAAGTTTCCAATCCCAAGACCAATATAGGTCAGTCCGACGGTGGACTCGCTAAACCCATACGCTTCACGGAAGACAAAGGTGAACGTTGTAAACAGGAGGTACAAGATGCCATATACGACGGCCATGTACAGCGACATAAGGGCACAGATCGGCGAGAAGAGCATGAGTTTCGTCGGGCGAGTGATGGCGCGGATGAAGATCTCCTTTGGAGGAATGTCTTGCTCGAGTTTGGAGCGCAGGTTGGGGTTGGAAGTTTCTTTGCGGAGGCGCGCGGTTTTGCGCGCGAGGAGGACGGGCGCGTAGGTCTCGTTGATGGTGAAGAGGGCGGCGAAGGAGACGACGGCGATTGCGATGGCCAGGACCCAGAAGATCCAGCGCCAGCCGGCGGCGGCGGAGAGGAAACCGCCGCAGACGGGGCCTGTGAGGGTGGTGTTAGTTGGTGGGGTTGGAGGGTGGATGGTGTTGTGGATAATGGGTGAGTTACCTAGGATGGGACCGAAGAGAGCGCCCATGGCCCATAAGCTCATGGCTAGACCTCTTTCTTCTGGACGCATAAGATCTGCCACGGTGCCTCTGCATGAGATGTCAGTAATTTGAAGCATGAAACAATGGACAGTGATCTTTCAACTTACCCTCCAATCGTGACTGGAGCAACACCCTACATTCGAAGTGTTAGTGAATTGATCAGTGATTCCGCAGCTTGGCTTCACATACCCAACAACCAGCGAAGAACCGGAAAACAATCAGCATCTCCATATTCTTTGCGAGCGCACAAGCGATCGTGAACACCAGATATCCCAAGTTGCAAGCATGGTAAATATACAAGCGGCCGTAGAGCTCGCTAAGCGGTGCTATCAAGATTGGACCAAAGGCGAAGCCAAGGAGATAGCTGTGCGTGGTCAGCATGGACTGTCTGATGAACAATTTATAAGATCAGACATACACCGAGACGACAAAGGTCGCCGTGATTTCAGAAGTCGAATTGAAATCCTGCATCACGCGTGGCACACCGGGTGCGAAGAATGATGATCCGAGTGGCGTTAGGAGGGTGAGTGCTGAAAGGACTCCGATGTTCAGCCTGGTGAGATGTCAGTACATGTATTGAACGATGTTGTCGCACGAGATCAGCACACCATTTCTTCCGCGCAGACCAGTTCAATGGGTTCTCAGGATCTGCATCGCCGTCCCAATCAACAATGTTAGGATCATGCTCGGCGTCGGTCACCGCCGGTTCCTTCTCAGCGGTGGTGCCGGCAGGTAGACCTTTTTCCGCATCATGCGTGCTTCTTTGTTCGAGCGAGACGGTTGAAGAATTCTTGCTTGGCTTGATCTCGAGGTCCTTGTTGGAATTCGTGTCCGCTTGTGCAGTATGAGGTTCTTCTATGCCAGTTTTCTCTCCAGAACCGCGTTGTGCTGTAGTGGCATCCCGGCTGTTATCATCGAGCGAGGTGCCATGGCTGTGAAGCTCATCTTTGCTAAGGTCAGACATAGCGGTTGAGAGAGAAATCTGAGCAGTGGCGTTAGCACCCTCTTCACACTTCCAGTCGCTCGACGATCGCAGTCTAACAACCCACCCAAGTAGTCAAGCCAGTCCTACCGTGCAGTCCTAAGAATCTCACGCGACGACGGACAAGTCCCACGTATATATGAACACAAACAATAAACCATTCTACAAATCCAAAAAGAAAACACCTCCCCATCTACTCGTCCACATTCGTCCGTCCGAAACAACCCTCATGCCCGCGAGTCGGCGATACCTTACGCCCGACATGCCTGCCTACAAGGCTTGTAAGGCTTGCATAAATACCGACGGAGTTTGGTCTACCGCGTCGCTAAAACGACCATCTTGCCTGTTGGAGTTAGAAGTGCAGCACAAGAGCGTGCACAAGCTTTCTCGGCACCTCGAGGTTCCCCGTGGGGGCGTTTGGAGGGCTGGAAGTCTGAAGGGGTCGGAACAGTTTATCCAGCTTGGCGCTTTTTGCGCATTTGGTGGCTGCGCGAGCTGCGCGGGCTGCGGCACGTGTGATTGCGGTGTTTTGATAAGGTGGTCTGGAACGGGGGTGTGGGTACGTCTGCCGATGTTGTGCACGTGGTTTGGGAAGCTTGCTTGTGAGAAGCCTTGTGTTTGACCGTTGAGATCCCCTGGATGTTCGTTGCGAGACACACTGTTGTTTATGTAGTTCAAGCTGGTGAGATCTAGCATAGTTCTTGAAGTAGTTAGCTTGGCCACTGAGATGCTTGTCGCTGTCCATCGCGAGGATTGTGAAAAGGTTGAAGATAGGGATACAAGACCCACATCGATTTGAGAGAAGTCGTAGTAGTCTAAATATCTCTGCTATCATAGGTGCGACTCACGGTGCTGTCACCTACTCCCGTCTAGAATGTGATCACGTTGCCATCAAGATATCACCTGCCATCTGATATGAAAGAGACACCAAAGCATGCGCACATTTTCTTTTCCATCGAGCTACGGACTTCTTTCAAGCTAATCACGATGCCGTGTAGGCATGTGTGTTTCACCATCAAGCTCATCAACTAAAAGCAAACCAGTCTGAAGTACAGTCGATTCTCATTCATCCATTTCATCATCGTCGTATGCATCGCCCTCACCTTCATCATCCTCACCTTCGTCATCCTCGTCTTCGCCTTCGTTCCAGTCCTTGCCCTCGAGAAGAGTGGTCTTCCACTCCTCGCGAGTCTTCTTGGCATACATACGTGTCCACTCACGCACCTCGTCATTGAACTCCACCTGATCGTGGTGATACCCGAGCGTGATGGTGGTGTTGACGGGATCGGAGGTCTCCGCCTGGAGCAGCATACCATACACCGAATCCAGCAAGCGGGTCATGCTCGTGTCGGTGGTGTAATCACGCGAGAAGATGCTGTGGCATATGCGACCCTCGAGAGAGACGTTTGGGTGCTTGATGCGCGTAACGAACCGAGCCTTGGGAGCAAACGCTGGGTATCTCTCCTCGGCGTGGAGGTAGATCATGAAGGTGCCTCCTTCGTACGGGGTACCACTCGGTCCTTGCATGATGGCGAGCCAGAAGGCCATGTCACTCTCAGACACATAGACATCGTAGGTAGCGCTTGGTCCTCCAGCAACGATTTGCCTCATCTCGTTCATGAGGCGAGAGGTTCTCAGGTTTGAGCGGGCACTGATTGCCACGTTCATGGTACGCCCTCCAGGGATGCGAGAAGCATCGGCCAACGAGATAAAAGTATCGTCGAGGCTTGGGTGGGCCTTATGCGGCGGCAAAGTGTGCTCGTCCACAACAGTGGGCTCCACATTGCTCACCCGGCCAAGGAAACTAGTCATGAATTTTGAACGAGTCCAAGACTTCTGGGTGGAAGTTTCAATATCCGGACGATCATTGAGAGACAGCACGCACTCTAGCTCGCACATGGCCAGAGCGTTGGCAAGAGAGAACGGAGCGAATTTGTAACAGCCCAAGGTGTCAGAAATGGCCCAGAGCATGGTGTTCTCTTCATCGCCCAAGCAGATGCTGTCAAGAGCAATGTCACGATGGAACAACTTGTATGCCACACCTTCGGCCGTGTTCAGGTTTGACTTGGTGTCCACTCCGTCAGAGATACAGATAATCCTCTTCTTGGCATTTGGGTATCGGGTGCCATACTCGGACACCTGATCCTCAGCAAGTGCAAGAGCGTCGAACAAAGCAGTGTCACCTTTGGCTTCCATGTCGTTAGTAGCACGGCGGAAGTTCTCGACGACGTGAGAGGTTGGCATTGTCACTGTAGCCTTCGAGGAGAATGTGATGAGACCGATGTGGGTCTTGTTGTACCCATAAGCCAAGATCTTGTTGACCAGTGCCTCGAACATCTGCTTCAGAACATCGAGTCGGCTGAGAACATTCTGCTTGGCCTTCCGATGGGGTGTCGTCAATAGGACCTTGAGGACCAACTTCTGATCGCGAATTCCTTGGGCGCTGGAGTACACCTCCTCATGGCCAAGATGACCGAAACAGTGACTTCTGTTGAGATAGAAGTTCAAACGCTCGGTAGAGTCAGGGTGTGGGTTACCCGAAGACAACCCGTCGCCGCTGCTATTCATGTTAGTCCAGAACTCCAGAGGCTGGATGGTCCAGGGTGAAAGATGAGGGTTCTCGAAGAGGGCGCGCCAGTATTTCCATTGGACCGATGCCGTGCTTTGTGAGCTGTATCTATTAACCCAGTAGGATACGGTCAGTTCGTGATCAGGGCCGTAGACTTTCACCAGCGCCAAGTCCCCGGAAGCAACAGCATTGTGAGGAAGACGATTGCTGGTCTCGGCATCCTCAGCGATGCGAATGGTAATGGCGTCTCCATCTTGCAGCCCGTGAGAGCCAACCGTCATAGGGGAGGGAGTGATCACACGGTTGCCCGCAGACTGAACTAGTTGAAACACATTGTGGCGTGCTTTGAGGCCGCGGAATGCCAGTTTGTACAGATTGGAGAGTGTCAAGTTTCGTGGTACAAGACGTGTAAACCCGCCAAGGTGGCTGTTGAAGCTGAGCGTGATGAGGTCAGTGGCAGAAGTGGATCGACGCTTCTTTGAAGGACGTTCCTCTCCTGTATGCTGGACTGTCCCGATCAAGCCTTCTCCCTCAATCCATTGCAAGGCAGCGCGAACGATATCGCCTTGTTCCGACATTGAGGTGTCTTGAAGATCAGTGCCATGTAAGGGGGACGACTTTCGAATCGTGAACCACTGCTGCAGAGCATAACGTGAGTAGTTGTGTCCGTCAGCTGCTCTGACTGCATCTGTCATGACATCATGGCTGATTGGACAACAAATCTCGTCCGGAATCTCAGTCAGTTGATCAGAGAGTGCTGGAATGTTGAAGTGGCTGGCGGAGGAGCTTGGAACGTCGTCTCCAGTCGACCAGGTCCACCGAATCGAGCTGGGAGTGAAAACTGCAGCACGATAGATCAGGAAGTCTTTCACCTGCTGCTCATGGGTACGGAGACCGGCGTAAAACGACTTTTGACGCTTCACTTCTTGGGTACGCTGGTTGAGGATGATCGCAGGACCATAGCGGAATTGCTGGCGAAGACGAGCAACCTCTTTGATCTGATGTGACAATTGATTGGCAGTGATGCTGTTGAGTATGGCAAGAACACGTGTTGCAGCATTTTGGCGTTGAGAGTCTGGTGAAGCCACGACGATGGCAACCATGTCAGTGAAACTCTCATGCTTGCAGAGCTCTTCTTTGACGTCCTCGAATCGCGCATCGGCGAAGTACTCGCCTTCTACTGTCGGCTGCGAGACGCCACTGTCTTCCTCGTCGATCTCGTTGATCTCCGCAAAATCTGTGGGTTGCCGCATACTTGCACTGCAGTCGACGCAGAACATGAGAATCTCATCGGGCGCCTCCAGCTTGCGCACAGCAGCTCCTCCGCACGAGTCGAACACAGCCGTGCCTTCGTCCTCATACTCTTTGATGATGCGGTCAATCAGTTGTTCCACCACAGCCGCATCAGGAGTTTCGGTGATGCCGGTCAAGGGTCGGAAAACGAGTGAAGAACGTCCCGGCTCACTGCATCCTTGCTCGCCGAGATAGACAGCAAGGTGAGCGTTGCGGTCAAATGTCAGACATGGCGACACGGCAGAGGTAAGCTGGCTTGGTTTATGCACCGACAAGTTGTTGCGGCCGCAAAGCTCAGCGAGATACTGTAGCTCATGGAGCTCACTCTCGTCCATGACGTGCGCGAGGTCGCCACCATCTGCGTATGTGTAGTTGGAAATTAGCACATCGTGGCATAAGACTTGAACTTCTGCGCGAGCGCCTCCCCCAAGCATAGCGCATCGGAGAGTCGTAATCTCCACGTGGCCTTGCGACAATGCTGCCTGCATCGTATTGGACGATAGAATGCCCGTCGACGAAAATGCATCAAAGTAAGCCCTCTCAACTATGCCAACTTCAGTGTGAATTGGCTCCATGACAGGCTCATTGGTGACGCTGTCGCATGTCTCAACGATGTTGAGAGCGCTCAGGTAGGGCCATTTCTGTGAGCTAGCCAGCTGGGACTCGTGCAATTTGACGCTCCTCGCTTTCTCCAGCAGGAACCCGAACAGCAGTCGGCTACCTTCAAATAGACGCTGACGTGTAGCCCCGATGAGGTCTTCTGGCATGAAGGTCTCGAGGGTATGGAAGCAGCTGTGGCTCAAGGCGGCACACTCGCTAGGCGAAGGAGTTTTGCCTTGACCCAAAAGATGCAAAGTTCTCAAGGCTGGCGGGAATGAGAGCATAAGATCAACAGTATGCAGTAATGCGTCGTAAGACGCTGGATCATCTTCCATGTCTTGCAGAAGGCTGGCAGTCACTCTCAGAGATGCCAGGAACATAGCGATGCCACGATCGGTTTGCTTGATTTCTGGACACCAGTATGCCCTGTTACGGAGGACTGCACCCTTGCCAGCGCAATTAACGTTGGAGACGGGCGTGATGCTTCTGTGAACAGCAAAGATATCGAGAACGCCCTCAACACACAGGCCAAGCAAACCTGTCTCGCTGACGGTCTTTGACATTGCTGCAGTATGAATCGGCATCTCGGTGGTATGAAGGTCAAGAACTTTACTCCAAGGCTGGTTGGACTCGTCTGGCAGCTCGGCAACACGAGCGGACGCTGGAACGTGCCGGCTTTTGGCACAGAAGGCAATCACCGGAAGTCGAGTGTATCTGCCCTCAGTGTCGAGCTCTCCGCCAAGATAGTGCACCTTCTTGCATGCCTCGAAGTCCATGCCGAATTGCGTCTGTAAGGCATTGCGAAGGTCATCCGGCTTTGGTCTTGAGGAAACCAGGAGACTTTCGATGGTAGATTTACCATGTATGACAAAAGTAGTCGCAGGTGAGGAATGGTGATCTGAGAGCTTGCGGGCAAACGAGCAGTTACACTCGTCAACGGAAGCATTCTTTTCGAAGTTGGCGGGAATTTTCAGGTGGAAAGCGACCTGCTCGTGCAGCTGCTGGAGTGTTGCATTGACCGAGATGGCGAATGTGGGCAGCGAGCTACGAACTTGCTTTGCGGTAGCTGGTGTGACGACGCGGATACTGACGGCATCACCCTCGATGGGCTGAGTAACAGTTTGGTCGGCGGTTGCAGCTGGTTCTTGCGCGGAGGAACCACCGGCTCGCTGAGGGACTGTCACATCTCCGTTTGCGGTGTCGCGCTGTGAGAACACAGCGAAGATGGTTTCCGAGCCGAGGACGACGTCAGACAAGGCATCTTCGGGGTCAATGGTAGGGCCAGTCTGGCTCTGGAGGCGTAGGGTAAGGTTGTGGGTTTCTGGGGTCACTAGGAGATTCTGCTTGATGGCTCGCTTGACGATCTCATCCTTGAACGCGGTGACAAGTGAGGACGGCTGAAAGGGAACGAGGATGGACGGACGGCCGCCACCTGTGTCGTTGATGATGGTAACGGTGTACCGCTGCATGGCGGCAGTCACTCTGTCGTGTTGTGGTGTTGAAGTTGTATCAGTGTGGTGTGTTGGTATTGTGGTGTTGTGGCAGGACTTTCGGTGTTGCCGTGGTGTTGGTGGAAATGCACTTCAGCGCGACGTGGATGGGCTTTTATGCTGATGAGGTGGAAGTGGCGCGAAAGTGGGAGTATGAGGTGAAGGTGAGGTGAAGGTGAGGTGAAGGTATCGTGTTTGCACCGGTGCTGGCCTATGAGAGAGCGTTTGTCTTATGCAGGAAGGCGCGACCCAGGGCCGTGACTGCCTCAGCCAGACACGCAGAGGCGCCACGCAGTCGTCGCGCGAGCACGTGAAAAGCTCGTCAATCAATAACACTTGCGGAAGTGACTGGACTGCTCAGTATGGAAGTAATCTGACCTATGTGAGATTGAGATCGAGGGTGAGGCTCCAATACCACGTCGCGATGCTCTTACAAGCATCATGGCCACTCATCAGCCGAATATTTTTGGCCCACTAAGATGCCATGGGATTACTGTATGGAGACGTCCATTGGCTACCTTTCATGCCATCTGTGTGCTCGCTGTAAGACTCAACCCAAGACACCAAATCATTGTAATCGGATGTCATCATTTTCAACTCTTCGTCATTGGTGCCTACATTATCAGAGCCACCAAACCTTCGAACTTCTTCAAACTGAGCATTCGGGAGTCAAGAGCCATCTATGTTACTGTCGACTTCACCTTGAAGCTGTCTCATGACAGCTGATTGATAAAGGAGGCAATGGCCTCAGCACTCACTAGCCAGCATCATCCGCGACCATTGAAATGCACATGCACCTCATTGCGTTCACCCAGATTGACACCTGGGTAGCCATGATCTTGCACTCGCTCGTGTCAAGACCAGCATATTGCTGTCCCATCCCATCCCGTCTTTACAGTGAGGTGACGTTGCGTCTTTGAGACATGAGGAGCCGACCCTAGCTTGCCAGACGAGCTCAGGGGTCTCGCACGGTTGTTGAGAGAAGGAAGGGGGGTCCGAGGGGTGAAGGCTGATGACTGATGACTTGCGAAGGAAGGAAATGAAGGCGAGTGTGCAATATTAAAACACTCACTGAGCACCGCCTGCCCATGGTTCTTCTAGAAAGCTGCGCATTCACATGGCCACGGCCTAATAATACTTAGCGTCACGGGACGCACAGAAGCTTGAAGAAACAGAGGGCCTTGGGCCAGTTGCAGCGCGGAAGTGGGGCAGCTGTTTGGGCATAAGTCGAGGCGGCAGCGCCGCCCTAGGACACGAGACAAACATTACCTACTCCACCATCAATCCCCCAATCCTGTTCAACCACACGACCGACCTCTTCCGCCTTACCACCCCACCCCACCGACACACCACATACCGATCCTTTTCCATCCACCCACACGAACAACTACTTCAAAATGGCCACTGAGGTGCGTACCCCACTGCGAGCATCCCTCCGCAGACCGCCAGTGTTCACGTGCGATCTGCTGTCCTCAACGAAAGCTCTGAGCTCCCGTCACGAGGCACCACCGAAGACTATGCTGACTGATTGTGTTCTATAGCGCGAGAGGTACGCCGCCGAGCACCCTGAGACCATGACATAAACCAGCGCCGCAATATTGACTCTGCCCTACAGCAAGACCTTCCTCGCCCGGCTCTGCGAGCAGGCCGAGCGCTACGATGGTAGGCGCCCGCGATAAACAACATGAACATACTGGGGACGCGCGCTGACATGTTATTTTCTCCCTGCAGAGATGGTCACCTACATGAAGGTTAGCATATGCCGGTCTTGGAAACACAACATACTAAAGAATACTATGACTGACATCACAACAGGAAGTCGCAAAGGTACACTCACCCGCAAACGCCCGCCCGCCCTGTCGACACGCGACCCTACAGCACGATCGCTGCCCGATATTCAACCGTCCAATCAACTAACACTTCACCCATCTAGATTGGTGGCGAACTCACAGTTGACGAGCGCAACCTCCTTTCCGTCGCCTACAAGAACGTCGTCGGCACCCGCCGTGCTTCCTGGCGCATCATCTCCAGCATCGAGCAGAAGGAGGAGGCTAAGGGCACCGACAAGCACGTCGGTATCATCCGCGAGTACCGCCAGAAGATCGAGCTCGAGCTCGAGAAGGTCTGCGAGGATGTTCTCTCCGTCCTCGACGAGAGCCTCATCCCCAAGGCCGAGACTGGCGAGAGCAAGGTCTTCTACCACAAGATGTACGTCGCTGCAGCATCACAAATAAGCTTTACGCAATCGGAATAAGAATGAATACTGATAACGAGATAACAGGAAGGGTGACTACCACCGTTACCTCGCCGAGTTCGCCTCTGGCGACAAGCGCAAGACTGCCGCCACCGCCGCGCACGACGCCTACAAGGTTAGTACAAATCGCCCCCGCGCAAGATTGAGACACGATATCTAACAAAACCTGCAGAACGCCACCGACGTTGCCCAGACTGAGCTCACTCCCACTCACCCCATCCGTCTCGGTCTCGCCCTCAATTTCTCCGTCTTCTACTACGAGATCCTCAACTCGCCCGACCGTGCCTGCCACCTCGCCAAGCAGGCCTTCGATGATGCCATTGCCGAGCTCGACAGCCTCAGCGAGGAGTCCTACCGCGACAGCACCCTCATCATGCAGCTCCTCCGCGACAACCTCACCCTCTGGACCTCCTCCGACGGAGCTGAGCAGGAGGCTACCGGTGCCGAGAGCAAGCCTGAGGAGAAGAAGGAGGAGGCTGCCGCCGAGCCCGCTGCTGCCTCTGCCGAGGCTGAGGCCGCCCCTGCTTCTTAAGCGTTGCGATCTCTTTTCTTAGCGAACCTCATGAGCGACTCGCTGCCTGTGGCACGAGCGCATTTGCTACGTTTGCAGCTAGGATGACATTGGACGTTGCAAGTAAACGACGGCAGAAGGGAACTACCTCAGTAGGAGGCCCAACGGTGACGAACGACGCGGCTGCATTCGGATGATCCCGAGATGACTACCCCCCCATTCAAGCAAAATCGAGTGTTTTTTTTTTCCCTATCCTAACAGAGAAACTTTTTCCATTGAGAGGGCGCTTGAAGCTCTCTTTTCCAAACAATTTTCCTCTCTTCCCTCTCGAGAAGTCCACGGGCAAGCGTTGTATTTTGGTCTTCACTTATATCGCCGCTTCTCTTTGATATGTTTGATCTCCTTTTGTTTTTTTGGTCGGTTCCCCTGGGCAGCAATGCGGACCTTGTGGCTCAATCGGCCGGGTTTCTGCGGGATTCTGATTACTATGTCTCTCTCCCAACACGGTCCTTACCTTACTGGTGAACAAGAAGTTTTTATAAGTGTTTCCTGATTATGTATTGAGATTGTGAGGTTGTGAAGGTTGTGAATATGTGAATCTATCGTGGTTGTAAAGTTATGCGTGCATAGTTCGCTGGTACGCGTTGGCTGTGGTAGAGTGGAGTACCGAGTACTTCTTGTCCATCATCTATGTTTAGGCATTTGCAGAATCTGCCAGCGCAAGATGTATTAATGTACTTGCTTCTCTGACATTAGAGAGGACATCATCACGCTCAAGGCTTCTCAGCGTGGTGGGTCGAGTGTGTTGCAACAATCACAATGGACAGAAAGAATGAACTTATTCACCTTGGTACTTGGTACTTGAGAGACGAGACATGATATATGAATGCAGAAAAATACAGGTGTTTGCCCTAGCATCATAGCTGATGGTCGGGCCCTGCGAGCTAATAGCAGCTCGTTATGACTCGCCCCATACCAAGAGAAGTAGAAAAAACAAGCACATGCAGTGTTCCAGTCTGGGAACATCCAAAGTACACATTAGAATGTCGAGCACACCACTTACAAGGTCCGTGATCCGGTAAGAGCGCCACCAAAAGAATTTCTCTGCTGGCTGCATGTTGATCGGAGTCGCCGCCCAGAAGCAATCCGACACCGCTGCACACAAGCAAATTCAAGCAGAAGAAATTCTCACCATGACCAGCCACCAGGACAGGATCATTGGACATCCTTCATCTCCTTGTCCTACGACTGCTTAGACCCCGACTGCTGCCCCGACTGCTTAGATCCCGACTGTCCAGCGCCCGACTGTCCTGATCCCGAATGTCCTAATCCCGTTTGTCCTGATTCCAACGGTCCTGATTCCGACTGTCCTTGTTCGACTGTCCTGATCCTGATGGCCCTGCTCCCGATGGTCCAGCTCCCGACTGCACATCCTCGAGCTCAATGTAGAAGGTGGGCCCAAAACCTGGTCCATAATCGCTTTCAGGCGGCCCGCCTCGGAAAATGCTGATCGATTTGATGGCTTTGTGGCCCAGATGCTCGCGGTGCTGCACAAGCATCCACATGATTCCCTTGAGTTGGACGGTGCCGAACATCGCTTTCCCTTCATCGCTGTCGGGCTGAAATGTCAATTTCTGCGCCCACCCGGGGAGCTGGTTGGCCCAGACGTCGGCCGCGTCGGTGATGGGCTTTCGCATGTCTTTGAGGATAGTGGCCACTATGTTCCGTGTTTCGGGCGTCACGACCACGCTGATGAAGATGTGCTTGAGAGATTTTAGGTCTGTTTGAGTCTTATCGCAGGCGCGTTTCCATTCCAGGAAAACTATGTCGGAGCTGTGGGATAAGGGCGGGCTCTCGAGTCCGGTAAGGCCTTGCAGTCGGATCTGGTGCTGTGTCGTGTACATCATGGTCATGATGATGCATGCGTCTTCGGCAGCGGTAACGTATTGGAACGTAGCGCTGCGGCCGACGGGCTGCGTGCAAGTCAGTCAGCTTGTCTACTATCGCAGAGTGTCGCTGGCTGCAAGGCCATCCACTTACCTTCATCGACTGACCGTTGCGCACCCACGGGATCGTGTGCACATAGACCGTGTGGTCGAGCTTGCCTTCCGGTCGCGCCTTGTTGGATATCCCCAAGCTCAGTAGTGCATCCGGGAAGGGCACATACCAATCAAACGCTTCTCCCTGTAGACGCTCAAGGGCATCATCTTCCTCCCAGCCACTGCTCTTGAAGGCGCTGTGATCCGTGAACTGGCTTGCAATCCGTTCCCCTGACTTTAGCTTACCTTTTTTCACGAGATCCGCAGCGATCTCTTCGTCAGAAACCCGCATGTATGCTGCAGCAAGTGCGCCCTGCGAGATGTAGGGTGCCAAGTTGATAGCTTGGAGCCCTGGTGAGTTCCCACTGCCACCGGATCCCACTGATGCGCCTCCTAGTGAGCTCCCACCGCCGCCAGATCCCTCTGATACATGTCCTGGTGAGCTCCTACCGCTACTGGTTGACAAAGACGCGCCTTGTGGTGGTTTGTTGGCCCGTCGAATACGACCAACCTTGATCGCAGTATCATTGCCAGCACTGACAGTAGAATTGAACTTGGCCTCGCATCTCGGTGCAACACTGCCTAGGTTCGCCCCCGGCGGCTTCTCTTCTCGACGAACGACGCAGTGCGGGTCAGGAATCTCGGTGATTTTTATCGTGGAGTTCGTTTTGAAACTGCATCTCGGTGCAATGTTGCCTCCGTTCCCACTCGGAGGCTTGTCTGCTTGACGAACGCGTTGGGGATTTGGGATCTCTGTGATTTTGAGAGTAGATTTCAATTTGGCATTGCAGCTCGGTGCGGTGCCTTTTGCTGGATGGGGTGCAGTGCTGTTTGCTGGGTTTGCTGGGTTTGCTGGGTTTGCTGGGTTTGCTGGGTAAGGTGCAGTGTTGTTTGCTGAGTGTACAACACTGGCGAAGAAGAAAAAAAAAAGCAGGATGGTGAACATGATAGGCCAGCTACCGCGTACACGCGTGGAGGGCATGATGGGCTCGTAGAAGGAGTTTGGTCGTCGGTCGTCGGACTGTGGGAACGGATGCCGTGTTGGCTTGCTTTGGGTTTACGGGGATCAGTGTGAAGAAAGATAAGTGTAAGATGTTTGGGCAGGAAGGGTGCAGTTATACCTGGCGACCATCGCACGAGTAGATTCTGGGAATGTGTGGTCACGGATCGTGATCGAAGGTTCGGGTGGCATTTGGTATCGTATATGTTTGGGTTTGAGCCACCATATCGTCGTGGTGCGATTGAGCTCATTCATGAGCGTTCGCAGAACCTCGGTGGAGGTTCTCGACCTCTCGCCGGTCTTGCTGCTCACGACCAGCCATCCATCCGAGTTCTGGTCGTTTTCTCGATGAGAATTGTCTTGTTGGCAGACCTTCTAGCTAGGTGACCTTGATGGAGGACCGTAAGGCCATATTTATCATTCCAAGGGCAAGGTCTGCTCGTCTCTCATCCCTCGAAGATGCCCACCTTAACCACCTCAGTTTCGAGCGTCTCAAGGTCCAGCAGAATTACCTCGCCAGTCTTGCTAAACTCGGGTACAGCGATTGCTCTCACAATCTGCCCAAGCGGACCCTCAACCTGCACAGTCTCAAATTTGGGCTGATTGCCAACGAAGAACACATGCGGGCACTCCTTCATGACAAAAGCGTCACCATCTTGGTAAGGGTAGCACCACAGTGTATCAGGCGCCGTGGGAGCCCACAGTCGCCACCTTAGCATCGCTTCCATCATCTCTAAGCGTTCGTCGCCGGGCACGTATCTGAAGACATCATCCACTGTTTGTCCGCCTGAGCCGACGAAGCGCCAGCCATCGAGATCGAATTCGCATGGGTTAGTGGCAGAGTCGAAGCTGCCTACTAGACCGGAAGTGGGAGGTTCCATGTATGCACGAGAGTGTGGGAACATTGCTTGGTGGATAGGTGGCTGTGGAAGAGCAATTGAGGTAGGGTCTGCGTCACCAGGAAGCAGTGTCACTGGTATTGAAGGGAGGATGCTCGCGAGCCATGTATCGAGTCGATCAGTGGGTACTGGGTTATACGCCGAGCTGTCGTAGCCGTACTTTTTCGTCTTCTTTGCAGCCAGATCGTCGCGACTGGGTATTGGAGCGGCATTGACAGAGTTGCCAGCAATGATGAGTCGTGAAATCCCTGCGGTGTCCTTTTGCTCCTCTTCTGATGCTACTTCGCCAAGTAGGTACTCCGCGAGCAGATCCAGTCCAAGAGTGTCGCCCTCGTCTCCAGACATTCGGAGGCCTGAGACAATAGCCACCTTTCCAGCCTGCTCTCTCTTCACTGCTTTCTTTGCACCTTCAGCATTTGCGCCATCATCTCTTTCCCATCGTTGCGGCTGTCTTGGTAGATCAGGCACCCTCAAATCAATCACTTCAAAGTCTCCATCCGCGTTCTCAGTCCCCAACACCGAGATAATAGCACCCGTCACCAGTATAAACTCCTTCAACCCAGCACCAACCAACCTCAACCGACCCGACTCATCCTCCAACATCGTCTGATCCCCTCCCCCAGGACTAAGAAACTTAACCCTCGGCGGCGGCGCCGCAATCCAGTGCTCCTTTCCAATATCGTCCAGAATATTCGGCTTGAGCGGCAGTTCCATGTACACCGTTCCGGTCACCCAGCATAGCTCTCCCTGTCGCACATCTAGCACTCTGTCAACGCGCGAAGCGGTTTCTCCTGCGATCTCGAAGCCGGCGAAGGACTCGGCTGCGATAGCGTCTACGGTGGGTTTGAGCGCCGCCAGACGCGCGAAGTACATGTCGGCATATTGTTGTTGGTAGTGGCGGTTTTCGCCTTTGGGGAGGGCGAAGTTGGAGAGAGGGTTGTAGTGTGAGGGTGTGCGGTTGAGAGTGGGAGGTTCGTGGTCTCTGCGGTGGGGTTAGTTCTGGAGGATCTTGTGTGTTGATGAGACGTACGTAGGTGTGGACAACAGGGCGTCTTCGCCCGCACTATTGAGTTTACCCATCACTGCTGGTATTCAGTGGTTGAGGATAGAAGTATTGTGTCGGTGAAGTGGTTTGGGGATTAGCTTCACGGCACGCGTTGGAGGACGCGACTTTCGCGGGGCGAGTCAAATTGATGGCGCGAGATGGATATGGCGGGTAAGAAACAGATTCCTTGTACATGTAATGAGTTGTGTCTTCGCCGGTATTCTCGAGCAGACTCAGATCAATTGGTGTTTGCTTTTGCTACTCAGATAGCAAATATCACTGTCAAGATTTGTGACGACTGGAGATAGTGCGAGGGAACAGCTCACATCTTCGTGCACAACATTGAAGGCATTCAGGTCTGGAGACAACGAGAGGCAACGAACCAATGCATCAGCCGTTCACGTACAATCTCTGGGTTATAAACGAGTAAGAAGCTACATACTATATACATACGCTTCGAGTGCTCAGATAAAAAACATCTGACCAACACAGTCGCATATTCACTTCGTCAAGGACATATTCCGCAACCCAAACACGAACCCTGGCGTGAGAGAACCGCATCTTTCTCATCTCAACCTCGAGGCTCTGCTACATGCAGTCATTACGCAGAGCACCGCGACAATGCCAGGTTGCAGCATATCTCCACCATCCGCGGTACAAGCACTCCCACCAACCCCCACCTCCCAACACACATCCCCATCACCATGCCCCAAAAGAGAAAAAAAAATGTCCTCTCGACTTTAGTCCGCACGCCTTAGCTCGCGACAGTGCCGCTCTGTGAGCCGGAGGTTAACCAAGACCCCTTCCCCAGCGCGAGCCATAATAGGCTCACTGCCAAAGGTCGGAGCCGAGGCGGTTGATCTCGCGCAAAACCAGCTCGAAGCTGGATGCTAGTGACCTCGCCACAGTGGAGGGGACTCCTAGTCCCGTGAGGGACATGGCGGGAGATGCTGTGGCGGGCGTGTAATCTGTTCGCTGCGCTTGTTGTGTGTGTTTTTGGGGAGGAGGGGAGGGGAATGAGAGGGTGGGCTTTATGGAGCGAGAGAGAGAGCGGGTGCCAAGACTTACGCTTTGACGTCGCGAGAAGCGAACATTTGAGGAAGGAGTGAGTGAGTGAGAAATGTGGCGAACGCTTTCACAGGTAAAGGTAGCACATATACATACAAGCAGTGAACAATAATCGTCAATGCCTCGTACCGTTCACCGAGCCATTAGGCTGTTGTGGTGACGGTGCCTTACCGTTCGGCAGCGCTTGTTGTTGGGCCATGGGTGGCGGAGGTGGCGGCGCGGGTCCGAACATCTTTGCCTGTTGGTGTTGTTGTTGCTGCTGCTGCAATTGCTGCTGATGCTGCTGTTGTGCATGCTGCTGCTGGACGTCGAGCCCTTCCTCCTCGGTGTCTTCCTCGTACTCGCCTTCTTCATCCTCGTCGTACTCTTCGTCTTCGTACTCACTCTCCGTCTCGCCTTCGAGTCCCTCATCGAACTCGGCGTTGGGATCGTGACCTCCAGCCATACCGCCTGCCATGCCGTAGCCGCCAGACTGCATAGCGCGACAGAGCTTCTTCAGCTTCTCGTTCTCGCGCGCGAGGCGATCGATCGTTTGCTGACTTTGACTTCGCTCCTCGGCCATCTGGAAGATGTTCTTGTTGGTGGCTTCTTGCTTGCGGGTGAGGTTGAGATTCTCCTTTTCAAGGCGCTTTGTCTTCTTGGACATCTCTTCCATCTCCTTGCGGAACGTTAGGAAGAGGTCATTACTGTTGTTTAGCGTGTCTTCTACCTGCTGCGGAGTCAGTCAGTTACCTTTACGTACAGCAATATTGTGATTGTGGCAAAATGCATGTGGCACGCGTCAAGGCGCATTGGGTTAATTGGAGCGAGTTGGAACGTACCTGTTTGAACTTCTCCACGTAGACATTCAGCTGCCCTCGGAGCTCGTTTTCGGTTTGACTGAAGGTGCTCACCTGGCGAGTCAACTGGTGGCTCTTACTCAACTCAGATTCCTGCGCCTTTTTAAGCTGGTCGTGCCGTGACATCTGGTACGCTATCTCGAGGTCCTTCGTCCGTAACATTGATTGGAAGTACAGCTCCCGCAGCTCGTACTGATGCAGGAAGCTGGTGAACTTTTCGCGGAAGAGCTTGTCCTGTTCGAGATCTGCTGATTGTCGTTCTGGCGCTCGTCGGTCCATTATCACTTCCTCAACGTCCAGTACAAGGTTCTCCAATTTACGGTGCAGCTCCTCGTTCCGGTCGCCTCCACTTTCCTTCTCATCTCGCAAGTCCTCCTTCAGCTTCTTGTTTTCTCTTGTCAACTCCCTGCTGAGCTTCTCCAACTTGTCCTTCATCGCCTTCTCCTTGGTCAAGTTCTTGCTCACTTCCTCCTTCTCCTTCTGCAGCTGGTCTCCCCGCTTCTTCGCCTTGATGTGCTCCCGTTCGACTCGCTTCATCTCGCTTAGCAGTTCGCTATACTTGCGCTGCACGATATCGATCTTGCTGTTATGCGGTTCCATCGTACCGAGAAGCTGGCTGAGATCTCTGTTCGCTTTCTTAACTTCGGCCTCGATCTCTCCTTCCTCCTTGGCTGTTTCCGTGCTCGAAGCTTCGAGTTGCGAGATCTTAGCGATCAACGCCTTGTGCGCGTCATTGGGATCTCCGGAGCTGGCTGCCGCCTTCTTTCCCTTGCCTGCCTTTCCCTTGTGAGCGGGCGCGTTGCTCGGTGGAGGTGGAGGTGCAGGAAGAGAGGTGTCCGAAGCCGATGCATCGCGGCTGTAGTCCACGGGTGAGTTGCGTGCGCTGCTGCTTGTAGGCAGCGGCTGCTGGTTTTGGTTGGCCACGGCCGCCATGTCTGCCTTCTACGGTGTCCCCAGTCAGGAAATGCTGTCCGAATCGGCCGGCCAGGTGGGTTTGATGCGCTCTTGCGCGGAGGAAACCTCCCGTGTGATCAAGCGAAGATGGGTAGCAGGCTTTGCAGGAGGCGCTGTCCTAGCATCGACGGGCAATGCGCGCAACCTATGCCTGTACAAGTGTCACGCGTGTGACTGCGTCTGATCTATACAGTCTAGAGGCTCCGTTGCCGAGGAGTCGTGGCGGGATGCAGCAGCGCAGGAGGACGACCCGAGATGGATTCGTCCGGTGTTTCTCCAGCGCGTGTCGAGGTCGCCAGTGGCCAGAAGCAGGTGTACGTGTATCGGTGCCGAGGATGCAGTATTGTGTGTATGCCGGGTATATGGTGCTGGTGTATGGTGTGTAGCGGATGCGGGTGCTGGGTACTGGTGCTGGCCTGTAAGAGGAGCGCTTGGTGGCAGGCTCTTGAGGCATGCAAGTCGAGGCTCGAGAGAGCGGGCCAGTGCGATGTGATTCGCCCGGAGCATCGCCGCTTGACGCAAGCTGCCATGACTTTGTAGATTACCTTAGGTAGGCGAGCACATGGGCCTACTGTAGTTACCATCACTCTAAAAAACCTCCCTCCCCTCTCCACATCCCTTATATTCACGATGCTTTCAGCGCTGAGGACTGCTCCTCGCCTGCAAGCGTCAGCATCGGCGTCGCGCCTACAGCGCCTTGCCGCATGTCCTCGCCGCCACTACGCCTCGGTGCTCGACTCGCTGCCCAAGCCGGGCGATCGCATTCATGGCTTCACGCTGGAAAAGAGCAAGCACGTGCCGGAGCTGGAGCTGTCGGCGCTGCTGTTCAAGCACGACAAGACTGGCGCCGATTATCTGCACGTGGCAAGAGACGACGAGAACAATGTCTTCAGCATCGGGTTCAAGACGAACCCGCCAGATGCGACGGGTGTACCTCACATCCTTGAACATGTGACCTTGTGCTCAAGCGAGAAGTAAGCAATCGAGTAGGACAAACATCCGTCTATAGGATACATGTTGACGGTAAGGTAGGTACCCAATCAGAGATCCCTTCTTCAAGATGCTTCCTCGCTCTCTCAACAACTTCATGAACGCCTTCACCACACTTGATCACACCATGTACCCGATTGCCACCACCAACACCAAGGATTTCCGTAACCTCATGACTATGTACCTTGATGCCACCCTCCACCCACTACTTAAGAAGTCCGACTTTGTTCAAGAAGGATGGCGCATCGGACCAGAGAACCCCGCCGAGCCCGCCGATGCGACTGGCAAGGACCTGGTCTTCAAGGGCGTCGTCTACAATGAGATGAAGGGTCAGTTCTCTGACGCGACATACTTTTACTACATGCGCTGGCTGCAAGAAATCTACCCGTCGTTGAACTTCTTTGGCGGCGAGCCGCAGAAGATTACCGATCTCACCTACGAGCAGCTTCGTGCTTTCCACCAACAGCACTACCACCCTAGCAACAGCAAAATCCTTACCTATGGCAACACTCCTGTAGAGGAGCACCTCGAGATTGTCGGAAAGGAACTGGATAGATTCACAAAAATCGAGGTCGACCAGGAGAACAAGCTGCCGAGGTCGTTGGCCAAGGGTCCGAGGGAGATCGTTGTCGATGGACCCGTCGACCAGATGGCACCACCTGACGCACAGAACCGCACCTCGATCGCTTGGACTATGGGCGATAGTAACAACATCCAGGAATCATTCGCTCTCAACATCGCTACCTCGCTTCTGACCGATGGCTACGGCTCACCAATGTACCGCGCCTTGGTGGAATCTGGACTTGGAACCGACTTCTCTCCCAACACTGGCTACGACTCTCACACTGCCAAGGGTATATTTGTTCTCGGCTTGAACGGTGTATCAGATGCCAACCTGCCCAAGATCAAGGAGACCATCATGGACGAACTTAGGGGTGTGCTTGCAAACGGTCTCGACCAACAGAAGGTCGAGGGTGTACTCCACCAGCTTGAGCTCGCCATGAAGCACAAGACTGCCAAGTTTGGAATCAACGTTGTGCGCACTGTCCAAGGTTCATGGTTTGTCGGCAAGGATCCCTTCGAGTCTCTCGAGTACAACAGCATCGTACAGAAGTTCAGAAGGAATCTTGCCAAGCCGCGTTATCTTGAACATTTGCTTGAGAAGTACCTTCTCACAGACAACACCCTGACTTACACAATGAAGCCTTCCGCGACATTTGCCGAAGAGCTTGTCGCAGAAGAGGCCGATCGTCTGCAAAAGAAGATCGCCGAGGAAGCTGAGAAGCACGGCAGCCCCGAAAGGGCTTACGAGTTCTTGCGAAAGCAGGAACTCGATCTTGTCGAGGAGCAAGACGCCGGCCGTCTCCAGCCGAACGACTGCCTGCCTATGCTGAACGTGAGCGATATTCCCAGACAGCAGAAAGATATCACACTGCGCGATGGTTCAGTCGATCATGCCAAGGTGCAGTGGCGCGAGGCTCCTACCAACGAGATGACCTACTTCCGTGCCATTGCCCCACTGAAGGACCTGCCTGAAGAGCTTCGTATGCTGATTCCGCTTTTCTGCGACAGTCTGATGCGCATCGGCACCAAGACGAAGAGCATGGAGGAGCTTGAAGATCTCATCAAGCTAAAGACTGGCGGTGTCAACGTCGGCTACCACGCCGTCGGATCACCCTTTGACCTGCAAGGTGCCGAGGAGGGTCTGAGCTTGTCTGGTCACGCGTTCGATCGTAACGTTCCTGCGATGTACGAACTGTTGCAGACCTTGCTTTTCGAAACCGACTTCGACTCGCCCAAGGCATACAAGATGATCAAGGAACTTCTTCAATCAGGTGCCAGCGGTGCTGTAGATGCCGTTGCTGGTAGCGGCCACATGTACGCTGCCATGTATGTGAATGCAGGCTTGAAGCCCAGCGGCAGGATGGCTGAGCAGACTGGCGGTTTGACGCAGGTCAAGCTCATCGCCCGCCTCGCGGCGGCGGAGGAGAACCCAGAGGCTATGGCGGAGCTTGTTCAGAAGCTCAAGCTTATTCAAGCCACTGCTGTCAACAGCATGAAGAACAACATTCGCGTTGCACTGACATGCGGCGCTGATGCTACCGGACCCAACGAGCAGGCGCTCAAGCAATTCCTTAGCTCTACCTCAGCGACCAACTTCACAGCACCTGAGGTTGCTCTCAACAATCAGATTGCCACATACCCCTCCAGTGGCCACACATTCTTCAACATGCCTTACCAGGTGTCATACTCTGCTCTCGGCCTGCCCACCGTGCCCTACGTCGACCCGCGTGGCGCTTCATATTCCCTCCTCGCCGCTCTCCTCACTCACAAGCACTTGCACCATGAGATCCGCGAAAAGGGCGGTGCATACGGAGCCTTCGCATACTCCCGCCCAGTCAACGGCGTCTTCACACTCTCCTCTTACCGCGACCCCAACCCCGAAAACACTCTGAACGTGATGAAGGACGCCGGCCGCTGGGCCGCCGAGCGCGAGTGGACAGCGCAAGAACTCGAAGAGGCAAAACTGACCGTCTTCCAAGGCATCGACGCTCCCATGAGCGTGAGCGCCGAGGGCCTCAGTCGCTTTGAGATCGGCGTGACTAAGGAGATGGAGCAGGAGAGGAGAGAGCGCTTGCTGGATGTCAGCAGAGAGGATGTCCGCAAGGCGGCTGAGGATGTTGTCAAAGGCCTTGGTGAGGGCAAGGGTAACTTTGTCTTGCTTGGCCCGAGGAAGCCTTTCGTTGATGAGACGAATGGATGGAAAGTTGAGGATATGGCCAAGGAGTTGGCTGATAAGGCTGCTTAAATTTGCTGATTAATGGCGGTGGAGGATGTAGATACCCAGCTCTCGTGTACGATATTCAGTTGTATGTGTACTATAGATACGTTTCATCGATGACGTACTCGCGTTCGTGCTCGCTCGTTAACCCTCTCCCGCAGTTCACTGAGTGAGAGCTTGAGTAAGCTTTGTTGACAACTTAGTGAGCTGCAGCAACCCAAACTTCGCCAGCACAAACGCATCTTGACAAACGAAACACCTTTTTCACAACGAACCTGGAGATAGCATCTTGCCGACAAATAAACATGACGCTCTCACGTACCCATATCGCAGCTGAATACGCGCGGAGCCGTGGTAATACCAACATCTCCCGCAGAGACTCCAAGCTTCCCGGCTTCTCTTCACTCTTCACTCTTCACTCTTTCACTTGCGCAACAAGTGACTGACATGTGCAGCGCAGCCTCCGCACGGGCCGCTTCCAACCTCACTGGACCAGGCTGCCACTTTTCTCGCGAGCTTCTATGAAAGTCTTCTTTGCTCTCCGACTTCTCAACCTTCGCACGCTCATCAAATCCACCAACTCCACCACCAGCGACGGCGCCACCACCAGCAAAGAACAGCAACACCAGCAACACCAGCAACACCAGCAGCACAGCACAACACAGCACAGCACAGCACAGCACAGCAGGCGACCGGCGGCTCACCGCGAGCCGTCAGAACACCCTTACTGACAGTTTCTGCAGACTCTAGAATTGCGACAACTGAATCACGATAGGGCACCAGCCCATGAACTCGACAACACGGACTTGACCACACGAACTGGACAACTCGATTGAACACTCGGACTGAACACACGGATTGAACACTCGGATTGAACACTCGGATTTTGAACACTCGGATTTTAAACACATGGATTGAACACTCGGATTGAATGCTCGGATTTTGAACACATGGATTGAACACTCGGATTGAACAACTCGGATTGGGCCCCACGGACTGGGCCATACGGACTGGACAACACGAATATGGCAACGACAAGCCGGGGAAAGTGTCCCCGGTTCTTCAGACCCGTGAGCCTCACCAACCCGGTTCAGGCTGGTTTCTGGCGACGACTAATTGGGGCAGCTGGCCACTGACCCCAGTTCTTCAGGCCGTGCCAGCCTTCCGGGCATCAGCCCGATTTATACTGGTTTCTGGCAACGACCACCCGGGGTGCTGACCCCGTTTACTCAGGCCTGCGAGCCTGGCACCGACCGGTGCAACATGGATTCTGGCGACGACTACCCGGGGCGCTGGCCCCGTTTCTTCAGGCTTGCGAGCCTGGCACCGACCGGTGCAACATGGTTTCCGGGGCTCTTCCCGCGCGACATTGACGACTGGAGCCAATCCTTTGGCATGTTCTTCCGGACACAAGAATCACCACGGCTTCACAAGTAAGTACATCCCCAGTTGAGCTGCTAACACCCGCCGGTCGTCTTGCTTGCTGTGCTGCTGTGCTGCTAAATGTTGATGCTGCCAACGACAAACGACACTTCTTGCTGGACTGGGAGCCATTGATGGTAAGTAAAATCAAACTCATCTCATGCTTGCTAATATAGATCCGCCTGGCAATGCCGCTTCGTCAGAGCTTGCTCTTGCTGCCGCCGAGGTAGGACTGCTGAGCCTTCAAGATCTCTACACATTCAGTCACCATTTCCTCCACGATCTCCTTCGCCGGCTGGATTTTCTCGATTGATCCTGCAACTTGGCCCATCAAGAAAGGTATGTCGAACTCCTTATCCTGCTCCATGTCTTGCGCAAGTGGTACAATGCCACTATCACACAACTTCTTCACTTCAGCCGGCCTGTCAACCTCCCACGAGCGAATGTAGTCATTCATTTTAACTCTCAGTGGGCGACCAGAAATGACCAGTGTTCGTAGAGTATCTTCGAACTGAGCGCTGACAACGGCTTCCTTGTGTAGTTGACTGCAGCCGGCTTCTTTCGATGCGACGAAGCGTGTGCCCACCCACGCACCTACGGCACCGTATGAAAGGGAGGCTGCAAGTGAGCGACCGTTGTAGATACCACCTGCAGCAACGACCATGGCAGGCTTTCCGGTCAGAGGGCTCGTGTACTGCCTGGCCACATCGACTACCGACGGGATCAAGATGCTGGTTGCGATGTCGCCAGTGTGTCCTCCGCCTTCGCCACCTTGAGCGCAGACGATATCGACGCCGGCTTTCAGCGCCTTATGAGCATGCTTCGGGTGGCCAACCATGTTCATGATCAAAATGCCAGCCTCGTGGAGTCGCTTAATCACATGAGCAGGAGGCACACCGACAGCTGAGATAAACAACTTCGCCTTCTCCTCAATCACAACGCTGATAAGCTCGTCAAGCTGGCCGTGGGTGTAATCGTGGTTCGTCTTCCTAGCCGAGCCACCGACTTGAGGAAGAGCGAGATCCACACCGAAGGGCAAGTCACGGCTTGAGAGGTTCGCTTTCAGCTCGGTAATAATTTCGCGCATCTGTGCCGGAGTGTAGCCCAGTCCACCGATGGTTCCGAGACCTCCGGAATTTGATACAGCGGCTGCGAGAGGGCCTGAGGAAGTGCGTGCCATGCCGGCCAGGAGGATTGGGTATTGGATCCCGAGCAGGTCGCACAAGGGCGTTTGAAGGATTGGTGGCGCCATGTTGCTTGATTGTATTAGGCTTATGAGTTCTTTCTTTGGACGAAACTTGGATACACGATGCAAACTACAGAAACAAGTGGAGCCTCGAAGTCGCAGCATGTAAAGCCCTATACATATGTGTAGTGTAGTCGGTAATATAGAGTTCGCTTGCGGCAATAAGTGAGGTCCCAGGGGCCAGCGGGGAGCTGAGTCTCCTGTGGCGATGTGCCTCGGTACGCTTCCTGCTGCGAACGCGTGACCAAGGCACAGCGTTTCTTCCTACTCCAGCTGAGCGCAATCATCCCCAAGGAACTCACCCAGCTAAACACTCCAAAGAATCGATTTCGTGAGGAAAATACAGCATCGGGTGGCAGCTACTGCCCTACATGACGATTACAAAGCAGCGAGTGGATCTGTCCCTTAGTATGATGTAACGACATCCGGCACGGAGTTGACGAGTCTCCGAGTCTGTGTGCGACTGGGGTGTGGTTTTCAGAATATTCGCGGTAAGAGAAGATATCTTGGATCTCATGTCTCTCCATTGTTGATCTACACTGTTCTTCCTCACTGTTTCCTATCTCGATCTTGCCCAAAACTCAAAAAATATCAGCAAAGCCCACAATGTCTCAAAACCCGACGATTCAAAAGAAGAGCAGCGGCTACGATTTCACCAAGACGATCAGGAACGACACTTATGATTTCATTAAGCCTGAACAGTTTGACCTCTCTAACAGAAGCATCCTAGTCACTGGTGCATCCAAGGGTCTAGGAAAAGACAATGCTGTCAGTTTTGCACGCGCCGGCGCATCACACATCGCCATCGCAGCTCGCTCAGGATTGGAGGATGTCGAGAAGCAGATGAAGGAGGCTGCGAGGAAGGCAGGCCGCAAGGAGCCCACCATCTTGACTCTGAGGCTCGATGTTACGGACAAGCAGAGTGTGAGCGATGCTGCTGCCAGGATCGAAAAGGACTTTGGAAGCCTTGATATCGTGATTAACAATGCTGGATACCTCGAGAAATGGGTAGGTGAAAAATTCGAGATAAGTAGTTAATATCTGTACTGATCCGATTGCAGAACAACATTGCCGACTCTGACCCAGACGAGTGGTGGAGAACTTGGCAAGTCAACACTTTCGGCGCCTACTTGGTTGTCCGCGCGACCATCCCCCTTCTCCTCAAGAAGAATGATGGCCTGAAGACGATTCTCAACGTCTCTTCTGTGGGAGCTCACATCCTCATGGCTGGAGGATCCGCATACCAGAGTGGCAAGCTTGCCCTCATTCGCTTCACCGAGTTCATCAACGAGGAATATGGCGAGCAAGGACTCTTGAGCATCGCTGTGCACCCCGGTGGAGTAATGACTGAGCTCTCGAGTGGCATGCCTACAGCTGCACACCACGTTTTGATCGATCAACCCGCACTTGCGGCGGACACCTTCGTGTGGCTCACTGCCGAGAGGCGCGACTGGCTGGCAAGCCGATATGTCTCGTGTACTTGGGACATGGAGGAGTTGGTTGGCATGAAGGACAAGATTGTGCAGAAAGATTTGCTGAGGGTTCGTCTGGATGTGGGCACCGATTAAATTTGTTCGAGTTCCTTGGATATCGAACTGTATAGACAGTGAGATTCAGAGCTCGTCTTAAGTACACTCATAGTATGTTCGATCTTGTGTGTCTGATTTGAAGGGGGTAAGTGAGGAAGGTCACTGTTCCTTCAGGCAGGGATACAGGGATCTCGTTGCTGAAGGAAGTAATGCACATGCCTTACAAATTGATATGAAAGACGCGTAACCGTATTAATTGATCTTGTTACTGTAAACAAGAACCCCCGGAGGTCCCCCGCCTATGACGCAATTGCTGGACTCGAGCAGTCGAATGTTCATGTTGATTTCAATGTTCCTTACCTTCATGTTGTAGTATCGCTTTCACCCAATTGGCCTTCCTCGGTCTTCATCTTGATCACAACATCTGCCAAGGATATTTCAGGCTCCATCCTCTAACCACACAACAATGGCTTCTCCAAACTCCCACCCAGGCTCTCTACACCTCATCGCACCCAACGTCTCCGCCTTCGAGCCCTCAAAACCCTTGACTTCGAACCAAAACACGAACACATTAATCTGGATCGGTGGCCTCTCAGACTCCTACAGCTCGGTCGCATACCCCTACGTACTCGCGCAATCCCTTGGTCCAACATGGTCCCTTATCATCGCCGCCCTCAGCTCTGCCGGTAACAGCTGGGGTACAAGCAGCATTGCACGCGATGCCGATGAGATTGCGAAGATCGTATCATACATGAAGGAGCGCCGTCCGAACGGCAAAGTGGTGATCATGGGACATTCTACAGGTTGCCAGGATTGCATGCAGTATTTGACTGGCACTGGTGCGGACAAGAGACCACACGTGGACGGCGCGGTGCTGCAAGCGCCTGTGTCCGATCGCGAGGCTCTCACCGCTGAATTGCCGGAGGCTTTTCTACATGAGGCGAACCAAGTGGCTTTGAAACTGTGCAGGGAGAAGAAGGACAAGGATATTGTTCCGAATAAACTCACAAGCCCTATCTTTGGTCGAACTGCCGTGTCCGCAAGGAGATGGGTGGACATCGCAAGTCCTGGGCCGGATCACAGAGGAGCGGACGACTTCTTCTCGAGCGATTTCGATGTCGACAGAGTGAAAGAGTCGTTTGGGAAGCTACCCGCGAAGACTGCTGTGTTGATCCTGTTCTCTGGCAGCGAAGAGAATGTATCATCCAGCCTTGACAAGGAGGCTTTGGTGAAGAAGTGGACAGACGTTGCGAAGGACGCGGGTGCGAACATCGATGATAAAAACGGAGGAGTCGTTCCTGATGCCAGTCACAATCTGAACGGTAACCCTGATAATGTGGTGCAGGACCTTGTGCAGCGAGTGCTGGGTTTTGTTGGCCGCTTGGACAAGAACGAGTTTGCCCAGAACACCTCTGGGCCGAGGATATGAGTTGACGACGGCACTTGGGCCTCAACCCCTCTCAAAAAGCATGCAGTTCTGCAAATTATACGAATGAATGACCTAATGAAACCTAATGTGAGCACGAGCTTGGCAGATTCTGTGCTATCACGAGAAATTTCGTAATGTGCGAGCCTACCACATTTACCACACTGTTGGCATTGTGCATACCGAGGAACTAGATTGGAAGACAGGGCCGGTCCAAGAGGTCCAAGAGGTCCAAGAGGTGGTATGTCATCATCATACATTCAAGTTACATACATGTTTCAAGCCTTTGCATAAAGCTCGTCAAAGCGCTCATTCGCAGTCTTCATCACATCCTCGCCGTACGTCTGCTTCTGCACATCAGCATCAGCCCACTTGTCAGGTACCGCACCGCCCTTCTTCTCCTTAAGCGCTGCGAACTGCTTGTCTCTCTCCTCCTTTGCAGCACCCTCACCCAGGTGCAGCGACCGACCACTAGCAGCAGCCAATTCGACAAGTTGGTAAGCTCGGTCCATACGAACTCCTTCGTACACTTTGAGAACCTTCTTGATTGCTTCCGGTGTGGCTTCGGGGAGCTTAGAGAGAACCACGCCTAGCACAGCACCGTCTTCGATTGCCTGTGCTGCTCCTTGTGCCATGTGTGGTAGTGTCGGGTGACAAGCGTCGCCGAGCAGTGCCGTCTGCTCGTGTGTCCAGAATGGCAGTGGCTCGTGAACACGGAGCTTCCACTCGCACACTTCGCCATCTTTGACGAGGTCGAGCATTCGCGTGATCATTGGGTCGAAGTCGTCGAAGACTTTCATCATCTCCTTCTTACTACCCTGGGTCGTGTAAGTTGCTGAAGGGGCAGCGGCAAAGTTGACATCTGGCTGGACGGTGCTAAGGTTGTAGATGTTCTTGTTCGACACGGGGTAGGCGATGATGTGACGCTTGGGGCCAATCCAGCGCGTGACAGCCTCGCTATCGATGAGCTTGAGCAGTTCCGGGTCGTGCTCCATCTCGTCACGTCGGAGCATGATGCGGTAAGCTGCCTGTCCTGTATCGACGATCTTGGCGTCTACGCCAGTCTGCTTGAGAAGCTGATCGCGGACAACGGACTTAACGCCATCAGCGGCGAGGAGTACGTCGCATTTGACAATGTATGGCTCGCCGCCTTTGCGAGGGATTGCCTTGAATGATGGCGTGGGACCGTAAGAAATTACGGAGTCAATGGCCGTGGCGAAGAAGAAGTTGATGGCTTTCTCCTTCTTGCAGCCTTCATAGATCGAATTGGCAAGATTCGACCGGTGGCCCACCATGTGAGGGTAGTGGTAAGTCTCGCGGATGTAGTTCAAATCAACGTGAGCGAGCTGTTCGTTTGTCGATCCCTCTGTTCTTCCTGTCAGCAAAGATCATGGACCTTGCCACTTTGGGGCAACACGAACGTCTGATGCTGGTCTCCTTCAAGTCGACGGCTTCCGCTTCAATCTCTTTCCAGACACCCAATCTGTCAAGAATTCGTGCCATGTTGGGCGCAAGCTGAATGCCAGCTCCAACGAATCCTAGATTTGAAGCAGACTCGTACACATCAATCTGCTTGAAGCCTTGCTTAGCCAGAGCCAGGGATGTGGCGAGGCCACCCATTCCTACAGTAGTCAGTATTGATCCTTGGACGATAGCAAGCGATGCATTTACCTGCTCCAATGATTGCGATGCGCAGATCAAAGACATCTTTAGGCGCCGTGTTGGCTTCTCCCATGGTTTCGATTTTCTATTCTATGTGGACGTGGGAATGTGTTTGATCAAGCAAGCTATCGGTGATACAAGGTTGCAACCCAAGAGCATGCGATGAAGTATCTCAAGGAGAGAGGGGGCAACGAATAGGTATATAGACCCTTGGTAAGGCGTACGCGTGCCGCAATAGACATTTATCGGCAGTCGAGCTGAGGTCAAGTTCGGCAATGACATTAGCCCAGTTGCCGTGTTGGCGCTCCACTTTAGGGTCGAGGGACGGATGGCGGAGGGCCGGCACAAATCATCTCGGAATACCTGGCAGTAGACATTTCGATATGGCAAGTCGTAATATAAGCCCAAATCGACGTCGCTGATGCTGTAGCTTCCTATCTAGTACATGCTATAGAACACCAACAAATATGTGCAGATCCAGCCTCAGCCGATGTCGCACATTCGAGCCGAACTTCGGAAATGTGGGCGGATTTCTATGGCTATTACTTCTGTAAATTACGGCGATGATACATATGCTCTATATCATGTGGCATGGGACATCAATGACTACAACTCAGGGTACATGGATGTATCCAGTCAAGGTTGATCAAGTGTTGCCTAAGATGTTGAACACTTTGGTAGGCAATCATATCCCTCCACTTCCTGCTGAGGGTAACGATCGCCCACTAAGCGTTTGACAATCACTTCACTTACACAAATAATAAAATAAATCAGCTCAGGTTCCCTCACATGATCAGATTTAACTCTGTTGTGAAGCTATACCGCAAGCCAGAATTACAGAATCATAGAGCTGCATGTGTACACACAAAGAGGAATCCCGGGATCGGAAACAACGATCAACCCTTACCCTGTAGGTGCGATCGAATGGCTCCCTTTTATGTGTAAGTTACATGTATGGCTATATGTTGTAGACACGTAGACAGTGCGAGAGGAAAAGTCCATCAACCAACGAGACGCACAGTAGTTCATCTTGATATGGCTCCTAACACATCCAATGAGCCAAACACGACTGGAGCGAGTTGAGGACTGCATGTGGAGTTGGAACATTGAAGTCACATGTAGTGATGTCATCATCGGGTCCTCCACACGGAGGGCGTGGCCATCAAGCCAAAGCCAAAGAGATGAATGCCAATTCCTTATGTTGACCATGTCGAGTACATGTATCTTTCAAATGCTGAAGAGTCCGTCGAAGCCTATACAGCTTTCTGCGTGAGACGAGAGTCCTGCCAAATTTGCTCGGGCACGATATCTCGTATCTCACGGCCGTCTCCTTTAGCGTCTCGGCCTGGCCACCACGTGCAGCGATCGACTGGCCGTCCATCCCACACACATATCCAATGCTGCGATCAACGCTTCCGATACCATTGACATTCTATGCGTTGCGGATGAAAGCGTCTCTGCATGTCATTTATCCACCGTCGATGTAACCTGGCTCCAGGGGGTCAAACTCTGGTTTGCTGCGAGATATAAATCATGCATCTACCAGCGTGGGCTGCTCCCAGGCGAGAGAAGTATCGCTTCGTCAAAATGTTGGCTTATTCTATTGTCGTTGTTTCCCTTGCTGGTTGGGCATTCTCAAACGTCCTCCCACGGCACTCAAAGTTTCAGGAGCCACTGCGCTTCACCGACAATGGCTCGTTCCAAATCAGCATTTTCGAAGATCTACATACCGGCGAGGGTATTTTTCGTCTTGATGAGATCTGAGAGAATAGCACTGACTCTTGACAGTTGCATGGCTTGGCTGGGGCGAGGTCCAAGATGAGAACACAACCATCGTTATGAACCGAGTTCTAGATGCCGAATCACCGCAGCTCGTGGTTCTGAATGGCGATTTGATCACAGGCGACGACACTTTCTTGGCAAACAGCACCCACTACATCGATCGTATTGTCGAACCTCTCGTCTCGCGCGGCTTGTCATGGGCATCTGCCTATGGCAATCACGACGGCCAGTACAACCTTTCCGGCCACGATCTTCTTGCCCGCGAACGCAAATGGCCGAATTCAAAGACTACTCAGATGGTGTTTGAAAAAAACGAAGATATTGGCGTCACGAACTACTATCTTCCTGTATATGGTCGCAATTGTACCTCGGGACGCTACACCGCTTGCACTCCGGAGTTGCTCCTCTGGTTTTTCGATAGCCGTGGTGGCTGGAACTTCCAGCAAAAGAATGCCTCCGGTGACCTGGTGACAAGGGAGAATTGGGTTGACGAGACTGTGGTTGACTGGTTCACGGACACCAGCACCAGTCTCTCTCAGCTTCACAACAAGACCATCCCGTCCCTCGTGTTCGTGCATCACCCAACCAATGCCAGCAAAGCCTTCCAAACACAAGAAGGGGTCGATGCGAACCGCCAACCAGGCATCAACGATGACTTGCCTCTCTCAAGCCAAGCCGATGGCTGGTGTCCTGATGGAACGCACGGCGACGACTGCGAGTATGGAGGTCAGGACGTCCCTTTCATGGAAGCTCTAGCATCCACTCCTGGCTTGATGGCTGTCTTCTCCGGCCATGATCACGGCAATACATGGTGCTCCAAATGGAACGCCGCGATTCGAGGCATGACCGCCGCAGGCAACGGCGTCAACCTCTGCTTCGGCCAGCATACCGGCTACGGCGGCTACGGAACCTGGACTCGTGGCTCGAGACAGGTTTTGCTTACTGAAGAGATGCTGAAGACCTTCGAGGCGGAGACCTGGATTCGCTTGGAGCGTGGAGAGGTCGTGGGCCGTGTGTCGCTTAATTCTACGTATGGCGAGGACTGGTATCCTGCTACGCCGAATTCACACTCGACTGGGCCGGACGATGAGTACTACTTTGAATGATTCTCGAAGGAGAATGCCGAGGAATATGAGATTTGTGGTGAATGAACCCTATCGTAAATAAATCATTGAACAAACCTCAAATCACAACGCCCAAAGGCAATGCCCATACCACAATTCTGCAGCGATCAGTGCCAACGAAGGTGCAACCCCTCTTGTGACTATCGAAGCAGCCCCATCACCTGCTCCCAAAACTCCACCTCGACCTTCCACTAGCGCGTGGGAAACTGTTCCTCGAACCTGAGCCAGCACCACGTTCAAGATCGCTAGGGAATGGCAGATAGTCGTTACCTGAACGACGCTTCGAAACCCATCCACTGCGGGGCCTGTAGTCGGTCATGGATGACCTCGCGGAATCGTCACCGGGATATGAGCTGCACGATGGGCTCGAACCGTAGGATGAGCTGTAGGGTGAGCGAGAGGATGATGCGGTCCTGCCATAGGGGGAGCTGGACATACCGGAAGATCGAGGTGTGGAACCGTAGCCCTAAGATTCTGCAGCGAACGAGTTAGACAAGATTTATTTCGGTGTGGTATGAGGCACTGTACCTGGTCTCGAAGCGCGACGTGCACCGCCACCTGGCGAAAGCGTTAGTTGCTGGCTGAATGGCTCAATGTTGACGTTGATGTCACTTACCTCCACCATGTCCCCCTCCGTACATGCCGTATGAGGCGGCTCCGAATCCTGGACCGCCTCTAGACTCTCTCATAGGCCCAAGATGGCCCATCATGCCCATGTAAGCAGCACCTGCGCCGTAAGGAGCGTACGAATATCCTGGCATTTCGAACAGCAGATCGAAATTGATTTATGTTGTCGAGGCTGATGATCATGATTCGTAGAGGGAAATGGATGTTCTTATACTGTGTGATACACGAGCGTCAACGACAACGAGATGTGGTGAATCCAATGAATGGTATAGTATCACAGAAACCCTTCGGGATTATGCTATACACCGAAAATATGATGCTGATGTATGTGGCAGAACGTCGTATACCGTAGGAGATACAGCCCCGAGCAGCGCATTTTGATCCACCGAACAGCATGATACACCGTCAAGTGAGATTGCGTAATCTATCACACAGATGTTGCACTTGTCGACATACTATGTGAGCCGCACAAGAGGGCAGATTGTGCCCGGCGTTCATCAGCCATCCATTGGCCTCTGATGAGCGCTTATTTCTAGCTTTAAATGGTCTGTGAAAACACACGTCGCGGATGCGAGCGCTCGATTTGGGAACCTTGAAAATTGTTATCTTTATCGGTCAGAAGAAGGTAGCCTGGTTCGTCGAAGCTCGTGCTGTCGCTCTTGAACAGAGTTGTCCACTTCTGCACTTCTCCATGCGGCAGGCGCCGTTGAAGACATCGAAATGTTATTTTGCCATGTTGAGACCGTTGAAGACCTTGACTTTGCTCAGCCGTGGGATCCTGCTACAGCATTGCAATCAAGCATCCGAAGCCTTCTGTGTATCAGCGAGAGTTTACGCGGGTCTTGTTATAGCCATATAGGTAGAATCGGCGGCTTGCTACAAGCAAGACTCTGGATCTAGCTCTTAGCCTAGTCGGAGAGAATCTCTGATGATGATGCATTTCTTTCGGCATGAGGTCTCCGATGAACATTGAAGTAGTCTCCATCTGCCTGGAGAGCAAAGATGCAAGACAGATCGGCGGTTGTGTGCATCAACACGTCTAAGCCTGAATGTTAGATCGAGCCAAGAAAGCCTCTTTGCTGACAGCTGCTCGAGCTAGTGCCCGAGGTAGAATTTGCTTGAGATCATTGATATTGAGCTGCCAAATTAGCAGCATCATCGCTGTGCAGTCCAGCGAGTATACTTTTCAGGCAAAACGGCCAGCAGCTCAGTATCATGAAGTGAAGGACATAGGGACACATCCCCGACCCAGCCTGTCTTCTCGCTTTGGCCAAGTCAACAACGGCTGGCTCGTGCCAAGGTGATGGCGCTTGATGTGCAGATCGCCAGCGAGCAGCTTCTGCTGTCAGCTACATCATGCACACTCTATCGCCTCTGCATGCAAGCGAGGACAGCAAGTGAGCATCGATACTAGGTCGCCTCCTTGAATGCTGTCAACAATGTCGAAACACGTCTTCTTCTCCTGAGTTTGATGATTTGATGTGTCTCCGAAACCTTGGAAGAAACGTTGGAAGTCGTCATCGCGAACTGCCGGAAGGCAGACGCGGAGAAATACGGGGGGAGTGCCGCAAGATGAATCGTATACTGAGTACTTCCTTGTATGTACAACTTAGGCGAATTCACAGTGAGTGACCCAGTGACATGAGGACACCAAAGAGGAAGCGCCTCTTGGTCTTCGGAGGATCTCTGCGCATACCCGAAGAATCGAGACTCGAGGTCTCTTATGAAGCGACAAACAGTGAGTAAGCTGCCGTAGCGAGGGTTGACAGCATCATTGTCCTTCTATTAATACGAGTCACCGCTCTCATCCGCAGTCGATAAGCGCGGTCACAGCGGTGGCTAATTTGACAACGCGGCTACCCAACCTCCTCCACGTGGTTTGTTCCCTGCACGCAGCGTCATCTCTCCCCGCAAGTCCGCAAAGGCAAAGCAGATCCCAGCGGATTGACATTCGGCCAGTCCGTGTAGACTTCGAGCCCTTCAACGCTACTGTCATTACTTGACCTCTCTCTCGCCTTCGTAGCGAGCCACCCGTCCTCTTCACACGGCTGACACTTTGCGGGGTTTTGTTCGTGGCATGGTTTCTTGGTGTTGCCAATTGTCGCCCAGTCCAATCCCATCTCGTCTTTCCGACTATACAATTTGTGAATAACAACTGTATCACAATGATGGGACGGCTGGAGGCCTTGAAGCAACACCGACTCTACCACTATCATTGGAACTAGAACACTACCTGCAACAAAGTCTCTCAATCCCAGCATGGCCGATTCTGTTGCAACGTCCACAAGCACGGCTCATGAAGTGGCATCTTCTTCCAGTTGGCTCTCGCCAGGAGCCGGCATCACCGCTGGCTACGATGGGAAATCAGACTCGCTTCGCATTGTCATCATATTCCTCAGTGGACTAGCGATGTACAATGCTGTTGAATTAATCGCGATGATCAGCCTGACTTTCACCCGATACCGCGGGCTCTACTACTGGTCCCTGCTCATTTCAAGTATTGGTATCATACCATACTCGCTCGGCTTCTTCCTGAAATTCGACAATCTCGCGCCTGGAGACCTTCGCTGGATTGCGATTGTTCTCCTCACGATTGGCTGGTATCCAATGATCACCGGCCAAAGTCTGGTACTCTGGTCTCGCCTGCATCTGATCGTCAGTGGCCAACGTGGCGAACGAATCCTAAAATGGACGAAATACATGATCATCTGCAACGCAATCGCACTTCACATCCCCACAACAGTTTTAACATTCGGTTCCAACGGAGACGCCAACACGGACGTTTTCGTCCGAGGCTACAACGTGATGGAGAAGATCCAAATGGTCGGATTCTTCGTCCAAGAAATCATCCTGTCATCAATTTACATCGTCGAGACGGTCAAGATTCTCAGAACTTCTCTTCAGCCAAACACCAAGCGCACCATGTACCAGCTGATCACAATCAACGTGGTCATCATCGTCATGGACCTGGGCCTGCTGGGCATCGAGTGCGCTTCTCTATACATCCTGGAAACTCTCGTCAAGGGCGTCATCTACTCCATCAAGCTCAAACTCGAATTCGCAATCCTGGGAAAACTGGTCCACTTTGCCGTCGGCCAGAGACCCGGAACTGCAGACGGACGCGCCACATCCATCGGATTTGTAGGAGAGCACCCGGAGAAAGGCGGCCGTGGTCGCGGGGGCTCCAATGGCATGGTAGACATCTCCGACTTTGTCGATTTGAACAGAATGAGCACGAATATTACGCACCCTTCGGGATCGATGAGCCAAGACGGTACCACGAGGCGCAAGACCAGCCGACTCAGCAATACAACCGACTACAACATGGCGCGATTCCGACACGTGGAAGACGTATGCTCTCTCGCTGACAGCGATTCGCGTGTAAGCTCGAGAGCTGCTTCGCCGTGTGACACTCGAAAGAGGACTGGCACGGGCGAGGGAGAAGTATGAGCTGCCGAAAAAAATACTAGACGAAATCGTTCAGGAATCCTGGGCCTTTCACATTGACCACAAATTGGACGGATCGAGGACCTATGCCTGTTCGTGTCGTGACAACCAGTCATCGCTCTCCCAGCCACCACTGAACCCGAAGAGAGCTCGGATGGGAAGTCCAGGAACCTCAAGATTGGGGCTTACACCAGACTGCCGTATCAATGGCAAAAGCGTATCACGACTTGAGGAGTGCCGACGAGAATTGGACGGCAGCACAAGTGAAGCACCACACGCGGTGATCCAGCAACGATCGCGAGAGCCGCGCCAGCACACAAGGGCCGGTGTCGATCAAAAACCTCCAGACCGATCGTATGAATCGATGGCCAGTCACAACATAATACAAGGAACTAGAAAAATTTGGAAATATATATGTGCGAAAATCAAAGCTCAATTTTGCTGCTAATTCTGATCATTCTATGACTCCTCCAGTCGTTCTCTCTACACCACTTTGCTCTCAAACACTCTGTGATAATGTACAATCGCAGACCTGAACCCTCTTCGTCGATTTGCGCCCTCTAGGAGCGTCGGCTCGAACCGCGGGTGTTGTTGTACCTCCCACGTCCCTGGCTGCCACCCTCCTCGAAGCCCGCAACCGCAGAGAAAGGGTTTCCATCTGCGTACGGGCCCCGGAGCTGGTTAGACCTGCCGGAGTGGTTTGATCTGCCAGAGTGGTTTGGCTGCGAGCGCACAGGGAAGCGAGTGCCATTGGACCTCGCGCTCCCGGGTGGGGCGTGGAGGCCGCCGTCACCCTGGTACGGGTCCTTCTCTGAGGAAGCGCCGTAGCCGTTGCCGTGTCTGACGACGCGGCCGCGGCGGTTCTGAGATTTCGCAAAGGCCTTTTTGTTGCTCTTCACAGACCATCCCCAGATGGCAGCGACGCAGAGGCAGCCGATGATCACACCGAAGATGATGCCGACGGTGGCCATGGTGTGCGTGCCCTGGGACTGGCGGTCGTCGATGTTACGGGCGAACAAGCGAGTGGGGCTGGGGCCAGCGAAGAGGGAGGTTGCATTGGTGCAGGGGCGGCAGTGGCGCATGATCATGGAGCCGATGGTCATGTTGAAACAGGGCGAAGAGGTCATGTTGGTAGCGCTGGAGGAGGGGCCGGAGTAGTAGCTGCTCTGGTGGACGGTGGAGAGATGCATACTCGCAGCGTTGGAGGTTGCGAAGATGGCGGTGTTGGTGAGTGTGGTGGATTGATCAGCTTTCAGACTTCGCGGATGATCGTTAAGTACTGCCGGAGCACTTGTGGATGTTTTGCGAGTCTGAGAGCGGATGGGGAGAGAAGTTGGTTCTAGAGGGAGGCTCTAGTGCCATTTTGTGTGAACGGCAGGTGTCGTATGGAAGCCTGACAAAGGCGATTGTACGGTCGCCCACACATTGGTGAACAAAAAAAGGGCCGAAGTGAAGGTCTCTTCTTCGATGTTCTTTGTAGCCACAGGGACACAATGCATTGTTTCAGCGCCAGTGACATCGGCGTTTGGCCATCAACTGCAACTCAGGCGAAAGTGAAATCCGGATCCCAGTAGGACGGACCATGTGTATAGGTGAACGATACGAGGAGCGCACAAGAACCCAGATTAGTATAACGCCCGCTCGATCAAGTTCCTTGATCAACACCATTGACCTGTCGTCTGGCCAGCACCTGCTCAACATGCGAAGGCAGATAGAACGTCTCCGAAAGTCCTGCCAGGTTGAAAGAGTTGAGTCGTAAAACTCCCAATCGCACCATGGGGCAGACGTGGTACCGCTCCTTCAGAGTCTGGCTCCACATGTCCAGTAACTGCTTGGCCTTTGCGGCGTGTTGTACGTTCGGAGCTTGCACGACTAACAGCACAACAAAGTTTGATGCGACGGCAAAACCGATTCGAGACCCTGTGCTTGTCAGAATATTGCAATGAATGGAAGTATGTTGAAGGACGATGCTTAGTCGGATACTTACATGAAGGCCAGAAGCCACCGAGGTCACTGAAGGACAAGCGACGTGCGAGGTTGATGACACCCGCTTCGCATTCAATGGCTGCTTTTGCGAGATCTTCCACGATCTCCACCTGCGAATCGGTGACGGTGTTGGTAGCTGGGAATGGTGTCACGTTGACTTGGCCTGGAGCGTCCCAGCTGAAATCATCAAAGTTCAGAGAGTTGTCAAGTTCTATCGGTTCCTCAAGATCGATAACGTGGGGTGGCGTGGAAGGTTGGACCATCGGGCGATATAACGCTCGGTAGATGTAGATGACCAGCACATGGTAGGCGAATCGGATAGAGTAAGGAGGTGTGGTGTTTTCGGATGCAAGTGATTCAACCGCGTGGGGCGATGGGCCGACTTGAGATGACCGCCAATTTTCCAGTTGCTGCAGTAATGGTCTTGCGGCTTGTATGGAGGCGGCCATGTCTACCGAAAGCCTCTGTGCCGCTCGTAACGAGTAGAAGGTTGTTTGCACCGATTCAGCAATGCGTGTCAAGCTGACAAAATTGCGGAAAAGATTGGCTCCAACATCAGGCTTTTCCACTGACAAAGACCTAAAATCGGAGGCGTCCAGATCCTCGATGTCCCACTCCTGTGGATGTATGTACGGTGGGCGACCCATCAGGAGCGATCGCCACTTGTCTTCGGCATAGACGGCCCACCATATTCGCTTTCGTAGTCTTTTCTCCCAGCTTGGGATAGCCCACATCGAGCACTCGGTGTGGAGACCGAGAGCTGTAGTCAGACCGACAACCTTTCCCACCCACGACCAAACGAAGGGTGTGTCAGATAACGACTGCCGACCGTCATCACTTGGATCTTTATGCAGGTACAACAGAGCTGCTTGTACCACAGACAGCTGGGATTGATGAACGTCCTCCTGGAGCTCCTCATAGACAAGTCGCCAGATCGCATCAGTCGATGGTGATGTTTGAGAATGCCATACGGATAAGTGCTCATCGTCTGCAACAAAACGTAGCACTGATGCGTATATGGCTGCTAGCAGATGTAGAGGAACGCGTTCCAGTGCCGATCGGGAGGGTACGCGATTGACAGACGAGATGCCTAGCTGTGAGCGCGAGATGATCGGAAGCATAGGAAATACATGTTTGCAGAACCTATAACTAGAAATCAGTCATGGGATCATCGACCAACAGAATATTGATATTGAGAACTTACAGTGCAACAAGTCTCTGTCCACACTCCAGCGGCACAATATGATCAAGCTCGTCCCGCGAGGAGATCTGCTTATCGTAAGCTCTAGTCTCATCCTTAGCCGTCTCGTGCAGCTCATCAGGTTCGATCAGGAGATGTATCGGAATCTTGTGAGCCAAAGGCAAGCCACCAGCATTCCGATATTGCGTGCTCTGGAAAGTACGTGTGCCAAAGTCGTCAAACCGGCAATGTCTCAGTAGCCACGGGTCTGATTCAGATGAAGATCCAAAGAGCTGCGCCGTATGACCTCGCATACCCTCCAGGCTCTGGGAGAATTGGGTGTTGAACTGGAGGTCAGTCTCCGGGGGTAGCGTCGGTGGCGTCGGCTGCACTGATAAGGTCGTATCGTTGGTAGGAGGTCGCTGCGATGCGCGACCTATCGCCACAGGCATCAATGGACTCTGCGACCATGGTGCGCTCGATGTAGCTCCTCGTTCATACCCAGTGGCCGGTGTTGGAGTTCGAACGCCATCGGAGGATTGTATAGACGCGTGAGCCTTTGATCGCGACTTGCCGGTGAAGCTGCAGTCCAGGCCACTCCGTTGGCATTTGGCGCATGACGACCCAGTCACAACTTGACATCGAGTCTTCGTCTCGCGACATCGATCACAAGGCTTATTACGCTTTGAGGACCGATAGGGTCGGGATGTGGATGCGGACGACATCACTCCGAGGCTGGATGGTGTACAGAGGGAAAGCATGTTGCACCCTCCGGCGAATTCGCAGCAGAACTTCGCCGAAACAAGCTTCTTGGGTGGCCGGAGTTGTCGCAAAAGCATCGAGAAAGTGATGTTTTTACTGCTACTCCTGCTGTCTTGCACCTGCACGATATATAGGCGAAATGGTTAGTGGTTGAGTTTTGATTTGTTTCCCTGATTCAACGATCCAAGTAGCGAAGAAAAACTAGAATACTCTACGTCTTGTGTTTGTGCCGGGTGCCGCTTTAAAAACGTGAGGGAGAACGCAAGTTATGAGACCGTACAAAGCAGGTATAGAGCAGCTTCCCATGGTCTTATCGAGCCTATCGCTGATAAGGCTCTTCACTATGTTAGTCGCCTTCTATGTACAGGTTGAATGTCGATTAAGTCCATCTCGTTGATCCAGTCATGTCTAAAGTTCGTCCAAGAAGCTAATGTGAGAGTTGCAGCAAGAACGGTGGCAGCCATCAAACGTTGATATACTGGCCACGGGTCCAAGGATGTCAAGAACCCGAGAAAAATGTACTTAGAATGCGATCAGCCGTTATCATTGACAGACAATCGACCGTCTGCTCATCGCAAGACCTAAAAAGTCATGCTCAAACGATCTGGAAAAAAGGCAAACATGAGCACAGAATTTCGCCGAAATTATGTACGTACATCCGCTGTGTGACGACCAAGCCGCAGCGTTGAAGAAGTCATCATGCTACACATATCCTAGACGAAGAAGCCTCTCTCTCATTCTTTGTAAAGATATGTTGCCTTACACAACTCGACATCGATTTTTCCTCTACTGAAAGGTCTCATCTACTTCCACCACTGTCTCATGTCGTCGATAATACAACAGTGCGACCCACCCGAACCACGACAGTAGCAACCCAGGACAGCCAACGCACACCATGCCTTCTACGATCACAACCACTCCCTCCCTCTCCTTATCCCTAGGCTGCTCAAACACTCACCAATCCAAACTCACAAAGTCCACCCGATACAGACCAGGCGACCTCATCCCAGCCTTCATCCAAGTACACAAGCATCGATCCTTCGAAGCGCTCTCCTTACATGGCTCTCTCATCGGTACACCATCACCTCCCCCTACACCGTTATTATTCGAGATGTACGCTGTTCCTCTGCTGACACATCTTCGACGCAGGAGAAACACGAGTCTGGACCCACCCCTCAGGCCGCGAAGACATCTACCAAACTATGATCCACACGCACCTCAACCTCGGCGCAGGCTACTCGCACGCCTTACCTTCGATAGAGAATACTAGCCCCGGAGCCGCTGTGCTCGCTCCGCTGACTTTCGTCCTCCCGGAGTTTGCCTCAGAGAACAAGACTTCGGGCTCCAACAATAGGCTACCCCCATCTTGCGAGACAGGAGCCCTCTACGTCGACCCCTGGGGACGCAGCTACATGCAGCCGCTCATTGAGTACTCTCTGCAAGTCACACTGCGCTTCCGGCTCCCGGGCGAGACAGCCATACGATCTATTTCAGCCTCGCATAGAATAAAAGTGACTACAGCGCCGCACTGCGATCCGCCGACGTACGTAGAGAGCTTCTCGCCCATCAAAGCCGTAACTGCTTCTGTGGACGTGCGGCGTTCGAGGTTCGCGAAGCCGTTTGCGAAGCTGAGCGTTGCGATGGATGAGCCTGCGCCTGTGGTTAGTAATGGTGTTGGCGGGAAGTGTCGTACAACGGGGCGGCTGAGGGTGGTTTGGGAGACGGCGAGCGAGGTGTATGATGAGTTTGAAAGCGGGCTGAGGGCTGCGAGGATTGAGTATTGGTTGCAGACGCGGACGCGGTTTGGGACGAGAGTTGTTTTCCCGGGAGGCGAGGCTGGCGGTGAGGAGGCTAGGCCGAACAAACGATCTGACATGACGCAGTTAGGGACCTTTGAGATTCGCTCGATGGATCGAGATGATGTTAGGTTGGAGAGTGGTGCTGATGGCTGGCGATGCCATGCTGGTACTGTTGCGATTCCGATCCAGGTTGCAGGCGACACGATACCGACTTTTGAGCATTGTCTGGCGAGTCGTGATTACTTGTTGGTTGTCAAGGTACAAGTTCAAGGTCTGCAGCATGAGGCTCTTTCGATTAGGGTGCCGGTGCAAGTTTGCGAAAGCGTGGCGGAGACGAGGTGTGATGACACTGAGGCCAAGTCATCGGTATATGGCGACATGCTCTTGTCGGAGGTGAGTTACGTTCCGCATCGAAACTGCTGATTGCCAGATAGCTGACTATTATCCAGGTGCTACCAACATACGAAGACCACCGGTACAGCCTGGCTCCATGATTACTGCATGCTGTGGAAAGAAATCGTCGTCATCCCATAAAGAAGCCGACTCGATGACTTCCTGTACTACCTACCTCTGGACGCCTCAACGCCAAGAATGTTGGTCGTTGTCTGGCCTGATGTGTTTATCAGCATGAAGCAGACGCGTCGCTTACCGCGCAAGATACAGGCCCCACCTTGGCCACGTCACAGTCATAAGAAGAGCTGTCGAGGGCTCAAAGATCGAAAGAAAGAACAAAAAGAGCGAGGTGCATCGGTGGCCATGATGTCAAAGATAGCATGCAGACTTCTCTGACCGGAAGACCAGGCCAGGGTGCGGTGTACGGAGGTACATGGAGCAATAGTGACATAGTTATGCGCGACTCGCGGTATTGCTTAGAGTGCATAAGACGCGAACATAGATGACGCGTCAGAGTCAGAGGTGGCATGATGGCATGGATAGGTCTGGGGTGCAGATGCAGAAGCAGTGTATAACGATAGCTGTGTAGGCAGTCGACGACGTATGTGGAAAGGCAGTTACATCAGCAGAATGCAGTGAATGCCAGTGATGCACAGATGCACAGATGCATCCTACAGGAACAACATCCCGGAGATGCCCGACGCGAGCCGAAGATTTAGCAAGACAAAGGACGAGAATAGCCACTCTATTTACTTGTTGTTCCCTGTTGCTGCAACGGTGAGCTAGGGCAATCAGGCCTAGTGTGAGGTCCAGAACTGCGCGCTACCCACCCAAGCACTGCACCATCACGCCTACTGAGCCCACTAAGCCGCGCAAGGTGGCATGTCATGTAGGAAGTAGTATGTAGCAGCAGTACGGGTGTGCGTGAGATTGGCCTGCAGCTGTCTCTTCATTCTTGCAGCGACATTTCTGCATGCTGCTGTTACTCTACCCATCGTCAAATACCATCGTCTATCAAGGCTAAGAGGCATACCGGACTTCAATATTGAATGCCCGTATCGTGCATATCCGGCCCACTAGCGACACAAGCGAGGAGCAGGAGAGTGAGAACTACTCTACCTTAGTAACCACGCACTAATACCGACTGCCGTGCACCACCACCGCCACTCACTGCTTGCTCACGGCATAAGCTGTCGATCCGCCGGAACACACACCAACCTTGCCCTACTCAACAACTACACACATCGCATTGCAACAACGATGAGCGCCACTACATCCACAAGACCGCCCTTCCACGCCGTCGACACTTCCTCCGCCGGCGCAGTTCTTGCTCCAGCAGCGCCCGACGATGTCGAATCACCCTCTCTCAGCTCCAGCAACGCCCTCGCCCGCTTCGAGTTCGAGCCCGGTCGCAGCAAGGAAGGCACCAAAGTGCTGATGGTGGAATGGGAGGACGACGACACCACACGGAGCATCGCTGGAGACTGGGAGATCAGCTGGGAGGGCAAGAGGACTGTGCTGCCCGCGCGAGAGCACGCCGACGCTACCACCAAAGACACAAACGCGACCGACGTCCCGGTGAACAGGCTATACTTCTTGCTCGGAGCGGGTGTGGCAGTGCCAACGACTGTGCGGCTGCAGAAGGGGAACATCATCTGGCGGACAAACCCTCTGCCTGCGATCTTTTCACCTGAGCTTGGTGCTACGGCGAGGGCGGCGGGCAAGAAAGGCGTGTTACACACAATCTGGGCTAAGAAGCGCTTGCAAGTGCTGCAGAAGGAAATCGATGCTGAGGCGAGGGATAACATGGAAGGCGTGGGCTTCGAGATGGCAGTCGCAGAGAAAGAATGGATCGAAGCCAATTTTGGCGTGCTCTCGAAACCTTCAGGAATCGTAGTGGCAGCCCAGCAGGAGAGCGGTACACTGAACAGTCCAACAAGCCCTAGATCGCCCGGAGGCGGACGTCTGATGGAGAAACTGAAGGGACTACGCATTGGCACAACGACAGAGGCACTGAGCCCAGGCGGCGCAGCTTCCAAACCAGCGCCCGAAAGCGTCGACACGTTCAACCCTCTGAGCCCCGAGAGCTCAGACGTAGCCGTAGGCTCATTCGGCGCCTTCGCAGCGCTCAAAGGAATGCCCAACCAAGCCACTCTAGCCGCCAAACCCGCCCAGCAACCATCAACAGCATCGACAGCAACAGCAACAACCGCTCCCCAGCTCAGCCAACCGCAACAGCGCCGCGTGCAAGCCCACAACCCGCCAGACTCCTTCGCAGCACAGCAGAGACAAGCAGGCCTCGGCTCGCTCAACGCCCTAGGCTCAACTGGAGGAGGGTTCGGCTCGTTCGAAGAAGCGACTTTCTCCCGCCCTGCCGCACCATCTCATTCTTCCGGTGCACAAGACGAAGACGACCTCTTCGCTCTACCCATGAGCCCGCGTAGCCCGGAGATGACGAAGAGCCCTTTCTCGTTCGCAGCGAGCGATGTGGGGCGTTATCTGAAGGAGGGAAAGAGCAGCGTGGTGTAGGGCTGCATGGCGAACGGAGACAGCAATTACTTTCTGAAACAGCGGGTTGGAAGAAAAGATGATATGATGAATTTATGGCATTGAAGAGACGCGGACTTCTTTTTTCGTTCCGTCGTTATGATTGCGATTTGAAAAGCGAGGTTTTGGAAAGAAAGAAAGAAAGAAAGAAAGAAAGAAACAAGACATCAAAGTCGCAATAGATGGCCTGGCGCCCATGATTGTTTTGCGTTTCCCTGACTGATCAGAGAAGACTTTTCCGGGCATTTTCGTTGCGTGGCATTGGCCGGTTTCATCGCTGGGTAGAACACAGAAATTACGAGCAAGCGCTTTACTTCTTCCAATTCTATGCTTATCAGGTGGGGTCGTTGGCTCGACGAATCGTGCTAACATACCAGACGCTTCAAACGTACTGGGCTCTGACATCATCCAGGCCTATGGGAACTCTCTGCGTAGCCACGAATAGTGCGGTCTCACTTCTCAAAGCAGCTTCCCATACCAACGGAAGAGTCTCCGCCTCCTAGCATCCAGGTGCCAAGGCATCGATGACCCCTTCTTGACAAGAAGAGAGATGGCCCGCCCTCAACGGGTCTAATAACATGAGCAGGACAGCGCCAAAGCTGAGAGCTCAAAGAAGCTGATCGTTAGGCTCGCTTGTCTTCTGAGACTTTGCTTTATACTTTTCGAATTCTTTTGTCGATGGGGCACGCTTCTTTGTCGGCCTGTGTGCCCTTTCTACCTCGTCGAAGTCGGCGTTGGTCTCGATAGAATCCTGGGCTTCTTTCAATGTCATGTTGTGATTTTTGATTTTTGTCTGGAGATGGGTCGTCATATTGTGCTTGCTGGAGGGTGCCTTCACGCAGCCGTCGATCCAGCATGGCTGATTGGCGACATATTCACGCTTTGACTTATGTGCTGGTAGATACTGTATGATCTCGTTGAAGTCCGTCAAGTTGTGGACTTTCCGCAGGTGCTCCTCGAGAGATGACTTTCGCGAGTATGCCGTTTTGCTGACACAACCTGGGAAAAGACAACGAGCTGGGTAGCCAGGAGTGTGCATTTTCATGATGTGACGCCTGTACTTGGCACCAGTAACGTACAACGTCTCTGGATCGCATCCATGCTCGCAGGGCTTTGGCACAAATTCGTGTACATCAAGGACGTGGTTTCTGAGGGATTTAGCGGCGTCCGCTCCAGGCCCGGGCTTGAAGTCACACCCAGGGTAGGTACAGGCTTTGACTGTCTCGTCGACAAGAGATTCCGCTGTGGCATACTTTGCGATGCGCTCTGCAGAGCATGTTGACTCATGCCAACGGAGATTGCCAAGATCGTAGTCAGTATATGAACAACCAGGCGTCTTGTTACACCTGTGCAATCTCGGCGTAGGATGCTCGCGAGAGCCGCGGAACACGCAGTACTGTTGCATAGCTTCTGCAATCTTGTCGGTATCGGAGGTTGCGTAAACACGTCCAAGGGTGTAGTTGTCGACCACATTGACCTTCGAGTAGGTGGTAATGAAAGTTTCCAAGGTAGGGTAGATAGGCGCAGGATTGGTATCAGCAACAAACAGGGCCTCATCTTCCTCGGCGGCAGACTTGTCAGTGAGTAAGCGTAGTGCTGCTTCTGTCCCCACATCGCCTGGAATGTCTGGGAAAGTGGCGTCGTTGTTGTCGGGATTCATGCCGTTGTTGTCGGACTCTGTGTTGTTAGAGCGCGGTGCTGGCTCGGGGAAGACCGTACTGCAGAGGTCTTTAATAGCAGACGTCGGAATCGCAGCAGCAACACTGGCCAGTTCGTCTTCTGACCACAGCATTGGGTCCACGTATTGTAGAGGATGGGCTGCAGCTTTGTGAATATCAGAGACTGGTGTGTTGATGTCCTTGTCAGCAACTGCAGCTCTGTGAGCATTACGGCCTGGTGTGTTGACGTTCTTGTCGACAAGCGGGCGGCGGTGCCGGGAAGTCTCAGGCAAGGGCGTAGTGGTGGTAGTAGGGCCACTCTTGAGCTTCTCTACAGTCGTTCGCAAGGATTCGACATTGCCGTCTAGCGCTGCAAATCGTGGGACTTTGCCTCGGGGATGCAAAGAATGCTGGGCTCGCTGACTGTAGACCTCAGCGTGCACTCCGCCAATGTATCGGTCAGTCACACCGTTAGATGAACTAGCTACAGTGTGGCCTAGGCTTTGGCGTACATGTTCGAGGTTGTAGCCAGTGCTCTTGTCGGCAGGGAGTTGGGCAATGTCGCGCGCAGTACCAAGCCGGACTGCGTGCATATATGCACGGTCGAGCATTCCGGAAATCACGCCCATGTTCCTGACGCTATAAAGAAGCTGGTCTGCACCAGCAGGCTTGTCAAGATCTATATGATAGAACGTGGAGTTGTTGATAGCAGCAAGGACTGGGCGGTTAGGGTAGAGCCATTCGACCTGACGGTCAGTGCGAGCCAATGCACGATCCAAGACTTCTTGTAAAGTTGTGCCAGCGATAAGAGAGTGTCGAAGAGCATGGACTAAAAGCCAGGCGATTGGACACATATGGTTGTGCTGTGAACCCTTGAGCGGCGAGAAGTAGTACTGCGTCTCGTCGTTGTCGGCAGCCTTATGACCTTTTTGGAATTCGAGCGTAATAGTAGCATGGAGGTTGGCAAGTGTAGGTTCAGTCCCGATGAGCTGAAGGTTGATACAGCGGTACTGCAGAAATTCCTGTCCTTTGTATAGGCTGGACTGAGCAACGTCGCCAGACCGGGCGCCTAGCGCAGCGACTAGGACAACCGACAAACACTTTGTGATCGGAATATCCCAGTTATATGTGCCTTGGTTGATTGTGTACGATAGGAAGCTCGACACTAGGCGGGAGAGCACAGCAAATCCAATCCAAGTTCGCTTTTGCCAGTAGCCAGTCCTGATCTTGCCCTCTCTGATAGCCTGTTCGAAAAAGACTTTGAACCGGCCGGATTCGTGGGCGTTCATCTTGAAGTCGCTCCATCGGAAGTGGCCGTATGCAAGGAGTACGGTGAGACCACGAACGATTGTTGTTTTCTGGGGTGCATCCTTACCGGCAGGGAGGGCCATCTTGGCTGATGATGATGATAAGCTTGTCAGTAGAACTGTTCTTGCTGCAAAGCAATGGGGAAGTTGTTCGACTTACGGGTGATGGCGACAAAGAAGCGGATGAGATCGTCGCCGCTGTATGGCTGGTCGATATCTTGTCCCCAGGCTTCTCGGGTAGCCTCGAGACGCTTGACCCAAAGAGTCTGCGAAAGGCGTGTACCAGGTGCGAGGCCGCCGTGCGAAAACTTGAGCTGCTTAACGACCTTTTTCGTGGTGATGCGGTCAGATGCAGCATCTTGAAAGATGCGCTGGATAGACTTCGCGCCTACACGGGCATGAGAGGTAGGAGATTCGGGCGGGTCGCTGAAAACAAGATCGTCAGAGTTGAAGTCAGCCATCGTGTAGGTGCTACGTTGTGGATGGCGTCGTTGCTGTCGGACGCGTGGCGCTTCTTGTCGGGCATGTCAAGGGACACATGAGAGCACATGGGACGAGAACCAGGGCGAGGAGCATACATAGCTCTCGCGCGATTGAGAAGTTAGGCAAGTGCCTACCAGCTAGCTGATATGGCGCTTCTTGGGGGAGGGAAGGAGCGCCTCGTTGTAACAAAGCCTGGCGGAACGGTGGTTTCCTGGCAAGCAACGCATCTTGCATGCGCTGCGAATAATTCGCCTTGTTGTTGTTGTTGTTGTTGTTATTAGTAACATTATAGGCGCCGTTGATTTGTATATATACCGACTTGGTACGTTTATGAACCTCGCGGCTCTTGGTTCATATGAGATGGTCAGACCGAGAGCCGCGAGCCTGAGAGGAGCCGCCAGCTCTGTTGTTGTTGTTAGCAGCAATATTATAGGCGCCGTTAATTTGTATATATATACCAACTTGGTACGTTTATGAACCGAGAGCCGCGAGCCAAAGGCGAGCCGTGAGGTTCATATGAGATGGTCAGACCTCGCGGCTCTCGGTCTGGTCTGTTTCCCTGGATTGTCTCCACTACAAAATTCTCTCTGCGGAGAGGATATGGGGAATTAGCCGCTTCACCTTCTCCTTGGAGGGCTATCTCACTATTTAACTTCACACATGTATCCTGTAGGGCGTCGCGATAGAGATACGACTTCTCCGTTGTAGGGGCTTCTCGGTGTAACCAATTGTTCTTCATTTGCTCTTGTTTCTGGCAAGCCACTTATATCGAAAGTTGTGGCAGCTATGCGCCGTGCGAGTCAAGGATTGACTGCCTTACAACTTGCGTCTTTGCCCTCTGCCAGCGCATTCGCGCGGAGATGTCTACCTTCGCACAATCATGCATTGAGACTATCGCCACGCACTCCCACAGCTAGACAGCATACTATTCGCAGATTGACGACCTCTTCTTTCAAACGAAACCAACAGGCTGCCGATGGTGAAGAAAAGGACAGCACTTACAGCGAAAATGGCTTGGAGCACGCTGTCATTTCCACATTTGACCTCTTCTCCATTGGCATTGGGCCATCATCGTCTCACACAGTCGGGCCTATGCGTGCTGGCAACATCTACATTGCCGATCTCGCCAAAGCCAACTTGCTTCACCGCGTCGAAAGGATTCGCGTAACAATTTATGGCAGTCTAGCACTCACAGGCGAAGGCCACATGACGCCGTCAGCGCTGTTACTCGGCCTAGAGAGCGCGGACGTCGAGACTGTGGACACCGACTACGTCCCGGAGCGCTTCAGCAAGATCAAATCTTCCAAGAAGCTCCATCTCGGCCATGCACTGGGTGAGGAAAAGTCCAAAGAGGTTGACTTCGACTACGAACGCGACTTTATATGGGAGTGGGGGAAGAAGCTGCCCATGCATAGTAACGGCATGCGCTTGATGGTTTTCGACGCCGAAGGTGACGTCTTAGCTACAAATGACATGTTCAGCGTTGGTGGCGGCTTCGTCGTGAACGGCGCTCTGTCTATCAACCCTTCGTCCGTCGAGGATGCCGATGGTGCCCAGGATCACGGAGGCCATCATCCCGCCGACCTGGCCGAGAACATGTACTACAAGGAGATCGACCGATCTGAGGCCGACGGAGATCGCAAAACCGGCGTTCAGGCTATCTCCGCAGACTCGGGCGCGTTGGCAATTGCTGGAGATGCCGGAGTGGGTAAAGATGTTACCACAAAGTCGAACGAGATTGATACTCCACCAAGTCCTACCAAGAATGCTCGCGGTCCTGCATATCCTTTCCACAATGCGCAAAGCCTGCTCAATCTTTGCCATGAGCACAACCTCACCATCGCCCAGCTGGTGTACCAGAATGAGAAGAGTCTCGGGTATACAGACGATGAGATCTATGAAAAGATCTTCCGAATCTGGCAAGTTATGGATGATAGTATCCTCGAGGCAGTTCAGGCTCCTCTAGATTCTGTCCTTCCCGGTTCCCTTAAACTGCATCGTCGAGCACCAGCCTTGTACCGCCGCTTAGCCCGAGGCCTATATCCCACAACAAGCCAGTCCGGCGCTGACAACGGAGAGCCAACATCGTCCGACACTGCGACTCAGACCGCTAAACTCACAGACCAACAGTCAAAGAACAAACATGTGGCCTTAGCCCGGAAGCAAATCAAGCGGGCACCCACAATCGTCCACGGCGCCATGTCACACCCCATCGCGCCCGCCCCTCCACGTCGAACCACATTCCCAGCCATGGATCATTTGACAGTATACGCCATGGCCGTCAACGAAACCAACGCTGCCGGTGGCCGCATCGTCACAGCTCCCACCAACGGCGCCGCAGGAATCATTCCCGCCGTGCTGAAATACGTCCTCGAGTTTATCAGCGAGAACCCCGAGCGAGATGTCCCTACCTTCCTGCTGACGGCCGCCGCCATTGGCATGCTGTACAAACGCGGTGCCACCATCTCAGCCGCAGAAGGCGGCTGCATGGCCGAAGTCGGTGTCGCTTGCTCCATGGCTGCAGGTGCTTTTGCTGCCATCCACGGAGCTAGTCCTGAGACGATTGAACAAGCCGCTGAGATTGGCATCGAACACAACTTGGGACTCACGTGCGATCCAATCGGAGGATTGGTGCAGGCGCCTTGCATCGAGCGCAATGCTCTGGGCGCTATCAAGGCTATTTCAAGCGCGAATTTGGCTCTGAGTAGCAAGGCGGGTCATCAGAAGGTTCGCCTCGACGATGCTATCGCTGCTATGCGCTTGACGGCAAAGGGCATGAGAAATGAGTTCAAGGAAACGAGTCTCAGTGGGTTGGCTACCAGTGTACCAATGGACATTCCTGTTAGTGTACCGGATTGCTAGATATACTCTGAAAGAGACGTTGATACGAGCTGAATTGAAGGCGAGGTCGAGATAGTCAAACAGAAGAGGCTCTCCACGTCGATCCCGAAACTTCTCATCGAGCTATCCGTGGTGGGCGCGTATAGAAAGTGTACCAATAATTCTGATCGCAGAGATCAACGTAGCGGCCTACCAGGATTCCTTTCGCAGCCTTCGTCCAACCAACGTCCTCTTCAGTGCAGCCCTCGATCTCAGGCCAAAAGCTTGCTTGCCTTACTTCATCCGGAAATTCTTCAACGTCGTCAGACTCTTCAACATCAGACTCCTCCTCCTCCGGGACCCAATCTCTATTGACAATATTGACATTCCAGTCCTTTGAGTCGTCAAGAACAGAGCGAAGAGACTTCTCGTCTACGTGCATGCAATAAAGATAGCGAGACAGGTACACAGCTGAAGGAGGAATCTTCGCGTTTGGCTGTTCAGCAGCTGCTTCTGGGCTGTTAACCCAATCCTTAAACATGCGGCGCACGTCGCTCTTGGTCGCATTTTCGAGTCGTTCTCGGTCTTCGACGACAGTCCAGACCCGCTGCTTCGCCACAGCATCATAAGTCGCGCCGTTGTTGTCGATCATGCGCTGAGAAAGGGCTTTCAATTTCTTCATGAATTTGGACCAGTCGTCGTCTGAGTTGTATGTGCAGCGATAAATGTGCCAGCCCCATGTCTCGTGGCCTGCTTTTTTGAGCATCGAGTCCAGGTGGACAAGCGGATCACTTTTCATGGTGGTTGAGAATGCAGGCGCAATGCGTGCAGTCGCAGGCGTTGATTGAGATAGAAGAGTGGGGTGTTTCAGAGGCGTTCTAGCGGGAGCAGTAGTATTTTTCGAGTGCAGTGTGCGATGCAAAAGGACTGAAGTGACCGACGAATGAAAGCAGTGAGGCGCATGTAGATGTGTTCCAGTGACAGTGAAAGAGCGGAGCGCCAATACGGTTCCACGTGAGCGTGCTTGGCGGATGTTTCAATTGGCTAGGTCATGAAGTGGTTGACTTCATGACCAAACTCACATGTGCATGTATGCACTCTTAGTGTGTATGTATGGCCGAAAGTCACCGAGATCTTCGCCACCGATCTAATCCAGAAGTGATGCCGCAGTGAAAACATTTCTCGCCTTCGTCCAAAAAATCAGCGAAGGCCATCGTAGGCGAAGTTCCGCACAAACAAAGCTGACACATTGGAACCCTTCTCTCCGGGAACAGCGGGCTGACAGCATTTGCTTCAGGGGTGGACTGCGGATTGACAGCATTGACTTCCGGAGTGTGCTGCGGTACCTGCTTCGGTTTGTTGAAGGTGGGGATGATCCTTGCGAAGCCCTCATCTAGCGAGGGTGACTCGGCACCGCACTCTTGTAGCAGCGCGGCGATGGCTGTGTAGCCCTTGTCTTTTGCAACTCCAAGCGGGTATCTCAAATCATTTGGTCGCGCATTGACGTCGGCGCCTGATTGAATGAGTAGCTCTACTACTTTGAGGTGTCCTGAAACGACTGCTCTGAACAGAGCTGTGCAACTTTCGCGGTCGCGGTGGTTGACGCTGGCGCCTTCGTTGAGCAATCTTTGGACGCGATAGTGTTGCCCTTCAGTTGCAGCTCTGATCAACTCGTTGTGGTGGTCCAGATCCTCATCGAATGGCGATTTACTACGGCGCGATGATCCCGGCGGCAGATTGATGTTGACTTCAGTCCCACAGTGATCAGTACTAGTGCTTCTCGAACCTCGAGTACATGTACTGTTTGATTTGGACAGGGGTAACTCACAATTATAGCGATGACCATTCTGTATGTTGGAATTATCATGCCCGCTGATTCTATCCCAAGTATTCGTCATGGTCGGTCTGTAGGCCCGACCGAGCTGTGACACGCGTGATCGATGTCAGTGGAGCTGGGACCGCGATTGTGTGGAGTGTGAGATGAGGAAGACTGCACCATGCGGCCCGAAAGTCGTGAGACTGTACTGCGGCGTTGTGGCTGGGCTGCATAGCTATTGTTAGAGAGCGAGCCGCTTGTACCGTAGCCAGTAGTACTCGCGCGTAAAGGCATCCATTCCTGAAGCTTGCAGGACGGCAGGCTACAGCCAATAAGGATACGATGCGACGAATAGCTGGCTGCGTAAGCTAGCTTTCGGAGGGTATGAGAACTACCAGGCCCAGTAGAAGTTCTGACTTGAGTACTCGTCTTCACACAAGAAGTAGTGTCGACATGTAAGGAGGGCTGTCGCTCGTCTCGGAAACCCGTTCCGAAGCTATCACCTTGTCATCCACCATATCATGAACATCTGAACCACCTCGACTGACCGGCCGTACAATTGAGCTTGAAGCCCACGTCATCGAAAGTGATCTGTATTATTTTCCAACTGAGTGCGTTGTTTGGCCTCAAACCAGATGTCGTTGATGAATGGAGATCCTACAGCATACTCCAGTCTCCCACGTGCTTCCTACTCGCCCCGACTTCTCGGAACCGTTTCTCGGCCCGCCAGAGATCGGCCGGTCTTAACTCCTACTCTAATCACCAACTCTGACATCACGCCGCGGCATCCGAGCGGATGTCGAGCAAAATAACCATAATGTCCACGTCCGCCATGTCTGGCGATCGATTAAAAGACACACAGTCTGTTCGACGCAATGGCTCTCGCAACGCGATCAGGAATGGGTAGCGCCCGCACATTGGTTTTGAACAGAGCACAGCTAGGATCCCAATCGCAATGGCTATCGCGAGTCGCGAACGGCATTGCAGGTCAGAGGAGGGATATTTCTATTCAAGCTCTTGATGAGAGGAAAGGAGGTAAACTCTAACACCACCTCTCATCAACTACAACATCCTAACAAACAACCCTTCCCAGACCGCCAACGAGTAATAGTCCTCGGCTCCGGCTGGGCCGGCTACTCTCTCTCCCGCGACCTCGACCCACGCAAATACCAAATCGTCGTCGTCTCGCCGCGCTCCTACTTCGTCTTCACTCCCCTCTTGGCCTCCACCTCCGTCGGAACGCTAGAATTCCGCTGCGCGCTGGAACCCGCTCGCGCGCGGAAAGGCGAGAAGCGAGGTCCGCAATTCTTCCAAGGCTGGGCGGACGGCGTCGACCTCTCGAAGCAGACGCTATGCATCGAAGAAGCGGTCGATGACCCGATGCAAGGAGTCGCGCTGGCGGGAGACAGAGGGGTGGGGGATGTGCAGAAGAAGGTTGAGAAGGGGAAGATGTTTGATATGAGTTGGGATAAGCTTGTTGTCGCGGTAGGGTGCTACTCGCAGACTTTCGATACGAAGGGTGTGAGAGAGCATGCTTATTTCTTGAAAGATGTGGGCGACGCGAGGAAGATTCGCAATCGGTTGCTGAGTTGCTTTGAGATGGCGTCGCTGCCTACCACGAGCGAGGAAATGAAGAGGATGTTGTTGAATTTTGCTGTGGTTGGTGGTGGGCCGACTGGTATTGAGTGGAGCGCGGAGCTGTGCGATATGATCGAGGAGGACATGAAGCACCTCTACCCGGACCTCGTAGGCTACGCAAAGGTATGCATGCCTCACATTCACCCACCTTCCATCAAAGTGACAAACCAATTAACACTAACACCCAACCCCAGATAACAGTCTACGACGTGGCCCCCAAAGTCCTCAGCATGTTCGACTCCAAACTCGGCACCTACGCCATGAAACACTTCCGCCGCCGCGGCATCTCCATCCAAACCTCGCACCACGTCGAAGAACTCCGCCAAGGAGTCCCTTCCTCCATGAAAACCTCCGTCCACGACGAAGCAGGCTGCTACACCATGAAGCTGAAAGAAGAAGGCGAAGTCGGCGTCGGCATGTGTGTCTGGAGCACCGGCCTGATGATGAACCCGTTCGTGGAAAAACACCTGCAAGGCAAAGTCGCCCTGCACGACAAAACGCACGGCATCGTGACCGACGACCGTTTGCGCGCGAAGAAGCCTGACGGCAGTGTCCTCGAGAACGTGCATGCGATTGGCGATTGTGCTATCATGGAGAACGCCGCGTATCCTGCTACGGCGCAGGTGGCGTCGCAGAAAGCGAATTGGCTCGCGAAGCGCTTGAACAAAGGCGATCTTGAAGCCAACGGTTTCACGTATAAGAATTTGGGTGTTATGGCGTATATTGGCAACTGGAATGCTATTATGCAGACTGATGGTGGAGATATTAGCGGGCGAGTGGCGTGGTTTATTTGGCGAGGCGCGTACTTGGCTAAGAGTGTGAGCTGGAGGAATAGGGTTTTGATTCCGGTTTACTGGTTTGTCAATTGGGTGTTTGGGCGGGATATTTCGAGATTCTGAGGGATATCGTTGCCGAGGTGTTGGTCGAGAGAGTGATAGAGATGCATATTGTGGTGCGGTGCATACCTGCCGTGTTAGCAAGCGGATAACACAACTAGAAGCAATACGATAATGTCTAGCTTATAGGAAGTAGAGCTCAGCAAGGCAAACCCGGATTCTGGAGACTTACCGTCTCCGATTTTGCTGATAGCTGTATCGTCACAAAGGTTTTGTACGTGGGTAAGTCTGAGAAAATTGTATCATGAGCCATAAGTCTCTATATATTTGTGCATGCAACTCCAGAAACACCATGCCGTAACATGCGTGTAGCCAACAAGAAAAGAGTCAATCATTTCCAAGCATTTTTTCCGTTTACACCTTTTTTATCCATCACCCAAAGATAAAGGCTTATCTGGTGTTGTCGATCTTCGTAACAATGATGTCCGTAGCTCCCATCGCGCTCAAATCATCCATCACGCTCGCAATGCGCTTCCTCTCGACCATGGCCTGCACGGCGACCCAGTCCTCGTCGTCCAAGCTGGTGACGGTGGGCGCGCGCTTGCCCGGGGTGATTTTGGAGGCGTTGGCGAGGTTCTTGCGCTCGACGTTGTAGGTGCAGAGGACGAATTTCTGCGCGGTGATCACACCCTTGATGCGGTTGGTGATCAGGTTGACGAGCTTGGGGTCTGAGGGGTGTTTGCTGGAGATGAGGACGGCGGTGGATTCGACGACGGTTGCGATTGCTTTGAGGCCGGCGGCGCGCATGGTCTCGCCGGATTCTGAGGGCATTGTTAGTGTTCACTGCGATTTTAGGAGGTCTGCGGAAGTGGATCTTACCAACGAGATCGACAATGCCGTCTGCCACACCAAGCGCGCAAGCGGCTTCTACACTGCCTCCGACATACTTGATCGTTGTCTTCAGCTTCTCCTCGCCATTGGTCTCCGCGCCTGAAACCTTCTTCTCCATCTCGCGGAAGTACTGCTCTGACAAGCCGGTGAAGCTGGTCACGAGAGTCTTGCCGACAAGCGACTCAGGTGTGTGCAAATCGCCCTTCTCCGGGACCTGGACCTGCAGCTTGCAGCGTCCGAACTCCAAATCCATAAGCTCCTGAATACCAGAAGTCTCGGTTGGCGGTGTCACAGCCTCGTGCTCGGCGACGACATCGCGGCCAGTAATGCCGAGATCGACTCTGCCCTCGCCAACGAATGTGGGAATGTCGGAAGCCGGGAGGAAGACCAGGGCGAGAGGGAGGTTCTTGACCAGGGCGATGTCGAGGCGGTTGTGGCGGTGGAACTGGATGTCGGAGCCGGAGAGGAGCTCAATGCAGGCCTGATTGAGGCGGCCCTTCTTGGGAACGGCAAAGAGCAGACGGTCGTTCAGGCTGCCGACGAGGTTAGTCAGGGTGGGCAATGCGCGACTGAAGCGGCGAGGCATGCTGCCGTCCTCATTCAAGCCGGGTCTCTCAGCCATGGCGGGCGGTGTGGTGGTGGAGGTGATGGTGGTGGTGTTGAGGGTTGAGGTGGTGGTGGAGGAGGAGGAGAGGATAAATCAGTGCGACGTACGAGTTGACGAGATCCATGGCTGTATATTGATTGATTGGACTGTATGTATGGAGAATGTCTCTTGACTCAGAGTAGTGACGGCAGAGGGCAAGCACTAGTAATTGCCAATGCCCAAGCTAACCCAGTGCTCTGCGGAAGACGCGGTTTGCACTTTGCGCCGCTGCTAACTCGGCTTGTGTCAGGGAAAAGATGAGACGGAGATAGGGCACGTGGGAATGTGTATGGGCGAGGGTGTGTGGTGGTACAATGGGAGAGACGAGATGAGAGTTCAATGGGAGAACGAGAAGACAACGTTTTTACACGAGCACATGCGATTGGCAGTATATGACTTCCCAATGGCTGACTCTAACATTCTTACCTTTACAATATACCAATTGCCAGCCTTACTCATCCCACCAGCCCACTATCTATCGCAGGACGCCGCGCATCAGTCACCGACATCGCCAAAAAAATCTCACCCCGCGCCTTCAAATCACGCTAGAATGCACGCCAGCCTGATGCCTGAACCACAGACTTTCCTGCGATCAGCACGTGACTCTTGCCTCAGGCTTTCAGGCTTCCTTACCCAGTCGTCCCTTCCTCAGCCTGTCAAGTGGTCCGTGCAGACTTTCCGCTCGACGAAATTGTGTGCGTCTCAAAGTTCAGTATAGCGAGTGCCCGATCGACTGTGACCCGTACCTCGACGACGCCCTTAGCCAAACGACCATCCCGACACCTCCCACATAATCCACTTCCGCCAAAATGGACTCTGCCAAGTGAGTTGCGCTGCTGGAATGCTGCTCCATGAAGAATTGCGAGATCTGACATGTTGCGCACAGGGTTCCCGTCAAGCTCGTCAAGGTCACCCGCGTTCTCGGCCGCACCGGTACGGTCTCACCATATTGAAAAGAAAGAGAGGATATGCGACAAAGGAAAGGATGTTAACGGATGTGTTCAGGCTCCCGCGGTGGCGTGACCCAGGTCCGCGTCGAGTTCATGGACGACACCACCCGCTCCATCATCCGCAACGTCAAGGGCCCAGGTACGATCAGCGACTCCGACACCGAATACCCCAGCTTTGAAACACCGGATGCTAACATGAGGAACCTACAGTCCGTGAGGATGACATTCTCTGCCTCCTCGAGTCCGAGCGTGAGGCCAGGAGGCTCAGATAAGCGCGCCTCCATGGCGTGCGTGTGCGATTTTTGGGACTGAAGCCGGGCGAGGAAGGACGTGGAAGGAGCTTCGTTGCGATGTTCTTCTTCAGGGACGGCTGCTGCATGCACAGCGGCTTGCTGCGGCTGTTGTTTGGCGTTACGGAGACTTCGATGCCAACCTTGCGGTTCGGCAGGACGATCAAATGAATACCTGAACTCCAGAATGCCAGCCCTCTTCAGCTCAGATGATTCTTGCGCATTGTGAGATGATACTTCTCATGTCCCTTGGACGACTCGAACTCGACAACATACTACTGCACATCCGACATGCCGACACAAATACCCTACGAGCGGCTGCAATCATTACAACATGGACACATTGGACTGCCACGACTCTTTTCATCGCTACCGCCAACCATCTGGTGTTCCAGCAGCGTACTCGGCTTTACGTTCGAAATTTGGCACCGGAACCGCCGCTTAAATGTCCACTGTCGTAATGCTCTGTTCATTCACCCTCCAACCGTGCTGTACCAGTATTGACATTTTGATAATCTCATGTTTTTTTAGCAATTTGTCCAGAGCGATTCGCTTACACCAGCTGAAAACAGAATCTTTAATTATGCTCGTAATTTGCCCAGTCAAAAGCTGTTCCGCACATGGCAAACTCAATACTGACAGCAGCATCACAAGTAAAGATCGAATGATGACCTAGCCACTTTGCTAGCACGCACCAGATGCTCGCGAACTTTACACCTCGGAGCATTGCCAACGAGCCAACAGCAACTCCACTGCGTCCCAGCCTGGAACTCAGCGTCGTCCACGAGCTCCTCCAGGTCGCTCGGACTGTCCCAGTCTATCATCTCGAACACTTTGTGTTCCGGGTCAGTCGACTTCGTCCCTGTTCGCGTTCAGTCAGCTACTGGCCCAGCGCGTGCTACGATTGCAAAGCGCAACTTACCGGGGTGATATCTGCAGCTCTTAGTAATCTGCGTCGAAACACCAAATTCGCGCTTACAGCGTTCACACATTCGATCGATCCCTTCTTCCGTTGGCGATGCCTTTCTTTTGGTGCCTCGAGGACTCAGCGGCGCGTGGGGTGGCGCTAATAGGGCTATTGCTAATTCTTTGCTCGCTTTGTTGTGCTCACAGATTTCTAGCAACGTCTTCACTAGTATTTCTTTCGAGGCAGACTTGATGGCGTCTGGGAGTGATACCGGTCTGGTAACTGGTCCCATGACATGCTGCTTTTCCTTTTCCTCATCACTGTCGTAGAATTCTTCATCACTGTCGATGAGAATTGGTGGGGTTGTTGTGTTGAGTGCCATTGCTTTGACAGATGCTGTTAGAAGTTTTGTTTGAGGTGGCGACTATTGCAGTTCTCGTTGCGTGATGAGAACGCGTTTTCAATTGAACCGATAAGACGCGGTCAAGGCACGTCATCGGGTCCGTTCTGGGCATTATCAAGGTCCACGTGTTGCCTTTCTATGTCTAAATCCATATCAATATCTATGTATATGATGTGCCTGATACTTGTCCTGTCTTGTATGCTTACCGTGTCCGTTCACAAATTAAGAATGATTCACCCTACCACCTAAACCTCTTCCTCGACGCAATGCCAGACCCAGAGTCCAACGGCTCATGCTCGCCACGTTCACACCCATCCGACCTCCCGTCCTTCGCACAGCAAGTCCACACCATCCCCATCCCCTCCTCCGGAACCGGCATGAAACCGCTCATTCGACGCCCTTGCCAATCCGTGTAAGGCTCGTTGTCCCAGAAGTCTGCATCCTCGTCGACTTCTCTCATTCCTGCAAACACATTAAAATTAATGATCTGAACGACCGCATGTGAGTGAAAGAGTGATCGATAAATTGATGACTTACCAGGGTGATACCAGCATTCGTCCTCCTCACGAATGGCATTACTATCCGCGCTGTATCTCTCTTTGCAGTTCTTGCACGTTTTCATCGAGCCGCTGAAAGCTCTCGATGCTCTGCGCTTCGAAGGCCCCGGCACAACAGTATTCACAGCACCAGTTGACGGCGCAGGCATCTGCGAAGTCGCTTCGCCATCAACGAGTGTTGACACCGCCAATTTCTGCGCAGCGTCATCACGATTGCAAAGCCGCACGACGAGGTTTGAGAGTTGCTCGTGTGAGGATCGGCGGATGGTAGTCTCGGTTGCAGTGCTTAAGCGGCGAGTCGGTGGTATTGATCGCGCGGAGGCGGAAGCGTTCGCTGCGTCTTCGAGATTCTTGAGGCGTTCTTTGACTTCATTGTGTTCGTTGGCGAGGGACTCGAATTTTTGGGCGAGGAGCTGGAGGTGTTCTTGGAGGACGGCGTTGATGTGGTGTTGTTGGGAGGCGGACATGGTTTTCGTATTTTAAATAATGATTAGTGACGACCGGTTGATGTGGATCGAGAATGGAGTTGTTGTTGATAGGAAAGGCGTTTATACTTTGTTAGGAGGTGGCGAAAGCTGGGCTGGATGCCAGAGATTTACATACGCTATCTTTTACAGTTTTACAGGCGTTGAACGTCTCTTGCCTTTTTTTCCTTAATTTGACTTTTCGTAAAATAGACTTCGGTACAATGCTTAGGCGGCGTCCAGTTCGAGGCGCTCGTTGTGGTCGTCGCGCGTTACTTTTAACTGCTCGCATTCCTCTTTCAACTGTACAAGCGCGTCTATCTCAACCATAACCTTGTCCAGTAGAAAAGCATCGATCTGGGCTTGGAGTATAGTGGACATTGGATTGAATGGATTTGTGATGTCTGGTGTGGAAGGAGTGAGTTGACAGACACTGCGTCGAGCACAACAGCGTCCTCGCATAGGTATAACTTACATGTACAGCAACAACAAGGACGCGTTTGAGCTAAAAGAAGCACGCATATATTAACAGCGTTAGGTCGCATGTGTGGAGACGCGTTTGTACATACTTCCTCGTTTAGCCTTCAGTGGGGAGGTGTGGCGAAACTCTCTCGCTAGGCGATATTGTTCGCCACGATATGTTTATCCCCGACATGTATAGCTTGGAAAGCAATATGAATCGTGCCTCATGAGTGCCATTCTTGTTCGATTCAATCGGTCATGACTGCCTACAGTAAGCCTCGATACACTGTACTCAATTGACATCGTTTCCGTGGAGCAAACTCGATAGCCAGATATCAAGCACTCGTCCGTTTGATCCACACATCATGTTCACGCGCTCTGCACCCATCTGCATCCCGTCTTTGATCGCAACATGACCATATGAAGCCTCCCGCATACTCGGGATCATCGGCAAAATCTTCCATCAGCCCGTGGCAGTCTTCATCGTGGTCGGCCCAGAAGTCCATCTCGCAATCGGACCGTTGCGCTTCATCGTCGACCTCCTTGTCACCTGCGGAGTGGCAGGTCAGCTACTGTGAATTGACGGGTCCGCTGCACAAGACGGTATTGGTGTCCACTCACCAGGATGATACACTCAGTCCTTCGGAAGATTTTCATCTGTCTCGAAACGTAGCTTGCAGCGACTACACCGGTAGACCGTCTCTACATCGGACGCCTTACGCTTTGAGCCAGTAGCGATTATAGAAGTGGCAATTTCTGTGCTGGGCAGTATTTCAGTCGCGATAGCCCTCGCCACCTCCGCTGACGCTGCATATATGCAGCAAAACGCGCTGCAGCTCCTCCCTCGACGCTGAATTAACAGGTCTTCCTAGAGAGGCACATGAAGCCTCTGCTTCGAGTGTAAACACAGGCACCATCTTGCCATCCATCAAAATGCGACAACCGCTGTCGCGGGCAAGCTGCTCAGCTTCCGCCGCACGCCTTTCTCGTTCCTCCAGCGCCAGGAGTCGTTCTTGGAAGCTCTGCTCATCATCTTCCACAACCACCGGTCTAGCTTCTATACTTCCGGCAGGCAAGGACGACATCGTTTGTCTTGCTCTAACAACTTGTGATTGTAATTCAAGTTTAGTTGATCCTTGAAACCAGTCTCTTGGCTTCCTATTGGCATGAGCATTCAAAATTGCAATCGCTAAGATACCTGCGATCATATATATTCATACTACATGTACGTTCAAAGGAAAGCTGATCTATCGTCTCGCTCTCTTCCACTCTCCCACTGGCGCAGCCTGATGTTTGCCGAGCATACAACCTTTCTTGTCGACATCTCTCTTACAGCATGACCACTGGAACCCACTCGCGAACCCCTCGTACTCCATCAACGTCCACGCATCACCGAGGACGTCTGGGTCGAAGTCATCCCACACCTCGTGCTCGGAGTTGACTTCTCGCTTGCCTGTGAGACCGGTCAGAGCTTGGCTACGGTTTGATTGCACTGAGAGGCAACACTACGTACCAGAGTGAAAATTGCAAGCCAACGGATCAAAATTCGCGGGATTGTACTCGACGCCGCAATTGCGGCACTGCGTCATTGCCTTCCTCTTGCCATTTCCCTGGCTTTGCATCTGGCTCGAAGGAGGAGTTTCGTTCGAAGCCGATGTTGGGTCGATCGATATGGACTGCTGTTGCTGAGAACTTCGCTCGAAGGAGCCGGGCTTCTTCAAAATCGAGCGGAGAGTAGTCTGCTTGGGCGCTTCTGGTTTCTCATGGCGTGGGACGAGGTGGGTCATCGTCATTTCGGTGGCAGTCTTGCTGTGGGCGCAGAGTTTGCGGAGGATGTGGCATAGTTGAGCGCGTGATGCTTGCTCGATGGCTGTATCTAGATGTATCTCCTCTGGAGAATGGGAGGGTGCGGTTTGCTGTGTTTTGACATGTTGTTGGATCTCGGCTTGTCCGGCTAGAAATGTGTTAGTGATGGATCGAAGAGCACCAATGGTGCATTACCACTTTACTTACCAACTGATGGCGAAGACATGGCGCAGAGGCCAGTACATTGCGAGACAAACGAACATGGTCCAGCAGCGCAAGTGGCATGACGGTGGGGTACCTCCTAGCCTTCTCCAAGACAGATTCGCAGAATGCGACCTGTCACATTTGCATGGGTAGCACTGTCACGGCACATAGATTACCGTGCGACCTGGACGTTTCGTTCGGCATGCGTAACCTCTTGCAGGACCCGCGCATATGCACGCACCCAACCTCTGGGCATCTTCGCGGCCATTCGGCATCTTGCATGAGTACTGCGCTTGCTGTGTTCGAAAAGTGTGGATCATCTCTGTTCGATGCGGACTATATTCTTTTGGGTACATGGGAAAGCGGAGACGTCTTGTAGACCTCTAGCGCAAGCGAGAGACATGAGAGAAAGGCAAAGGAAAGGTGAACGTGGTATTCGCGCCCTACAACACATTACGCCGGCCAAAACATTGCTCGTATGCCCTCGTGATTATCTTGGGAAACCTCCTGTGTGCGTTGGGCTCATTGGTTGGTAGGCGCCGGGAATGGGAACGGCGTCGTAGACTTGCTCGCCGGGAGCGGCACCGAAGTGCTCTTGCTGCTGTTCTCGTGGAATCTCAGCCATGAGCGGACTGCGCTGGTCTTGTTCTGGCACAGGAGGTGAAGGGGTGCGCGATCTCTCTCTGCCGGAGGTTTCCATTGATGTGAAGCCGACTTGTGTCATCTTGGGTGTCGCAGTCTGCACACGTATTGGTGGTGCTTGGAGCTGGAAGGCTTTGGGTGGAGACTGGTGGCTTGCATCGATGTACTGGATGTCGCCCTCCTCGGCAGATGGCCCGTTGACGTAGGCGTGAACAGACGGCTTGTAGCCACCATCGCGTGGGCTGAATGGGCCTGCCAGGCCTGGTGTGTTTGGTGCAGATTGCGAGCGCAGTTGAGCAAGGTACATATCTGAGCGAGCCCGGTCGCGGACAGCCATAGATTTACGCAACTGGTTCTTGGAGTAGAAGCGGTAAAAGACAATACCGTACACGGCGATCGTGATGGTCTCGACCACAATCTCAATGATGATGCAGACAAGGCTCCAGTTCTGCAAGCGACAGACAAGGTCATACTGCACCTCCTTCTCGAAGAGGCTTTTGCGCTGGTTGTCGACGCAGGACCATCCCCACATATCCTTGTTGTTAGAATTGTTTTTCGAGCCTTGCAGGGTACCAGCGGCGATGCCCCACATCACGATACTGAAGATGAAGAAACCAACGGCGAAGGCAGAGTAGTAGACGGACGTCTTCTCGGCGCGACGGTGTCCGCCCTTCCAGTACGAGTAGAAGACCCAGATGCACACCGCTAGCATGACAGATGCGATTGAGATGAGCAAGACTTGGGGCCAAATCTTCTGGTTCTCGGCCCATGGAGGCAGGTTGTTACGAGGCGGTAGCGATTTCGTCGCGTTGAAGATTGTAAATGTGGCAGACAGCATGGATATGATGATGAGCGCGCATGAGAAGTTGATGCCTCGGAGGAAGAACTTGGCTATCCGTACGCGAGCCTTGATTTTCTGGGGAAATTATCAGTCACAGCATGGCATCGATCGATCGGCAAGGTGACTTACCAAGTCTCGTGCTTGCTCTTTGTCAGTGTGAGCCTGGTCTTTCTCAAGCTGCTCCTCTTCCTTGAAGGTCGGGCTGAGCATGTTGCCCATGTCTCTGGGAGGTGCTCCTGGGGTCTTCATGGCGCTCTTCAGTGGCGACTTCATCGCCGGATAGTCGTTGTTGTCGGTGTCGGGCATCTCAACAGATTCATGCTTGTTGTGGACGTAGCCAAAGCCAACGTCCGAGACTTGTGGCTGCGCCATGAAGTGGTTTGACCGTGGTTCGATAGGAGAGTGCACAGCGGTCGCCTCGGCGAAGCGTGCGGTGCGTGGTGATCTCAGTGATGGAGGTTTAAGTGATGAGCGAGTCGCCACGGAGTCTCCGGATGATGCACGAGGCCGCGTGGAGATAACAATCTGGGCAGGTCGTTTCTTCTCTAAGTCTGACATGTTTCGTCAGATGGTTGGTCACAATGATGCCTGACGTGAGCCGGCTGTGTAGAATGTCGTCAAGGTGAACAGAGACCAGCTCTCTCGTCCTCGTAGTACAGCGATGATGGTTCACGAGAGGAGAATGAAACGTCAAGAAAGGTATGGGAGTCCAGCTGCAGAAAGAAGAGGCAGAAGGTGGATGGGCAGGAGGTGTTGAAGAGGCCGGCACTCGAGATCGGGCGCTTAGCACAGACAGGGAAGGATTGGTCCACGATATGCAATGGGCGCCACGACCGCGTGAGTGGGTGCGTGCTACATATGCAAACTGCTAGAAGACATGCACAAGACAGGAACGGATACTGACCTGCTTTCTACCGCCGTGACAGAACAGGGTTGAAGGCTTGGAAGAGGTAAGTTCGTGCGATAGGCCGCAAAGGGCGGGCGAGGTGGGATGGTTGGCGTCTATTTCCAGCACACGTGTGGTGTAGCTCTCTGCAGCTCGACTGCAGGACGGCAGGACGGAAGGCGGGCGGGCGCGTGGCCTTAAGATACTGTACTAGCAGCCAATGTGATTGTGGAGGAGGGTGGCACCAGACGATGATCTTCTTCGGCGTGTTGGGGTGAGGAACAGAAGAAGCACGACTTGCCTCTGGAGGATGAACAGAGTTGGCCATCGCCCACATACCATGGGCCCTCAGCCTCACCGCCGCTGACAAAACTTGGCTGGTTACAGTATTCTCCTACCGAGGTGGCCAAGGGTCCAGGTTGCAGTGGCCATGTGGTTTTCAATTTACTACGCGCCGGGTGGGTGATACCAGGATGAGGACGATTGGTGGTGAGTGTTCGAGCTTGCATGCGCGCCAGCGGTTTCGCAGCCACCTATCAATCGTCCAGCCAATCGCAGCTTGCTTGTGCTATTCCGAGCGCTTACAGCGCATTCCCTCGACGATCAGGCTTATATCACGTGCCAGTAGCTCGCTGTCTCACTTTGAAGCTGCCGGCAGATAAATCCGCAGCTGCAAGCAATTAGCAGTGGTGTTGCAGTCCAGACCAGATCCTTTTCCATCAGTTGTGATCGTAATGTGAAGCGACGTTCTTGTGGTGACGTCCGGAAACGCGATGGGCTGAAGTCGTGTGCACGGACATGATGTCGAAATCGAGGTTTACAGTCCTCACGCTTCAAGTTCGTATACGACCTAGGCACCAGCTACAGCTGTGTCGATATCCCTCTGTAGCGTCACCATCGGCTTGAGATATGTTCAGGAGCATGCTAGCCGCCGAGATAATATCTACGTCGCCTCCACATCTCAATATTGTGTGTGCTTTTACGATCTGCCCCAGAGATCTGAGGTGTTGTTGTTTCCCACTGAGGGTTCGTACACAAACTTGAGCGCAGCGGCTGTGCCAGACGGCAGGATAGTGGAGGGTTCGGGTTGGTGTTGTGAGGTTGACGGACAATTGCTCGAAATCGACTATTGCAAGATCTATGTACTTGCTTACGGCTCCAATTCACGCTGTACATAAGCGTCTCACTTTGGTCATGATCACCAAACATATCACGGCTCTACGGACCATCGCTGCGATCGCCTTCACTGATCGATCATCTTTTGAAGCTTACCAATGAAATGAATGTCACGAACGTGAGTTTCAAGTCTGGCAACCTGTCAAAGACCTCAGCACATCATGGAACACGTTTGCGATAGCATGCAATTGAACACAATGACAGCCACAAGCAAACAACACTCTAAACGGAAGGCAGTCGCCACTCTTCGACAACCACATCCCCTTCGACCGAGCGGCTTGAGAGACCATTCTCCAGGATGGATCAGATCATCAGAAACGGAGAGCGGAAAATCACTATGTCGTTCATCAAAGGGGTCGTTCTGAGTGAACCCCTCTTCAAAGTCTTCGTATTTTCATTTATCGTTCTTTAGCATATGTTTAATGCCTCCAAATCCTCACAGCCTTGTCCTGACCTCCGCTGCCAACACGCTCTCCATCAGGACTCCAATCCACTGCAAATACTTGATCCTTGTGCCCGGGCAAGTTCTCTGCCAGCTTGCCTGTTCGGACCTCCCACGCCTTTAGCGTTGTGTCTTTGCTGCCACTCACGAGGAGACGGCTGTCGGGGCTGAACGCCACCATGTATACTGCTCCAACGTGGCCGCGGAGTGTGTGTAGGTACTTGCCGTCATTTGCGTTCCAGAGCTTGACGTGGTTGTCGAAACCGGCGGAGGCGATGGTGGTGCCGTCAGGCGAGAATGTGACGTGGTTGACTTGCTTCTGGTGGCCGATGAGACGTGCGAGAGGCTTGGTCTGCTGGCTGGGCGCCCAAAGGTAAATTGTGCAGTCGTCAGAGGCAGTTACGAGGCGCTCAACACCACCTGCGGGTGCGGTGGCGGCATCGTAACGGGCCTTGGCTTTGGCGCGCTTTTCCTCGATGCTGTCTGGTACTTCCTTCTTGCCTTTGTGATCATGATAACCTGTACGGAGTACGTGGTCCGTGGAGAGAGCCAAGTGGTTGACCCAGTGGGCGTGTGAGGAGAGTGTGTGTAGAAGACTTCCGGTTTTGGCGTCCCAGAGCTTGACTGTGCGGTCATGCGAGGCAGTGTAGATTGTTCCGTGCTCACCAGCTCCTCCCCATTTGACGCAAGAGACGTTGGCTTTGTGGCCTGTCAAAGCCATGTCTGTGTGGTGGCTGACTGCATCCCAGATGCGGACTGTGAAATCACGGCTGGCGGAGGCAAGGCGTGGGCGGCCGGTTTCTCTCAGATGGTAGGGCTCCCAGCACATGCTTGTGATCCATTTTGTGTGTCCCTTGAGAGGACTGCCGAGGGCCGCACCCTTTACGGGGTCCCATAGGCGCACCGTGTTGTCCATGCTACCAGTGGCAAGGATGCCATCGTCTGGTGACCAGGCTACTGAAAGTACCCAGCCAGTGTGTCCCTTGAGTGTGTGCATAGGAGTTCCAGTGTCACAGTCCCAGATTCTTGCGGTGTTGTCGCCACTGCCCGTCGCCAATCTGCTTGAGCTGCCCGGTGAGAAGGCTGTCGTCAAGATGCTCTCGCCATGTCCACTGATGCTCGCTGAACATCTTGTCACCGCCTTAACCTTGAACACCGCCTCTGCACGACAAGGAATATCTAGCTGCAATTCTGTCGTAACCTTGCCGTCCAAGTATGCCTTGATAATGTCTTTTTGGTCGAACTCGCCCTCACCGATGGGGTTGTAGAAACGGTATGGTAGTCTTTCTGACGGGTCTGTGTGGCCAAGTAGGCTGTTGAGGAGGAGCGAAAGATTCTTTGGGTCGAGATCTGCCAGCGAGACAGTCACGACAGGCCCGTGGGCCTCACCAGTGTCGGCATCTTTGAACTGGATCTTTGTGAGACCCTCTGGCGCTGGGGCAGGAGCGGCGACCTGCTCGCGCGCCACCAAGCTCGCTGCCAACTTCTGTCGCTTAGACGGGGGAGGAAGGACTGTCGCCATGATTAAGAGTGTCGAAAGGGTATGTATGGTGTCTGGTGTTGTAGCTACAGACTCCGGCGCAAGAAGTGGTCGAAGGGTCGTGGCCCAACTTTTTTGGTCTCCCCGCAAAAGCCAAAGGACGAAAAAAACATGTGATTCTGGCAGCCAGCCCTTGGACTTATGCGACATTCACCTTGATTACCACAAATACGATTACTGGAACGAAGTTGATTGTGTGAGAGTCGCAGAAACAGTTGCATTATCTGGACAGCTTTGCATGCAAATCAATTGAAGGCCGCAACCGCGAGTGGAAGAAACCACACGACAGCGCGCCAAAATGTCGAACTCTATGAAGGCTGGAACCAAGACGACCTTCGATGTTGCCGCAGTAATTGCACCGATCTACAATGGCGGCGCTGTGTGTGTCAGTGAGGATGGCCAGATTCTTGCTACGGTCCTTGGAGAAGAGGTGATCTTATCTTCTCTCACGACTGGACAAGTGCTTGCGCGCATTGAAGGCGATGGCGAGCAAGTAACAACACTGGCATACACTGGAAGCCATATTGCGGTCTGCTCAAGATCGATGTCAATGCGCCTGTACGCACTGCAACCTTCCGACGATCTGGACGAGACCCTCGAACCCAAGCTCCTAAGGACTGTGAAACCCCATGCAGCACCAGTTGTTACAAGCGCGGTGGACTCGACTGGCTCGCTGTTGGCGACTGGAGGTGCAGACGGAATTGTAAAGGTCTGGGACATCAGAGGCGGCTTCGTAACACATACATTCCACGGACACAGCGGCGTTATCTCTGCGTTGCACTTCTTCCAAGTGGAAGCATCAGAGGAGCAACCTAGCAAGAGCAAGAAGCGAAAGAGCAGGCAACAGGATGAGGCACAAGACGAGACTGCAGACGAGGCGACCATTGGATACAGGCTGGCATCTGGTGGTGAGGACGGCAAGGTTAGGGTGTGGGACCTGCATAAGCGCAAAGCTGTCGCAACTCTCGACTCACACGTTTCAGTGGTCAGGAGCTTGGACTACTCTCCAGAACAGAAGCTACTGCTCTCTGGTAGCAGAGATAAGACTGTTATTGCTTGGGATGCGCCTACATGGAAACCAAAGGCGACTGTGCCAGTACTGGAGGTGGTCGAGAGCGTTGGATTTGTTCAGGGCGGCGCATACTTTTACACAGGTGGCGAAACCGCAAGACTACGAATCTGGAGCGTGGAAGCTGGTGGCGAGATCACAGAGGAGCAGGAGCCCGGCTCAGAGATTGAGGCTATTGTGCAGGTTCTACACCACCCAGGCCTGCCTTTCGTGCTCACAGTCCATGCGGATCAGACGCTCATCCTACGCTCACTAGAGCCCTTGGAATCACGACCCAACCGGAAAATCGCCGCGTTGCCTGTCATACGTCGCATCTCGGGCACACACGACGAAGTCATTGACTTGGCTTACGTTGGAGCAGAGCGTAACCTGCTTGCCCTGGCGACTAATCTTGAGGACATTCGTCTCGTCTCTCTAGAGACTGGATCTTCTTCTTCTTCTTCAGGGTCAAAACCATACTTCGGTGCCGATGTGGCATTGCTGAAGGGCCACGACGATATTATCATCACACTCGACACCGATTGGTCAGGTCACTGGCTCGCAACAGGTGCAAAAGATAACACAGCTAAGCTCTGGAGACTCGACCCTGCCAACGACTCGTACGAGTGCTATGCGACTTTCACAGGCCATGCCGAGAGCGTTGGAGCTGTAGCACTTCCAAATGGTGCACCTCCGCTCGGTTCAAAAGCATACAACAATCCTCTCGAACACCCTCCCAAGTTCCTCATCACTGGTAGTCAGGACAAGACTATCAAGCGCTGGGACATTGGTACCCAGGGAAAGGCAGCTCGCGCCAACTACACACGCAAAGCACACGACAAGGATATCAATGCCATCGAAGTCTCACACAACACCACCACACCACTCTTCGCTTCTGCATCACAAGATCGCACCGTGAAGATCTGGGACGTCGAAGCTGGTGAGACCATCGGTGTGTTGCGCGGTCACAAGCGTGGTGTCTGGTCAGTTGCTTTCGCGCCAATCGATATGCCTGCTTTGACTATTTCAAGCGAAGGTGGCGGAGCAAGCAGTGCGAAGGGTATGGTCGTCACAGGCAGTGGTGACAAGACTGTACGTGTGTGGAGTTTGACCGACTACAGCTGCTTGCGAACATTCGAGGGACATGTGAACAGTGTGCTGAAGGTCGTATGGCTGCCACCACCTCCCAAGCAAGCTAAGAGTGACGCACGCAGAGGTATCCAAGTTGCAAGTGCTGCCGGTGACGGTCTTGTGAAGGTCTGGGACGCACAAAGTGGCGAGTGTGCTGCAACCCTCGACAACCACATCGACCGTGTGTGGGCGCTTGCAGTGAAGCCAAAGCCTCTTCTCTCGGAAGCCGAGCAGAAGAGACTCGCTTCCAAGGACTCGGATATGGCGGATGCGGACGAGGAAGATGCGGACGATGACCAGGTCACACTTATCTCTGGTTCAGCAGACAGCACCCTCACTTTCTGGAACGACACCACAGCCTTTACGGCACAGCAAGCAACTACACAAGCAACAGCCCGCATTGAGCAAGACCAAGAACTCCAAAACCACATTCGCGCTAATAACTATCGCGAAGCCATTGTGCTCGCACTCCAACTCAATCACCCTAAGCGACTACTTGACCTGTTCGCCAGCGTCGTGAACGGTGTCCAGGACCCGTCATCGGTATCTGGCAACGCAGAAGTTGACGAGGTCCTCACCGGCCTCAGTGATGCACACATCTGGGCTCTGCTACGCCGTCTTCGCGACTGGAACGCAAATGCCCGCACGCACAACGTGGCGCAACACGTCCTCTACACTTTGCTCCGACTCCATCCCAAAGAGCGCCTCCTGAACGTCCGTCGCCCTAGGAAGAACGCAGCTCCTAAGATCGAAGATGTCAACGGAGATCTCGCAGGCGCGCTCGGCAACCTCAGCACCGAGGAGAAGAACAAGGAGAGCGTCAAAGACGTTCTTGATGGACTGAAGGCCTACACCGAGAGGCATTATGCCAGACTGGACAAGATGGGCGAGGAGAGATTTGTGTTGCTCTGGGCGCTGCAACAAATGGATGGCGTTGCTGCCGGCGGAGCTCTGGATGGTACGCCGAACGAGGACATCATGATGCTGGAGTAGGAATTTGCAAGAGATGCGGAGGATGGGTATGTAAAAAGAGATACGATGATTTCCTGTAAGATCTGGCTAAAGCTTTTGCGAGGAAGCTGAACAATTATACACCAAAGTGCTTCTTGCAGGTTCATGCTTAAGCAATACCGTGCTCACTTTTACCAGAGAGGCTCCGTGTCTTCGAACTATTTCTTGACGTTCTGGCACGTTCTAACAGAACATCGTCAGACTTCTTGATGAATTGAGCCTCCACCGCAATATGCCCATCACCTCATGAGAAACAAATCGAACATTCGAGCAATAGCTTGAAGCTCACAGCTCTAGCTCGGTACATGTATATGAACATGAGGTTGCTTCTGGCAAACAACGATCGAACTTCTCAGCGGTTCGCTTTCCAGAAGCACGCTTCCTTTCCCGTCTTTGATAGTCCACATCCTACTAAATGGCTTCCCTAGAGCTCGCTGCAGGTGCTTCTGGCAGATGCCCTAGAAATCCACAGTTCCCACTGGAAAGAATATTAACCTGGCCGTGGCCCTCAGGATCTAACGTTTTTCTTCATCTTCCACAGCCCGACAACCTAGCACAGCATGAGATAGCAAAATGGCATCCATCAAGAGATCCACGCCTCGTGGCTCATGGTTATCCTTCGGCACTCACATGTTGCTCACTCTACTCACCTTATGCCTGTTCCTTCAGATCCTACGCCTGCTCACCTTCACCTCTGCCACCCCGATCAACCATCTGGCACACCTTCGCGATGATTCTGCATCCAACGACGCCTCCATGTACCCGGGCGTAATCGACTCCAGCATCAATCCAAGCGAATTCTCCAAACGTGACCTTGGCGACAGTCTCATGGATTTTGGTAACAAGATAATGAGCATCTTCGAGCCTTCGGACAAGACAAAAACTCCTGTCGAAGCTGTGTCTGAACATGCTTATGATGAACTCAAACACCAGATACCCTTCAAGGAGCTCAAGGAAGCTTTCGAGAAGAGTTATGGCAAGATGCCGCACAGTGGCAATGAAAAGGCCGATGATGATGTGTGGATCCGAGATCAAATCGAGAACGTGATCCCGGAGCTCAAGAAGAAGTATGACAAAGCCAACAAGTCAGACTCGGCTTCGAAACACCACGAACGCAACCCTGCAGAAGACATCAAGGCGATGTTCAACGATGTTGGCAACAAGGTCAGGGATGTCTTCATTTCTAACGGAAACCAACAGGGTCCTGTCGACTTTGTGTCTGAGTACGCTTAGGATAGAACCTATCACCACATTCCTCTCGACTGGCTCAAGGATCGTTTCGAGAAGAGCCACGAAGCAATGAAGCACGGTAACAACCAGACGACAGACACAGAATGGGTCAATGATCAAATCGACAATGTGTTCCCCCAGCTCAAGCAAATGTACGATGAAGCCAATAAGAACAATTCTGCCTCTAAACACCACGAACGCGACACAGGCAACAAACCGCGACCATTGCCATGGACCCCTGAATTCTTCACTGATCCCCATTTCTTCCCATTTCCAATGTCACCAACCCCAAACATCACCGACGAGCTCAAGACTTCACTTGGAGACGCCTTCAACCAATGGCGGGCTAGCATCGCCGGAGGCACCAATGCAAGCTGCAGCGATGGACTCTCGCAACATGCGTCAAAGCCGATGCAATTAATCCCGCAGGGGACCCTAATCCGATGGATAAGCACAAAGAAATTGTCGAGGCATGCATCAAAAGTCTGATCGACGCCCCAAGCTGCTTGGCGAGATATCAGGGTAAAAACGTCTTGAAGCCTTACCTGGCCGAGCTTGCCGACACAGGCAAGATCAGGGACCAGGACGGCAAAATCCAGAAGTTCTACAAACGCATGATCATCGATGCCAGAGCTCTTGTCACTTCTAAGTTAGCCCTCGACCTGTATTCCAAGGAAGTACTGGCAACGGCGTACAAGAAGTTCAAGGAAGACCTTGCTATCCATTCGGACATGTCCTGCCCCCTGACGAAGGAGAACGCATGCGAAAACTCCACGCTTGCAGGTGCAGCTGGGTCAGATGTCACGAAGCACGAAGAGCGTCAATGGCTGCTCAAAACGTGTATCGTTTTCATTAGTTGGCATCCGAATTGCCTCCAGAGATACGAGACGAAGGACTTCATCAAGCCTTTTCTCCAGGAGCTCGCTGATAGCGGCAAAATCGTTGGATATGTACCCGGTACTTCCGAGCCCGGAAACTCGACTGGCAACATCGCCACTGGTCAGGCGCCCGATGTCCACAAGAACGTTATTGCAGCACTGCGCGACTCTATTTTCGGGGCTCCGAACCAGAATAGCACCTTGGCACCTGTTTGAGACTCTCGTGATCCAGTGCTTTTCGGCAAGTTCGGTCGTCAGGTCACACTTGGTCTATCAATGATTGCAGAATGTCTGTATCGGGACAGAAAGCGATGCATGTGCTTTTCACCTCTATCTTGCAAATTTGACTACAACCCTCCGCGATCGGCTGGGCATGAGAGCCATGAGCGCGATCGTGCATGAGCTGGCTTTCCTTTTACCACAAGCTAGGAAATGTACGATAGACTGAAATTGAATTGATTCCAATGATTGTTTCCAGAGTCAGGCGTTGTTTGACCCGCGAAGTGATATCAAGCATAGGTTAACCAATGTACACGAAAAAGCACATCACTAGCCTCACTGTCCAAGAGCAAGTGGTATAATCCGAATACACGCATGAACTGATCGGAAAAGTAACCAAGCTGCGCAGGAAGGCGAGAAATGCTCACGGGAATCACAAGACTCATCACACAACACAATCACAGTGAAAACACCAAACAAGAGAGAAAGGCACACAATAAAAGTATAGAACAACGCACTTATTCCATATCATCCTAATCTATACTAGCACACAGAGACAGCAGTAACACAGTAACAGCCGAAGTACGCAAAGCATTCAGTCAATCAGCAGCGAGGAAACCCAAACCTCAAAGACCATCCATGATCGCTCTTCAAGGTTGACCTTTTTGCCCTCACCGCCCCATGGCAAGTAAGTTTTTTTTGGTTTTGTTGGTTTTGTTTGTGATCGTCAACATGAAAAAGAACACCCTGTCGCAATGCCAATCACCCAGTGTCATCGCGCCCGGCCTTCATTGGGAAAGAAAGGCTCAAGCACTTTTGTAAAAAAAGACTTTTCCCGAAATGCCACCTTTTGGATTTTCGTGTTCGGTCGCCAGTTCGTGCCCGCAGGTCGGAAAAAGAAAAGATCTATCGAGGTATCATCTGGAGAGAGAAAAAAGCAGGATCGCGTCTTCGCTCGCTCATTAAAGTAACCTAACCGGAAGACGAGAAGATGCGCAGAAGCTCAAGGCCTTGTAGTGGTCGATTCCTAGAGAGTCGTCCTGCACCCGGCTGCCGGATGGGTGACGACCCTCCAATAAAGCCCCAAGAGCCGCCGCGCAAAACGTATCTCTTCCTCGGTTTTGTTTTCGTTCCGCAAGCAAAGCCGCAAATAACGCCCAAGTTGTGGATGATCAACGTATGCAGAGTTCGCTTTTGTGTTGTTGTTGGAGAGCAGGTGTATTAAGCAGGCGCGCTCTCGCTCCTGAAACCAGCTGTCGAAAAACCAGATGATCGTAAACCGGTCGTAATGCGCGTAGGTTCATCCGCAGCGAGGCCATGTAACCCGAGAGGCCATATGCGAGAAAACCAGAACGCACTGAGCCCAGTGCAGAATGCCAACCCTCCAACGCCGATGCTATGCAGTCAGGCCGGAAAGTTGACGAAAGTCTATCATGCTGATTTGATAACCGAGTGGAAGCGCACGCTTGATCGCAAGTTCAAAGAAAAACGCCGAAAAGAGAAAGGAGAAGCTGATGCTCAGCGCAGCAGCGGAGCCGAGTATGGCTTGGCCGAAGAGGCGCTGAGGTTCTACCACCAGCTGGAGGGGCCGCTCGGGTTGCCGTAGCCACCGCCACCACCCATGCCACCACCCATGCCAGGGCCGGCACCGTAGCCGGAGCTGCCGCCCATGCCACCACCCATGCCCATACCGCCAGCGTATCCAGGGCGCTGTCCGCCACCGAAGGTACGGACGTCACGAGTAGCAGCCTGGCCACGGCCACGTCCACCACCGGAGCGGCCACCACGTCCGCCACCGAATCCACCACCCTCACGGGCGATGCTCTCGAGGAAGCCAGGAACCTCCTGGTTAGCCTCCTTGAGCAGGTCGATGAGCTCACGCACGACACCGCGGTTGCCACGGTTGAAGAAGGCGGTGGAGACACCAGTGTTTCCGGCACGACCAGTACGACCGATACGGTGGACGTAGTCGTCAATGTCGGTGGGGAGGTCGTAGTTGACAACGTGCTTGACGTTGGGGATATCGAGACCACGGGCAGCGACGGCAGTGGCGACGAGGATCGGGGCGCGTCCAGAACGGAACATCTCAAGGGCACGCTCACGCTCACGCTGAGTACGGTCACCGTGAATGGAGGTGGCGGGGAAGCCCTGGTTGATGAGGAAGTCGGAGAGGGTGTCGGCCATGCGCTTGGTCTCGACGAAGATGAGAGTCAAACCAGCGCCGTGAGTGTGAAGAATGTCGAGCAGCACACTACGCTTGTCGGGGTCCTCAACGTACTCAATCTTCTGGGTGATGTTCTCAGAGGTGGAACCGACACGACCAACGGACAAGAAGATGTAGTCGCTCAAGAAGTCGCGAGCAAGCATCTGGATGTCACGGGGGAAGGTGGCGGAAAACATGAGAGTCTGGCGGCCGTTGGTGGGAGGCATGTCCTCACCCTCGACGATACGACGAATTTGGGGCTCGAAACCCATGTCCAGCATGCGGTCAGCCTCGTCGAGAACCAGGTATTTGATGTTCTGGAGAGAGATGCGGCCACGCTCGATCAAGTCGACGAGACGGCCAGGGGTGGCGACAAGCAAGTCACAGCCACGCTCGATCTGGCGGAGCTGGGAGCCAATGTCGGCACCACCATAGACGACGCAAGGGCGGACCCATGAACGGTAGGCGAACTTGCGGGCCTCGTCGAAGATCTGGGAGACAAGCTCACGGGTGGGAGCGAGGATGAGGGAGGTGGGGTAAGCCTTGCGCTGACGAGCAAAGCCAGTCTGAGCCGGAGCGTTGCCGCTTGGACCGTGCTGGAAGGCCTGGGAGAGGATGGGGAAGAGGAAACCACCAGTCTTTCCGGAACCAGTCTGGGCGCAAGCCATCAAGTCACGGCCACCCATGACGATAGGGATGGAGTACTTCTGGACAGGTGTGGGGACGTTGTAACCAGCGAGCTTGATGTTGCCGATAAGGTGGTCATCGAGAGGGGGGTTGGTGAAGGTCGTGACGGGCTCAGGAACGCCCTCACCGGAAGCCTCAACGGGGATGTCGTCGTAGTTTGCGAAGTTGATACCAGTCACCGACGGGACACCAGCTTCCTTGGGCTCACCGAAGAGGTCGCGCTCGATGCGAGGGTTGTTGGGGCCGGGCACGTGCTTGCCGTCGACCCAGCGTCCGTCTCCTGATCCACCAGGCTGGCGTCCAGCACCGCCGCCGGGAGCGCCACCGCCGTAGGCGTTGCGGTCAAATCCACCACCAGCGCGAGGGCCGGGAGGGCCACGAGGCTCGAAGTTGGGAGCGCCGCCCCAGTTCCCGCCGCCGCCGCGAGCAGGTGCGCCGTAGCCGCTGATTTGTGTTAGTTTTTGTTCACAGCTCATAGATATGGGTAGGACGTACTTGGCTTGAGCACCAGGAGGAGGGCCGAAGCCGTTGGGACCACCCATAGGAGGAGGACCGTCGAATCCAGCAGGCGGGCCAGGTGCAGGGCCGCCGCGCGCGCCTCTCATATGAGGAGGGATGTAGGCCGAGCGACCTTGGCCGTAGCCACCGTTCTGCTGACCGGGCTTGGGAGCGTGCTGGGACTCCTGCAGGCTGAGGTTGTTCATGTTGAGTTGGTCGGCCATGATTGCGATGTTGTCGGATGGGCAAGGTGTGGTTTTGTTGTTTGTGGTACGGAGTGTCGGATTGTTGTTGTTATGTAAGTGTTTGTGCGGAGGCACGTGCGTCGTCTCGTACAAGGAACGCTTGCAAAGAGACACAGAAGATGGGTTTTTGAGGGGAGATGTGGTATTTCGGGAGGTGGTGAGGGAGCGGAGTGTAGAAGGGAGCGTTGGCAGAAATTCTCGCTGGTGATGAGCAGGAGCAGCGGACGGCTGGCGAACAGGGTCGTGCCGTAGTCTCGATTAGGCTAAGCGCGGTGCAAGAGAGTTCGAAGTGAGACTTCTTGTGATGGGTGGCGCATGTGATTGTCGTTGTGAGTTGAGTTTAGCATGACCTCGAGTACTTCATATAGTGATTGCACTCGGCTGCTCTCGATAAACAAATCACCACGTATTCATGGTATACGTCTTCTCATTCACAATCCCAAGTGAGCCCCCTTGGCAGTCGAGCGCCCCACTCTTTATCTTCCACGCTTCCACACGAGTCGATGTTCAACGGTGATGTCACATTATTAGCCGTTGCCAGACAGCAATTCGTTAGAAACACTTCACTGGCACACAAATGATGGTTTGCTTTCACTTGACAATAGACTGGAGAAATCAGCCGCTGCACTGCAACAGACCAACCTCCACGACGCCCATGTGGCAAATGCTCAACAAGCCTCAGTCGAAACCGTGATACATCTAATCTTATATAATCATCATCTAAGCTCCAACCTTCTCATAGACGCCCTTCCCTCCAGTCCTGTGACGAGTCGCAAATGCCTTGATGAAAGCAACGCAAGCGGCAACAATCACACCGCCCAGCAAAAGCTTCACAACAAGGCTCAAGCCCTCATCGGACACACTTTCAGACTGGTGAGAAACAGGCTTCTCAGAGTCAGAAGCAAGCCTTTCCTTTTCGTTCACAGTCGTCTCCGCAGGAGCTGCTGCACCTGCTCCCACAACCACCCACTCGTCGTCCAACGAAACGGTCGACCCGGCTTTGCCTTCCAAGCCTAAAAGAGCAGAAACGCAAGTGTCAGCCTAGTCATCGTTCCTCCTTGCGAGCAGTAAGAGCAACGACGCACAAGCACCGACACCCCGTCTCATGTCAACTCAACAGGCAAGGGATACGCGTGTGGGGTGTGCAGGAAAGCAATGCTGCTAAGGAGTCTAGAGTTCCGCGCGTGTACCTTCTTCAGGCACCTCGAGCTCGCCGCTCTTGGCGATCTTGACTGCCTTGGCCGGCTTGTCGCCAGAGCCCTTGGGCACGTTCTCGATCTTGTCGATGATCTCGAAGCCCTCGAGGACCTCGCCGAAGACAACGTGCTTTCCGTCGAGCCAAGAGGTGATGGCGGTGGTAATGAAGAACTGAGATCCGTTGGTGTCCTTTCCGGCGTTGGCCATGCCTGTAGAAGATGTTTGTCAACAATTTGTTCCTTGTGGCATATCTAATGATATCCTAACTTACTCAAAAGGTACTTCTTGGTGTGCTTCAACTTGAAGTTCTCATCGGGGAACTTGTTGCCGTAGATGCTCTTGCCGCCAGTGCCGTCGCCCTTGGTGAAGTCACCGCCCTGGATCATGAATTGCTTGATAACACGGTGGAAGTTGGAGCCCTCGTAGCCGTAGCCCTTCTCGCCGGTAGCAAGGGCACGGAAGTTCTCAGCAGTCTGCGAGAGAAGCAATGATTAGCTCGAAGTGACACATCATTCAAGACTCGACACCAAGGCTCACCTTGGGGACAGTCTTGCCGTAGAGACCAAGGACAACACGTCCAAGGTCCTCGTCGCCATGCTGGATGTCGAAGTAGACCTTGTGGGTGATCTTGGGTCCCTTGCCAGCTGCCTCGGCAGTCTGAGCGAAGTAGACGAAGGTGAAGGTCAAGATGACCAGCACCGAGAGGAGGACACGCTGAATGCTCGCCATTGTTGACAGTGTTAGCTTGTAGCAGTGGGAAGTGCAAGAGATGTAGTAGCAGAGCAGGAGGAGAACACCTGGCCAGCGAAAGGTGGGACAATGCAGCTAGGCTAGGCGAGCAGAATGTGGAGTAACGCAATCGAGAGCTTGGACTTTTTGGCCCTGGATTTGAGGTTGGAATGTGCCGAGTCACGTGTTTGTGCTTGAGGGACTGGAAGTTCAGCATCTCTTTTGGGACTGGAAGTTCGGCGGAGACGGAAGCGCGATTCGAGGAACCAGCACAAGCACAAGCATAACGACGACGACGAGCAACACCACTTCACACCACTCTATCACCACCTCCGCAAATCACCCGCAAACATGGTACGCCAAACTCCCCAATTGCAATCCCGCGCCCACCCCCAAAAACTAACCCCCCCTCCCACAGCCCTTCATCTTCGGCGTCAACTTCCTCGAAGGCGCCCTCGTCACCCGCTCCCTTAAATCGTTCTACGGCCTCGGCCCCCAAGCCTGCACGCAACTGATGTCCAAATTCCACATCCACAAGACCGCGCGCGTAGGCAGCCTGGGCGAAAAGCAAATCACCAGTCTCGCGGGTGAACTGGCCGACATGACGCTGGAATCAGACCTGAAAGGACAGATGCAGAACAACATCAAGAGACTGAGAGACATGGGAACGTACAGGGGCAGGAGGCATGCGATGGGATTGCCGGTTAGGGGCCAGAGGACGAGGACACAGGTGAGTTTTTGGCTAGGCTTTTGTGAGATGTGGGATTGGGTGGGTTTTATGGACGATTTGCTGACACGGATAACGACAGATTATGACGGCGAGGAAGTTCAACCGCACAGACAGGATGAGATAGGTCCTGATGGCCGTTTTTCCTTCCTTGTTTTTATCTCTCACGCCTTGCATGTTGCCAGGCTGAGCCGGCTCGGCGCACGGGATGCATACACCACTGTAAAAGATACCAATGTACAAAAGAACAATTTCAAAAGAATGGATAAACCTGTGGTGGAGAGATGTTGCCTGTTCTATGCTTGATCTGGAGAATTGATGTCTTTGGGAATAATAAAAGGCAGAACTTCGTTTACAACATTTCGAACGCCTCTATACGACATCTCAACACATCCGAATTACTCAGCACTGGATCAAACTCGAACATGAAAAGTCGGCGCAGGAAAACGCTCTCATATCTGATTTGCTCATTGTATTTGCTAGGACTCTCGTAATCTTCTATTGCGCATTCAGGACCAGCCCGACATCTATCATAAGTCAATGACAAAAATTAAAAAAACCCACAGGCTCTAAGCTCTGCCCCAACCATCCACGCAATGCCGCTATGCTAACAGAAGTTGGAGAAGTAAGCCAACATAAATGCTCAAAGCCGCTGTACCCGCATCAAAAATCGAAGAATCACGCGCTCGCGAGAGCAATGACTCTTCCCGTCTCCCAATCCTCTACTTCAAACAATCGACAAGGAACCCCATGAACTCGAAAGGAAAAAAAAGTAGGAAGCTCAAGTCGTCGACATCATTCGTTCGTCATCCGCAGGCAAGAAGTCACAAGGCTGTTTCTCAAGTGACCACGCGCGCTGCCAACATTCAGGGAGGTGTGCACCTGCGATATCGAGTCAGAATTAGGCTTCCTTAGGCAACAGTACATCCGACGAGACGACTATAAAGCCAGGCCGCGTCACGACCACATTTCGACTTACCAGAACAAATTCAAGTGCCTGGATCGCGAGGTTGCGGATCTTTCTTTCCGCCAGGGTCCCTCGGTTGGGGGCCGCGACTGTGTCGGCCATTGCCCGGGTCTCGAGGCCATGGATCTCTTGGAGGTGGTGGGCCTTTGAAGGCGAAGCTGGCGCCCATTGACGAGCTGTACATGTGCCTGGTATCGCCGTCGCGTGGCTGTATGGGTTGCTTTGGGCCAGGACGCTGTGGACGGGAGGCATGGCTGGCGTTGCGAGACCGTGTGTAGGATGCTGAAGACATGCTGCTGCTGGTTGGTGATGTGGCTGGGCAGGCAGGGGCGAACATCATGATGGGCTGTCGGTGCTGAAGGCCTTGAGGTCGTGACCAGGTCGTGTCAGCAGACGGTGGGGTGTTTGTGAAAGCGTTCGGAAGCGGCTTGTTGTGCTGCAGGTGCAAGTTGTTGGACGACAAAAAGTACGGCGTCAATGCGTTTATCGGTCTGGTGTTGAGTGGTAGTAGTCGAGATGGTAGGTGTTCAATGCGTTGGTGATTGTAATGTGGTGGCAAGAAGCATGAAACAGAACCATTGCGGCGTACATATATATTCACCTAGCACAATGTGTAACTCAAGGGCGAGACAAAAAGTTAGGCACCAACAGGGCGAAGCGGTGGCCTCAGAGCAAGAGGTAAAACGTGATTCACCAGGCGGCCCCCAAGCAGAGCCGCACTGCCAGACCGGAGAAAGCAAGACCCACGGCGAAGACCGCAGTCAGTCCAGTCAGTCATTGCAATAGCTCAGCAATTCGCAGGCAGAAACAGCGGCCTCTGATGAGCGTAGGTCGAATAAACGGCCAGTATAGACTGGCCCCACATGCCGGGCAACACACGCTAGACCGCATGGTGAGAAAGGTGAGAAGCAGTACAGGACGACTGCCTACATCGTGACGAAGATTAGGACCAGGTCGAGCCGGGAACCCGAGGATTAACTTTCGAGCACGATCGCCTGTGCTGGAAATGACTCCAAAGGCTCCCTCGACCGCGGCTCAGCTGTCTTTCATCGTTGTTCGCAAGCAGGCAATCATCCAACCAGACGCGTTAAAGTGAGGTTGAAGTGGCAGTGACAGTGCGCACAGACATGTGGCAGCCTGGTGGATGCCCCAGGTTGGCCCTTGGCCGGATAACTAGGCAGAAACGAGCGACCGCAGTGGAAGAGTCACGTTCAGCCCATGGAAGTGAAGTTTGGCCTTAGCATCGATGGCGCCGGGGGTGAGGCGGGATGATGATGAAGGTTGATGAGATGTGAGTGCGAGTTGTGAGGTCGACGTCGACCTGTGACCATCTTCAGCCTCCATCTGTCAATCAATTGCGGGGCTCGCGGGGCAGGCGTATTCGGCACGCGCGATTGCTGCCTCCCGAGGCTTCGGAGAGAGCGTGTACCAATGTCTGTATCCAATGTCTGCATCACATTTGATAGGTTGCAATCGATGCAAGGTACATCAATCCCTCGACAAGGAAGTCGATTGATTATTGCCGTCTACTTTTCTTGAGAATCAAACCTCGGTGTCGACGACTCCAACGGTCACTCCGCGAAACCTCTCTAACCACTCAAATGTCTCTCCCTCACCTGACCGCAGCTGTGACTCGACTTCCCACCGGCGGCCTCTCTCTGCGCCTTGTCCGAAAGCACCTCGAAAAATCTCGCGCATTCGCATCTTCTCCCTCAAGACCGCCTTACCCATCAAACCTTGCCCTTCGAACAGCCACTCCCCAAAGGCAATCGATGCGCCTCACAGAACACGAGAAAGAAGGACCCACCCTTGCACAGCCCTGAAATCCTTCAGAGCCTCACTACACTAACCAAACTGTCCCGTCCCACTCTGACGTACAGAACATGTGTTGGAGTTCCCTCGATCCAACACCGGCTAAGACGGCCGAGTAGCACTAAAGTCTGTCTATCTGTTCTGTGTCTCGTGCGCCGAGTGACAGGGATCCTCAGCGCGGATGGACGAACCGTGGCCTGTGCGCGCCAGCGTAAGTGATGTAGGTGTCACAGGTGTTGTGACCCGGCTTGGCTGGGCGTGGCTTGGTAGTTGTTGGGTGGCTTGAGGGTTTAACGGTGTTGGAAGGATCGTTGCTTCGCCGTTTGTCGTGCTTCAGCCCTGGGAATTCCGAGGTGATTGTGTTTTCGTTGGCCGAAGGGGTTTTGAATGCTGGCCGGAGGGCTGAGACGTGCCCTCGCGGATCTGAGCTGAGGCTCAAACTGTTTCGATTTCCGTCTCGCCTGCCTGCCTGCCTGCTTGCATCTAGCGAGTCACTCGACACTATGCTCACGATGCTGGGACCTTGTCCAGCTTTTCCAGTTGACCGCTTCGCTTCTATCATCCACGAACCTGAAATGTGTATGTGCTTCAGTTCTTTCAGCAGTGAAATCTTCAATTGTCCCAAGCCAACATTTCCTACCAGGGACCCATGTTCTGCCCTTCGTTATACTTTTGGTGATCATGTTCGTGCACTCGCCAACCCTTAAACCTTGCCATTGCGCAATCCCAATCCTATACAGTTCCAAATCTCAATCCCGATCCCAATCCCAATCCTAAGCAATCCCACTCCTATGCAATCCCACTCCTACACAAAACGCCGCAAAGGATCGAGGAACAGAGAACGTTAGGCCGTACCACTGGCACGGTACATGCACGCTGCAGCGCCGAACTCACAGGCATGTGTGGCTTGTACGATGCCACCGATTACGCAGAAATGAGGCTAGAGAGTGACGACGAAATTATGCAAGCCCCTTCAACGAACGACTTGTGCATGTTGTGAACAACAGGTAGAAAGCATTTTGTGTTCTATACAGAGCGAATCGAAGAAGAACAAAGGGCCCCAGAGACCGCGTACTTCCCACACACACACACACAGCCAGCCCGCCCAATCTGCGCTTTTGTAAAAAGGTAGCCTTCCCGAACCCCCGCTGGAGAGTCTTTGAACTCTTATAATCGGACAATACCCATACACTGAACAACCCCAACTAGCTCACTCGCTCACCCCTTCACTCGTCAGCCATCGTCTCATCCTCATCCTCCTCGCTCTCATCCGCATCAACCTCCCCCAGCAACTCACGATCCTCCTCGTCCAAATCCCCACCACCGCCATCTCCATCGTCCTGCTCCTCAACAACCTCATCCTCCATCTGTACATCCGCATCCACATCCGCATCCACATCAGCATCCACATCTTCCACAGGTTCCACCTTGGCTTTAGCCTTACCCATACTCTTCCGCTGCTTCGGCGCAATCTTCCTCACGACAGGGACAACAGGCTCGTCGTCCTCAGCACCGTCAAGCTCCGGATCCCACGTCGTGCTCGGCCGTCGCTCGTACAGTAGACCGCTGGCCTGCCTGCTGCGACTGCGCAGGATAGCAGTGGCCGGAAGAGCGGCTTCCTGCCATCTGTCCAAGCGCCGCGAGCAGCGTCGTAGCGCTCTGGCAAGAGCCTTAGCTTCCTCTCCCAGATCCGAGGCCTCATTTTCCACGCGCACGAAACCCGCGAGCACAGAGCGAGAACGGCGCCAGTCTGCATCATCAGTACCGTTCTGCGCTTCTTTCGCCTTACGCCAGTCGTCGTCTTTGTCGGAGCGGTCGCGGCCTTTGCGGGCGCGAATCATTTCCTCTTCGGAGTCGTAGTCTGTGGGCATGAGCTTGATGCGCTTCCAGGCGCGCAAGAAAGCGCCTTCTTCCTCGCGCTTTTCGCGGGCGCGGATGTGGATTTTGCGGATGCGGCGGTCGAGGGTGTAGTCGATTTGCTGTCTGCGGTGGTTGATGAGGGCGTTTTGGTGTTGTGTTACACCACGGTGGCGTTTTTGTGCTTGGTATGATGGTGTTGGTACGTGGTCGCCGGTGTTGGGCGGTTGGAAGGCGAGTGTACGCTGTGGCGAACCGTGGCCGAATGTGTTCGTGTATCCTGATCCTGGTGTTGCTGGGACGCCTCCGCCAGGCGTTTCGTTCACAAACATCGAGCCGTTGTTTGGTAGTAGAGGAACATGGTGGGAGCCTTCTCCAGAAGTAGCACGTCCAGCGGGAGTTCCGTCTTTGTTCTTGTTACGTCGCCAATTACCTCTACCTGGGCCCTTCTTGACAGGTGTGGGTGTGGAAGTTGCGGGCAAAGCTTCGGGTGTTGCTTCATCGTTCAGCAGCATGTTGATTCGCATGTCCTGGGGGTGTTTGGCTGCAGAATTGACTGCTTGGAAGCCTCGTCCGATAGCTGGAGATGGCGACTTTGTGTGTGCGCTATCACCGTCCATACCAACGGCATGTCGCGCAGCAGATGTGACTGCACCATCATGTTAGCCCAGTTCGGTGAAAGAGAATGAAATTGCTTGCCTTGGGGCCTCTGGTACCAGCCAGCTTCGCTACCTTCATCCTCAGACCGGTAGCCTTGGCCACTTCCAGATGTCAGACCCTTTTCTTTCCTCGCTCGTTTGAGAGCAGTCATTGCCGGACTTGGTTCGCTAGCTAAGATAGCAATGCGCTCCTTCCGCTTCACTTCGCCAAAGTGTTGCTCTTCTTCGGTGTCCAAGTTCTCCAGAGCTGCTTGTTCTTCGGTCAAGCTGTCGAGAGTTGGAACCTTGAGTGGCAGGACGCCAGTGCCTTCCTCGTTCTCGCCATATTGTCCTGGTCCGAATGGGTTCTTTTCGGCATCCTCGCGTGTGAAGTCGGATTCAAGATACCACCAAACTAGCCAGAGGAACGCCCTTGCTCTGCTTGCACTGCTCAAAGTACCTCTCATGACAAGATCGTAGAAGTCTCTGGGCGAGGAAAAGTGGGTTTCGCTGATCTTTGGTGCGAATTGAGCGAGGACGAAGATGAGATTGACTGGGTTGGTGCGAGGCTTTGGGGCTGCTTTGACTTCCTCCAATGTGGACGGTTGAGGGTCGTCTTCTGTTGCGCCTTTCAAGATTGATTTTAGTCTAGGTGCATCCTGGAGCTGCTTGTATGCGTTTGGATCTTGATGCGCCTGTAATGCAGGAATAGAATGATATGTTCGGAGCTGCGCGCGCATTTCAGGGAAGACTGCAGTCTGTTAGTTTGCGATTTGGACACATTGCTACGAAGCTCTCACAATTCAGCGTGGTGTTCATGCGCCCAACATTGACCAGCAGGCACACCATGGCCATGCTGATCGCGCCTTCCGTATCTTGCAGCAGCTTCTCTTTCAAGATCTTGCTGCACTTGCTGCTCTTGGCCATTGCATCGATGTAGATTTCTGCGAAAGTATATCCTGTAGAGCCGTCGCTGTACTTGCGAAAGCATTTGGTCTGATCGTAGAAGACCAGCTTCAAGAAATCATATTGTATGTCCTTGCGCCAGAATGGGATACCATCCTCTTTCTTCAAGTGCCTGATCTTGTTGCCGGAATAGACCGAGGAGACGCTACCGCTTGCATTGCGCCTGGTGGAGGTGGTGGTAGAGGTGTACATTGGCTCGTCGCCGTTCTCATTGGGTGTGTCGTTGTCTCCTTGAGGCGTGTCTGGAGCAGTAGCCTCTTGCTTCATGGCTGGATTTACAGCGGGAGGAGGCATTTCTTTGGCAGGTGTTTGCGCGGCAGGCGATCTAGGCTCTTCCGGCGCGGCGGAAAGGATGTGTTGCAGGGAGCTCATGTTTGCGACGGGGCGGGCGTGCCTGGGGAAGGCGTTTGGTTTGGGGATGGTGCAGTAGTGGTGTGCGACGTGGACCTTTATCGGCGGGATGGCGCGTGGATCATGTCGCAAGGCAGTCGCAAGCAGCACGGATTCACCGGGACAAATAAGGAAAGGAGTGGGAGTTCTGTGGATGGGCGACGATGGTGGAGAGACAGCGTGGCAGGTTGGACGGGGAGTTGGAAGACGCTTAGCACGGGGAATCGGATTGGCACAGCAGACCAGCGTTGCGTACGGCTGATTCCGATGGTATAGCAATGCTCCCTGGTCCCTGTGCTGTTCGAGAGTTTCACGCCAATGACGTCGGGCGTGTAGTAGAATCAAATAGCGTACATGCAAAAAGCAGCAAAATGACCATTGACCGACCAGATTGGAAGCGTGTGCGACAGGCCACAAGTCGATGACAGTACAGTACGTGGCAGACGATGTGCTGTATATCATTGATTGGCGAGTATCGGGCGTGGGGTGTAGCGAGATTGTTCGAACAGGTCAGGTCAGATCACATGCGAGCGAGCTGTGCTCCAGCCCTCTTCCCGCTGTCCCGGGCTTCTGGTGCACGCAAAGCCAGCACGCAGCCCAGCAAGCAGCCAGCCTTGACGCCGCCATCCCAGGCCGGATCATGCGAGCAAGCGCATGCATACATGTGGGATACTCGCGCCTTGTCACTGCCGTAGCGAGCTCATTGGGCGTGTCGAGCATGTGTCAAGGGATTCTTGTCATGCTCATCCATGCTCTAAGCAGTAGTGCAGACACGCCCGCAACGTGTATTCTTCCTCTCTCCCCGCGCCTTCTTCCTCAGGCCACTCAATTCGGTCGGACTTGCGTGAGAAACTTGACCTGCAGTCCGTTTTGATTTGCTAGAACCTCTCCATTATACTACTCGTGCAATTTTACAATCCCCTCTGACCTACCTCGCTTCTTTGAACAAAGAAACAAAAAGCCGAAGTACCGACATATAAAGGCAAGGTACGCTGTGCCTTCACAAAAAGAAGCGATTCGCCTCTTCAAGTCAGCCCTCCGCTTCAGTGGAGTCACGGCAGCATCGTCCAAGGCAAACGCTCGAGCGTCTTGCATTATTGCACCACACCAAACCACAAAAGCCTTCAACATGCCGGCCGCTAGGGAACACCGAAGCTCGCACTTCAAGACTCTCCAGCAATTCCAGCTGGAGTATGCTCCTGTCACCGTCACCCAGTATGAGTCTGCCCGAACTGGCATGCGTTGCGTCGTTGTCGACCAGAAGGGTCCCAAGGTGAACGGCTACTTCGCTCTGGCAACCGAGATCCACGATGACTCTGGCGCACCTCACACTCTCGAGCACCTGTGCTTCATGGGCTCCAAATCCTACCGTTACAAGGGTCTTCTCGACAAACTCGCCACCCGTGCTTACTCCACGACAAACGCCTGGACTGCCACCGACCAGACTGCCTACACTCTTGAGACTGCTGGCTGGGATGGCTTTGCTCAGATCCTGCCGGTCTACCTCGAACATCTGATCGTTCCTACCCTGACCGACGAGGGATGCTACACCGAAGTCCACCACATCGATGGCGAGGGCAAGGATGCTGGTGTCGTGTACTCGGAGATGCAGGGTGTGCAGAACAACCAAAGCGAGTTGATGGAGCTCCGTGCTAGACGTATCATCTATCCTGAAGGCGATGGCTTCAGGTACGAGACTGGCGGCATGATGGAGCAGCTCAGAGTGCTCACCGCAGACCGCATCCGTGAATTCCACAAAGCCATGTACCAGCCGAAGAACATGTGCTTGGTTCTCACTGGCGAGGTTGACCACGATGATCTCCTTCACATCCTTGATGACTTTGAGGAGACAGTCCTTGACGAGGTGCCAAAATTGGACGACCCTTTCACCCGACCCTGGGTAGACTCCAAGCCCACACCGCCACTCAAAGAAACAACTGTCGAGAAGGTCAACTTCCCTGAAGAAGACGAGTCGATGGGTGAGATCTTGGTCGGCTTCTTGGGTCCCGAATGCAACGATCACATTGGGTTCGCTGCGCTTGCAGTCCTGCTGAACTACTTGTGTGGATCGTCGATCTCTGTCATGGAGAACACCCTTGTTGAGCGTGAACAGCTTTGCAGTGCTATCTACTACAGCACCGACTTCCGACCGAGCGTGGCGATCTGGTTCTCCCTTGCGGCTGTCGAGACCGATCAACTTGAGAAGGTGGAGAAGCGCTTGTTTGAGCTCCTTAAGGAGACAGCAGCAAAGGAATTCGACATGGCATACATGCAGGATACCATCAACCGCTGGCGCAGACAGATCTTGCTCAAGTGTGAAAACGCTGGAGACTTCTTCTCGGAGCCTATCATTGAGGACCACCTCTTCGGCCGTCGTGATGGCAAAGACTTAAAGGAGCTTGCAACAATCAAGGAGCTTGATGTCCTCCAAGGCTGGACCGACCGCCAATGGAGAGATTTCTTCTCGAAGTGGCTGGCTGACGCTCACCACGTCTCCATCCTTGGTGTGCCCTCCAAGGAGCTTTCTGACAAGATCACGAACGATGAGAAGGCCCGTGTTCAAGCGCAGCGTGAGAAGCTCGGAGAGAAAGGACTTGAGGAGCTCAAGGAGAAGTTGGCCAAAGCAAAGGCTGAGAATGACAAGCCCATCCCCGACTCACTTCTCGAGCAATTCCCTGTTCCTAGCACAGATTCTGTCCACTTCATCTCTACGGTGACAGCACGCTCTGGCGCTGCGAGAAAGATGGGAAAGCTTGAGAACAACATTCAGAGTCTGATCGACAAGGATGACGCTGACTCGCCACTTTTCATCCACTTCGAGCACATTCCTTCGAACTTCGTTCGCATCAAGCTTGAGATGTGCACAAGCTCTGTTCCCGTCGAGCTCAAGCCTTTGCTCACCTTGTACATGATGAACTTCTTCACTTCGCCTGTGGACAAGGACGGCAAGCGCCTCGAATTTGAGGACGTTGTCCTCGAGCTTGAGCGTGACACGGTCGATTACAGCATCCGAGCCAACTACGCCAACCCGGAAATGCTAAACATTTCGTTCTGCACAGAGCCTAAGAACTACGAGAAGATTGTTGGCTGGATTCGTACGCTCTTCTTCGATGCAATTCACGACCCTGTCAGGTTGCACGCATCCTTGACCAAGATCCTGGCCGACATCCCAGATGAGAAGCGTAGCGGAGACGGCATGCTTTCGAGTGTCTACTTCATGGTCGCATACACCCAGAGCTCTAGCGCACGCGCCCGCAGCACGCTGGCGAAGTCTCTCTACCTTCGTCGTGTGCGTAAACTCTTGAAGGATAGCCCAGACGAGGTCATCTCCAAGTTCACCTCTTTGTGTGCCTCGCTACACCGTCCTGAGAACTTCCGTATCAAGGTCGCTGGCAACGTTGAGACCCTTTCCAACCCTGTGTCTACCTGGAACGCTCTCACTGCTTCTCAGGACACTACCAAATCGCTTGAGCCTCTTGACAGCCGCCGCAACTGTCTCAGTGAGATTGGCAAGACGCCAGGCTCTGCCGCTCTCATCATTCCGATCTCCGCTATCGACTCGTCCTTCGCGATGCTCGTATCCGATGGCCCTGACACCTACTCGCACCCCGACCTTCCCGCTCTCCGTGTCGCACAGAGCTACATGAACGCCGTTGAAGGTCCCATGTGGGTCGCCGTCCGTGGCACAGGTCTTGCCTACGGAGTCTACTTCAACCGCAGCGAAGACACTGGCAAATTCACCTTCCGCATCTCCCGCTCGCCCGATGCCTACAAGGCCTACGCGGCCGCCAAAGAGCAGGTCGAGGGCTACTCGAGCGGCAAGATCCCTCTCGACAAGTTCGCGCTCGAAGGCGCCATCTCGGAGATTGTGCTCGACATGGCCAACGAGCAGCCCACCATGTCCGCCGCTGCCGAGCTCAGTTACTCCAACCAGGTCATCCGAGGCATCGAGAAGGACCACAGCCACAAGATGCTCGCGCGCGTGCGCAATGTCACTCCGCAGCAAATTCGCGACGCTATGGCGAAGTACATGCTGCCTGTCTTTGACCCCAAGAAGACTAACTTGGCCGTCACTTGTGCGCCTATCATGAGCGAGGGTGTCCTTGGTGACTTCAAGAAGGCTGGTTTCAACGCTGGAATCAAGGCTCTGGATGAATTCCAGGATGACTACGGCATGAAGGCGCCCGAGGGCGAGGAGGAGGAGAGTGAAGAGGAAGACGATGAGTCCGGAAGTGGTGAGGATGAGTCGGAGAGCGAGGACGAAAAGTAGGTGAGGGAATTCTGGGATATGATTGTCATGAAGGCACCTTTTCGGTTTGTGGATATCTTCACATAGTTGACATATGTTAAGCGCCAAGCGAGGGCTAGGCGTGAAACGCTTACAGCGTCAAAGATGAGTTCTTCCTCAGACTTCACTCTATCGGCTTCGAGTCCTCTCCCTGCCCGCATCCACGTGACAACCCAGACCCATCGCCCCTTCCCTGTTTACATATGCCAAGCTTCTCGCGCCTTCCTCGCCTTTCACCTCGCACAACACAACAAACAATTCTTGACTCATCACCGCGCTTCACAGCTTCGCTCAACCCTTCATCAACATCCATATCCGCACTTTTCTTTTCGCACCCTTACAACCGCACTCTCTCAACAACGATCACCGATGGCTACATCCACCTCACTCGCTTTCGCTTTCGCCAACGACAAGGACAACGACACCACCAGCACAGGAAGATACCAGCAGCTCACTCGCGCAAGTGAGCTGCTGGAACACAATTTACTGACCTCGCTTCTGCAGACCAGCTCGGGTCTCGAGTGCCTCACCGCGCCCGTGAGCCTGCACCTTGACATGCGAAGTGCTGCTACAGCATATCGCGCCCTCGGCGGTGTGTGGCCTCTCCTCCCGCGTTCTTCAATCGCTTAGAGACAACAGAAGTAACTGCCCTCGACACGTGCAGGGCAGGCCGGCACCTTCTCACAGATTCACCACAGCACGAGAAAATTCCTCCTTCCGCAAGGGCCTTGCTACCATTTTCTGGGGTTCCCATCCCTGTGTTCAACAATGGAAGCAACTGGGTCGGCAATCTCCCCTTCAGCATGAGACAAATCTTCCGGGGTCTCCCCGCGCTACTATACTGCCTGTACCACCACTGCACTGGTCTTTCCTCATGTGCCCGATCGAAAAGGTCGGCACTCTTGTTTGTTTTGGCTTTCTTCACTTTTGCGGTGGCACTATGTGCCCGATCGAGCAGATCGGCACTCTTGTCTGTTTTTTGCGACGGCACTGCGAGCTCGACCGACAAGATCAGCCGCTTGCCTGTTTTCTCATTTTTCCTCTGTCATGGCACTACGGCCCGATCGAACAGATCGGCCTCTTGTCTGTTATTTGTTTCTTCTCTCTCCCGGGGCGCTCCCCGTTCTACCTGAGATTCAGGCCTTTGCGACTACTGGAAGACTCTTGTTCAGTAGCAGCATTACCGCAGCTCCAATTCTGGAGGCTGCCATTCACTTTCCCACCCACGCTTGTCCATCAAGTGGACAATGGAGTACCTTGGCATGTCCAAGCCGACACCTCCCGCTATGGTTCTCATAGCATGCATCTGGGATTCCAATGCATTCAGCATCAGACATATATCTCCCGGCCTTGAGCCGTTCCGGGGCAGGCGCGAGCCTCCCCAATTTGTTCCACATCGACAACGGAGTACCTCGCTGGCGCGTGCCGACACCTCCCGCCGTATCTCAACGGCATGCATCAGTCATTGATGCATTCAGCATCAGAAATTCATCCGGCCCTGGCCGGGAACGGGCTTGCCCGCCCTCGCTTTCCTCACATCGACAATCGAGTAACTCCAGCATCTGGAGCAGCCACCTCACGCTGTTATACAGCAGGCGTCACGATCGAGTGGCGCTTTCAGCATCAGAAAACCTCCGTGACGTCAGTCACACCAACAACCACACTCCATCCGTCCAGGTAAGTACCATCCAAGTCCCAATCATGCGAGTGAGAGCTGGTGTCTTCCTGTGCCTTGTTACACTGCGAGCGACTTCCTGGACAAAGGTATGTTTGCCCTTTTAAACCCGTCTCGGCTAGCGACTAGTCCTTTGCTGCATCCCGAATCGATCAAGGAGTTGAGAGCTGTGGCGAGAGGACAAAGGGAGTCGGCCATCGGATACGTGGGTACTGCATGATGAGGAATGGTGTTGTTGGATATTTTGGAACGCGCCTTCGTTGTCTGGTCGCCGGAGGCTCATTGAATCTTTATCTGTGCGGTCAAGGCGGAGAAGTAGCTGTATGCAAAGATGTTTCGATGGCGCTTGATAAATACCGCCTCCACGCCGATGTGCCTCGTTGTGAGCGTGCGCCAACCTGCCTTCAGAATATAATACCCAAAGTGATGGCGCACGCAACACCGCCAAACGCCCATTGGAGCAGAGCTTCCGTCGCTACACTGCTCGCCGCTCCACTTCGCCAGCTGCCACCGCCACCACCGCCGCCGCCGCCGCCGCCGCCGTAGCTCCCACCATTCCCACTAGTCCATTTCTCAGCCCTCACCTCGCTACCACTGCTAGACTCATTCCCTCCCGCCGCCGGCACACTAATATTGAACTTATCGCACACCTCGTCGAAAAGCTCAATAAAGACAACACGGTCGTCAGCCACATACATTCAAGACAATCATCAAAAGAAAAGAACCGCAGATTTGGATAGACATAACTTACCCTTGACATCCCCCTCCGGATCCTCACAGCTCTTCTCAGCGCAAGCCGTAGTATTAGAGATGACGCCTTCCTGGCGAATGCAGGCACACTGCTGGTCGTCGTTCTCGCAGTCAACGAATGCGGTTGCGGCGGGGTGGCAGGCTTTCTGTTTTGTGGAGTTTGGGGTTAGCTGTTTTTTAATTGAGATAGTTGGTTGGTCAAGATTGTGTAGGGTTGATGATTGACGTACAATACACGCCGGTAGCTTCTCTGCTTGCGGTCCGGTTTGTGCGACGGTGAGCGTTGCGGCGATCAAGCCGACCAAAAATAGGTGGGGCCGGTGCATGGTTTTGGAGGGTTGGTTCCTTCGATTGTTGATTGTGGTAAAGACTGGGGAGATCTCGATCGATCTTTCAATGGATGAATATTTAGAAGTAAGAGAATATATATCGTTGTCAGCTTATCTTCATGCACCGGTCCCCCATGTCACCGTGTTCTCAAACATTAAATTTTGTACCACAACGGCTTTGTAATCTTGTGTTGCTGGGGCAATTGGATGGTTTGTGATAGCGGTAGGTATGATTGATAGATAGCATGGTCTTGTGTGCTTTATCATCATTGAATGTGTCCTATGTATATCTATTGTAGTGCCATCGATCCAGATGTTGGAATTATTATCGAACTTTTGAGCAGGACAGTAGCGGGCCGAATCTGGATCCGAGACAGACTTATTGTATCTGATCTTGCCACTTGTACGCCGGCTTGAAGCCAAGCTCCTTCTTCGCCTTCTCAATAGAAAGCAGTGTATCGTTAGGCCCAGCAGTGGGCGTGTACTTCGCGCCAGGGAAAGCCGCCTTGACCAGCTCATCGTTGCTCTTGCGCATGCATGTATCTTCCGCGGCGACAAGGTACGCATGGTGCCCCTTCAACTCGCTCGCCAGAGACTTGGAAACCGCCTGTCCGCCATCTCTGGCGTCAATGTAGCCCCAGCAATTCCAGTAGCGTGCCATCGGGTCCTCCTGCCAGCTCTTGAAGGACTCGTATTCTTGCGGCAGCATGACGTTGCTGAAGCGCAGCGAGATGATCTTTGTGCTTGGGTCCCAGCGGCAGAATTGGTCGGCCATGGTTTCGCCCATGAGCTTGGAGAGCGAGTATGCGGATTCTGGCTTGCGCTCGTGGTCTTCGGTGATGGGCAGAGTCTCCGGTCCGTGAGGGTCGAAGGGGATTCCAATGAGTGTTTCTGAGGAAGCGAGCACGACGTTGGTGATGCGCAGTTTTCGGCAGGCTTCGAGGACGTTGTAAGTGCTCATTGTGTTGGTGCGGAACTGGCGACTGCTGTTCGTCTGGCCTGGCGAAGGAATCGCGGCGAGATGGACAACAGCGTCAACACCGTTATATGCCATATCAATGGTCATGAATGTCTCGAGCACGGCTCCCATATCTTCGAGGTCGATCTCGACAAGGCGGTAGGCGCCTCCAAGGCCAGACTTGCCATCCTCACTGGCTGTAGGTGGTCTCCTGGTGTCGACTGAGATGACCTCCCAGCCCTCATCGGCGAGATATTTAACTGTGGCACGACCAAGTTTGCCGCTACCGCCTGTGACGACGACACGACGAGTGCGGTCGCCGCGCTTCGCTTCGCCCAGGGCGAGCTTGTCGGTGAATGATGCTGCTGCTTGTTGGTTGCTCATTGTAATTGAAGGAAAGATGTTTGTGCTGATGTGCAAGCTACGAAGCAGTATTGCTGAGAACAAGGAATGCAGTATATGTATACTGACGGACCGTCCCCATATATTCTGCCATGGCTGGAAGTTCGAGAACTCTTGATGTCATTTTGTACATTGATCGGCAGCGGCAGTTGATGGAAGTGGCTTGTGGACTCTCAATCATCCGAGATCTGCATGCGTCGCTTCCTGCAGGAAAGCTAGATTCGCCACGTGCAAGAGCTTGTTTCGAAGGTCCAGCCGTTGGGAAGAGACTGGCTTTTTGGAGCTAACATGTCCAGACTCGCTAAAGCTTCAGTGATTCTGCCAAAGCATCAAATGATGTTGAGTCCATTGTTGATGTGCATGTGCCACCAAGCGACAATTTTTGGAAGCCGAGGTTGTCGGGCTTTGAGTTTCCGCTGCTTGACGTGGATTTCTTTGCCACCAGTCAAGCGGCTGAGCAGTCGGCCAGTTGACCGCACGAGAGCATGATCGCGAGCGGTATTGTGAACCAAAACCTACGAGCTGCTAATCATCTCCCAGCTTCGATGGTCGCTATACGGACGGGTGAGACCGCGAGCCTCATGTCGGACCAGGTTTTGCCGTGGCACGAGAGTGAGCACACGCAGCTTCCACTAATCCTACCGAGCACCAGATCCTGCCATTAATCATTGATAGACGTGCAACACGACGGCATCCTGAGGCTAGACCGCTTATTCGATGGGTCACCAGTGGTCGGATGGATGATCCAGCAGACAGCGGGATCAGCGGTGTGATTTAAACCGAACGTACCAGCGAGCGTGTACACTTTGTACGGAAGTGGAGATCACTTCGCCCATTACATGGTTATTGTGCCCAGACAATGCTTCTGCAACTTGGCCAGGATGACTATCGTACACAGCTTCAGACACATTCTTTCACCGCGTATGCTTGACGCAGCGGCCATGGTTTGTGATACCCAGGCGGAGTGCATGGCTGCGAGCTTGCGGATTCTGACATTACAGGCTCAGATCGCCTGCTTGAAGCAATCGAGGTTGATACATGTGACATGAGAGGTTTCAGTCGGTTCAGCTGCTTGCAAGTTTAGGTCTTTGGTGGCTCGGTTGTTTGATGTTGAGCTCCGAGTACAACGTGGTTCTCAAAGTCGCAATTATAGGAGCACGAAGTATACGCATATATATGCAAGACACTAGAACTTCTCTGTCAGCTGCTCGGTATCAACTTTTGAGCCTCAACACAACTCGACTCATCAGAACAAAGGCAACAAGTCCCTCACCAGTACAGCCACCATGCATTCTCCCAGATTCTTCGTCTCCATTGCCTTTCTCGCTGGCGTACACCAGGCTTCAGCTAGAGTGAACTGCTACGATGGAGGCCGTGGTTTTCAAGCCAGTGCCGACTCTCTCAGGTCAATCGTCAGACAGCAGTGCCAGGATAACTTCGGGTTCTTCCCCTCGTCGCAGAGCGCCGCGCTCGGATGTTACAACTACGACAGCACGTCCAAGATCAACTTTTTGGTCCGCTACGAAGGCTCGAACAGTAACCAGGGTCTTAATGCTGGCGATTGCGAGCGCAAGTTCTTCGATATCGCTGACCCGTGCGGGAAAGGCGGAGAAAACAAGAACCAGGGCTCGGGTTTCTTCTTCCGGTATGCGCTTGATCTTTGCGTGAGCAGATTCTGTTCAATTGGATAGTACAGCTAATACGATTGTAGTGTCAACCCGAACGACGGCCAGTGTTAGAAACGAGGTGATACCTCTCACAGCACCTGTCGAAGGCAGATGGGATCGAAGGAGATGGGGAGATGACCCTTGTTCAACCCGAGCAGGACTCAAGATCCCTATATCTTCTTGTGAACGAGTCAGAAGATCTAGGGATGCCACTCCTTTAGCTATGCATAGTCTGGCCAGTACTTTGCTTTCACAATGATATGGCTCTTTTCCATGCCTGCCGCCGCCGCGATCTCGACGTGAAAGGGTCCCAGAATGTGTGCTCCTGGGACAATGACAATCATATCATGAGTGAGCAAATGATTGTGCGTAGAATGTTCCAACCAAATGTTAGACGTTGCCGAAGAGAGTGTTGTCAGGCGCGCGAAACTGTGCAGTGAAGGGCGATTTCGGCGAAGTTTCGGAATTGCTTGCAGCCAGCTTCGCGTGACCAGTGGACGCGACTACTTCCATCAACACCGAGAGGTCCAATTTCTTAATTAACGACACACCTTTCTCACTGATGTGACTCCGGTAATGACACCATGAACGCACAAACCTCCCAGTACCAGGAGCAGGCTCGTGCAGCCTACAAGCGCAAGGATTACACCAAGGCTCTAGAGCTGTTCAATCGTGCCATCGGTCGTTCGCCATCGGTGCAGCTTTACGACAATCGCGCAGCATGCCATGAGCGGTTGGAAGATCTTCAGGCGGCACTGAAGGATTCCAAGAAAACCATTCAACTGGCCAGAGAAGATCCAACAGGCTATGTGCGAGCTGGAAAGATTTTGGTGAAGATGGAGCGCAAGAGCGTCGCAATGGAGATTTATGAACTTGGCTTGAAGAACGTGAAGCACGTCGGGCAAGGTTTCGAGGTGAGCAAGACTGTCACTCGTTCACACTTTCCTCGTCTAACATCATATTCAGATTCTCAAAAAGGCCCATCTTCAGCTTATGACCGAACTGTCGCCTCCGAGAAGCGTCGATCCGCTTACTGTGCTCCCTCGCGAGCTTGCCGAGCAGATCCTCGGGTACTTGAACTTCAGACAGCTCATGAAGACATGCTTAGTGTCGAAGGAATGGGCGCAGTTTGTTCGTCGCACGCCCAATCTCTGGCGTCATCTTGATCTTACACGCGCCAACCGGAAGGTGAAGAACGCTTTCATCAGCCGCGCTATCAACACTGGTCGCTCAAAACTCAAAACAGCAACCCTTAACAACCTCTTCGAGTTGGACAAAGCTCTATCGGCGCTCGTCCGGGTGTGTCCATTAGAGGAACTCAATCTGCTCAATACGGGGTTGCTGGCAAACGAGATAGTTGGCGTGCTGAAGTCCGTGAAGAACCTCAGAGTTTTACGGGTCTACCAAGGCACCACTTTATCTTCACGCGCGCTGACCGAAATCCTCAATAATGCCAGTCCAGCACTTGAGACCCTTTTTTGCGAAGATATGTGTGTCCATTCAAGGCCTCAAACTTTTGACATCTCGGAGTGCGAATTTCCAAAGATGCAGAAATTGGATCTGACATGGTCATCTGGTTCGCCGGCCATACTTTCTGTAATACAGTCATTACCGAACATGTCAAACCTCAGGGAACTTAAACTGCACCAGACCAGTAACAAGAATCGTACCGCTTGTCCTTTGGTCGACCTCAGTAGGCTTACTCAGTTATCGACTCTGGATCTCCTGATCGATGTCACATCGGCCAATCACATCATCCTCCCTTCTACGATCAAGTCGCTTGCTATCGGGACGTGGAGTCCTCGTCACGCTCGTTTCTTCAACGACGACCCGAACTTCGAGCCTCTTCGATGGTCTCTCCCTTTACTTGAAGAGTTCAGACTATGCACCGCAGAGGTTCCATTCGACGACTTCGAGCTAGCACTCATAACGAGAGCCCTGCCCGACACGCAGAAACCCGTGCGCCTGCACTCTCTTTCGATGACTGCAAGCGACGTTCGTGGCAGACTGACCAAGGACACATTGTCGCATCCCCGTCTGGCCGAACTCGAGCACCTCAGCCTCGAATGTTGTCATGGCGTAGACGATAGCCATTTGTCTATCATCGCCACAACACTGCCGAAGCTACAGTCTCTCAATGTGAGTGGGACCGAGGTCACGGGTGCGGGCATCAAGGATGTCATCAACAATGGCCTTAAGAAGCTGGTTGCCAACAACTGTCGCTTTATTGGGCTGGATGCGATTCAGTGGGCTCGAACGCAGGGTGTGCAAGTTGAGAACAGGAACACAGATCCCGCGACAGGAGGCAAGAAACTGCGATATTGATGTGAATTTTCGTAGCGGAGGACTTTCCCACTGCCTACTGTTAGTCTTTATATTGCGTCGACACACTGGAGCTTTGAGCGCAAACGATCGAGGACATGTCTCCAAACGAGTGACGAGGCTCGAGCCACAAGTCGGTACCCAGAACCGAAAATGTGATTGGAGCGGAATGCACCGAGTCAGCTTAGATATTTCTGTAAAGTATCTTTCATAATTGACCAACCCAACTTCTATTGCATAGAGAGTATCTTTAGCAATCCCACAGCGGTCACGCAGCCAGTCGCATAACAAGACCAAATGTTCCACGCGCTAATGCGACACTGTCCTGCAGAAGCTTGTTAGCGAACGAGGTTACATTTTGGTCTCATTCTCAATACACTGCGGGTTACACTGCAGGACAAGCTTGAGCAGCTGGGCTGATCTAACCTCTAGTCTAGATATACTGCCGCTGCCACGCACACACATGTTGGCGTTTCGTGTAGCGAAAGTACGGCTTTCCATGCTTCAGATGCACGAGTGGCACCACTATCGTATGATCCATCAGCCCCTCTGTATTGCCATCCCGTCAAGAGATGTCAGAAGTGATAGATGTAGTACGGTCGCGCCGTCCTATCACTCCTGTGCGCCTGGACTAGGCTCATGCAAAAAGACCACTTGTTAGAAACGTCAAAGTGCCCCTAGACAATCCTGATCCGCAATTGTTCCCATTAATTCGATCGCAGTCACCGACAGCATCGCGACGGTCGCCTCTATTCTCGTAGCAGTTGCATACGATATCACTTTGCACACGTAGTAAGGTGCCATTTGAGCCACTAGTCAGGGACGCATGACAGCCTGGCTAATACGAGGTATGCAATGTACATGCAAGTTCCTGGGCTCCGAGACGTGTAGGGATGTCCAGGTGATGTACTTTACCTGTCTAGGAACCATACTCAACTGCTGACTGGCCAATGGATCAGCCATGGGACAAATCTGTTAAATTGGTATGCTTGGCGCATCAAAGCGCTGTACAAGCATGAGGGCTATGGGCGAAAATTGGTTCTGGCCGAGCGGTTACTCGCATCACAGCGTTTCATTGAAATCGAATGACCGGCCGTGGTGTGATCGAGAATGAAGATAAAAAGGACCTACGCCGTGAGCCCTAAACATCTGTCGGAACAGCATCCTGTCAAGCAACAAGGACTTCCATTGATCACAATGAGATTCTCTTACATCACCGCCTTTGCCACTCTTGCCTTCGCAGCAGAAGGCTTGTCTTCTCCCAACACCTCTCCGGACTTGCGCGCTCGCACGATCGGCGGCGCTTGCAAGCACAGTGTAAGCCAAGCAAAAGCGTACACGCATACCAGAATCGTGCTGACCACATTACAGGGAACTCCTGGGACTTGCCAGAAGACCAGCACTTGCGCCAGCGACCTGGGCTGGTATTCCAACGGCGATTGTCCGAATGGTGAGCAAAATGTGACATCCAGTCCGCTTTCAACATTGCTGACTACTGAACGACCAAAGACCCCAGCAACGTGAAGTGCTGCATGTTCACAGAATGCCGTAAAGACGGCGTCTTTGGCCATTGCATGAACAAAGCAGGAAATGCGTGCTCTGGCGGCAAGTGGTTCAAGTGCGTTGTCTTCGTATCCTGCAAATTTTTGTTGAGTTAGCACTGACATCCATCGAAAGGAATCTGTGCCCGGGTGACAGCACTGTTCAGTGTTGCATCACCTGAGGCACAAGAATTAGTCCTTCTCATGTTCATGACCACTTCCGTTGGGAGTACGACCATCTCAGTCTCCGAAGTGGATTGTGTTAGTGATGTAGGTACAAAGCCATGTAAAAGTCTTATGCGAGCGAATGCTGTTGCAGCAAATGTGACCAATCAGGCTGTCCGCATGTAGATTGACCACGGGGCTGCGTAGGAAGCCTTCAGCATACCCCCGACGGCCGGACGGCGTCTGCAGCTCCAATCGTTCCAAGCTTGGTGATTTCTGTGACATGTACAGCGCTTCGAAGTCAGGCGATGTGAAGCGGCCGCGATGATCACGTGTAAAGCTCACCGGCGTAGGATGAAACACCAACGCAGCGTTCTTGTTACACCGAAGAGTCTTTGGATTGTACACCAACTTGGTCCGGCTTCGATAGCTGAGGTGCAAAATTTCTCTCTTTGTTTGACCGCAGGTCCTCGGGCTCGAGCTGCTGTGCGGACTAGCGAATGACCTACCGTAAAAGCAGTGACCTGTGTTGGTACACACACCTTAATTTTATAAACAACTCCATTGGGTTGCAGAGTTGTGCGCTGGAAACTTGAGATCGTCGCTCGATGGTTGCATTGAGCTCTGCTTGGGTCTTGTTGACGGGCCACCGGAACTCAGATCATACCACGCTCTTGGTGGATGGTGACGCTGTCCTGGAGGCCTTGGATTAACTCTTGAAGTACAAAAATTGTAGTCTGGTGCAAGCTTCGTTGAACCGGAGGAAGCATCTCTCTGAAGCCTGCCAACGCCTTTGTGGCGTGGCGCGACACACTCACCGTGGAAAGCATGCAAGGGCGCAAAACCCCATCAGGATCAGGCAACGATTGACCTGCATGGGTGGCACCATCATTGGACGACCCATCAGCCTCACAGCCTCACCTCTCTTTTCAGGAAATCAGTGATCGCTCATGGCAGGGCGCTATAAGTATCCCCGTGGTGGTTCCGTCGGACTGTCAACAGGCTGCCGACACATCTTCCAAGTTCCATCGTCTCTCGTAACATCCAGCATCATGAGATTCAGCATCATCCTAGCTTTGGTAGCTGGCGGCCTCGCAGCAGCAAACTCGCTCCCTCTACCAGATCCCAATAACCTTGTTGAGCGAAAAGAAGCAACGTGTCGCATGAAAGATCCAGATGATGCATCGGGAGATCCGTGGAGGACTGACAGGTGCAAGGCAACCAAGAACGCATGCGGCGACACAGGCGGCGAGGCTTTCCGGTATGTGTGGCTGGCACATGCTTCTTGAGGGGGAATTTTCAGCTGACGAAGAGAAGTGCTCGCGCTGGTGACTGTCCAAGCGGTAAGAAGTGGTGCTGCCTGGCCAGACCATGAGACTGTGGGACGTGTGGTGTTGCTGGAGGCCGGACACGATCAGACACATGCTCAGACGATTGATGCGTCCATAACAGATGGAACAGACAGCAATGCGCAGGGCAAGCACGGTGAATAGAGGTCTTTGATATGACAGGCAACGAGGGCAACCCGACACACCTGCCAGAATCATGAAGATACACAAGAACACTACGATTTCTACAAGATACAAAACCACACAATCAGTCAAAGCAGAACCAATTGGTGATGTGATGTACTCCCTTCTCGGACACCCCCTCCCCATCGCCACACTAAAGTGACACATCGGAAAGCGGGCTTCCTATAATCCAGGAGAAGTAACTCTACAGAGCCACGCCCCTCCGTAGAAGGACTGGCAACCTTGTGCCGTAGGACGCCTGAACCGAGGGTTCAGTGCGTGGGCATAGGTCGTGGCTGGCTCCGATCTTTTTGATGGTTTGTTGAAGAGGAGCGCGAGGAGAAGTAAAACTTTATACTCGCGCGCAAGCGTAATTGCTTGGCGTGGAGGGGCGGGCCGTGATAGCTGGGTGGATATGTCACGTGCGGCGTCAGTTCGGTGGTTCTCCCATTTGCGTGCCCGTCGACTTCATGGGAACTTCGTGGAAACAAGAGCATGGGCACACATCATTTGGTCTATGCTTCCGAGATCTTGCAGTTGGTCAATTGAGTACAAGTAAACAAACGCTTCAGATTTTTATTATTCATCGTATCGTTGCACACATTTCGAGATGGCTATATGCACACACTCAAATCATCGCATGACCGTTCCTGTCAGTATGCACAGGCATCGGTCGTGAGATCTCAGGAGTCCACTGGTTCATCGCAATGCCACTGGTACGGTCCGGGCGCTTTCTGCTGTCGGACCTGTCCATGCGCTTGATGAGGAAGAACACAATAGCCCATAAGCACAGGTTAATCAACAGCATGATTGTGGTGGCCCAGGTAAGCTGAACGAACTTCTGGCCTGAAACACCGGTGATCCCGATCTTGTCGCCGACGAAAGTGATGAGGTGCGCAGCACCTACGGCCATTCCGTGTGTGATGGCGGACGCGAGACCCATGAAGATGACTGCAGGGAGCGTGCCGATGACGTTAATCAGGGCCATCTTCTTTGTTGGCTTGACGACGCCGACGAGGCCGAGGATGAATGCAATGGCGGACAACACAACGCCGACCCAGTAGATGATTCGCACAAGCTGGAATGGGTTCACGGCGGAGTGACCCTCGCAGCTGTTGGTCTTGGGACGGAGCTCGTCGAGGTCCTTGGTGTCGCCGACGGTGTAGTTCTTGCCGTCCTTGTAGACGTAAGTGCCTACACAGCTCGAAGAGATATGGACGTTGTAGATGTCCTGCAGGTCCAAACCATCGATGGCAGAGTGGAAAGCCTTGTTGACGAGGTCGATGACCTTCTTCTGCGCAGACGAAACGGCAGAGTTGGCGGTACTCTTGGCCGCAGACTGTGCGGAAGAGGCCTTGCTGGAGACAGCTGACTTGGCAGAGGTTGCCTTGCTCTCGATATTGGATTTGGCGGAGGTGAGCTTGGAACCTACGTTGGAGGTGGCGTCCTCGACGTCTGAACCAAGGTCTGACAAGAAGTCGCGGGGCACAACAGTGAGCATCGTAGTCGGCGCAGGTGTAATCATTGCCACAGGCGCCGAAGCAGGAAGCTCCGCACGCTTGAACTTGATGTCAATCGACTTGATCGCACCGTTGATGTCCGCGAGGACATTCTCGCCCATGCGAGAAGTGTTGAGTGTGAAGACAGCGTAGTTGTCCATCATGCCGGGCCTGCTGCCAGCGTACACGCAAAGAATCGAGAGGATAAAAGCAATGCCAGTGAGGATCACAGGCAGAGCGATGAAGAGGCGCAGCTTGCCAGTCGCAGTCATGGGCTTCTTAGGCTTGGACTCGAACTTCTCGCCACCACCATCCTTGCGAGACTCCTTGAATTGGTATGCCTTCTTGGCGAGCGACAGGACTGAGAGTAGAGGAAGCATATTGGTTGTGCGGGTTTTTTGTTTTGGTGAAATAGCAATTGCGGTTTTTGTGGTGTTCGTTACGAGGAAAGTGATAAGCGTCCGGCGCCTAAGAAAAGTATACAAGCAAAGCAGAAAGGTCGAAAGTCGTGAAAACAAGTGAAAGAGGTTAGTGACCAGGTGTCGGGCATGGCGAGAGCACATATGGTACGCTGTGTCAACAAAGCTCTCCAGTGCGAAGCCGTGAATAGGGCCTAATTTGAGCAACAATAGAAGGGAGTGTCATTGAACAATGAAAAGCCAGACCGAGAATTGTTAGCCGAACGCCATGTATCGTCGCTTGATTGTGGCTCAAAGACAATCACGTGAGGATGTCTTTGTCGCGGAAATCAAATCTGCCTATTGTTCGTGGTGGTCAATTGTTGCTAATTATAGCTTATACGCAGCGCAACCATTCAAATCGTGAGACAGTGTCGAACCTGGAACGCCGTGTGCCTGTTCTTCAGTGCCGTCGTTCACCTCGTGTATGCCAAGAGAAAATTGGCATGAAGTCCTAGGTCGGAAGGGTGAGCGTAGGCAGTTGCATCTTGCATCACTGTTGCCGAAGCTTGAGAAGTCAACGTGTGGGAGTGAGTAGATCTGTAAGATAAATTTCACGCGCTTCATCGCCTCATGCATCCCTTGGCCGAGGACTAACATTACCTCCCACCCCTCCTAATATCCGCAACAGCCTTCCTCCTCAGATCGCTATCAGCAAACAAAGCCTCAATCAAATCCACAACCTCCTCCGCATCAAATTCCAGGCTCAACTCTCCCTCTTTCCACAAATACTTGATATCCGCCAGACTCGACTCCAAAATCTCTGCAAGATACTGGAACTTGAGCCAGTTGGGACAGTAAATGAAAGTCATATCCGAAGTTTCGCCCGTGTTGGGATCTTCTTGTGCGAAAAGAGACTTGAGCTCTGTGATGCGGTCGAGGAGCGCTTTCAGTTGTCTGGAGTCGGCATCGCCGATGTCGCTTAGGTCTTCGATGTCCGTGATGATTTTTGCGGTGACGGTCGAGAGCAGGGATCCGAGCGATTGGCGGAGAGCTGATTGAGCGAGGACAGGTTGCAGTTGCCTGTGGACTTCGTGAAGACGGTGGATAGTCTGATCGATCGCGTCTATGCACTCGCTCTTAAAGGGCTCGGCGGTGCAGTTCGTGAAACCTTGAGCACCATCAAGCAGATCGCGTAGAATCGTGCGCTGCGACTCCATCTCAGCACCGTACGCCCGCTTTGCGGTGTTGTCTAGGGCTTTAGCATCGTTTTCGAGGCGCAAGCGAGATGCCGGCGGCTTCGTCGCTTGCCATGCGCGCAGTTGGTCCGAAAGTCTTGATGCATCGTTGTAGATAAGCATGTTGCCACTCTCCAGCTTGTTGTATGCTGTAGCTGCTGTGGCTCTGTAGATAGCAAGAGCAAGCGTTGGCAGAGAGTACAGTCCAGCTGCTGCAGGTGTGACTGGTGAAGAAGCATACTCAGGTCCTGCGAGAGCTTCTGCATCCGCGATGACCTGCTGGATGATCGCTAATATGCCGTCCGGAATGGCTGTGACAGTAAATTTTTCTCTGAATGTCATCTCCTGCTGGGCGGGCTTCGACGCGATGTCACCGCCGTTCGGTTTAGACAACTCCTTCTTGGCGAGCACAGGGCTGCTAGTCTTTTGAGAGCCCTCTTCGTCTCCCCAGCCCCATGCATCCTCGCCTCCATCCTCGTCTGTCTTCTTGCCGTCTCCCAAATCGTCCGTGTCCCATGCACTCGTATCATCGTCATCATCGTCTTCAACAGGCTTCTCCACGCTGCTGGGCTTTGCGGCAGTATCTCTAGTATGCTCTTCAGGTTCATCCCACGCCGTGTCCCAGTCATCGTCGTTCTCTCCAGCATTGTCAACGTGGGTGTCGCTGACCATCTGGGTCTCAACACGTTCAACCGTCTTAGTATCTTTGAGGCCAGAGAATACCAGATTGCGGACGTCTCCAAGAAGAGTCTCACGTCGCTTGGTGAGCCACGACCTCGGCGCGTTGTTCACCCACTCGTGCAACTCCACTGTGTTCTCCCACTTGCTTTCATCAAGGAATTGCACGAAGTCTTGTACTTCATTCAAATTCTTCTGAAAGAATGACATTTGCGACATTTCCAGAGGGATCGAAGGCTCAAGCCAGTAGGCGTCTAGGCGGGAGGTCAAAGAAGGCATGAGTGAGCGCGACAGTGGTATGCTGATATCTCCGGGAAGCTTGTTGACGAGGAAGTTGATGATCGTCTTGAGGTCGGAGAAGATTGTGGCTGCATGATCGTCGTGCTCCAATCTTCCACAGGTAATACTATCATCTGCCACGGTGATCTTGCCTGGTCTTCCACTCGAATCCCTGGACATCAGCGGCTTGAGCAGGACTCGATCGACATCTCGACTGACTTTCTGCACAAGCCGTTCGAACATTTCCAAAGCAGGCGCAGCTGTAACAAGACTGCTCAATGTGACCTCCGGTGCATCGTCCTTATGGTTGTGCACAGTGATACTCTTCTCCTCATAGCTCGCACTCACCAAGCTGTTCCAGCCTGCAAGCGTCGAGTCCTTCAAATTATCCCGCATCGTCTCAGCCCTCTTCGTCAAAATGCCAACCGACTTTGAACCCTCAACTCCCTGCAGCCCTCCAATCGAAGACTCAGCCTGTTCCAACTTCTCCAGCGCCGTCTGAACGCGGCCCTTGACAGCCTCATCCTGAGCCTGCCTCAGCACCCCACTAGCATACTGAATATGCTCCAGCGTCGCCGTCAATCCCTCATTGAAAGCAACCTCCTTCTCCAACAAAGCCACCTTATTCCCCGAATCCTGCACCTTCGCTTTCAGCTCCTTGCCCGCTTCGGCCTCCGCCACGATCTGCCTCGCAGTCTCCCTCGAGCGCTGAATATCAACCTGCAGCTCCTTCGCTCGTGATATCCACGTATCGATGTCCGGCGCGGTCTTGCTGCTGAGGGACCTGATTTCCTGCTTTACGTCATGTTGCTCTTTGCGGAGCTCTTCGAGAATGTTGGCTAGGGCATTTGGTTGCAGGTCTGCGGTGACGACGTCTTCGGATTCTGGGTAGGCGCCTGTGTCGACATACCGCAGAATTGCGGGTGTGAGGGCGGTCGACATGGTGGTATTGTGTGAATAGTTGGGAGGAGACCTTGGTTCGGTGTTTGAGAGTTTACGTATCGTCATTCTTTGGGGATTCTGGCGTGGGGAGGGGATGAATAAGGTTCCAGATGTGCGGCAATAGCCGCTTGGACATCTATATATTGGCTCCGATGTCCAAGGTACATGTATCAATGATGTATGCACAATTACTGCCAGACTCATCATGAGACGATCCCATGGACGTCTTGTTCTGGTCGTCGAGAGCAGCCTTTCGTTTCAACGACCAAGAGCGAAACACATTTGACTGGGGTTAGGGTTGGGTTAAATACAGCATTGACAAGATTGATGGATTAAATCGTTAGAGAGCGAAGAAATGCTAAAGTGGATTCATCACGATATAGTTATGGTCCACTGTGGTTGGAGCTTCGTCCGTTCATGGAGATGTCGTTCTTATCATAAGACTCGGTTGAAACCCGAACTTATACGATTGAAGCGCTGCTTTGATGGAGGAACCCAGATACAGACATACCGTCATACGTCTGCTCTCGAAGAGTCCATTGCAATCACTAACCACTCATATGTATTCAGCAACACAAGAAACGTGAAGAGTGAGAGTGCAACAACAAAAGGACATGACCATACATGTATAGGAACTGTGAAGTCAACGGCAAACTATAAGATACCAAGAAGTGTCATAGATACAAGTACTGTCGAGTCCAAGCTTGACATCCATATGATCATGAAAACCCGCGAGTGGATTTGGCATGAAAAGTTACAATATAATACACTTATATAAGCGTCGACCCGGTTCCTGTAATCGCATAATGTTTGAACCGTTATCGATCCACCAAGTTGCGACATCGTACACACTCGTCCTCAATGCCAAATGCACCTCTCACATAGCGAGTTCGTCATGTGTCCGCCTCATCCACACAAAGAATGCAGCGTACGTGCCCGCTTCGCATCGTCTTCCTCAATCCAAAGCCAGAACTCTCAAAGATCTAGCCTCTACCGAGCATCTTTCCGCTCCTGTGCGCGGCGCTTCGCCCTGACCTCAGCCTGTCTCCTCTCACCACCATCGACCTTGTGACCTCTCCTCTGCTCCCAAAGCCCATCCTGAACCCTCAGCCTCGCGACACCAGGGTGTCCCTTGATGTACTCAACGCCAGTACCACCAATCGTGTTACCACGAATAATCTTGATATCCCTCACAGGCTTCGCGCTCGCAATGTCGATTTTCGGAGGCGGCACGATACCAATCTCCTTTGACTTGTCCACGGGGTTCGCAGGGTCGGGCATCGCGGCCACGGTGAGCTTTGTGTTGACGACCACCTTCCTCGTGCCAGGGTCCTTGGACAGAGTAGCGACCTGGTCACTCGGCCTGTTCGAAGGGACTTCAACGATCCGCAGCTCTGCGACACCCTTCTCCACTTCTGTGAGATCGCCTCCAATGCCCACCAGCCCGTTCCTGAAGCGCTCTCTCCACCACAGAAGGTATCGCCTTGCGCGCGCAGGCTCGACTCCGGATTCGCGGAGCTGCTGGGATGAAAGCGTGAAGAGGACCTCCCAAGTGGGGATCTTGGCGGCGTGTTGCGCCATGTTGCGTCCGATCAGGGTGAGGAAGGTCTGAGGGTCCGGGACGAAGGGTGTTGGTCGAGGAACTCTGGGTGTTGTTGGGTTTCCAGCGTGGAGGAATCGGCATTGCAGGCAGATGGGTTGGCGGACTACCGCCGGTAGTTTGAGCATCGAGAAGGGGCGTTTGGCGGCCATTGTGTGGGACTGGCTGGGTGTGAAGCAGGAAGTCTTGACTAGACCTTGTCGCCGTCTGTCTGTTCAGTCGTCAGTTTCCCTTGGTGCAGCGAGAAGACTCCCGAACGCCGCATTGTTGCGGTAGATGCTGGGCTGGTCTGAGATGAACGCAGAGGATTGAACTTCACTCCAGCCCACATGTGCCCATCTTCACATGCTTACGACAGGCTGGAGAAGCTGCGACTGAATGTAAGATCAATGCCGAAATCTTCTTTTGGAAATCGCACAAAACGATATCTGTCGGGCTGGGGTAACTAGGAATCCACTCTGGAACTGTGCACATCCGACCAATGTGCTTTGGTTGCAAGAAAGATTGAAACACATATCTGGGAAGAACCTTGAACCAATACACCGCCACACAGCAACCATAACCACAAATACCATGGAAGCAAAATCACCCGCCTACGGCGTGCCGCCCGAACCTCCTCTAAAGCGTCAAAAAGTCATCTCACGCGAAGTCAGCATGGGCAACTCCCCCTACGACTCCCCGGCCCTCTCCCCAGCCCCCGTCGCCGACCTGGCCGAGCAAATGGACGTCTCCGAGCGCAGCAAGTACATCAAAGGCAAAAAGATCGGCTCCGGTCAATACGCCGACGTCTTCGAAGCCACCCTCGTCACCGACCGCAGCAAGCTGTTCGCCATCAAAAAGATCAAAATCGCCGCCGAGAGCGCCGACGTGGGCATCAGCTACGACTCGCTGCGCGAAATCCGCTTCTTGCAGGAGCTCAGCCACCCGAACATCATCAAGCTGCACGCCGTCTTCAGCACCAAAGACCAGAACCTCAACCTCGTCCTTGAGCACCTTCCCCAAGGCGACTTGCTCGTGCTCGTCCAGGACGTCCAACGCACGCGCTACACACCCGCCGACATCAAATCCTGGATGCTGATGCTAATGCGTGGCGTCTGGTTCTGCCACCAAAACTTCGTCCTCCACCGCGACATCAAACCCAACAACTTACTGATCGCCGCCAACGGCGAGATCAAACTCGCCGATTTCGGTCTCGCGCGCTCCTTCGCGGACCCTTACGCCGAAATGACCAGCCAGGTTATCACGAGCTGGTACCGTCCGCCGGAGCTCTTCTTCCGCGCGCGCTACTACGGCGGCGCCGTGGACATCTGGAGCTGCGGCTGCGTGTTCGCGGAGCTGATCAACCGCGCGGTGTTTCTGATGGGCATCCCGCCGGACAATGAGCTGAACATGGTGCGGCAGATTTGCGAGAAAGTCGGCACGCCGACGGAAGCGAACTGGCCCGGCGTGACGAAGCTGCGCTCGTACGTGACGCCTGAGGAAGTCATCCCGGAGCGTTCGCGGGGTTCGTGGCTTGAGCAGTTTAGGACTATAGGTGAAGATGGTGTTGATCTGTTGATTGCCATGATGCAATTGGATCCTAATAAGCGGTTGACGGCGGAGGGTGTACTGAAGCATAAGTACTTCACCAGTGCTCCCAGGCCTACACCTCTCAATGAGCTGCCGAAGAAAGGCGGCGGAGTGGAAGCTATGGGTGAGGAGCTGAAGCGTCGAGGCGGCGAGATTCCAGGCGAAGACTCCAACGGTGGCGGCAGAGGAGACAGGGTGGCGAGGAAGATTGATTTCGGAGGCATGTAGTGGTATTATGAAAGATTTGGACCAGGAAAAGAAAGCATAGATGCATGGAATTGTTGGAAAGTAATTGATACCCCGCGCGCTGCGGCGCCAAACACGAGTGAAATGAAAACGAATACGGCCCTCTCGCCTTTTACGCTCTCCTCCTGACACGTTGAAGTTGGTGATGATTCTATAGCTTTTTGACATCCGTTGGCAATTGTTCTTCACGTTTTGGAAAAAAAAAAGAATCGTCTTTCTTGCAGTCTTGAGTATACCATTTCGTCGATGAAAACAGTACTGCTCTTGTAGAAAGCATTCGTAATATCACGATGAGCCAAAACGTCAAGGAAACAACAAAAGCACCAAGCTTCCGCTCATGCAAAAACACTGCCGTCTCTTCAATACAATCTTCGTGAAAAGCCATGAAACCCGGATGTCCCCTATCCATCATCCATGACCGAAAAATGAATAGCAATACAATTAAAACCAGGCGTCAGATCAACCAACGCCTACATTAGCCGGTGAAGAACTCGGCCTCAAAAGAAAAGCACAATTTCTCCCCTCTCATTCTTTCTCAACCTCAAATCCTTCCACAACTCCTTATCCTCATCCTCCTTGTCCTCGACAGCCCGTAGACCCTTCTCGCGATGATACCTCTTCAGCGCCTTGTTGATGCTCACGCCACGCTCGCTGTCAGGACCCTTGTTCACAAAGCTCATGAACAGCTCCGCGCGAGAGTTGTAATGCGCGCCGACCTGGTTTGACGCTGAAGGCTGCGCGGAGGCTGCGCGCGCGGTAGGGTACTCGATTGCTTTGGTTGTGCGGGACTTGGGTTTGGCGGAGGGTTCGGGAGAAGAGGAGGGTGAGCGGTGGCTGCGGCGACGACGGCTGCTTTCGTCGGAGTGTTTGCTGCCGGAGACGGTGCGGGTGCTGCCGTGGGAGACGTAGGAGGATTTGCGCTTGTCGTCGCGGGTGGTGGAGGAGTCGTTGTCGTTGCGCTTGCTGCGCTTGAGCGGGCTGATCGGTGTAGGGCCGGCGTCGATGCGGTCTTCGTAGAAATCTGGGTCGGTGACGAGACGGCTGAGGCCACCGGTCAGGCCGGAGTGGAGGACTCTGCCTGTTGAAGGAGGAGCGGGTGCGTCGGCCATGGGCTCATCGCGCGAGGCGGGACGTTTGGCGGCAGAGAGGTCGAGGTCATCGACGTGGCGCTTGCGCTTCTTATCGCTCTTCTCACTCTTGTCTTTCTTGTCCTTCTTTGGCGCGGGTGTCTCGAAGGCGCCGGGCATCAAGGAGGCCTGTGAGTTCTCGAGGTTCGACAGCGAGTCGTAGCGCTCAAAGGTAGGCTGCAACGGCGCATCGCCGTACGAGTAACCGCGCTGCTTGTACGTCGCGCCCTCGCCGTTGGAGTACTGCGAGTACTGGCTGTCGTTGGGGTGGTTGACGTACATGCTGGACGTCTCTCGCTCGAGCATCTTCCTAGCCGGCGCACCGCCAACAGCAGGCGCAGCCTTGGGCGTGGCGTCTTGCACCAGGAAATCAAACACGTTCACAGGTGGCGGCGTGGGAGCTCTAGGCGGGACATCGATCACAGCAATAGCTTGTTCGCCCTCCTCGGGAGCATCCTCCACATAAGCCTTGGTGGGCACCATCACCTGATCCTGCTTCGACTTCTGCTGCTGCTGATTCTGCTGGCCGCCCTTCTTCTTCTCCCCGCGGTACAAGTGGCCCTGGTACTTCTGCGCCTCGGTCATGCAGCTGGTGTGCGCGCGGTACTCGGTGCCCCAGAAATGCACCATGCAGTCAATGCAGGTGAAGCTTGCACCGCGACACTTGTTTGCGTGGGGATCGAGTTTCTTCTTGGTGAGGACGTCGCCGCAGCCCTGTATTGTGGTCAGCCATTATTGTTGTGTTGTGTTTGTGCGCGCGCAACCGTGGTCGCAAAAGACACAGCAGAGCAGAGCAGGGTGGGGGTGGGAAGTACCTCGCACGAAAAGGATACCATCTTGAAAGGGAAGGCGCTGAGTGGTGCGCGCGGCGGTCTATTTGTATGTAGGCTGGTGTACAGGCAAAGTACTGTCTCTCTCTCTATACTCTATACGCTGCGACTACTGCCGGTCTTTCAGTGTTCTGTCGCAATAAACGGCGTGCCCCTCGTCAGGCGGCGGTGCGCGCGAATCACAAGCGCAGCAGGCAGGAAGAAAGAGGAAGCGAGCGATCTGAGGCAAGAAGGAGCGTGATAGCCTGTCGAGGCGCTGCGAAGGTGAGCGGGCGGCAAGGTGTTGATCGGTTGGTTGTTTGTTTCAGAGGTCGAAGCGCAAAACAACTTTCGCGCAATCACAAGCGAAACAAACCTGCAGAAAGTCCCTTCTGGTCCCTGGTTCCTCTTCCACATGCCGCCGATCGCCTAGCGTCCTGCACACACAATCTACTGTACGCGAGACACCTGTCGAGCTGACCATTGAGAAATGGGGTGAGACGTGGACGGATGACACTATGACTTGCATTGCGATAAAAAGAAGAAGAGCGTCATGCTCGTGCGATTCTGCTGGGTATTTGATCTGGATCCTGCTCAGGAACCCTTCCGCTATGCTATGCAAGAACAAGCCTCCATCATCGTGGTAGGTGGTATTTTCCCAAACTCCTCGCTGATGCGCACAACAAATAAGAATATCAGGCGCGACGAAAACAAAAAGAAAAATTAGCCCGTTCAGGCAAGTCCGTTGCCCTCCAACATCTTCCTCAACAGATCGCCACCAGGCCCTTCCAGCGCTGCGTGCAGCTCCTTCATTCCCGTCGTCGAAGCGACTCTCCTGTCATCTGCTCTGCCCGCTCCGCCAAACCCACCTTTGCCTCTTCGGCTGGGAGTCTTGGATGGCGTCACTGGTGCAAAGCTGCCATTCTTTCCGTCTACATCAGATACCAGGCTCAGTGCTTCCAATCCTGATACCACGTCCCTGAATTCCTGGTTGGACAGGGATGCAAATAAGTACTCTCGCTTGCACAGACCGGTGTAAGCCTCGAAAAGCTGCTTGATACTGGGTGCTGTCCTGTTGACTTTGCTGGGTGTGGCCATGATGTATCTTTCGATCTGATTGTCTCGTTTCTTCTTCTCCAGTGCCGCGAGCGTGCAGAGAACGGCTTTTTGCTGAAGGTTGAGCGATTTGAGACGCTGAGTGGCTCCGTTGCTGAATGCTTGCGCAGTGACTTTGGCCATGTGCGCGATGGTCGCCTTTGGTGCGGTCTCGAGGGTGTAAGTAATGCTGACACGTGCTTTGATCGGACTCTTCGATGGCGAGCGCGACGCAACTGGCGATGCCAGGTTGATGTTTTCCATCAGAGGAGTCTTGGATGGACTCTCTGGAATTGCGGCCTTTGCATCCTTGTCCTTGGTCTCTTGCTCTACCAAGTCGACTGCTCTAGCGCAAATATCGAAGGCCTTGCGGAGGTCACCAGTCTGCGATGCGACTTTCTTCGCGCAGAACTGTATCGCAGCGGGTTGGAGGAAAGGTACGGTGGTCGAATCGTCTGGCATGAGGCTCTTCAGTTTGGCTGTCAGAACTTCGGCGATCTGCGCAGCCGCATATGGCATGAATGGCAAGAGTTCAGGCTTGAGGTTCCTGCTCTTCAGTCTCGGAAGGAATCGGTCTGTCAAATCCAGGGCGTTCGCAATACCAATCAGGATCAGCCGTGAAGAGGGCGACATTGACCATTCGAAAAGCGCGTAGAGCAGACTCAAATCTAGATCGACCAAGCAGTCGACTTCGTCCAGGATAACCAGGTACTTTTTCGCGTCTTTCGACTTTCCTCCTTCGAAACATGATCGCAGATACTCAAATCCAGCGTCTTCTTGCAGGTCGAGATCCTCCGAGAGCTTCCCGCTCAAGTCTTTCGTGTTCCGTACACTCATACAGTTCACCACCGACATGCTGACAGTTCCAGATTCGCGATGGTGTTTGCAAACCTCGTCCAAAAGCGCGCTCTTGCCTGTCCCTGGTGGCCCTGACACGTAAAGACATCCGCCAGCCTTCGATTCGACGCTGTTTTCGACGAACGAGCTCAGCTGCTGTCTCTCGGCGTCTCGTCCAACCAGCTTGCCGGGATTTGCGCATCGTGAGAAGACCTGACGCGCTTGGTTGTACACTGATGGGCCAGTGAATAGCGTACCAGGTGTGCGAGGTGTCTGCGGCGTGCTCACTCGCAAGGCGCTCCCAATGATGACTCTGTGTCTCGGCGTGGCAGGAATCCTCTTCGCGTCGCGTCGGCTAGGGGTGCTGGGTACTGCCTTCTCGTCCTGATGCACGTCGACCGAAGCTTTGGTAGGCTTGAAGTGCGCGCTGATCTTGGGCAAGGGAGCAGCGATACGCTTCTCGGGCGCTCCATGTTTGGCAGGGACTGTGCCCGTCGTAGAGCGGGTCTTTCTGGGTGTTGGAGTTGTGTGGGTGATGAATGGGTTCTCGTTCTCGTCTGTTTCGTTCAGCACGACGCGTCTTTTTTGCCGTGTCGATGATGCGGGTGAGTCTGTATCGATGGTGCTGCGAGTGCGCTTTCCCAAAAGCATTGTGTCGGCCATGACTGCTTTCAGTGGGAAGGAGGCGGCTTGTGGTGGAAGGTGAGAGTGGGTGGTGGTGTTAGATTGGTGGTTTAGAGTAGGAGCACTCTACGCGTGAGCTGGAGAAAGAGCTCGCAGGCGCGCACTAGCGCGCATTTCGGACCAAGCTCAGACACTTTAACTTGCAGCGCCCCGAGCGCCCGCATGACGAAACATTCCGATATTCGGCCTGAGGGGCATAGTGAATTTCGATGATGAGTGAGACGAGCGAAACATTTGCGTTGTAGTTGAAGACCTAATTGTATTCTCCAATATAAACCTTTCTTGTCGCGACATATATTACAAAAATGTCCGCCTCTTTCCCTCCTCCTCCAGTCAACACCATTGGTACAGTAGCAGCCCTCTGGTTTGCAATGTGACCGACCGCTTCTAACACCTATATCAGACTGGGACAATGTCGGCTTCAAGGTCCGTGAAGGTATGGCGTGCACTATAAACCGATGTTCGCGAAACCCTCCATTGACTTTCTTCAGTCAATGGCCACATTGAATCCACCTACTCCGTCAAGACTGGCAAATGGACCGCCCCAGAATTCGTCGAGTCACCTTTCCTCCGCATCCATGGAATGGCACCTGCCCTTAACTATGGCCAACAATGTTACGAGGGCCTGAAGGCATACCGCTCCCCTGACGACAAGACTATCAATGTCTTCCGTCCCCAGTCAAACGCCGAGCGCATGCAGCACTCTGCTTCCGCCATCTCCATCCCTCATGTTCCCACTGAGCACTTCAGGCAGTGCGTTCAGCTCGCCGTCAGCTTGAACGCCGAGTTTGTTCCTCCTCACCGTACTGGCTCGTCCATGTACGTCCGTCCTCTTCTCTTCGGAAGCTCCGCACAGTTGGGTCTCAGCCCGCCTGAGGAGTACACTTTCGTGGTCTTCGTCATGCCCACTGGTGTCTACCACGGCGTGCACCCTGTCGATGCCCTCATTCTTGAGGACTTTGACCGCGCTGCTCCCAACGGTACTGGTAGCGCTAAGGTTGGCGGCAACTACGCTCCCGTGCTGCGTTTCAGCGACAAGGCAAGGAATGAGGGCTTCGGCATTACTTTGCACTTGGACAGCGCCACCAGGAGCGAGATTGATGAGTTCTCTACTTCCGGTTTCATTGGTATCAGCGGTACTCCCGAGAAGGGCATCACTGTTGTTGTCCCCGACAGCAAGAACGTCATCAAGAGTGTCACTAGCGACAGCGTGTGCGAGATCGCAAAGTCTCTTGGCTGGAAGGTCGAGTGCAGACCGGTAAGTCTTGAATCTACTCAATACTTAATTGCCCATCCCCAAACTAATTGTCATCCCTCCCAGATCAAATACGAGGAAATCTCCTCCTTCGACGAGATCATGGCCGCCGGCACCGCTGCCGCTCTCGTCCCCATCAAGAGCATCACCATGCGCTCCCGCGGCGACAAGTTCGAGTTCCAGAACGGCAGCGATGAGCCCGGCCCTGCTTGCGTGAAGTTCTTGGAGCAGCTCCAAGGCATTCAGCGTGGTAAGATCGAGGACAAGTTCGGCTGGTGTGACCAGGTCAAGCAGTACACTGCTGGCAAGGACTACCAGACCGAGAGCGGTGCCAACTCTGGTGATGCGAAGGCTGTTGACCAGCTCCCATGAATGGGTGCTGCGGAGACATTGCCTTGATGATTTAGAAACATGCTATGTCCATAGAGAAAGAATGGATTGATGATATGACCAGATTTTCTACGTAGGCATTCCGCGCGAGGTCAACTGCTACGAATGACACGCTGAGCGGAATCTTGATTGACGAAATAGAGGATACATACAAGTTTGGATCGCAGTGATATGCACATACAACCGTTGACCGCTGCCATTCTTCAAGTAGGCTAACAATACAAAATTTCCAACAACCGCGCACCATCCTCTCATCATTCAGTACACTTTACGTACCATATATTGTACCGCTTCACAGGCCTTTCGCCGTCCTCACACCATTGACACGGCCCGTTCCCGAAGGGATCTGTCCTTGCGAGATAGGTTTGCATGTGGTACTCGCAGGCATCGATACCCGTAATGCACGCATCTGGCTGACGGGTCTCGTTCTCGATGATTCTCAGCATGAGCTTCGGATTGCCGACCAAGTGAGCACGGAATCGCTCACTGTCATGTATGTTCTCTTGAATTCTCCCGGCTAGTCTCAGAGTGCGATCGAAGACTTGCGGGTTCGAGTCCATCTCTTGCAGAATGTCACAGATCCCATCAACGTCGCAAGACGGCCCGCCGTCTTTGCCACAACGGTCCACCCTGACTGTTAGATGAAGGCCGTGCGACATCATTGCATCTGCTGCTTCTAGGACAAGACTCGGCGCGAGGTACTTGTCCGCGACTTTGGCGAGCTCCTGCCAATATTGCCACGGATGCTTGCTGTGCCATTCTGGGCGAAGCCCGTAGATATGGCAGCGCAGAACCCAAAAGACATGCGGATCGTCTTCTTCCATCTTGATCTCCTTTTGACCGCTCTCTTGTCGTATGTTTTTAGTAGACTCGCTTGTATTATATCAGGTTGACATACAGCAAATCGACTGTTCAGCGCACACATGGCATTGAAGTACGCATTGCGCGTGCAGAGGACTGTCTTGTGTACTGGGATCCTGCGCCCGTCGCTGAGCTCAATGGTCAGATCGGACCAGTCTGGATTCTCGAACCAACTGTTACTCGTGTTATCGTGAGCGTCTAACACAATTTCCGAAGATTATCTATTGCTCACGACTCCATGGTATCTTGTGGTGACAACGACGCCACATTGGCTGAGAGGTACGCTTCTAGCTGCGCGTGTTGGGAGATTTCGTTACGGTCGTGTAGTGTATGGAGGATGGAGGCAAACGCGTGAGGGAAGATCGCGCGTTTACCGACAGCGAGAGTCGGACTTTCAACATCTGTAGTGTAACGTTGTACACCATGTATGGATGTAGACAGCAACTGCTCTTGAGTCTGAGCACAAGGTTGCGCTGGCTGGTGTGGCTGACCAGAGCCCTCTTCGGCTTGGGTAGAGGCTATCTATGAAAACATGATCTGATCTGGGTGGCTTTAAGGCCACAGCAATACGAATGTGACACGCTACGTAAAATCGAAATTATATATTATTTACAAGTCGACTTCAAGCACATACGACCATAGGTCAGTGAAAACTGGGCATCCCGTCCGCTCTGCCATACATAAGCACTGAACCGGGCGACTAGTACTAGAGTGGGTGACCATCTGGGAATCCCGCCTGTTGTATGTTTTTGTCTTTTTGCTATCACAACCCGTCCGATTATCCACCTATCGACTACCTTAGCAAAAGAACCCGGAGTATATACTACCTCCATATCAAATCATTCGCCTGGGGTGTTTTATTCTTTTTCTGCTCCGGCTGAGCTCAAACAGCTTCCCTGCATTCGCCTAATCGCACCTTCTCTGTTTGTCACTGAAACTCCTTCAACCATTAGCAAAGAGCCTGGATCACGTCAGGGATATCATTCGCCTGTTTATGCCGTCCATCCGAACGCAATGTACAGACCGTGCGGAACTCTCGCTTTCCACCGACACGGCATGTCGCGTACATGCTGATATCCGTACTAAGACTTACCAAGCCGTACGCCACGCGATCGAGACGAGCGTGAATATCAGCCGCGTCGCGAAGATCTCTGCAGCCAAACAGCCACACTTTCATTCTGCCGGAGGATCAATGCTTGTTGTCACAGACGGAAATGCTTGTTTCTTGCACGACCCGAGCTTGAGTTGTACAATCAGTATTGACTATTCTCGGACTACCGGGATACTCATATGACAATCATAAGCGAAGCTGTAGTCTTCAAAACCTGACTGGTTGCCAATTGGTAGATGCACACCATGGTAGCTTACTGCATCGGAGCCGTTTAGACGGTATCCACAGTTGGTGCGTGTGCTGGCTGATAGTTTCTGGACCCACCCCAGACTCCCCAGAGACCATCCCATGGAGAAGTGGATCACATTACTGCCACGCGGGTCGCACGAATGCCTCAATGCTTATGGTATTTGACCAGAGCACTCTTCGCTCGACCGGATTATTCCAAACCGTCTCTTAGCAGGTTCGAGACTGCGTTGATTCCGGCACGCTCAGTGGACGCGGTTAAATGCATTTAGCCTTAGCCTGCATCTCAAACGCCACCATCAACAACCTAGCCAGTCAATACCCTGGCAAGTACTCTGGTCACCCATTCGAAGCGAACGCTCCCCATGCGGGGCTCCAGCACACTTGGCCACATATTGACTAGATCCCACGAGGCCGATGAGGCTACAGACAAGACTTGGTGGCGTCTTGGTCGAAGCTTAGCACTTCCCGAGCCTAGACTACCTTATCTGGCTTGGACTCGGAGTTCGATGCCATGATTTTTAGGGCCCACCCGTGAGGTTATCGGCACGAGTGCGACTGCAACCATGCTCGCTCGTGATTCCTGGAAGCCTGTCGGCTAAAGAGGCCAAGCCGTCTGACAGGTCGACGATAAAGACGCCTTGGAGCCCATGCGGGACTACTGATCGTTCAACCCAGTGATTCACTCTTCTCTTAGACACCCAGCGACTCCTCACCTTGGAAGTTGGTTCAGTGGACAGCACTCTTACCAACGAGACAACACAACACTTGAACTACACACAATGGAGGCTCCTACCAAAGGCACCTTCCGCCTCGCGGGACGCGAATTCCCTGCTGTGACCTGGTACAAGGACCCGGCTCTACGAAGGACCTACATCTGTCTCATGTTCGTTGTCCTCACCTCGGCTACGAACGGTTACGATGGATCCATGATCAACGGTTTGCAATCACTCACATACTGGCAAGATTGTGAGTACACTTCCAAAGAAGCACTGATCCAAACCACCTAACAGATTATAGACTTCGGACACCCAACGGGCTCCCTACTCGGCCTGCTAGCTTGTATCATGTCCATCGGTTCTCTCGTCGCCTTGCCCGTAGTTCCCTACATCGCAGACGGTCTGGGAAGAAGATGGGGCATTATGATCGGATGTCTTATCATGATTCTTGGTGTGATCCTCCAGACGATCTCGATTAACCTGAAGATGTTCATCGCCGCTCGCTTCTTCCTTGGATTCGGTATTGCGATTGCCCACGGTGCCTCGCCTCTTCTCGTCACTGAGCTTGTGCACCCTCAGCACCGTGCTACATTTACGACAATTTACAACACCACGTGGTATATTGGATCTTTCGTCGCTGCATGGTTGACCTTTGGCACGAACCACATTCGTAAGTATATGATGGATTTCACAACGCCCAAGTCAAATGCTAACATGACCATATTCAGACAGCAACTGGTGCTGGCGTGTGCCATCTCTGGTGCAGGCTTTCCCTTCTATCCTTCAGATGTCCTTTGTCTGGTTCGTGCCGGAGAGCCCGCGTTTCCTCATTGCTCACGGCAAGGTGGAGAAGGCTCACGATGTGCTCGCAAAGGTTCACGCCAACGGTGACCACAATTCGGAGATCGTGATGCTCGAGCTGCAAGAGATCAAGGACACCATCAAGCTGGAGCAGGAGTTCGAGAGCAACGGTTGGATGGAGCTCATCAAGACCAAGGGTAACCGTCACAGGCTCATCATTCTCTTGTCCCTCGGTCTCTTTTCGCAATGGTCCGGCAACGGTCTCGTCAGCTACTACCTGAAGGAGATTTTCGACTCCATCGGAATCACAGACAGCAACACTCAGCTTGTCATCAACGGCTGCCTCCAGATTCTGAACATCATCGTCGCCACGACCCAATGCTTCTTCGTCGACAAGATTGGCAGACGTCCCTTGTTCCTCACCGCTACCTCAGGAATGCTTGCTACCTTCGTGGTCTGGACCATTTGCTCTGCTCGCTACACCCTCAACGGAGACAAGGGTGCCGGTAACGCCGTGGTAGCCATGATCTTCCTGTACTACGTCTTCTACAATATGGCTTGGTCAGGTCTTCTCGTTGGTTACTCCGCAGAGATCTTGCCCTACAGCATTCGCGCCAAGGGCATGACTCTCATGTTCCTCATGGTCGACATCGCTCTGTTCTTGTAAGTCCCACACATCATACATTTCAGTCGAACAACGCTAATATCTCTAATAGCAACCAATACGTCAACCCCATCGCTCTCAAGCACATCGGATGGAAGTACTACATCGTGTACGACGTTTGGATCGTGCTCGAGCTCATTGTTGTGTACTTCTTCTACATTGAGACCCGCTACACTCCTCTCGAGGAGATTGCTAAGCACTTTGATGGCGAAGTGAGTACAACCCAGAAGCCTTGTATCTTTTTCAACGACACTAACACTTCGCAGGACGCCGTTGTTGGAGGCCATGCCGCGACCCAGAAGTCTAAGGAGCTCGCCGCCGAGATGGGTGGTCTTGACACTATCGACCTCGGTGAGAAGCGCCCGGACGTTGAAACTAAGGAATACTAGACGATGTTGGTCTCTACCCAAGTCTAAGGTCGCGTGGGATGACTGCTTAAGTGCTAGTAATTCCAGCGTCCTCTGACCGGATGGCATTGGCCAATATTTGGGCAACCGGCGACAACTTGCAACAGTAAGCAACACATTAAATTGCATTCGTTCATATAAATACACGTCTCGTCATTTCTATTTTCCGTAAATCAAGAGCCTAATATTCTTACACTCCATCCCCATTGCGGAGGATTTGAACGATACCCTTAGCACCATCAACAACATCAGTAGGATGGTCCTTCTTAGCCTTCTTGCAAGCATCCTGCAGCATGTCAACGTAGACAGGCGCAACGTTGAAGTCGGCAGCCATCTCAGTGAAGTTGAGACCGTCGACCTGCTTCATTAGATCGGGGTTGGCGGCGAGGAGAGACGGAAGCTTCTTGATGATCGAAGGGTTGGCGGCAACAATTGCCGGCAGTGACTTTAGGATCTCGGGCATGTCGTCGTTGAAGATGGAGGAAGTAGAGTGCGAGGAGTGGGCAGCGGGCGACGAAGACTCAGTGGTGTTCGAGGCCTCGGTGAGGTTTGCCTTGTTGTTGGAACAGGAAAGGTTGGTCCTCTGGCTGGTGACGTTCGCGTTCTCAGTGGAAACGTTCGAGGCCACGGTGCCATTGGCGATGAGAGTGCTGTTGGTGCTGGCAATACCATTGGCAGTGGCGGGAACAGCGGAAGAAGCGGCACCAGAAGAGCCAGCAGGGCAGGTAAGGTCGAAGAGGGGCTCCTGAAGGTCGATACCAACAATGCCGAAAGAAGGGTTAGGTGCAGGCGAAGCGTTGTTGTCGCGGAGAATGTACCACCAAACGTTGTAGTTGTTGAAGAGCTCGCAGCCGAGCTCATCCCAGTAGGTCTTGGAGTTCTCCACAGAAGCGACGGCCTGGTTCTCGGTGAGGCCTGAGACGGGCCAGCCAGCCTCAGTGATCCACACAGGCTTGCCTTGGGAGACTCCTTCAACACGGTTGAGGGCAGAGAAGAAAAGAGAGTTGCCGTTGTCGACGGAGTTGTCAAGGGTGTTCTCGAAGTAAGGGAAAGCTATGAACCGTTAACGAATGCGATTGGCATGTCCTTTTAGAAGAATGCTTACCATTGAACCCAATCCAGTCAACAGCATCGATGACAGCACTGTTACTACCGTTGACCCAATCGTTCCAGGTGTCAACGTGGCCAATGGTGGCAGCAGAGGCAGCAGTGCCGGCAATCACAGAGCGAGTACGCTGAATGTAATCGACAAGGACATCCGGGCTCTCGCCAATTCCGCTGTCGTTCTCCACGCCCTGTACGGAGGACCTGTAAAGATCCTCGGAGCCAACGGAGATACCGACAATAAGATCAGTCAAAGCACTGCCGTACTGCTCAATGGCAGAGCTCAGAGCATCAAGCTCGTTCTGGAAGACCTCGCTACTAGCCGAAGCCCACAATCCCAACAGGAGACTGGTCTCGGTGTCAATAGCGGCCTGGATAGCAGAGATTGGGGTGTTGGTGGTGCCACCCTGGATCATAGTGTATAGACGAGCCGACGAGAAACCCGAGGTGTTAGGAAGATCCTGAGCACGGGTAAACTCGGCCTCGAAGTCAGCCTGCTGCTTCGGAGTGCCATCAGTGAAGACATTGCCGTAGTTGAAGCCCTTGGAAACGCTTTGCGCGGTGGCGGCGCCAGCAATGGCGAGTAAAGATAGATATTGCATGTTGTGTGGTTAGTAATGAAAGGCTGTTTGAGCAGAAAGCAGAATGTGAAAACACGAGGTTTGCTCTATATTAGTAGTCGAGTACTATGTACCTGCGTCATGCTGGTAACCCACAATATTTGTAAACTCCATGCCGTGCTCCACGTTCCTTGGTCTGCCGCCCGTACTCAACGCAGACCAGACCCTTCGACCGCTCTACTACTCCGGAGGCAGCTGTGGCTGTGACGAGGCATTGGCATCTCTTGAGGTCATGAGAAAGGCCGCGTACGAACTTGGCGAGTGTTGACCATCTGGAGCGGAAGGGCATCTTGCGAGAAAGTAAAATCCAGTCGCCGGACAGGCACTTTCTAATAGGCCGGACCGTCCAAAGGAGGTAGCAGCCCGTTAGCCTCGTGGTAGCACGCCACAAATAGGTTTGCCCTGGGACTTGTCTGCAGCGTGCAGATGTCATCGTTCGTGACCTGCCGCTTGGCGATGTTCATCGACAAGGATCACAGAACGGGCCTTTTGTGCTTTTCAAGCGCCAGATCTCACTCTGATGTCCATGGAATGGCTGGAGCACAATGAGCGATTTCGAGACTTCCTACCAATGGTCCTTAGCTCTTATTGACGTATGAACGTTTACCAGCACCAGGCATAGCTGGGAGATAAGATTCTTAGCATCGTGGCGATGATCCTGCCCAGGTCCCAAGTCCGCGGGATGAAGTGGTTCTTTTACGGAGACAAAACGCGGCTGTGCCAATTTTCAACCCTCGAATCTGGAGAAACTCGCGGCGCAAACGGGAGATCTACAAACAAACCACTCCAAATCTGTTCAATCAATTCCGTTGATTATACCATTTCCCGTCCACGTGATCATCTACACGGCTTCTCATCATCCGGAACACAATAGCGGTACTTTACACGCGGGAAAACGGGCAAAACTACCAAGCAACTCAAACCTCCACATCCGCAAAGATGACAAAATCCTCCTCGGAAGACACACCCGACTACTACACAATCCTCAACCTCGCCACCCGCAAACTCGACCCTTCCCTCTCCCCCTCCGAAGTAAAAGCAGCCTACAAACGCGCTCTCCTCCAACACCACCCGGACAAAAAATCAACATCATCTACCACCAAATCCCGCTTCACGGTTGACTCGATCGCGCTAGCGTACAAAATCCTGTCATCGCCAGCGCTGAAATCAGAATACGACCTTGGACTTCAAACTGCGCGGCCTAAAGACGATGATAAAGTCTTTCGTACTGGACTTGATACTGTCGACCTTGATGACTTGACTTACGACGAAGGGAAGGAGATCTGGACCCGAGGCTGCAGGTGTGGCGACGATCATGGGTTTGTGGTTACGGAAGCGGAATTGGAGCTTAATGCTGAGGATGGGGAGTTGATTATTGGGTGCCGTGGGTGTAGTTTGTGGCTCAGAGTGTTGTTTGGGGTTGAGGAGTCATGATTTACACTCTGCTATCTGGGCAATTTGCCTACAGGAGGCTTTCTGCTCAGCCTTTGACAGCAATATGCTCTCGGCCACTTTTGGATGGCATCTTTCAAAACACGCCAGAGTATGACCAGCTAGGCCAACTGAATCCGGAATCTTGGGCATACTGCGCTTAAAGAAACATTGATCATTACTATTGTGCTACGGGTATCGTTACCGACGAAGGAAAAGATATAAAAGGAGACCGTTATCCAAGTGGCTCGTAACCACAACGAATCATGCAAGCGTTGAACGACCTAGCCGAAAGGAGACATGCCCTTACGCCTGCAGCAAAGCAAGATTTCGAGCCCGAACGCCCACGACTCAACCAACCCTCGAATCAGCTGGCGGAGGAGCACCATGTCCTCCGGCGCTGGCCTCCGGTCCACTGACCGCACTACCACCGCTTTCTTCATTATCACGCTTCTCAAGACCATAGTTGCGCTTGATCTTGCCCCACTTAGCCTGTTCAAGTTGCTTCCGGTCCTTCGCGTATTGGCCGAACGCATTCTTCTCACGCGGTGGCGCCTGATCGTTCTGGAAAGCTGCCTCAACCTCATCAAGCTCGCTCTCGTCCGAACTGGAGATGGAGCTCGACCTGCTGCCTTGACGGTAGATGATGTGGTCGCCTTCTTTCTTCTTGCGCTCGCGCTGTTCGCCCTTCATGCGGTTCATCTTCTCGCTGTCGCCATTGCAGTCGAGTGTCAGGATGTGGAGGCCAGGGAAGTTTGCAGCGAGGTAAGCTTTCAGTAAGGGGAGGAGCTCGGCGTTGGGTCTGTAGGTGCCGGAGTCGTTGTCGATTACGAGCTCGTAGTGACTTGGGTCCTTGGGAGGGTCTTCCTTGGGTGGACCGCCGTCGATGTCTTCGGCTGGATGTGACGGGTTGTCGTCGTGCGGAGGCGGGTGGCTTTGCGTTGAGCTCTCCGTTGGCTCCGGTGGCGGTGGTCGTCTTGGGTGCTTCAGGCGACGGATGAAAAATTCGCCAGAGAAAGCAATGTACATGGACACGTCACTGTGCATGGTGTGCTTGCTCAACATGTCGATGCCGAATTCTTTACCAGTCTCCGTGAAGCGGAAGAGCGCGTCAAGAGTCAGCACGTAAGTAAAGATGCGAGCTCCCTGATCGTAATGAACCATTTCTAGGAAGTGCTTTGTCACATCTTTCCCATGGTTCTTCTCGTCGAATTGCCCATACACCGTGGACTTGTCGAAGTTGTAAACGCGAGCATGCTGATGATGAAGAGCCTTGGACAACACGAATCCTTGCAAGCCCGAGTTTGTGAACATACGCTTGGCCCACGGCTTGAACTCGACGTAACGGTGGTAAAGCTCAGCAGGCACTGGACCTTTGAGCTGGAGCTGGTTGGCCTGGAAGTCGTAGGGTCTAGGTTGTCGCTTGTCCTTCTGATTATCCTGCCCTTGCCCTTGGACATTGCCGTTGGCAGTATCCGCGCCAATGGGAGAATCCTCTTCACTCGGGTCGTGAGTGTTTGCAATCCGACCCAACAAGGGACTGTAGTGCCTCGTCCACCATTGAGGCCCAAGCGTGTACATCCTGCCATTTTGGCCGTCCTCGGGAGTCTTTTCAAGGACCTCCATGCTTATGAAGATGTCACCGTGCATGTGCTTTGCCACCCTAAAGCAAGTTGCAACGGCCCGGACAACATATGCGCGCTTGCTACCGGACTTCTTCTCGATGTTGTATCTCTGCTGCTGCATGCCACCCCAACCTTGAAGGGCAGGCACGTGAATGTGGACATTGCCGAGTCGGTCGTCTTTGTTAGCCGGGTCTTCATCGTACACTCGTAGCTTAAGCTTGAAACCTTCAGCCGGCGCATTGGCGACGATCCATTCGGAATTCCACTCTGGATCGGTATTGCGCCTGATGGTAGGTGTGCGGAACTGCAGCGGAGGGTCCTCCTTGTGTCGCATTGGGCCGTCGGTCTTGCACTCGGCTAGGACATATGGATCGCTCGACAGCGAGTTGATATCCGCCATGGGCAAGTTTGTCGCACGGTGGATCGTGATCTTAACCGTGTAGCCGCCAGGCTGGTGTGGTATGGGCGTGCTATCGTAGCCGCCTGGCGGGTTATCACTGCCCGCTTTCTCGTTGTCGGCGTTCTCATCCTTGCTCTTCTCAGCGTCTCTTGGAGCCGGACGAGCTTTCCCAGCCTCTTGCGCCCGTCGCTTTTCTTCCGTAATGTCGATAGGCTGTGTGGCTTTCTTCTCGTGCGCACCGTTCGACATGTCGCCCGCCGTCTGCGCGCCTGCGTTGGATCCCTCCATGCTCTTCACACGCGCGCTCGTTCGCAGGGTAGTTTGGTGAGTAGTTCCTTACTCCAGCCGATCACATGCACGCCGGAACCTTGCTCTTATCTGTGAATGTATCCGTGACTAACCGCTTACCTGCTCAAAAGCGCGAAGAAAGATGTTTTCGTTATTAGGTTGGTATCGTAGAGGAGTAGCAGCTACAGACAGGCAACGCAGCGGCGCCAGGCCCGCCTGTAATACAACGCCGAGACGGTGGCAGGCAAGCCAGCTGCAGGCCTACGCAGCCTTCGTACGCGACGAGCATGGATCGGGATGGCGAGCGAAACTCTCTCTGCCTCGAAACAGCCAAGCGGCTGCCCTAAAAAGCTTAGCAGTGCTTGTCTGGTCATGAAAACAAGTTTGCGCAAGCGCTATTTCATCACTGTGCAGAAGAGGGTCTATTCACTCAGCCCTTCACGTGCCCGCGCCTGAACATCGCTGCGTCGGCTGCACGAATTGTCCGCACCAGCCGTTCTTCCGTTCCCAGCCTTATCGTAGGGCGGATCGAGTACGTGATCGCGATGCTTGTGATAGGCGAAGCAACCCACTACCTGGCGCTATGACTGCGATTGTCTTGAAAATATCCCCCAAACCCCACTATGGAGATGAGGAAATGCGCGCCGGTGCTGCTTGGCGAGGTTGTTGTTGCCTTCTCACGGCATGCCATACCCAGCTTGGCTTTACGATGAGGTGCGCGTACTCGCGAGTCGCATGTAGTTGCCAAGCTTGAAGGAAGAGGAGATCCCGGTGTTGATGTGAGTATCATTGGCACATTCTCGGCAGCGGGCAAGGGTGTATAGTAAAATGATGTAACGCGACAAACTTTGATTCAACTCGTACATGTAACCAATCAAGCACGCTGTCTGTGTCGTTGGCGAAACACAACGTCCTGACAATGAGGGCAGCAAAGCCACCGAGGTATCTTAATAAAACTACTCCAAAGCTGCGTCGCTCCAACGCCGATCGCCTGCACTCCACGCGTACCTTCGTCATTCTCTCAGAAGTCATCGTCGCCCATGTCGAACTCGTCTTCGCCGGCCTCGATGAAGACGAGACGCGTGCCTTCTGCGGCAGTTTGCCAGATCTAGAAGATGATTGTCAGTATTGCACGAATGTTGGTGAACGGGAAAGGAACAACATACATCAAGCTCGCCGTACTCGTCAAGACAAGACTCCAGCTGCTGTGCTGTGAAGCCCTTGGCGAGCACTCTCTCCCTGACTCGGCGCATATCCAGCTCGCCTCTACCCTCGCCAGTCGCGGCAGCACCGCTGTCACGCATTCCGCGGATCAAGTTGAAGATCTTCGTGCTTGGTGACTGGTCACCACGGCGGTCACGGTTATCCTCGTATAAGCTGGCCTTGCTGACCTCGATAAGTCTGAGAGCCTCGTCGACATCGTCACTGATGACCTCATTGGCGAAGCGCAGACGCGCAAGAGCCTGTGAAAGACGCAAGATACCGAGCAGTGTACGCGGTGAAGTGTGAGTGAAAGTCTTCTTGCCAGCTTCGTCGCGCTTCTGCTGCTGTCGTAGGCGAACGTAAGCGCCGACGAGGTAATCTGAGATCGCCTTGGGGACGACGGGGCGAAAGTTGCGTGCACGAGCAACCCACTGCCTCACCTCGTTGGGGGAGAAAATGATTCCACCGCCTTGAGGCTCGGGGTGGGCGTTGTGAATGTGGACGTAAGTGACGTGACGAGCAAGCTCCTCATCAGAGTCCCTGTTAGGGGTGTCAAGAATGAGGAACAGAACGTCGAATCTACTGAGCAGTGCAGCGGGCAGGTTGATGTTTTCGACGGGTGAGATGCGAGGATTGTAGCGACCGTACAGCGGGTTAGCTGCCGCCAGAATAGAGGTTCTGGCGTTGAGTGTGGTGGTGATACCGGCCTTCGCAATGGAGATAGTCTGCTGTTCCATGACTTCGTGAATGGCTGTGCGATCGCTGTCGTCCATCTTGTCGAACTCGTCAATGCAGCAGGTGCCGTTGTCAGCAAGCACAAGAGCACCACCCTCGAGAACCATCTCGTCTGTGACAGGGTCCCTCATGACTGCGGCTGTGAGACCGACACCACTGCTACCACGACCAGTAGTGTAAACACCACGAGGCGCGACTTTGGTGATGTACTTGAGAAGCTGAGATTTGGCAACACCGGGGTCACCCATCAAGCAGACGTTAATATCGCCACGGATCTTCATTCCGTCTCCCATCTCCTTGGTCACACCACCAATCAGCTGCAGAAGCAATGCCTTCTTGACATCGAGATGACCGAAGATTTCTGGAGCAATGGAGCGACTCAGATACTCGTAAAGCTGGCCTGACTGCTCAAGCTCAGTCATGCGCTGGATAGTGGAGGGAGCCAATGACATGTCGTCGTAAGCCTGCTTGTGCTGGTGCACGTACTGTGCCTCAAGGTAGGTATCTGTGAGCAGACCAGCCTTGATCGCCTTGAAGCCGGTGTATGGTATGGGTAAGAAAATACCAGCAATGTCGACCACATCACCAGGGTTAACTTGGCGACAGAGCTCACCGTGGCATTGAATTGTGAGTTGGCGGGGAATGTGTCCGACGGGTACCTGGTCAGCCATTTCTTGGATCTTAATCTCCTGGAAAGGAAGGAATCTGGATGCGCGGGTGGACAGGAAAAGTTGTCCTTTCGCGTTGTTCGAATTGCAAGCGTCTGATGTACACTCGACTAGCGGTGTAAAGTTCTGTGTTGTGACGGGCTGGAAGATCTCATGGCCGCAACGATCGCAAGAGTAGGCATTGACTTGCACTGATGGCTTGACATCTGAGACTCTGGTTGCGATACCGCGCACGGTGATCAAGTGGCCAAGGTGGTTACCCCTGACGTTGCGCACCGCAAGAGCTTTCTCGCTCACTTCGCTGCTTGATCCGGAGGGTGTGATGGGCTTGAAATTAAGTGTGTATCTCCTTGTCAGAGCTCTGGGGAATACCGACTCAGCCGCTGCTTGCTCATTGCCGCTCGCTTCCAGCTGCTGCAAAATCGTCTCGTTGTATTTGGCCCGTTGTGTCATAATAATGTCCAGCACATCCTCCTTGAACGTAGTTTCTTGAGCTGGGCGCGGAAGAACGTTGTCTACCGCGCGCGATAAAATCTCAATGTAGTGGTGTGCGTTCTTCTCAATTGATGCGACCAGTTGTTGTTGTGAGTCCTCAGGGAGCGTCTTCTCGTACTCCTGCACGTCGTCCAAGCTGATCAACACTTGGTTCGTCTTCCTGTCTGCGATGCTCTGCAAAAGATCCATGTACTTGTGCTTCGTCTTTCTCCTCTGACTGCCTCCGTTTCCAGCATCGTCCATGAAGTCATATTCGTCGCTCGCATTGTCGGCGTTTAGGTTGAGGTCCTCGAACGCATCCTCTGCTTCGGAGGAAGACGACTTGAAGTTGCGCAAGAAATCTTCAAAGGACTTCTGCTGTTCCGAGTAGTCGACCAAAAATTTGGTTTGTAGAAGAGCCATGGTTGTGTGGATATTCTGGTGTAGAGCAAGGAAATGTGGTGGTAAATGCTCTCGTCGCATTCGAGCAGCAGCTTTGCGGGCAAACAGAAGCGGCGCGTTGCTAACGCGACCATCTTGACACGTAGCGGGCCGTTCCGATCCATAAAATGTGCCTGTGTTCTACATTCGATACCACCGTGCCATAACTATTCCTAGTTGGCGAATGGTCTGCATATTTGTTCACTTTCTGTCAAAGTAGTGGAAATGTATTGGTCAGTCCTTGCAATAGGAGAGTGCCGGGCGTACGCTCCATTTTAAGCAAAGCATTACGCCATGGGCACCCCCTTGACAATCCCTCTGCTACAATGCTACAGTACACACCATTATTTTTGTCTAGAAGTTCTGTTATCCCAGTTAAGGCACCAATCAAGAGTCATCATCGTTCTAGAATCTCGACAACCATCACAGAATAGTGGCTTTTTCCCAAGCCAGAACGTGACCTCGACCACATGCAAGTTTGCCCATGAGATTACAATATAGGTTTGACGAAATCTAAGTGTCTACCTTGCTAGTACTACCAGAAATGGACAATGGAATTCTCGTGTCTGTCACGGATGTATCTCATTGAAGCAATTGCCCGATGTGTGGATTTGGGAAGTAGGGAAGTAATAATTCTAGCTCTGTGCAGCTGCATCCATGAACAGCCCTTCATTCGCTGCTGATCAAAGAAACTTGCAAGTGCATACCAACCGGGCCCTCTCCTGCAACGCGCCGTATTGTTCATTGGGCAACACTGGATCGTCTGACATCGCAAGCCAGCAATCACACCAACTCCTTCAGCCCGCGTACCTCCTCGTCATATTCATTCCCGTACGTCTCCTGCAGCATCGCATCAAGGGCTTCGCCGCCTCCCATCTTATCCTTCAGCCAGCCTTCCATGGAGTAGATGTCATCGGTGAACTCCTCGGTGGTGACCTTCCACTCAGCAGCTTCTTTGATCTTCCTCTCAAGCTCAGTCGGATCGTTGTCGCTGTACGTGGCAAGCTCGCGGCCGAGAGCTTCAGTCTCAGCCTCAAGTGACCTTTTCATGCCGAGAAGTTCCTCGCGGGTCTCGCCGCCTTCGTCCAGCATTTCGTCGTCTTCGCGGCGCTGCGCCTCAGCCCCGGCGAGCTTGCTTTTGAGTTCATTGTCGGTCGCGAGCGCTTTGTCGTAGGCACTTTGGGCGACTTCGAGTGCTTTCTGCCAAGCGATCTTGTCGTCGGAGACGAAGGCCCAGTACCAGTTGCCGGAGCCGATCTTCTCCGCGCGGATCTTGCTCTCGTCTTGGAGGCCTTGCACGTAGTCTGCAGTTGATTGTTAGAGCAAGTGATGGAATTCGCTTCAGGAAAAGGTTGCCACGATACCCTTGACTTGCATTCCATTGATCTGTGCGACGGACGGCAAGTGTTTCTCTAGGTCCTTGAGAGTGTGCGCTACGCGAGACTTTTGCATGTAGGTGAGCGCTGCGGTGAGCTTTGCTGGGGTGCAGTTCGTCTTGGGCGCCTGTTTTGTGTCAGTGGCTTCGTCGTGTGTGAGAGAAAATGTATCTTACCATAATGCTAAGTCCTCGCGATTGCTTTTGTGTCTGTGTAGGTAGTTGGTTTTATCAATCAAGCGATGCTGCAAACTTGAGGTTGAGAGAAAGTTGAAGGGCGACGAGCAAGGCAAGTGCAACTGGGTCGCGACTTCCTCGTGTTGCTTACACGGCCACCGCTGAGAGAAGCGGACCCAACGCAACAGAGGGGTTCAGCATCACTATACCTCAGAAACGTATCCCACAATACTCCTAAGCTTCAAGTAATCTGGCATGATGCTTTAAGCGTCGGTAGTGTTGCATATCTCGGCTGCTTTCAAAATAGCACGAGGCGTGAGTTTCTTACTAGCTCTCGGCAGCATTTCATTGTAAAGACACGCCGTGGCTCCATAGGTGGCTCCTATCACTCCTTCGAGTCCTCCTCAACCCGCGGGTATACCATGATCTTCTCTAGTGATGAATCGGCTTTGACCTGGCGAAGCATCAAACCAAATGCTGGTGCTGCAGACGACTGAGAACAGCCTTCCAGAGACATCACACCGAATGTCACAATCCTACAGAAAGGTTCCACTTGAATGCCGTTGTGGTTCATGCCAGGACACCGTGGCACGCTCGAGAACGATATTGCAAGCTGTTGGTAGGCTTGAAGATTTGGCGCTGTGGGACCAGGTCGAAGAGTCGGATGCGAGGGATACTGTGCAGCTTTGTTGGGTTGTTTGCGACGAAGCAGCCTGACCAAGTTTTGCAACTGCGCAACTGTGCAGCGTTAGTCGGACATACTGGAGCAATACATTGAGGCAGCTACTCGGCAGCCGGAGCAGCTTGCTAGTTCTCTTAGTCGCTGTGAGCTTTGCGCTTTGTTGGTGCTCACCGCACACCGAACAGTAGTGTATCGTTAATGTGTTCATTCATGGAGCCGAGTAGCGCTTGTTGCTTGTGTGCGACTCTCGGAGGTAGTGAAGAAGCAGGAATACTTACGGTGTGAAGCGACGACGAGGCGGTGGATGGCGACAGATCGAAGCGATCCAGGACCGCCTAGATAATGAGTAGTCGGTGAATCAGCAAGCATGGTCTGAACCTTCTCCAGGCTCCCGGTCGCAAGACCAAAAGCAAACTGATGAGAGAACATAATGAGGATGCCATCAAAAACTGGGAGGTCAAGATGGCCGAAACCACCTTGCAGCAGTGTCTCGCCGCGCTGTGCAATGCAGGAGACTCTACCATCCTAAAGTATCTTGGTGATCACTCTCGAAACCTCTTGGTAAGTATGATTTTTCAAAGGATCAAGTGGATCGATGGAAAACGAAAATATTTATGCTGGTCGACGAGTGTGCACGGTTGCAATCACCTTGGCAGAGTGCCTCACTGTTCGCTGTTCGAGTACCTGAGCTTATGAGTCAGTGTGAAAGGCATGTGAAAGGGCATGTGGAAGGGCATGTGACAGATTGTCAGTCATTGGAGGCTCACTTCAACGTGGGTCGTTGTAGGAGGGAGGGTTGATTCACTTCACTCGCCAAACGTTCAGTTCCTCAAAGGACGGCCTGTCATGCTAAGCCTGTTCCAGACTTCAAACTCCGTAAGGCCCGTGCAGCAGAGTCCAATACTTCTGGTCCAACATTCACTCAGGGACACTTTAGACCACAGCAACTCGCGTCCATGTTCATTTACACGCTGCTAAACGCACAACACGGTTGGCTCAAATCATAGAAATCTCTTCCGGCAAGGGAAATCGCCAGCACTGGATGATAAGGGATTGTCGCCACTGACAGCCCCCCAAGCATGAAGCCCTTAACGAGGATCACGCGTTGCCTTCGCCCAAATTCTACTGCCCGGGTTATTCAGGGATCCTTTGGCGTTCTCAAGCTCATCACATCTTCGATACGATGCAAAAGCACGCTTGACAATGCACCCCCGCTGCCGAAGTTGGAGTCTCTGGACGCTGCGAACGCTACGGATTTGTCGCAGCTTACCAGTGTGGCAGGTGCAAAGGCCTCTGACCAACGACGAGGGAAAGGATCACGCCGATGGACTACGGACGAATACCGCATACTCAAGGAATCAGTCGCGAAAGGCATGACTAGCAAAGCAATCGCAGCATTATTACCGACAAGATCCCTCGCAGCAGTTGAAAATCAGCGTGAGACTGTCAGATATAGGGGGGAGCTTCACGGCGAGCACAATTATACAAGATGGTCAACAGATTCAATGAACCTGCTTTTAAAACTTCGCGCAGATGGACTCTCGCTGCGCAGCTTGTATGCGCATTTCCCCGATCGATCAATAACCGCCATCAGGAAAAACCTGCTCCTACACAAGTCACGAGTTACAGGTGCCCTTCGCGCTAACTCTCCTTGGTCGGAGGAGGATGAACGAAGGTTGACCGAACTTTATGCTCAAGGCGTGCATAATAAGCTTGCCATAAGCCAAGCCTTAGGCCGCTCGATTCATGCCATTGAGTACAAAGCTTCGGCGCTAGGTCTTCAGTATGCTATGATCAAAAAGAAATACAGCCCAGAGGAGATCGCAATGGTTTTGCAGATGCGACAAGACAAGTTACCCTTCAAACACATTGCGGAAAAACTGGGGCGTAGCCGTGCGGCTGTCATTTCATTATACCGCAAGCACAGGCCTCTTCAGGACAGAGACGCCAAAATGGAGAGATCTTTGTCCGGCCAACTTTCACTTGACGAGCTTGACAAGGTGAGCGCTCTAAGGAAGCAGGACGTTTCGTGGCATGAAATCGGACGCCGATACCCGATGCATGATCTCAATCTGATTGTGCAAGAGCATAGGCGCGTCGCGGGACATGATCTTTTATCTACAGAGGTGCGCGAGGTCGAACGCTTACGCCACGCGGGAAAAACGTGGCGCGAAATCATCGAATCGAATGACTTCCAGTTCAAGTCGGATGCCGCTCTCCAGAAAGCCTATGAGCGAACAGTGGAGAGGCAGAAATCACGGCAATGAGTTGCACTTGAATTACGTGTCTCCGCCTCCTACAGGAACGAAGACGGTGGCGATGTGCAAGGAGCGCCTAATCAGCATGCAGAGACAGAGCAGCTCACCACTCATCGCGTGAGATGTAGCATATTTAATTTCTCGTCATCGATATGTAATTCATTTCGATAGTGTCAGCACGTATGGCACTGGGTCAGGTTCTGGGGTCGGGATCGAGACAATCATCAAGTCGACGTATTCACCCAATCTCAGGTGTCTTTTCAATCATTGCATCTCTGTGTCATGTGACGCAAGTGTTCAGCTTCCGGACCTGGAATCTGGTTGTGTTCGATCAGGAGGGACATTGCCTCCACGGATGACCTTTCAAACAGAATACTTGAACCGGCTTACTGTTCTTTGCAGCTCCCAAGACCACAAATGCCATGCTCGAATGATGACCCACGCCAGACACCCTTTCCAGCAAATCGGACACATCAAAGATGAGACATTTCAAACACAATCCTACAACAACGCCCTACAACAACGCCCTAACCCCGCCACCCTCCCCTCTCCCCAACCCCAAAAAATCCGCCACCATCCCCACCCTATCCACCCCAAAGAAAACACTCTCCTCCCCATTTCCCCTCCTCGCAACAAGAAACGGCACGCCAAAAACCCCAGCCTTAAATGCACCCTCCGTATTCTCATTCAAAAGCCTCTTAACCTCCGCCTTCTTCGTCCCCTCCACAATCTCCCCCGCCCTCTCCTCGCCCAAAACCTTCCCCAAAGCCCTCGTCACGACCTCCAGCTCGCCAATAGCCTGGCCCTCGACCCAGTAAGCCTTATAGAGGGCTTCGAACGCCGCGGGCAGGGATTCGGGGTGCTGAGATTGGATTGTGCAGAGGGCGCGTTGAGCGGGGAGGACGTTTGGGGGTAAGGGCAAGGGGACTTGGGCTATGATGGGGATGTTGAGGAGGGCTGCTAGGCGGGTGCGATCGGCGGTGATGTATTTGTCTTTGTCTGGGGTGGGTGTAAGGAGGTTGGTTTGAAGGGAAGGAGATGAGAGAAGGACGCACTTTTGACGTTGAGGGGTGGCGTGTTGTTGCAGGCTTGCATGAGGGCGCCGAGGAAGATGGGGATGTAGCTGGTTTGGGGATTTGGGGTTAGTTGTTGCTGGTTTGCGTATACATGTGTATTTTCGTGAGAATTCCATGGCTTACGTGATGTCGCATCCCTTAAATATTGGCGATTTCTAAGAAATACATTCAGACAAGTCCCGTTTTAGTGACAATCATGTATCTGCCAGAGGCAGTCCATCGTTGCGATGAATATATCTCTCCACGGCAGGAACAACCAACAGAGAACCTGTGCTAGCATATTGTTCCAAGGTATGAGGATGTGATCAATCGCCCGAGAGCACTCACTCTCGTCAAGTCAAATGCCATGTAGCCAAAAGGACTCACGACGTCCAGATATACAGTGAGCTTCGGTCGCGCCATGTTGTTGGTTTCGAGCGCGTTGTTGAACTGAGACGGTGGTGCGGTATGGTTCTACTGGGTGGCCTGTACGATGCACAGTTCATCTCAATGGGCGATACCTTCCACATGATGTCGTACATGAGCCTCGGCCCATTAACCGGCACGTGGGGAGTGAAGTCAATTCCTGTGTAGATCTGAATTCAATATTTAAACATCAGGCAGCCACCGCTCTAGGGAAAACCATGAGAAATGAACGGAAAGATCACACAGATGGAAGGAGAATTTATCTGCAATGTACATCATACATCATACACTGAACGCTTATAAGGTAAATTTCGCCTTCAATATCTACAGGTATCAAACATGCCGCCTTTCCATCTCACACCAGTGCTCATATATCCCAAAAACAAGAGAGCGCTCGTGAGCTTCAATTTACTAAAGCAACACGCTTACTGCTTCTCCATGGCGTTGAGGACAGCGCGGGTGAACTCCTGGGTGGTGGCGTTGCCGCCCATGTCGCGGGTCCTGTGTGAGCCCTCAGCGATGACGTCGTAGACGGACTTGGAGATGCGGTTGGCGTGGTCGTCAAGACCGAGGTGACGAAGCATCATGCTGCCGGAAAGAAGGAGAGCGGTGGGGTTGGCCTGGTCCTTGCCCTTGATGTCAAGACCGACGTGACGGCAGCCGGGCTCGAAGACGGCGACCTCACGGCCCATGTTGCAGCCAGGAACGATACCGGGGCCACCGACAAGACCGGCACCGATGTTGGAGAGAATGCCACCGTAAAGGTTAGGCATGACCATGACGTCGAATTGCTGGGGACGGCTGACACACTGCATGCTGGCGTTGTCGACAATCATGTCGTCGCACTCAATGGTGGGGTACTCCTCACCGACCTTCTTGACGGTGTTGCGGAAGAGACCGTCGGCAAGCTTCATGATGTTGGCCTTGTGGATGCAGGTGACCTTGCGACGGTTGTTGGCAAGAGCGAAGGAGAAGGCGAACTTGGCGATACGCTCAGACTTGGCGCGGGTGATGATCTTGAGCGACTCGACGACGCCCTCGACGGACTGGTGCTCGAGGCCAGAGTACTCGCCCTCGGTGTTCTCACGGATAATGCAAAGGTCGACGTTCTTGTGGCGGGTCTCGTAGCCGGGGATGTTCTTGATCAGGACAATAGAGGCGTAGATGTCGAGCTCCTGACGGAGGGCGACGTTGAAAGACTGGTGGCCGGAGCGCTCGACGGGAGTGTGCAAGATACCCTTCAGACCGAGCTTGTTACGCTTGAGGGAGGCGATGGACTCGCGGAAGAGCTCCTCGGAGTGCTTGCCGCCGTGCTCCATGCCGGAGACGTCGACCTGCTCCCACTCAATGGGGACATTGTCGGCCTTGAAGATGGTCTTGACCGACTCGGAAACCTCGGCACCGATACCGTCACCTATTGTCTAAGCCTTAGTCGTGTCCCTGTACTGTAGTCTTTCCTTGCTTTTTGCGCGGCGCATACCTGGGATGAGGGTGACGGTGTACTTGCCGCCGAACTTGGTCGGTTTGAAGATGTCGGTGTTGGTGGTGGCGTAGCCTGGGTCGGGTTGTCAATTGGAGGTCTCTTTTGGGAGGTTGTACGGGTTTGGCATACTGCGCGCGGCAATCGAAGGGTTTGCAACGGAGGAGCGCAGAAGGGCCTGCGCGCGGTGGTGTTAGCTGGTGGGGGTTTCGGTGTGGTGGACGAGAGTATTTACCGAAGCGGCGCGCGAGGTAGGTCTGCACAGCATGGTGATATGTGAGGAGAGGCGAGAGTGTGGATATGGAGTCTGGACAACGGCAAGCAGGCAAGATCTCAAGTTCAAGAGTCTCGAAAGCTAACACAATGCCTTCGCGACGCCAGGCGGAACAGCCCGGGTGGGCATGCAGCATTCGGCCAACAGCCGCGGAACTTGCTTGCATCGGCAAAGCTACATCTACAGACACTATCAGATCTTTCTGCACGCAACTCTGCAGATGCCAAACCCTGTCTGCACGTGCTGTGTGACTTCAGCTCGACACTTCACATCCGTAAATAGCATGCTACCACGACCACTCCACTCATATTCACACATACCTCCCCTTTGCTGTCGACCACGGGTGTACGGCCGTCGGCATCGTCGCAAATGTGCCAAGACACCCTCGGGGATGTGAGGAACACGGGACTTGGTCTCCTCCACGTCCTCCGACATCACCACAGTCGGCATTTGCGCCTGTTCTCACTGTGACATGTCCACGCTCAGCTGGCTCTCACGGTCAGGTTAGCTTGTTTATGCTTCATTACTGGTATCTTGTGCTGATACATCCCTTAATCATGGCGAGGCCATGACCGTGCAACACCTGTTGAACACACTCGAGCCAGTACACAGGCATTCGACATCAAGCGAGCACAGTACAACTGCAGGACGTCTCGAAAATAAGTATTGCTAGAGCCAAAATTGCTAGACTTGGAAAATCGCCAGACGTCAGACTTGGTACGCGCATCGGTGTTGCCTTTGTCTTTGAACGACACCTCTTGGCCGATCCCCAGTCAGGACGAGGGACAGAATTGCTCCTATGTTCTCACGGCAGTAAAAGTGGATTAATCGCACAGAACAGACCATAGAAAGGGTGCACTTCTGCATCTGACACCTGTGGGAGGGCAAGGGACTCGCTAACAACGAATTCCTTATTGACACCAGAATCCGGATTAGCACCATCCACATCCACGCATCCACACCGCCGGCTATCAATTTCCATGAGATGAGCTCGGGTAAAAAGCATTGTACACAACTGCCACATGGCTACAAGGCTATCCACGGACGCTTGCAACGCGGCTCAACTGTGATGTTTGTTTCGACAGTACCACCACCCGCCCACTGCCCACCTGACTCGGCAATTTCGCATACAGCAAACTCATATCACCGAATAACCTACAATCTAGCCATACCCCGAATCCAGCGTCCCGTGATGGCGCCTCTGCTTGCTTCTTACTGGCCGCCCCGTGTCTATCCATGAACATAGCCATTCACTACGCCTCGAACCAAAACGGCGACCTCAAAGACCCCCAATGAACCTCCTCCCAAAGTAGTCGTCAATAGTGAATTCATTGTCGACTGAGTGGCCCACGATGCTCGCTATTGGCCCACTGATCACGGTTCAACGTTCTCTCGAGCTCTCCATTGACTTTCTGTTCTTTATTGCGCTCTTATTGAGGGCCTTTCTAGGGCGCCCTTCTTTTCATTTGCCCATCCCGAAAAACATATATCAAGACACAGACCTTCGCCGTTTTCATCAATCGACCACTCACCTGCAGTCCTTCTTTCATCCGCCTACCTCAGCCGTCCCTCACATAAGAAGACTACATCTCCTTCAACTCCGAACCCAACTATCCCACAACACACACACCACACCAGACCGTCAACATGAAGGTCACCAGCACTGTTCTCGCCGTCCTGGCCTTCACGGCCAGTGCCTTCGCTGAGGCGGAGCCCAAAATCAAGTCCTACAAGGGCCTCTGTGGCTACCCTGGCATGACCTGCCACAAGACCAAGCGTGCCGCTGAGGCTGTTGCCAACGCTCTCGCCAGCGCCGAGCCCAAGATCAAGTCCTACAAGTCTCTCTGCGGCTACCCCGGCATGACTTGCCACAAGGCCCGTCGCTCCCTCTCCGAGATCGAGGATAGCCTTGCCACCACCATCGACGCTGTCTTCGAGCGTGACGCCCACCCCGAGGCTGAGGCCAAGATCAAGTCCTACAAGTCTCTCTGTGGCTACCCTGGCATGACCTGCGCTCGTTCCGCCGAGCCCAAGATCAAGTCCTACAAGGGTCTCTGTGGCTACCTTGGCATGACCTGCGCCAAGACGAAGCGTGGCCTCGACCTGATCAAGGAGGAGGACCCCGAGGTCTTCAAGACTGAGTGCTTCGCCGAGGGCGGCGAGTGCCACGCCGTTCTTGCCGCCCAGGAGGCTTTCCACGACGTTCTGAAGCGTGAGGCCGAGGCCTCGCCCAAGTTCAAGTGGGGCCCTAAGTACTGGCACCCCAAGCAGAACCCGCGCATCAAGTCCTACTTCTCCTCATGTGGTTACCCTGGCATGACCTGCTCTCGCGACGCTCACAACGTTGCCCGCGACCTCAACAGCGGCAAGATCGACATCGAGGCTGTTGAGGCTGCGTGTAACGCTGCCGACGGTGACTGCACTGTCGTCCAGAAGCAGCTCGACCAGCTTGAGGCTGCTCTCTCCAAGGCCGTCCAGGACGTCTACAACCTCGACTAGATGGCTAGCTAGCCTTCTTCTGTCTGAGCGACGTCTCTTTTTCGGGTTCCTTGTTTTGTTTTCGCGACCATCCGGTGTTGCTGATTCGATGTTCGCTGCTTTCAAAGTTTGTTCTTTTTGGATAAACTGTGGGCACGAGGGTTCATCATCGCAACAACCAGTTTGAGCGCTTGTTTGTTTTTGCTTTTTCGCAGTCTCTCTTTGAGCATCTCTACACCCTAGTCCTGGCTCTTCTGAGACGGACTTTTCGGGCCAGTCGGCGATGGCGGGTTTAGACCTGGTCCACTCGCGCGGCTTTACACAGTTACACATAGACGTAACACATAATGTACAACAAATGGGAAATATTTCCTCTGCACTCACTGTCCTCACTGCCTCGTTTTCAATGCCATGCCAAATCGTACACATCAATCAACGTGAATGCTTCCAATGCGACATCATACACAATTCATCATATATGCCCTAACACCCATTCCATGCCCGTCAAAATCATAAAGGCCTCGTCTTCTCCCCCTTCCAAACTCCCAACAACTCGCCCGTATCCCCAATCCACTCAACAACCCCATTAACCGCCGCCTTCGCCATACCCGCATTTTGCGTCCCAGCTCTTTTCCTCCCCATCCTATCATCACCACTCGCAGGCCCACTCCCTGGACTGACGAAACTGCTCCCGGCTCCAGTCGCATACTCCGACCCCATACTCGGCAGCACATTCTCGCCCGCGCTCAGACTGACAAACAGCGCAAAAGGCACCAGCCACACCTGCAGGCCGAAGAAACTCGCTATCTCCGTGAACGACGGCACGCTCGGCTGGTCGTAGAAATTGTATCTTGTGGGCGGGGTAGGCGGCGTGCTGAAGTGGCGGTACCACGCGTAGTGGTTTATAAGGACTAACACGCAGGAGGCGAGGAATATGGGGTCGGTGAGTTTGACCCAGGGGAAGCGGCGCAGGTTTTGTAGGTAGAGGATGTGCGAGGCGATGCTGAGGGCTGAGAGGGTGAGGGGTAACTTGTCGATGATGGTGAGGAGGATTTGGGTGCCTATGACGGCGTAGATCATGCGGCTGAGGGTTTTGCGCGCGAGGACGGAGTGCTCTTCGACCAGCTCGGAGAGGTAGTAGAGGCCGGAGGCGATGGCGAGGGTGAGGAAGAGGAAGCCGAGGAGGAGGCCGGCGTAGCCCTGAGAGTGTTGTTAATTAAGGAACCGGAGGAAGAGAAGGTGTCTTTCGATGTGGCTTACGAGAAGTGGTAGTACCCACATCTTGTTTGTTGTTATAGGGACATCAACTAACGACTTGAGTTCATGCTCGATAAGGTACCTTATGTTTCTCATTCAGCACAGCTTACCTTACCCCAGACTAGGGTCGTCACTTCCTCTCGGATCTACAGGACGGCAGCGGGCCGCCCTTATCTTATCGCGAAGTGAAGGCCAAAAGTTTGGAGACCGAATTCACGAATCTGCGCCAAAAATCGAATCGACACTATATATCATTATTTCGCAACCTCGGTAACCACGAATACTCTTAGCAAACCTCGCGATACGACCTCAATACTACATACAGACTCGCCAATATGTCTCGCCCCGAAGATATCCTTCCGCCCGACCTCTTCTACAACGATGTCGAATCCCGCAAATACACCACCTCATCTCGAGTCAAAAACATCCAAGCCTCCATGACAAACCGCGCCCTGGAGCTCCTCGACCTCGACACACCCTCATTGATCCTCGACATCGGCTGTGGCTCCGGTCTCAGCGGCGAGATCCTCTCGGATGTCACAGAAGAAGAAGGCGGCCCTCACACTTGGTTCGGCATGGATATTTCCAGCTCTATGCTGGCGGAAGCTCTGGGCAGAGACGTCGAGGGAGACATGCTGCTGGCAGACATGGGCCAGGGTATCCCTTTCCGCGCAGGAACTTTCGACGCGGCGATCTCGATCAGTGCGATTCAATGGCTTTGCAATGCGGAAACGAGCGATGTGACGCCGGAGGGCAGACTGAAGAGATTCTTCGACGGGCTGTACATGAGTCTGAGGCGAGGCGGCAAAGCCGTGTGCCAATTCTACCCTAAGAACGCTGCGCAGCGGAGCATGATCTCCAATGCTGCGATCAAAGCCGGTTTCGGCGCGGGTATCCTTGAGGACGACCCGGACACCAAAAGCTTGAAAGTCTACCTCGTGCTCACGGTCGGTGGCGGCGATGTTTCGGGCACAGTCAGCAGGATGAGTGATGTGGAAGTTCAGGACGCACGGAAGAAGGATAGGAAGCGCGGCAAGGAGTTTGAGAAGAAGGGTAGCAAGGCGTGGATCTTGAGAAAGAAGGCACAGTCCGAGGCGAAGGGTAAGATCGTGAAGCCAAACTCGAAGTTCACTGGTCGTAGGAGAAAGACTGCGTGGTAGAGGGGAGACCTGTCGTCATGGCTGCTGAGAGGTGGTGTGCAAGAAAATCCATCTTCGGCGGCTAGAGGACGACAGGAGGGCATGCACACCGGCGCTTAACTGTCACGACCGCACGCAACGCCACATGCAGAAAAAGCGTGCAACTATTTTTCGAAGATACCCATGAATGCACGCGAAGAGAGCAGTTGACAAAGTGAACAACGAACGGCAACTGAATGATTGGAGAGGGGATGATTTCATTTCTCAAATTTCTTCTGCTATCTCGTTTCACTTCGTTATGCGAACTACCTCCCAACAAAACCCCTGGCCTATTTTTGTTCGTAATGCCACTATGCAAAGTGAGGAGACCCTGTTCCCTCCCATGTGCCATGTTACTCTAATAGCCGCCCAGAAAAAGCCCCTGGAACGATCGGTGCCCTTCGCCTCCTCGATCTTCGCCGAATTAGCTGTTGTTCTAACTATGATGCTGCCCTGCAGAGTCCGAAACGTTAACAAGAAAAGGAAAGAGGGTATCCGTCATGCGTTTTTGCCCAATGGCCGCCCGCCTATCCATTCATCCGTCGATCGTAAGCAGTCTGAAGCAATGTGAAAGAGGAACCGAAATACCACGCTAAATGCCCGAAACGAATTTGAAATCAAGAATAGTAATAGAAAATAGGAGGCCAAAGTGGTTGGACTAAACGGAGCCGCTGAGCATCAGATCTGCTGGCCGCCGTAGACCTCGACCTCGTAGCCCTGGCCCTTCTGCTGCAGGGCTTTGGCGAGCATGAGCTCGCGCATCCAATCGATACGCTCGTCCTTGTGCTTGACGGCGAAGTGGTGCGTCTTGCCAGGCACAGCTTTCCGGCCGGTGGCCGCAGCGGCGGAGGAATTGGCGCCAGCGCCAGCACCTTCGCGGTTGGGCACGAGCTGGAAAGCGAACGGGGCGATGTCAGCGGCTGCTTTGCTGTCGGTCTTGATGTGCAGGCCCTTGAACGCGGCGCTTAGCTTGCTGCTAGAAGGCGCGGTCGAGCAGGCGACGGCGTAGTGGTCGACGTCGATGGTGTCGACGGCGGCGGAGCGCAGGCTCGAGTCCTGGTGCATGGCGAGTTGGGTGCCGTTGAGGCGGAAGTGCGCGTTTTGCCACTCGTGGCGCAGCATTTTGGTCTTGCGCTTGCGCATCCAGCCAGCGTGCGTGCAGTCTTCGCCGTAGCCGAATTGTTGGATTTGGGGGCTGTGGTGGGACGGGTCTTTGGCTTTGGCTGAGGAGGTTGAGTCGGTGCTCTTGCGGGTGCTGATGCTTGGAGTGCTGTTGGCACGAGAGCTCTGGCCTGGGCGGCGGCTGTCGTCTTCGATTGGAGAGAAGACTTCGCCTTCTTTGACAGCCGGCAGGGCGAATGAAGGCCTGTGCCAGGGTTGAGCGCGGGAGTGCGAGCGTGAGAGCTGCTGTTGCTCTCTGAATTGCATGCCTGGTGGGACGGACTGCGAGGAGTCGCGCTCGATAGGCCCCACGTTCTGGAAGGTAATCGGAACGTCCATCTCTGATGCAGGTGTGCCCAGGCGATAGAGTGCACTAGGTGAGGCTGTAGTGCTTCGACATATCACGTTTGCCGTCTCAGGGGACTTGATGTAGTTCGTCTGTGGCGCGGCGCTGGCAGAACGTGGGATGGCGAGTTTTGGTAGAGCTCTGAGCTGTTGGTGTGGGCCTGGGGTTTCTTGTGGCGGCTGCATCATCGGCTGCTGTGCGTGGAAAGGCAACACATGCTCTTCTGGGAACAGTGCCAACGGTTCGTAGGCTCGCCTTTGCGGTGGTGATGTTGCTGGCCTCTCGATCGGAGTCAAGGTGCCGTCCAAGTATTGATCTTGCATCGGCGACGTAGGCGACTGCATGTGCTGGAAGTTGAGGAACTGCTTCACATTTTCCTGTGGGTCGCGTCTGTCAATTTGCTCCAGCATGGCCTCGTGGAGTGCGAATGCAGGGAGTTGACTTGGGCCGAACACATCGGAAGACGCCACGATCGAAGGAATGACCTCGGAATGCGGCTCGTAGGAGTCTTCCCTCTGTCGCTCAACTTCACGAGGAACGATGTTAGAAGCTGTGGCAGCGTTTCCTGGGTCACCATGCACGAAGATGCGCCCACCCTTAGTTGGGCTGATGGGGAAGCGACCAATGCCATTCTCTTCATGCAATAGCTTGAGCTCCCTCTGCTGTTTTCGCCACTTGGCACAGTTCTCGCCTTTGTTGCATGTGTGTGGCTTGGGAAGAAGCTGTTCGATCGCGACAATCGACACAGACTCCATGGGAGTGGCGACATCCAATGTCTTGGGTGCTTTGCGCCCACGTCGCTTCTTCCCGCAGCCAGGTTCGATGGGAGTCATGTCACAGTCGATAGGAGTCTCACAAACGTCGCGACTTCTGCTTGGTGAGCGTCTTGTGTTGGTAGTGCATGGCCGGCTGATGTCTTGGAATGGTGTTGGCTCTGGAGCAATGCCTTCTTTACCTTGCACTGCGGCTATGGCGTTCCAAAGCTGGTGGCGTTTGCCGAAAGACTTGATACCGATCTCCTTCAGGTCATCGAATTTTAGGTCCACCAAGACAGCACCGTTAATATCGTTGATCTCAAAGCACTCGATGACAGTCTCATCGATACCCGTGTCGACCATCCAATCGATCACCTGTGTTGCGTTCCACTTGCGAATCTCGGCCTCTGCGTCATTGAAGTCTAGTGGCGGGTTGCCCATGATCGCATCTATTGAAAAGCTGATTCCAGGTTGCTGGGTGATTGGAGTGACTGTGTTATGTGAGAAGGCGGTTTCTGTGCGTGGAGGCGGATGCTTGGGTAGTAGTGGCGACATTTGCAGGGCATAGTCAAACGAGGAATCTGTTGATATCTGTGATGATCTGAATAGATGTGGACCTTTAGGACCTTCTACAGGTTTGAGTTGTAATTCGAAAGGTCTTCTTCGGGTAGATTTGGAGTCGGGTGTGGGAGCCTCTTCGTAGGAAGATACTGTCGTTTGGCTTCTTCGCCTGCTGTCGTCCTATTCTGTCGTCAGCCTCCTGCGTATAGCGCAAGGATCGAGTTGACCTACCGAACCGATGCTATCGTGTGGTGATGGGGGTGGGTAGTCCAGCATCTGTGCCTCCTCAAACTCACTATCATCTTCGCCATCGGTGTCGAAGATCTCTGTTGCTTCTGACAGTGGACGAGCTGTTGTCGTCCGTGGAGACATCATAGGATATGTGTTTGCCCGCAGGAAGGCCTTCCCGCTCAGGTCTTTCGGTGAGATCGGTGTTGATGCCTGCATGGCTGCGAAGGCTGTTGATCTGAGCCAAGTTCACAAAGTGGTATAGATGGTTCCTGCTGAATGCCGTTGTTCTACGTCGTCATGCGTCTCGTAGTCTGCTTTACCGATGCAAGCGTGCGGCGCAGTATGAAGTCGGTTCGATCGAGGGATGGTTCCCGTGCGCGAGGGCATGCCTCCCTCCCTCTATACCCTCCAGCAACCGTGACCGTTCTGGCGCGCGCATAAGCTCAGACGCAGTGTTGTGCCTCTGCAGAAGCGCATGCACGACAGCACTGCTACCGGCGCCAACTGCGACCTTCTTCCTGATCAGCATGCGCCATCGCGTGGGTCTTCACCGTCCAGACCGCGGCCAATGCCAGGTGCAGGGCCCTGCACCGTCCCTGGATTCGCACACCTTTGATCGCACTTGACCATAGACCCTGGTCGCGCATCTCATACCTGACGACCTGTCACAGCCGTCACAACCCGGCGGCTACAGACAATTGGACGTTGAGTGGTACACTAAAGACGCACTACAGGACAGCTACCTGCCATCTTAGGCGACCTTGTCGCACGGCAAGTCATCTGCTTCCGGCGTGGGCAGGTGCACATACCTAGCTAATTAGTTGCTATTCTTTGCTGGCCTATGGAGAGCGCTACATGCCCATCGCAGGGTCTGATCAGGTCCCTATCGAGTCAGTCGACCGGATGATTGTCCGGATGGTAAGGTTCGCCTCGGGTCGCAACGGGTGTGCGGGTGGCCTGAACGCATGATTGCTAGTATCCATGGTACCATGTGGTGGGCCTTTCTTCACCAACGCAAAGTCAACGTCAGATCACAAATCTGCAGGACGGAACAATTTGCGACTGCATGCATACACTTGAACACAGCAGTATTCATGTGCGTGCTACCGTGTGTGAAGTTCCCGAGCGCACGCAGGACGCGTTACGAGCGGTAGTGCCTGCATAAAGCCACCATGCAAGGGCGGTGGTACAAAGTGACAACGCTTTCACCAAAGCCACGAGAAGTGGGCGGCCTGAGTGGCACAATCAGCTCGTGTCAAGTCACACGTTGACTTTCGAGATCACTTTGGGAGGCCAGTAGTAGTTGCAGACCGCCCGGAGATCAAAGATCTACTGGGCTGCAGCGCTCGTTCATCATATCGTAGCTGCGGACTAAAATCGACAAGACGGCCGCTAGCCCACGACTCAACGGCTGCACGACCGGACAACCTAACGAGGGGCCTGTGCAGAGTTGACGGGGTGGGTCCTAGGGTTGCAATGGAGATGCGCAAAGTCGAACTCCATATTACTGCAATTATCGTCTGGGACCAGGTCAGTCTATTGTGCCTGGCAGTCGGTATCCAATTGTATGCTGCATCACGATGTGAAGACCTCGACTGGCCGCACGAGATATGCACATGACTTGACCGTCGCCGGCCTCCCCTCACCGTCTCGCATCACAGAGATTGGCGTCCGCTCTGAACGTCTGCTCGCAGAGGGTCGTTTGCGGTCGGCCGCATGTCGAATGCTCTGAAGGTCTGCACAAGACAGTGTTTCGGTAATATGTCACCGCATACAAGCACATTGTGTTGTGCTCTTGCACGTTGTGAGGGGAGACTGATCGGGCGGCCAGCCACAATTACCAGGATCATTTAGCGTAGTAAGGATGCAGTCCGTGTGGGCGTTGTCATTGGCTTGCCAGGAAAAAGCCCGTCACACGCTAATACGCTAATCAACCTCACTCTTGTCGACCCCAGATTCCTTACTGGGGCACTGATATGCGCGCATCTGCAACCTCATGGTCTCTATCACGCGGTGGGCGCTTGGAGCCCCCTCCTCTCTGCAAGCGAACATCCTCGCGAGCTTCGTGCCCGCCGTCGCCTCCACCTGCCAGCCATCATTGTTCGACACTGTCTCCACCACATGTGCGGGCGGCCGGGCGCTGCTGCAGAGCACGAGTCTACTGCCACGCCTTCACGCTCGACGGCCTTGCTTCAGCACGTTGACGACCCCTACCTCCTCGGACTACCTCACCCGGAGATCTGGCGGCATGGTGCCTCCGTCTCCGCACAACCTTCGACCAGAGCGATCCATTTGTATTTCTGACAGGTAGCGGGAGGATTGTCTGGTCCTTGACAGGGTCTCGCCCATCCATGGTGCATCGTTCGCACCAAACGCGGATCCTTCGTGCGTGAAGATAGCTCGTCATACATATCTCCTTGAACTATGACTCCTGTGGGCCAGTATCTTACACGAGGGAGACCTTGCAATACCTGGTTTCGTTGCGGAGTCATCGAAGCACCGAAGGCTCACCGCAATCTGTTGCGGCCCGATGGCCAACCACAATCTGCTTGTCCAACTTGCAGTCGCCATGGGTTGTGGGAACTTGTGGCTAGTCGGTCTTACAGCTCGCATGACTCCCCACATATGCTTTAACCGGTGCTACGTCGTTATGCAAGCTTGCGTTCAATTCCCTGAGTGAGGTGGGAAGCGTGCATCGCAAGCTGCATTCATCTCAGAGCTCTGCCAGTCGGATCGTCGCACAGCAGCGGCTCGCAAGAATAGACCTAGCAAGAGAAGGCTGGTCATTGGACAATCTGCAGCCACCTTGCCGCCCGTCCAGGGACTTGCATGATTGCCATATCGCTTTCAGAAATTAGCTCACATTGCCAGTCCGGCCACCAGCTTTAGTCCGCGTGCTCATGCGGACCGTCATGCCTTCTGCCGGCAGACCAAGAATAGAATCCTGGCAAATTTGGTATCATTTGTCCAAGTGAAGGCATATAAGGTACTCATCCTCGACCACATCAGCGGCCTGCTCATCATCAACCGACTAATTAGCCCTCTTTCTCTTTCGTGCGCCTCCAGACACTCGAGCCCGCTGGCCAGGCCGAGTACGCTATCGTTTAATCTTCCGGACCCTTGGTGCCCTGCCTATACCGTCCTTCCCGTACCCTGTTTGTTCGACCCCAGCCATTGATTGGCAGGTTGACTACCCGTTTGGAGCTATCCACATCTCTCTGTACATATACTAGCAAATGCCTTCGTCCGCGTCGCGCGCAGGATCGTCGACCCTCAACACAACGAAGATGGCTGTAGCAGCAACTAAACCCGCTGTTGCTCCAGCAGCTGAGACCAAGTCTGTGACTGCGTCGAAGATGCACCGGAGATCTCGTTCTGGTATGCATTCAATTCCTCAGCATCGATCCTTCTCACCGAGCTAAGACTAATCATGTTTCAGGTTGCTTTACTTGCAGACTCCGCAGAAAGAAGTGTGAAGAAGGCAAGCCTTCATGTAAAGCATGTCGTCATTTGGGACTTCGTTGCGACTACAAGCGACCCATGTGGTGGTCGAACACTGAGCAACGCCGCCAACAAAAAGAATTGATCAAGGATGCGATCAAGCGCACCCAAGTGTCAAAGAAGGGCAACCAGCCTCCCCAACTTCAAAGCGTTACGACACCGCCTTCACTCTGCCACTCGATTCCCTCAGTGCCAACCTCAGCCGAGGTTTACACCGACTCAATGCCGGATACTCGTGCGTCGTCGGTGGAGACACCATACACAGGACCATGCGACTTCCCGGGTCTCTCACAAGACAGCTACTTCCAGATCCCGCCACACCCTCAATACGCCACGCCGCATGCGCAATACCCAATGTTCTCACCATACGAGATCGATATCAAAACCGAGCGTTCGATTTATGTCAATGATGTGCAAACCCGCAAGGACTCCACAATCTCAACATTCAGCACATACCAGCCACCACCCCCTTCGAATGGCCTGCCAGGCTATCCCAACGAAAGCTGGGTACAAGAGGAGTACCACGAGAATCTACATGAGAGCTTCCCCGAAGAACCTGTAGACTTCCACTTCTTCGAGTTCCCGCATGGCCAGATTACACCCACCCGCGAGACAGTGATCACGGTAGACGAGTGCGACAAATACCTTTTGAACCATTTTTTGGACAAGGTCGTCAAACTGGTGTTCCCGATCCTTGACACGAATCAGCATGGCTCTGCTCGCTCAGACGTCATCTTGCCCGCGCTCGAGTCGAACAAAGCATATCTGCATTGCTGTTTGAGCATTGCGGCAACACACATGAAAGCAACAGAAGGCAGATCAGGTGAACAGATTGACAACGATATCGTCCGACATCGATTCTCCGCTATCACTGAGCTGTGCGAGGCATTGGGCCAAGACACTGACCACGACCGCATTCTCGAGGCGACACTTGGCATGATCTTCTTCCAATGCTCGGTTGGCCGCCCAGATGACGCACTTCCCGACATCCCATGGCATCAGCATTTCCAAGCAGCGACCAGCCTTGTCAACAAGCTGGAGCACCCTGCCAACGTGGTCGAGCTATCGCTGACCGGTGCTGCCCACCCGCCGTTCAACATGACCCTTACTGCTTGGATCGATATCCTTGGAGCCACCATGTACGGTCGTATGCCTGTCTTTGCTGACACATATCGCGAGCTGAACCTCAACCATGGCAGCGCTGGCCTTGCCGAGCTCATGGGGTGCGACGACAAGATTATGTTCCTGATCTCAGAGATTGCATGCCTTGATCTCCAGCGCTCCGAAGGCCTCGATGATATGCTCCTTTGCAAGTACGTCGAGATTCTGGCGACAGAGATCGGATCTTCCGAACCTATTGGCGCAGCGGTGGACACGTGCTTCTCCCCAACCGGCGCTATTAGGCCAAAACAACTTCGCATCAACCTGACCGCCGTCTTCCGCCTCGCTGCACGCATCTACCTCTGCACCTTGGTTCCTGGCTACGAGCCTCGCTCGCCCAGTGTTTGCCACCTTCTCACGCAATTTGCCGAGCTCATGAACTTCATTCCAGAAGGTCCGGATGGCTTTGATCGTAGCCTGGCCTGGCCCCTGCTTGTCGCTGGCTCCAGTGCTACACTGGGCTCACCTTTCCGTTACATGTTCGCAGGCCGCAGCGCGAAACTCGGCGAAGCTGCTGAGTTCGGCTCCTTCGGTCGCATTCGGGAGGTCCTGGGAACCATCTGGGCCACCAACGATGCGGCAGCAATGCGCGGTGAATACCGTGGCGTGCAGTGGCGCGAAGTGATGCGCGAGAAGGAGTGGGACTTCTTGTTGATCTAGATGTCCTCACGTGCCTCTCCCGCTGACACTCCTCACGCCCTCACGACCACACCTTTTCCATTTCTCTGCATAGCGACTGGCGTTCGACTTCCATTTTTCTTTTTCTTCGTCTTGCCAATACATGGCAAGCAGTCACTTCTGCGGCTTTCGGAGCCGCGCTTTCGAGCATTATACCCTTTTTCCTGCTCTTTATTTCCTTTTCCCTTTGATGACAAGGACTCTGGCTGGGCTGGATGATACACACAACATGGATGGAATTGGATGGATGGCCGTGATCTAGTGCAGCTCTCAGGCCAGCGAAATGGGCGATGATCTCGGTGTTTGTTGCTTTCCATTTCAACGAAAGATACCATAGCTGTGAGACACACGATATATACGTGAACAAAAACATCTGCAAAATCATTACATCAGTGCCTTCCCATGTCTTCCTTTCCCATCTTCAGTGACCATCATCTAACTGCCAAGATTCCTCAATAGATCGTAGACATACCGTCACAGTTGGGTCTTTCCACCGTTGATCGGTTTATCAGGTATGGACACTGCTATTGATCCTTTCACCAAAGGACTACCCTTGCTAACCGGACGCCAATCGTCCGTAAATGCCTGCAGAGTCGCCAGCATTTATTGCAAGCATCACAACCTTGCTTTGGCATCCTCCAGTGCCTTTCTTGCTCCGTCTCGAACCTCTTCAACGATCTCGGCGGCAGACTGCTCCTTGGTGACCAACCCAACTCCAGTACCTGCCCACATAGCGGCCCTACCCTTTCCACCAGCCCCAAACCCTCCATCCTCTTCCTGACTCGCCTCAGCAAACAACCTGCGAACCTCATCGATACCCACTCCCTGCTCAAAATCGCCAGAGCTCGCATTAACCAGTCCCCGACCATCATACCCCTCTGGCCAAATACTCGGCCCCCTCAGCTCATCAAACAACATACTCTTCAGCGTCCCCTGCCCCCCATCCCTCGCCCTCAACACCTCCGCCCTCCAATTCGGATGCAGCGCAGTCTCGCTCGCCGACAAAAACCTCGTCCCCATCACAACCCCCTCAGCCCCCAAAGCCAACGCCGCCGCCGCTCCTCGCCCGTCCACAATGCCCCCAGAACCCACCACAGCCACATCATCCAGCAACCCTTCTCTAGCCAGCGTATCACTCACCTCAGGCAACAGAGAGACCAAACCCGCGCTCTTCGCAAGCCCGTGCCCACCCGCATCCGCGCCCTGCGTGACCAGAACATCGGGTTTGGCTTCTCTCGCCACTTGCACCGCGTCCTTCACAGACCCAACCTGAACCCACACCATACTCCCCGGACTCGCGTCCCTCGCTCGCTGCGCCCAGGTAGCGTAGTCGTCGACTTGCTTAGCAGCAAAAAGCCAAACGACCGCAGGCCGATGCTTACCGATCACAGCCATCGCTTCATCTAGTTCAACGAGGAAAGGCAGGAACCCAACGCCGATGGGCAGGAGTCCATCAGGCGTGCGGTCGAGCTGGTTGGTAGCGGTCGTGATGTGAGCGTCGAGGGTTGAGAGGTCGTTCGTTGAGCCGATTTGGCCGAGACCGCCGGCACGAGTGACGGCTATTGCTAGAGGGGCGGTGGCGGAGTCGGCCATCTGTTTGGGGTGTTAGTTTTTAGGTGGTCGTTGGGGTTAATAGGGTATGTTGTGATTTACGGGAGCGTTGATGATTAGTGGCGATTTAGTCCATGGGAGGCGAGTTGATAGTTTGGAGGGCATGATGTAGATGGTGTGATCGTGTTTTATTTCCGGTGATGGCAATATAGTTTTGATCACAGTAAAGGTGTGGTGTCAAGAAGACGGATGAACGAGTCGCTATGACTTTGTTGTTATGCTTATATTGAGACGACCGAGGTTCAGGATTTAGGCTCCGCGAGTTCAGCCCTCAGCTTTGGATGTCGTGCGATTTGTAAGATGTGTAAGCTGACGGCGGGATGTCAGTGTTATAGGTATAATGTAGCGATTCAAAGAAACTGGGAGCGATCACCCGCCCGCAGGTTCGCTGTATTTCTTCGCCAGAGGTGACAACGTTTGAGTCAATGCACATACACAACTCACAAATCGACAGGTGGATGCAAAGAACTTCATCTAAACATGTGATTGCATTATAGTTCGCACAGAAGCGAATCTACAGCTCCATCTCCTCCCTATCGTCGTCCTCATCATCATCGTCATCGTCAAAATCGCCCTCAGTGTCGAAGGCCATCAACTTCTCGCCCTTACTGACCGTTCCAGCCTCAACCACATACCCAGGCGCAACCTCACACTCCGTCAATTTCGTCCTATCATCCTCGTCTCCAGCATCGCCGCCCTTCTTCTTCTTAGGCTTGGGCGCCTTCTCGCCGTCGACAGAGCCTTCGGCGGATGGCGTAGGCTCAACCGGCTTCATGCCTTCGATCCTGGCTCGGCGGCCGACGATACAGCCTGTGAGTTGCACGCCATCGCCGATGCTTACGCCGTCCATGAGCAAGCAACGGGTTAGGCGAGCGTTCGCACCAATCTCGCAGTTGGGTCCGATGATGCTTTCCTTGATGTTGCACCGCATGCCGATCTTGACGTTCTCGGCCACAAGGCTGTCTTCTGTGCTGACGCGAGCTTGCATGCCAATGTTGGCTGTGGGATGCACTTTGTGCTCGTGAGCCAAGGGATGGCTGGGCTGTGATTGTTTGGCGAGGTAGAGGGATGTGCTGAGTAGTGCGGCTGCAGTGTCGATGCGGCGGATCAGAGGGTGAGCGGCGTTAGGGGCGGTGACTGTTGATGGTAGAGAGGGCTGAACGTAGGCGAGAAAGGGCGGAGGATTTGTGTGTTCTGATGTTGTAGAAGCAGCAGTGGTCTTGACTCTGCTGGCGAATGTGGGCGCATTGTTGCTTGAGGATCCAGATTGCTTTGATGATGTGGTGGAAGACATCTTCGAGATGTCAATCTCCTCGCCAGTCTCCTCATCGTCCTCATGAAGGCTCTCGGCAGCCTTTCCACCTAGAATCTCGTCCAATCCTAGCTTGGATCCGAGCCCGTCTTGCCATGCAGCCTTTGCCCACCAGCCGACCACATCTTCCGAGATCGAATCAAACCTTTCGTTCTTCGCCGCAAGCTCTTTGACCCAGCGCGGGAATATGTAGACATGTGCGTCTCTGTGCTTCGTCTTCATCTTGACTCTGCCGTGCTTCGCAATCAAACTTTGTCGAATCTTCAAGCTCCTGCTGCTGTCCTCCTCGATCAGATCCCTCAAAGTATCCGTGGGCATGCTTGTAACCAACTCTTCGACATCCGGCCTTAGCGATCCACTAGGAGCTGGCACAGGAGGCTGCGGCAGCGCGACAGTGGCAATGAAATCCGTCTCGTCCTTCTTGTGGCTGATTCCCTCCAATCCTTGTGTTGGGTAGTAGACGCCCATGCCGCTCTTGTGGTGACCTATTTTTACTGACACCGACAGCGGGTTCAATGTAAGCCATTGCTGGATGATCTTGCTGCCCTCAACCTCGGAAACCAGATCACATGGCAGGATGACGAAGTCGGTTGTGATCGCTTTTTGAACCTCGGGCAGGCGTAGTAGTTCTCCGGTACCAGTAGTTTGTGTCAATTCGGCCGGCGCAAGCACTTCGGGCTTTGGGCTTAGGCTTGTGAGTGCTGGGTTGGTCCTGAGTGCGGCTTCGAGCGGTGAGGCGGACTCGGGTGGTGTGATCAGGGTGATGTCTAGCCTTAGTTAGTGATTGACTTGGGTTATCACGTATGCGCCAGGTCGAGCATACCAGTAACTCCCATGCGATAGCACCAGTCTAGAGGGTACCAGACCATGGGACGGTTCGCGATAGGGATGAGCGCCTTAGGCAAGTCCTTGGGCGAAGATGTGAAGGTATTGAGCGAAACTCCAGGACCACAGAGGATGAAGGCCTGTAGGCCCGGCGAGGGCTGTGTTGCGTGAGGCATTGTAGATTGTGTTGGTGGTTATGCGCGATGCTATCGTTGGTGCGCGAACGAGACGGAGGTTGATGTATTCCAGGTGGACTTCCTCCTTCAATTTGTATGTCTTCGTGTCAAAAATTGTTCAAGTGGTTTTGTGTAAGGCGGATTGTGAAGATTGTGAAGGTTGGTGCTCTAATCTAGGCCGACCGAGGGACGAGTGATGGAATGACTCTTGCACAATTTCTTGGAGGAACAAATGTACCCCGCGCTTTCACGCGTTTTCAACTGACGACCATGATCCCAAACGTGAACAAACATCCAGGCCATCTCCATCTCTTCTTCTACTTCGGCATTAAAACCATCAGGCTTGGAATTATCATCGGTCCTTACACGAATGGCAAACACTGGTCGTCTTCCAAGGACTGTGGCTGCAGATGTACCGGAAGCATCGATGTAACATCTAAACAGGGTTGTTTTCAGCTGAAGGGCCCTTCCCTGCACTGGTCTCGGAAGTCATCAAAAGCATCTGCTAGCATGGCTCGGAACAAGGACCAGCGAGCTGTGTGTTGTCACGGACAAACCAGGTTCTGGTAAATCAACTTTCATGAACTATATCTAGAGTCACGAGCAGACATGACCGGCTTTGATGAGCTGGGCTGTTGACAACAAACTTGTCGTGACAAGGTTCTTTCTCTGGACTTGATGAAGGAACGACCTTTATTACTGCCGGAGTCTCTCGATGACTATTTCCAGAGATCCCTGAACAACATGCGTCAGCAGTATTGTCTTGTTTACCGCGCACGTGCTTCTAGCATCGATCCAAGTGCAAGTCTAAAACTCGAGATGGAATGCCTTCTTTGGCTATTACGTGTACTCCCGCCATACTACTGTAGCCCAGGATCAGCTCTCACATGATATACCAGAAGACTGGCGAAGTGATATGTATCCACGAATTCAGAAGACTTGCGGCGACTTCTTCGACGCCATCAATGATACCACAAACTCGCGGATTGCACACACTTGTTCATCAGTGGCAGACTTCGTGAAGCTGTCGGAAGTCAGGCCGCGACTCCTCCAATACACTGGTTCGCAAGAATCCGATATCTCACTGGCATTCTGCAAAGCTGTTGTGTCGAATTATGAACAGCGCATCATCACGTTCGATGGACAGCCTGATCTATGACGGCGCAGATCTAGAATGCAGTTCAGGAAGCCAACTACTCGATGGAAGAAGTATCGTAGGCGGGTAACTTTGGGTAGCATCGCGCAAGAGCCGACATTTTCGTACAGCCGTCAAGTATCATACATGCGCATATATCCGCACATCCATCCCAAGTTAACCCTGCTGCCACAACTTCGTCGTCTTACCCTGCGAGCTCACCCCATCAATCCTCTCAATCTCCCCATCGCTCAACCGCCACCCATAAGCAGCAGCATTGCTCCTCGCCTGATCGGCATTCCTCACACCCACCACAGGCGCAATCCCATGCACCATGTTATAATTCAGCGTGACAGCCGCAACCGGAACGCCTCTCGTCTCCGCAATCTCACCGAGAACCTTGAGCACCGGGCCATACTCTTTCATCGGATAGTTGGAGAAGCGGTACGTACTCGGCGGGCCCTCATCCTCGGCGGTGTATTTGCCTGACAGTCTGCCCTGCGCGAGGGAAGAGTAGCTCTGGAACACGATGTCATTATCCTTGCAAGCCTTCAACAACCCCGAGACTTCCGGCTCGCGGCGCATGGCGTGGTACTCGCACTGGTTGGCAGCAAGCGGCACGCCGTACTTCGCCAACTCGCTCTGCATGGCCAGCATGTCGTCTTTGCTGTAATTTGCTACCGCAACGGTTTTGGCGAGACCCTGGTCGACGCAATCGGCTAGACTCTTCGCGATGGTGGCGATGGATTGCGGGTGGATGTGGCCGTGGACCATGTACACATCCATAGAGTCTAGACCGCAGCGCTCGAGGCTGGACTTGAGAGTGGTGAGAGGTGCGTTCTTCCAGTCTTTGACGACTTTAGGGTCATCAGGCAGGACCCAGAATTTAGTCTGCATGACGAAGGAGTTGCGATCCATACCCCTGACGAGCTCACCACTGATCCTCTCGCTCTCGCCGGAGCCGTAGACCTGCGCGGTATCGATGTGGTTGATCCCATTGTCAAGAAGCACTTTCCAGGCTTCGCGGACGTTGGGGAGCTCGGCGTCTTTCCAGTGGAAAGTGGCTTTGTCGCCCCAAGGCCAGGCGCCGATGACGAGACGAGAGCCTGTGACGTTTGTGTGTTTGCCGCGGTAGGTGATTTTTTCTTGGGCGAATGGGACGAATGAGGTTGGGGTGAGGTTGGATTTGTGGTTGTAGTCTTGTGGCATGGGTGGAGGCGTCGATTTGTGGAAGCCTGATGTGGCGGCGAGGCCTGATGAGAGGCCGGTTTGGAGGACTGATTGCATGGTTGAGTGATTTTTGATGTGTGAGACGAGGTTAGAGAGAGATAGCCGAATGATTTGGAGTCTGGTTCGGAATACCAGCGACTTACGGTGCTATATGTAGTCAGCAGTCCTGCTACGTCTACTTAATAATGCGAGGACGTCGCCACCTATTCCCTACCCGCGATCCATCCTTTCATGACGACCGACTATGTATCTTCCTGACTAGGATCAATCCCGAGGCCGACATGCGGAATGAGGGAACCAGAGCGCTTTGTTACATCATGTCGCTGCTTGGTTGGGCCGTCCAGACACCATAGATGCAGTGAGGTCGTCTGACAACGCGACCTTAATTGTTCGACGCGTCATAGCAAGAAAGTAAAACTTCCCTACAGGCCGAATCGCGAAAATTTGTCGAGTCGGCGTGATAGCAGAGAGAACGATTGTTTGAAGGTGACCAAGAATGATTTCACGATGACGCCCAGACGGGTGATTCCCCGAAGCCGTGGGCAGAATGTCATATGCTTTCCCGAACGAACAAAATTGCAGAAATTAGTGCTAACATCTGGCCTTTGAGAAACATCGATGTAGCGGAGGGATTAGCTATTCCAATATTTATTGCTATTATGGTGCGGGCGAGAATGGTCAACTGTCGAGTTTCGGGGCGTGTAATTGTGAAATCTAGATTTCTGGTAGCTGACATTAATTGTTTCCATCTAATCATACCAGATAGCATTCATGCCAAACCCAGGCTCCTTAATATCCAGATGCGCGACGCGACCCAGGAACTCGTCTTTCCACCTGTACACCTCGACAAAGCCCACCTCGTCATCGCACATCACCAGCCACTCGTCGCTCCAAGGACACGGGCTGACAGCATTGCTATGTCCGCCGCTGGTCGGGGTGGGGTTAAGACAGATCTGTCTCTCAATGGCCCCTCCTTCGCCGAGCTTGAAGGCAGCGATGTAACCCGTGAGCTTGGGAGAGTTGGACCTGGCAGTGGCAAAAAGGTATTTGCCTGATGACGAGGTGAAGACGACGTCGGAGCGGTACATTTTGGGGTACAGTTCGTCGTGACCAGGTGGGATGAGAGGGTAGCTGTCGTTGTTGTAGATTGGCTCGTGGGTCTCAGGGTCAATGGTATATGAACATAGGCGGTTGCCGGACTCCATCAGTGCGTAGAGAGTGCGAGAGTCAGCAGAGAGCTCGACCCAGCGTGGGTGGTCTTTGGGACCTGGGGCATCGACGGAAGAGACAAGCGTTAGGTGTCCAGTGGTAGGGTCCTATGTATGTATTAGAAGGTGGCGTCAAATGATCCAAGGCTAGGGGTCGCATACCTTCTTGTGGGTCCACACTTTATTTGCCCACATGTCAGCTGAGTACAGGTACTCCTCGTTCTTGTCGAAGACCATGCCGTGAATGGCAGTGTTGTCTTGATAGGGGTAGTTCTGCACGTTCTCCTTCAAGCCACCTTTCTCATCGACAGAGAACACGTTTCCATATCCGGCGTAGTCGTAAAACGGGTTGCCGTATACATTGTAAGGTGGCTTGTTGGCCGCAAGCACGAAAATTGCACGAGTCTTGGTGTCAGCATCGTTGGCCTTCGAGTGGCCACCCAGAGCGTGAGAAGAGTGGTGCACAATGTCTGTGGGTGAGTTGACGGCGAAGGAGTTCCACTTCTTCATGCCAGCTCCATAGATCGTTTTGCGGTCGTGAGAGAATGTCATCCATGAGATAGGCTCATCTTTGGGAATCTCTGTGCGTTTGACAAGCTCAAGAGTGAGCTTCTCGTCGTCGAAGGCAACGGTAAAGATGGCTCCTGGAGGCGTCCTGTTAAATGCCAATCAGTAAGAGAATGTTGATGTTTGTGGATGGTTCTCGAAAAACGAGTGTAATCTTCATGATAGTGGCTACATTTTCATGCCAATGGTAACATCGGCCATTGGAAGACAACCTAAAAGGCGGTACATACCAGGTGCCAATCATCAAGTGGTGCTTCATCCTGACTTGCTGTGGTCGATATGTGTTGATATGATGCGCTTGTAACCCAATTGCTCGGACTCTTGCAGTAGCTCTGTGCATGTGTGAAGAGCGCAGAGGCTAACAGTAGTAGTACAAGTATGCATTGTGGGCGAGGGCGATGTGAGGTTTGCCACGGGTAAGGGTTGATCCAGCTTCGGCATCTTGAGTCGGAAGTAGCCTTAACAGAACTGCCATCTTCTGCCTTCCTCTCTTCTCCACACTTGACAGAGGACAAGGGTGAATCGAATCGTGAGACTAACAAATCCGCCTCGGACGGCCTTCTCACCCGCATTGCTGCATGAGCGACTCGGACCATCGCCTGGCCTGCGCGCAGCTGAGACGACACCCGACGATCCTCCAACCACGCCCATTTTGCCCTGCCCTGCATCTCTGCACACATGAGTGAGGCCTGGCCCAGGAGTAGTCGCAGGGCGATGTCTGCCTTTCTGTCTAACCCATCATTATCACCACCACCTTTGCAACAAACCTCACTTCTTTTGCGCAGCGCGTAACGACAAACACCATCAATCGCCCTACTAGCCGCATATCTGTGCATCCTGGCGCATCTGCTTGCTCGATCACGCCCCACGCCTAAGCAAGCAAGCTCTTTGCGCTGCCGCCAGCTCCAGCCATTGGCTGCTTCGGCCCACGAATAGCAGCACCTCACACACATCGCGCACCATGGGTTTCCTCGACGGCGACTTCTTTGGTGGCACCTCTTCTAACTACGGAGGATCCTCTCGCCAACGTTCGCGATCCAACACTCGCTCCACCAGCGGGCGCAGTGGCTACTATGCGCGACCAACAAATTCTCGCGCTTCCTCTTACTTCGGCGGTGCTGGAGGCAACCATAGCAGCTCGCGCGGCTTCTTCAGTTCCACAGGCAGCGGCGGCTCTTCGCACTACAAGCGCAGGCCTCGCGATGGCTACATCTCATACCTGGTGCACCGGTTGCAGCGTCTGATTAAAGAACTCTGGCAGTACTTCAGGAGACACCCGGTGAAGGCATTCTTTGCCGTCATCGTCCCGTTGATCAGCGCTGGAGGCGCAATTGGAGGTCTCATGAAGGGCATGGGATTCAGGATTCCACCTGGGCTCAGTGGCGTGTTTGGGACAGGAAGCACGAACAGAGGTGGAGGAGGATACTATGGCAGTCGAGGATATGGAGGCTCAAGCCCAGGCTTGGGAAGCATGTTCGGCGGCGGTGGAGCAGGCGGCCTGATGGAAAACGCCGGCGATATCATGAAGATCGCGAAGATGTTCATGTGAAAGCAGCCAATTGACGAGATTGGCTGGCCCTGAAGAAGCTGTGACACTTGCCATGCGGTGGCGCCTTTGAAGTCACATCCCTGAACCCGAAGCTTCACAGTTTGAAGCTTCACAGCACACTGAAGCCGACAATGGCTCCGTGCGACCACGACGAGGACATGGACCAACAACATACCACGACCAAAAAGACTTGAATCAGTTCAAGCATGACGACCAGGAAAGAAAAGATTGGGCTTACGAGATCAAAAGAACGGCGTTTGAGGGAATGGTAGAAATTAGTTTCACGACATGGACGCTCACTGAAGCTGAGCGCAAAATGAGGTTAGATAAAACCTGCATGTGAATGAGACATCTGACACAAGTTACCAAACCTTTCACGTGCCACGAGCTGGCTGTTCCACTCGTTCATCTTCAAAGAACCCCAAACTCCTCTTCCCTAACTCGACCCAGACATCTTGCCCACAACTCAATCTCACAGCATCCCAGCAACCCAGACATGGAATACTTCGACTCGATGGCACTAGCAAGCCCTTTCCACTCCAACCCATGCACACCAAAGCCAAGATCAAGAAACTTTAATACGCCATCGCCTCCGTACAAGTCCAACGCCACAGTCATATCACTCGACTCCTCGCCAGGTCACAACTACAACAGCGCCTATGACATCGAAGACCACATGCTCGACTTCCTGTCACGTAAACAGCAGCAGTACAACTACAACGACAACGATTCCGACGCAACACACATCCCCGACCTCACCGAGTACTCACATCCTCCCAACTCACCACTGCGATTCTCCCACGCCAACATAACACCCCTCAAACTAGCTCGCCCGCGCACGTTCGCCCGCCATGGCCCAGAAGACGAGCATACAATCCCTCAAACACTAGACCACATGGTCCTTTCACTTCCAACCGCCAACCCTCCCATCGCAATCCTCCTCGTGCTCACGCCACAGCCTGCCAGTCTCGCCGAGACCACAGCTTTCGAAGCTTTCGGCTCGCGCTTCTGCAGTGATTTCGGAGGAGGCGCTGGCGAGAAGTGGAGCTGCATCAACCTCTACGCACATTTCCGCAAATGCGTAGCAGCGCAGCGAAAGCTCGATGATCAAACCCCTCTCGGCGGTGGTGGCGAGATTGACGGGAATGATTTCGGCATCGGCGCCGTTCACCCCTACGCTCTGCACGCGAAACTCGACCAGCAGAAAGAAGTGCAGTGGCGACTTTCCGTTCCCGTGCTTCAAGCTCTCATTGACAACGAGGTCAAGAATGGATCGAGAGCCTTTGTCGTTTGCGGCTTGGCGGTCGGAGATGTGGAAGGAGTGAGAGTGTTTGGGCGTACGGTGAGTTGCTTTAATCTTACCTTACTGATTTCGACGAGTCAATGGTATACTGATACGAGTGCGAATAGATCGCCAAACCAGCAGGCATCCTCGCTTTCCTGCCTGCAACAACTCCGATCGGTTCGCAAGTCGTGCCGGCCGAGTACAGCAGCAGAACCGTCTCGGTAAGTCTAATTATATTCAAGGCCTTCACTCGGCTTCAGCGCTGATCAAGATCTCTCTCTTTAGATTTTCACTGCACCTCTCTCGCAAACTTACGACACTCTACTCGCGGCCCTCTACGCCAAGCAGCTTCCACCGGATAAAGCTACGCACAAGACTCAACCGGCGAATACAGCAGCAGTAGCAGCAGCAAGTGAGAGGCACGACGAGAAAAACGAAACCGACGTCCCCAAGGAAGAGTCTATGACGGACTGGTTTTGATCCCGCGGCAACGAGTTCCCTTCTCAGCCATCCCGTCACTTCCACGGCTAGAGAGAAAGCGAGAGAGAAGGAGAGGGAGGGAGAGCCTGTGCGCCTAGGCAAAAAGCAAGTGTTTGTTGCGCACCGAAGTTTCGAGGACAGATGTGGTAATACAGACGGCTTTGGGTTGAATTGGATAAGAATTGAACACATTTGATTCCTTGCGTATAGCATGAGTAGTGGAACCAAGGAGATGCACAATTCCCCTGTGGCAAGCAAGTAAGCAAGCATCGTCGCTATGACATCGGCTCTGGGCAGTACATGTACTTGCAAATGCATATTTGCAGCTATAGAGACGTTAGCTGGGCCTTGATCTGTCACTCGCCCGCCGAGGGCATGAGGTCTAGTCCAACGCCATCGTCCATGAGGTAGCTCGTATTAATTCGACCAGCCACAAAGCTCACTTACGGGGAGGCTACCCAAAGATCAGTCAGCATCACACCACAATCCGAAGTCGAAAAGAACGAAGCGATGAAGTACCAGACACAGACCAGATGAAGCAAGGATAAGGGTAAACAATCTCATTTTCAAATTTCAAGACATTTCATAATCAACGTAAACACCCATCAAATTCACTTCACTTCATGTGTTCATCCTTTCCCTCCAGTCATTAACAGGCACGTCCATTACGTCCGTCCCTGCCACAGCCCCTGCCATTGCTGCGCGAAAATGAAAAAAAAAAGGATTTTTGCGAGTCGCCGAACGATCAATGCCATGATGCAGCAAGCCAGATAGAAACTCCAGCGAAACGCAGAAAATTGAAAAAGCAGGGTATCAGAAAACGAAAAACGAAACAAAAGCAGAATCATGAACAACGCATCAAGAAAGGAAATCCTCCATCAAATCATGCATCGCCATGCATCGTATGTTGAAAAGCCACCAAGCACACCACTTTGTTCGTAAAAAGGTTGGTTCTTTTTGGAAAAGAATGAACCCTCCTGACATAGGAAGGTCATAATTCGAAGAAATGAAGAAAAAGAAGTTTTCGGGCGCACGAAAGACCCGCGCTTCGTCACGGGAGGAAAACCATGCGCTCGGTTGAGATTTGTTCGACCTCTTTTGCCAACTCGGCCACCCAATCACGCAACGCTGCAGGGAGCAAAAGCACAAGAAGTGCGATCACATGACCGCACAAGAGCCCTGCTCCGCCGTCGCGATGACTTTGGCAGCAGGCGGCGAGGAGGGAGCAGAAGCCGTGGTCCACGAGGATCCGGCCGTGCTTCGCCTGCGCCGCGCGATGCCATTGCCACCGGCGATGGGGATTGCGTAGAGCGATTGGGAGTGAGAGTGGTTCGAGGTCGACAGCTCAAGTTTTTCATCATCTTTTTTTGACGGCTTGGGGGGCTGGCCAGCCATCCACGCTGCGAAACCTGAGAGTTCTTTTTTCTTTTTCGGTTTTTTCACGGGAGGAGCTTCGCCGACAACAACGGGGTGGTCGCCCATGAAAGGCTGGGCAATGAACTGAGGAGGGAGAGGCATTTGCGCGTTCATTGGCGGCAGGGGAACGTCGACGATTCCAGAGTTGCGTTTGGGGGCTTTGGCTTTGCCGTCCTTGGTCTTGCCCTTCTTCGGTGCTTTGCCTTCCGCTTGGTCCATTCGCACGAAATCGTTCAAGCTCATCCCGGCGAAGACATCATCGATGATCGGCATACCGTTCTGGTCGTATTGCATGACAATCTCGTCCTCAGGCTTGGGCTTCTTTTCCTTCTTGGGCGTCTCGGGAATGGGCCACATGTGCATAGACACCTCCCAGTCAGGCTTGATCATGGTGTCCCACACCTGCGGGAGGATGATCTCGCCGTCGGGTCCCATGAGGTCGTAGTGTCCTTCCTGCACGTGCTGTCCGATCACATCGACGTGTAGGAAAGCCTGTTTGATCAGGCTCTCCATACCCTTCCAAGTCTTGCAAAGGTGCCACGGGAAGCTGAACTTCCTGCCAACGGCATCCTTGAACTTGATCGGGGCCTTCTCCATGTCAGGAATGGGTTTGTTCTTCGCGGCGGCCTCTTCCAGCTCCTTCTGCTTCTTCTCAAGTTCGACCTTCGCGGCCTCGACCTCGGCCAGTTTCTTGTCGCTCGCCTCTTTGGCCTTCTTCGCAACGTCCTCAGCGGCCTTCTCGGCATCAGCCTTAGCAGCGGCGGCGGCAGCGGCAATCTCTTTCGCCTTGAGCGCCTCTTGCTCTGCCTGCAGCTTCTTCGCCTTGGCCTCTGCTATGATTGCCTGTTCACGCGCAACGCGTTCGTCTTCTTGCTGCTTGATCATAGCGCGCAGTTTCTCCACTTCTTTCGCCAAAGGGTCCTCCTTCTTCTCCACTTCGACAACCTTCTCGACTTCGACAACTTTCTCGACCACCACCTCTTTGGGAGGATCCGGCTTCTTCTCCTCAGCCGCTGGCGTGGTAGTAGGCGGAGGAGGCGAGGTATGTTGGGAGTGCGGGTAAGGGTATCCATGCATGGCATAAGCTTGCATCATGTGAGGCGGCATACCAGCCATGCCAGGATATCCATAAGGAGAAGGGACGAGCTCTGAGCCAGAGTACATGGAGCCAGATCCAGGTCCATACATACTGGGGTGGTGTGATGGACCCGGAGGTCTGGCGTGCTGGTTCATTGCTGGGTGGTGAGCATCAGGCTGGAAGTAGCTTTCGGGATTGGCGAATTGATGAGGCGAGAAAGGATTCTGTGATGACGGAGGACCTTGCGCGAAAGGGTTGCCGGGGTGAGGAGGATAGCCGAACGCCTCGGGCCTTGCCTGGTGGACTAAGGCTCCAGGGAGCGGTTGGAAAGGTTCGGGGAAGCTGCCAGGGATGGTTGGTGGGTAACCGCCATGGCTGGGTGGGATTGGCCCCGATCCGTGTCTGTACGCACTCTGTGGAGGGAACGGAGGGCCACCATGGCGGCCAAAGGGGTAGTCGTCAGCAGCCAGCTCTTCGGTGCCGTTCGACGAGCCGTCAGACGGCTGTCTTGATTCGTGGCGGTCGCGGTGTTCGTGACGCTCGCGGTGTTCACGGGGCTCGCGATGCTCTCGGCGGTCCCTGGAACCGTGAGCTTCGGCAGGTGGGTGTCGAGCAGATCTGTGTTGGTGTGACTGGCGACGTGGATCTTCGTCTCGATGTGAAACGTAGCGAGACGATGTACGTCTCTCGCCAGACGGCCGAGGCGGTTGAGGAGCTTCGGTGTGATGGCGTCGTGAGCCGCGATTCCGGGGGTGTGATGCTGATTCAGACGGAACAATGTCGTCGTCAGACAGGCGATCCCACGAAGAGTCGAAAGAGCTGTCGCTGGACGTGGGCGAGTATACAGATGGGCTTCTTGAAGAGCGGCGCACTTCTTCACGGTAGACTCGCGCCTTGCCCGATCCTGAACTGTGGGTGTTGTTTGTGCTGTAGCGATGTCAGTGAAGTGTTTGTATGGTGGCATGCGAGCGGCGACAATGACCCCACTTGCACTTGGTGACGATGACAATGGCAGCACTGGGCAGGGGTTCATCAATGGAGGGGAGCAAAGACTTACGACGGCATGGAATGGTCTCGTTGATTCGAGCGCACTCAACCAAAGCGAACTTCGTGCAGCGAAGAGAGGTTGAGAAGAGGCGGTCTGGTGTGTTATGAGATTGCCTTCGGGGCAGGACTCCTGAGAGGCGTGGGAGGTGAACTATAACGCGCTTTGACTTTCAGGAACGAAAGGATCCCAGGTTTGTCGATCTGTTTTGCGGGGATAAGCCAGACGAACTGATAGCAGGGCGATGAAGTGTGTGTTAGTGTGGAGATAGTGCTGCTGTGTGTCTTAGACCTGGATGCGAGGAGCAGAGACCAAGTCAGACTATCGTTCCGGAGCGGCGACAGCGATGATACAGTCAGTAGCAGCGGTAGTAATCAGGGGCAAGCTCTGGTGCGGCGGTATGCGCGCAGGCTGCTGTTGTTGGTGGGTGTGATGATGGCCGCCAATCTTGACGCTGAGAGGCCAACCAAGCGGTAAAGTGAAACGCAGAGGAAGGATGCGGCAGCTAGCAGGCGTTTCGAGGAGATGATATAGCCTGAGTCGTGCTAAGAATAATTCAGGACGGTAGTTGTTGATCGGTGGTCGCTGGTCGCAAGGCGTATACAAGCCACACAGGGGTGCAGTGGCAATGTTTGCGTGCGGTCTGGTGTTGTTGGTGTTGGTGCAGGCCTCGCTCTGTCAAGTTGCAGCGGGCGGGCGGCGATGACGGAAGGCTAAGGTGGGATGTCTGGCCTGGCAACAGCAGCGTGCGTTGGCCAGGGCTCAGGGCTGCTCAAGGCTGATGGCAGCTGGGGCGGCGGCACTCGATAACAGCGACAACGACAATACTGCTCCACGACATGTCAGTAAACTCTCGCTGCGGCGAATGTCTTTGAAAAGAAGTTGAGAGTAGTGATGCAGAATGGAAGCGAGGTCGTAAGTGGCAAGGAAAGAAAGCCAGCCAGCCCGAGCGCTGCCTGACCTCTTTCGCCGGCCAAAGCGTGCAGTAGCCTCACGCGCAGGTGGATCTGGCGGTCGCCCTAGAAGACAAGCAGGACACTCACAATCGTCTGGATATATGCCGGGATCAGAGATGCGCGTATACGGTAAGGAAACTAATCAATCGGCGTCGAAAAAAGGGCGGAGGACGAACAAGGCGTCCTGGGTGGTGGCGGCCGGCGGGCAGACAGGTCAGATACGACTGTACTGTTAAAAGGTATCGCCTGATCAATGATCGATCAGACCCTGCGGGACCTGCACACACTCTTGCTCTCCCTCTCTCCCACACCACCACGAGCGGGCGGCCGCACGAGATCTGGATCAGCAAAGACAGGTGAAGAAATGACCCAGCGTCAGCCTCGGCTTGCGTTGAGTGTTTGGTTTTGTTGCAGGTGCAAGCAAGCAATGCAGGCTGCGGGCAGGTTTTGGTTCAAGGCAAAAATAATAGGTATCCGCAAATATGCAGCTTCACGGCCTGCGGCGGCGGTGTCTCCGGAGTCTCTTTAGTTGGCAGTGTCGGAATCTGTGAGGCAGCATCGCAGTGTGGTGATGGTAAAGGCAGTGTGTTGCCGATAGGGGGTCTTGCTTTTGCTTGCTGGCTTGCTTTGCTTGTCAAAAAGCCAGGAAATCGGTTGTGTGCTGTGTGTGTGTGCGAGACGTAGTGAAACCCACGGGAAAAGCTGGTCAGTGTCGCACAGCAGCAGCAGTGCGGTGGTGATGCATGGAGCGGATATAGTAGTGCGATTTTGATCTATGACTCCTACTGCTCCCGAGCAGGCAGCATATATACCAATTTTCCATCCCATGAGGCCCATTATTGTGCGCGCGCGTGAGACCATCATCGGGCATCAACGCAAGCATACATGAGAGCGGCCGTGCATCCTGTCCGTCAGACACGCCCACGCTCCGCACCCCAGAACATGCGGTCCCGTAAACCAGTTATGACCGAAAAAAAATCTGTCTGCGTGCGTCTTCGCTTGGGCACCCACGAATAACCGTAGCGAACCATTCCGATAATCCATCGCTCACCAACGGCGCCACGTATCTGCCCAACAGTCAGAAGCCGACCTTAGCGTCATGCACGCCCAATAACGGCCAGCATCCAACCGGTCTGTCTCCGTCGACGCTATTGGTAGTCTCGAGGTAGTGAAGTGAGAAATGCTGCAAGGCAACCTTGCGTGCTGCTAATCGCTACGTAGACACGCGTGGCTGTTGGAGTGTTGCGGCCCGATGGCCAGTGGGGACGTCTGCGTGCCTGGCGCGGCGGGATTGGGGGTTCTGGAAGGGCGCTTGTGGATGTTGGGCGAGAGACGGTGCCTTGTGAGAAGTAGAGAAGGCGTTTTACGAAGACGTGTCAAGTTGCAAGTGCAGTTGCACGTACCCATCGTTTGGGAGCAGTCACCGAGACACTGAGACCCCCGACAAGGGGACCGGAACCAAAGAGCGGTGATCAGAAGAACAAGCATAGCGTTCCACGAATTTGCAGAGCTATCATGCTATGAATAGGAGATGTACCAAACAACTGGGGTATAATTTGAAGAGGAGACCGCCTAAGACTCGGGGCAACGAAGCAATGAAGCAAGCGGTGATGTTTCAGCCGCAGGTGACTCATCAGGCTGATGTAATGTGGACATCCACGACGTCGAGATCCGACATGTCGGTGCTGGAGACCAGATCCTCTGGATCCAATCGCTCACCGTCGAAATCTAGCGAAACGGCACTACCATCCGCCACGTGGAATGTCTTCCTGCATGCACTGATAATCTTGGAGAAGGATGTTGTCTAGGAGTTTACTGTTAGCCACAGGCGGTCTATTGTGCAGAGATAATGATTGACTCACTGGTTTGACCTTGAGCTTGAAATCCGGTTTCCCTCTTGCTCTCAACACAAGGCCAATGAACTCTTCTGCTACAGGCTCTGGGGCTGTCTCCTCCTCTTCGGCTCCAGCCTCAGCTGCAGGGTCCCACTTGTCTCGTCGTTTGGCATCTTCGCGATCCTTCTCGGCGAGCATCTTGTCGTAGATGTCCTGAGTGACAGCCTCTAGGGCCACCTGGTCGCAGCCCTCCTTGCCTTCGGCGCCTTTCATGGTGATGTTACCCTCGGCGTCAGTCTCGAGGCCAAGGCTCTTGCATGTTGTCACGTCGTATACCTTGCGCATGCGGTGTATAAGAAAGACGCTCTCAGTGAACGATTCGTTGAACCCTTGGCGCTTGCACCATGCCAGGCGGATCTCCCTGAGGTTTTGTGATAGTTTGCGATAAACCTTCAATGGATTGGTATTGGCTATTTGCGAGTGGACGAGGATCATCACTGGGGGATCCGGTAATGGTGCATTTTGAGGACCGATATGAGGAGACCCAGAAGTGATTTCTCGAGGCGTTGGCGACTTGGTCGTGTCTGGTATTGCAGCATGTGTTCGTTGCAGTCTTCGTTGTCGCGCTTGACGGGCAAGAGCAGCCAGTTCCTCGTCGGACTCGTCATCTTCTTCCTCCATAGGGGTAGCTTTGTTGGAATATTGTGTTCCTCTCGTTCGACCCTCATCGCTTGATGAACCTCCAAGCTCAATCGCATCAGCGTCGGAGTGGCCATTTCCCTTTGCTCTTGCAGAAGCCCTCGTGACTTTTGTGCGCACTGCTTTCAAAGGCGATACGCTCTCTTCCCTGGTCTCCTCCATCACAATCTGCTCGTCATCACTCTCTTCATCAAAGTCCCTAGGAAGGCCAGCCTCCCGCAAAAGACTCCCAACATCCTGTCCCGAGATCCTCCTCATGGGAGTTTCCTCACTCTTCCTCTTCTTCGGTGTCTCCCTATTACTCCTCTTTGGTGACTCTTCCTCATCATCTACTCCTTCGTCGCTCTTCCTCTTGCCTTCACTCTTCCCACGCTTCTCAGCTTTCTCTTTGCGCCGTCGCTCCCGCTCAGCTCGCTCAGCCAGAATCTCAGAATATGATTGTGAATGTGAGAACATGTCGGCCGGGCCATCACTACCGGAAGCTTTCGCAGCAGCCGTGCTGGTTGGGCGATTAAACAGGCCCATCCTGGGCAAGGTCGACGCTGTGTCGCGGTAGGTCGCAAGTGATCGTCGTGACGTTCTGATGCCGTTGATGTCCAGTGCACGTGAGATGAGCGGCTTGTGAGTGACCAGGTCGTCGAAGGATGCGCCAGCAGTCAAGGAAGACCCCAGTCGAATGCGACGTGCGAAGCTTGCTCAGTATCGATTGTTTGCGCCGAGTCGATCCGTACCTTCACTTTTGCTTGGATAGCTCCCTCGAGTCGCTGTTGCCCCGCGTCCGAGCACGTCCGTCCGTGCGCATCGCGAAGTCACGCTTTTGCACTTTCACAAGCCAGCCAGCAGATGGGAGGAGGCAAGCCGGGAAGGTCGAAGCGGGCGGCGAAAGTCGATAGAGCACAACCATACTGTACCAAGCACCATCTTTCAACATCAGCCTAGTCACAATCGAAACAAGAGAACCTACCTCGCGTCAAACCAACAACAGAGCATCCCTGAAAACATGTCCGCACCAGCTCCCAACGGCGCCAACACCGCCGCTGCCCCAGCAGCAAACGATGCCCGCGACCCTTCTGGCTTCCTCAGCGAGATCATCGGCGCTCCGGTGACGGTCAAGCTGAACTCTGGCGTTGTCTACAAGGGTATGCATTCACCTGTCTTTCCAGCAGGGGAAAGGAAAATATTCTTTTCCTCGCTCTGACCAACCACATTCAAGTACTGACACGTAGCACAGGCGAGCTCCAGTCCGTCGATGGCTACATGAACATCGCGCTCGAGGGCACGAGGGAGTTCGTGGACGGCAAGATGAGGCGTAGCTACGGCGATGCCTTTGTGAGGGGCAACAATGGTGCGTTTTTCTTTTCTTCAAGCCCATAACTGGAAATGGCTATCCAGTCAGCGTGGCGGCGAGCGTAAACTGGTGGGCATCCAGGAAGGTGGCTAACAAATTTGTCTGGTCACAGTCACATACATCTCTGCCGACTCATAGGCTACACCAAGTCTTTGAGGACACGAGCTACGAATTACTGAAAGGCTATGCCAACGGGAACCATGGAAGCATTGTGCGCCATGAGAATGCCGCCAACAGTGCAGTACGGAATGGGGCCTCCCAGCTCTGCCAGAATTATGATGTTGAGCCCACTCAGGCACGGCCATTGGATTCATCTAACGTCTCGATAGCGAGGAAGACGAGATACGTCGACCGTAGCGTATTGCTCAAGGTACCAGCGACACTGATGCATAATCTATAAAATTTTCTTCCATTCTACTATCTAGCTCACATCTTTGAAGTCACCAGATGCGTTCAAAAAAGATTGCAATCAGGCCTCCGGCCTAGCAACGGCAAACACTTCCTTCTTGCCTTCCGCAGGGATCTTGGTGGTCCAGTAGGAGTACGTCGTACCGTGCAAGGCCACCTCACCCTTCTCGTTCTCCTCCACGCCAGGTGCGTTGATAGCATCGTCGAAGACCTTGCGAGTTTTCTGCATCACGAAATCGGTCAGCAAAACACACCCGCCAGAAATATAAATAGATAAAATAAAATAAAAATCTCACCTCCAACTCCCCTCCCTCCAACACAGCAACCTGCCCCAGCGTCCTATACCTCTCCCACACCCCCTTCCTGCTCAACCAAACCGCCCACTCCTCCTCGTTGCTCCCCAACGGCATCGAAAACAGCGGATCGTCCGCCGCGACAATCACATTCAACAGCGAGCGGCTGACTTGGTCCTCGAAGACTTTGCGCCACTGCTCGTGGCGGAAGCGCGGCTGCGAGTCGTCGAAAGTGAGAGTGTGGGTTTGCAGAGATTTTTCCCAGGCTGTGGGGAGGGAGTGCGAGGGCGGTGCGTTGTAGGAGTCGATGTTCCAGATTAGGCCCAGGGTGCCGTGGGGTTGGAGGGTGCGGTGAAGGGATTGGAGGACGGGGGATGTGGCGAACCAGTGGAAGGCCTAGAGTGGAGGAGAAAGGGGTGTTAGTTGGTGGTTGTGGTAATGGGTTGTTTAGGTGTAGTGGGTTTGTGGCGAGGATGCGGTTTCATGATATCTTTGAAGTTTTGGGGTTCTTTGCTCGTGAGCCTGCGCACGTATGTTTCTTTGCCTCTCTGCTCTGTTGGAAGCTATAGGATATGGATGCAGGCACATTCAAGTGTTCCTCGCCATTGAGGAAAGCATGGAGGCCGTACGAGCCTCGTAGTAGTGCTTACACCTCCACTGCCAGGCATGGATGCAGGAGGAATGGGGTAGTCCCATGCGCAGACTTCTTGAGGATTGGCTTAAATCATAATCATGGGTCGAAGCGACCAATCAGTCATCGTATCGCCGACAAGACGAGATAAATCAGTTCTGACAGTGCAATCGAAAACGGAAAAAAGAAAACGATTGATTCCCTACCTGCGCCACAATAACCGCATCCGCCCACCCGTCCTCCACCGGCAAGCTCTCCGCCGTCCCATCCACAACCCTCACTCCCTTCAATCCCCTCTCACTCAACACCCTACGCATATCAGCATGCGGCTCGACCGCCACGATCTCAAACCCCTCCTCGCGAGCAGCCAGCGCCTCTGTGAACTTGCCAGTACCAGCAGCGAGGTCTATGATGCGAGCACCGCGCTTGCCGGCGACACGACACTGCTCGAGGAGGTGCTGGACGGAGGCATGGGGGTAGGTGGGGCGGTGGGCGTCGTAGGCGGTGGAGTTGGCGAAGCCGGTTTGGGCGAGGGGGCTGAAGGTGGGCATGTTTCGAGACGTCTTAGATGCGTTGTAGTGTTTGTACGGTGTGCTGCTGCAAGGGACAACGGGGACAGGTGAGGTCTCAAGTTGTATACTGTGTGTGAGGTCACGCCTTCGTTTATTTACTTGACTGCGTCATAGGCTCGGATGTTTCGCGAGTTTACGGATCTGCTGGTCTACTTGGCCGTTGGCCTTGGGGCGTGTGGAGCTACAGGCAGCATGGGAGAGTACGATCCCAGATGGCGATTTTGAGGTACATGAAGTTTCTGGTCACAGCAGCTATTCACGCGGAAACCACCTGTGCGCTGGATTGGCCAACTAAATGCCGACCCGAACGCGTGATGCTGACATCTAAGAAGAAGATTGATGCAGGTCAACGCGCACGCACTACGCGCGGCTGAGAAAGTTCAAACTCTAGGCTCAGATCTTGGATCGAATCCAATTCTAAGCACAAGGGATCTGCATGCTAGGTACCTTAACTAGCACTCGCCCACACGCAACGGTTGGGAAAAAGGCGGGCAGAGGGCCCGGTTTTCAAGCCTCGTGGGCAGGATGGCTCGATGGTAGCACCAAAAAGCATGGCGTGGACTTGTCCCCGGGCCAAAGCAAGGATGAGGCACAAGCAAGCAGTCAGCACATGGCGAAAAGACGATGCTGTGCCTTGTGGGACAAAGTGACGTTGCGATTGGTTATGTCTCGGGAGGAGGACGGAATGTATGAGGATGGTTGTCGTAGGGACGGGATGGGATCAGATCACACCAGACATACATCATTCGGCAGCTCACTACTTTTGCTTTGTTATGCAGAGACAGAGTTCGCGCGAGCGACTGCGCCACACCGGCGGGAGCGGTAGGCGAGGTGGGAGAGGGGGTCGCATGCTCGCATGATGGATGCATGGTGCATGGTGCATGGTGCATAACTGGGCGGCGGGTGAGGTGAAAGCGAAAGTTGTGAGGGGAGGTAATTGTCGATGGCGGGCTCCCGGGTCTAGTGTGTCTAGCCTACCAGCGGATGCGAGCTCGAGCTCCAAACAAAGACGGCGTGTCTAGCACGTGAAGGTGAGAAGGTGCATGACACTCAATGGTGATGGCTGCATCTATATATCATCTGCGTGCTAGTCCTCTCGGTACTCTGCTGGCGGCTGGGCGGTGCTGTTCCTGGACGCAGGTCAGCAAATCATACGCGCGGCTCTGCTGCTCAGCGTGCATCCGAAAGCGCATGAGGCCTGGCGCGTGTAGTTGCAGAGATCGAGGGACCAAAGCAGACAGATGGAGGGAAAGACAGAGACAGAGGCGAGAGAGACACACAGAGAAAGAGAGCGTTGCCAGCTGCGAGTAGACGGGGCAATAGGTCTCTCATCGCCCATCGCTCATCGCGCCTTACCTCAAGTTATTATTGCGCATCGCTACTACATGCAGTGCATGCTCGAATCTCCGGGAGCGAGCGATTGATGAGGTGCTCGTGCGCCGCCTGCCTAATATGTCGACTCAGCAGAAGCCGGTGCGCAAGTCAATTATTGATGCCCATTGTTGACTCCCCGATAATCACCACACCACCACCATTGCATATCGTTACAATACACTGGTATCGTACTACCTTCGCCATCGATTGCCGATCTGCGCTCGTCTACGCGGAACTACAGCTGTGCATCCCGGCATCATTACATATTCACACCTGCGGCTCAGCAGCTGGGTGGCGCTCTCAATATCCTGCCATCTCCTTTTCGGTGGAGCTGGGCGCTAGTTGAGTTCAGGTGGATCCGGAGACGCCTGGACTGCGCGCGCTTTGGGAGAAGCTTGATCGAAGCCGTACACTTTTGCTACCTGAACATCTCGACACACACCACCACCGCTGCACATCACTATTCACTACTACTACTGGCCTCAGCTCGGCCTCCATTCGCTATCGTCTTGTCGCACCCTCTAATAATATACACACTGCCTTGCGCCGCGTGTGTCCAACAACACCCGCTGACACCAACTGCTCGCCGTCCGGTAGTCGCAGCACTACTCACCACTCACTCCACCCTCGCTCGTATTACGGGATCACTCCTAGCCAGGCACCGTCTTTTCTGCCCGCCCGCCCTTAACGTGAGACGTTGATATACACACGCCTGCCACGACGCCTTCTTTGTACATACAACACCTTCTAGCGCCACTACTGCTGCTTTCCATGTGCCAGTAGTCTGTCGGCCACCAATTCCAGCGCTCGTCGCAGTCTTTCGCTCAATCCCGACCAACACCACCCAATACCGGCTATATGCCCAAATCGACCTTCAAGAACCCTTTCGGCCGCCGCAGATCTGTCGGCAACGCTCTTGACCTCGCCTCTCCGGTAGAAAGCACCGATCCCACAGCCTCATCGACCTTCAGAGTCATCGAAAGGGCGGACAAGAGCGGCCAGCACACCTTTGATGGCGCCGAAAGGAAATTGAATTCGGCCCCGAGAGCACAACCTGTACGCCCATTCGACTCGCCGCTGCAGCAGCTTCGCGGCAAGTCTGCAGAGGACGTCGTTTCTGGACAGAACAGGTACGACCGCGCACAAGGAGAACCGCTGAAGAATCCACGGCTGATAAACCAAAGGGGAAGTCGCGGTACAACCAATTCAGGCTCAAGTGGACACTACGACTCTTCTGGCGCTTCGGCCCGATACAGCTCGACATCAACCCTGCCTTCTTCGCTGGAGCCCGAGCGCGAGCCCGAAGAAGAAGACTTGTTCCCTGCCAAGCGCGCTACCGCACCCATGTTCTCAGCTTCTAACCCATCACTAGCAACACAACAGTTGCCACAGCCTCCATCTTTCACCTCGCGAGCGAGTAGGGCTCTCTCGTTCGGCTTGAAAGGCAAAACACCACCTCCCAGACTCGACGATGCACCTCCAGTGCCCTCGAACCTAGTGGATCGCACTGCAGGTCTTACCAGCCCAGTGAGAGAGCGAGCCATGACTAGCAGCAGCTATGCAAGCACAGCGGTGCCTCAAAAACAGGATTCGCGCCTGGCACCTATAGACTTGCCCACGACCGATTTTGGCAGCGATGACTTTGGTGGCATGTTCGACCAATTCAAAGACCGCCGTGCTAGCCGTGGATCGCCAACACCGCCCGCCCTCGGTGGATTCAATCAGACACCACGCGCCGACTACCAAACGGCCAGACCGTCTACCCATGGTGAACAGGAGTCCAAGCCCATGTACCCACCCAGATCATACTCTCGACAAGGCGCATTGCCATCGCCCAACGAAATGAGGAAGATGCGAGACAACACTGCCTCGCCATACTCGTTGGAAGGACGGAGGTCAAATGACGGTCTCATGGCAGGCTCTGCTTTCAACTCTCCTGTGTTGGAAAATGGCCCTGGTATACCAGCCGTTGCACCAGCTTTCCTCGGCGGTGCGTCAAGACAAGGCTACGCACCGGTTTCCGAACAAATGGCGTCGCCAGGCGCCGAGCGTCTATCTTTTGAGAGCCACAACAGTCAACGCGAATTTGTTACAGGCGCCAACAATGTCAAGGAGCCATCCTACACCAACAGACAGACTCATCTCGACGATGGCGACCGATGGGGGAAGAAGGAAGCCTCGAAAGCACCAAGATCATCAGCGTCAAACCACACAGCGCCCACCACATCCTCCTCTTCGACCGTTCGCCAACCACAACCACAGGCGGGTCCTTCTAACGATAGCAGAGCCCGGGCTAACAGCCATCAAAAGTCTGAAGGAGGTGACTGGTTGAACGAGTCTCGGAACGCAACGCCTAAGGCCACAAGATTTGCACCTAAAGACGAACCTTTGTTTGACGAGACATCTCCTGTTGGTCCTCCCAGCAGAGCTATGCGACCCAGTGATTACTCGCAGCAGCGCACAGAGACTGGCACACCAAAGAAGATGACCAAGGCACAATTTGAAATACTGCAAAAGTATGGCGATAAGAGTGTGGAGCCCAGCGAGGACGAATCTGGATCTGGCGATGAATACGACGACGATGATGAGGAGGAGCGGGCAAAGCAAGCTATTCAGCAAAGGCGGAAACAAGAGGCGAACATGTCAGTGTACAGGCAACAGATGAAGAAGGTGACTGGTGGTGGACCCTCAGATCTCCCTGGAACCAGACCTGGCATGGACAGGGCCTCGCAGAGCGCCTCTGGCGCTTCTGGCTTCTACCTTGGCGGCATCGGTGGCCCACCACCACCAGACGCGGTCAGGGGAAAGCAGAGCGACGACGATGATGACGAGGTCCCTCTCGGCATTTTGCAGGCACATGGCTTCCCTAGCGGATTAAGGCCGCCTACACAACTAGGTGGCGGGGATTACTCACAAAGAGCATCCGTGGCCGGTTCTGTAGTTGGAGGCGGCGGACAGGGCAATTTGCCAGCCTTTGCTCGTCGACTCCCTCAGGATCCTTACTTTGGTGCTGGCCTAGTCAATCCCGCAAACCGCGAATCGCTGGCTTTTGGTGGAGGTGGAGGTGGATCAGTCTACGGTGGTAGCCCTGCCGCTTCGCCTATGGGTCACCCTATGGGCACTACTGGTGGCCACCCTGGCGGACTGGTGGGTGTTATCGCAGGAGAGGAACGCGCCAAAGCTGCACGCCGGGCAACTCCATCTGCCGCATATGGAACAACAGCACCTCTACCATCCAACATGCCTCGTACAATGTCAATGGGCAATCTTCCTCCTCCATCCATTTACGGCGGTCAAGGCATGCCACCTATGCCGCAGATGCCACAGATGCCTCAGATGCCTCAGGCAATGCCAGGCCAGGACCCGAACGCGCAAATGCAACAATTCATGCAGATGCAGATGCAGTTCATGCAAAACATGATGGCAATGCAGCAGCAAAACATGGGTCAAGCACCCATGCCTCCGCAGATGCCTGGCAATGGTTTCCTGTCGCCTACCCCCAGTCGTCCCATGTCCATGGCAAGCCAGGCACCAAACGGAGGGCGCTCAATGACCATGATGGGACCACCTTCAACCTGGGGACAACCTCAGCAAGGTGCCCGTCCAGGCTCGAGCTTCCAGCAGTACGCTCCTTCCGTCCACAACCTCCAAGCCGGGCCCGGCGCAGGCTACACTCCTTCAATCGCCCCTAGCGAGCGAAGCAACATCGGTATGCCCTCTCGCTACCGCCCCGTATCCACCATGAACCCCGACAATGCCATGATGTCCGGCGGCCGCTCGCAGAGCATGACCTCCTCACTGACACTGCAAGCTTTCACAAACCCCCAGCAGCAACAGCCCGAGGAGCAAGCAAGAAACGGCACCATTCGCGTCGTCGACAAGCCCAAGGGCGCTCCCAGGATCGTCTCCCGCGCTGTTGAGCCTGAGGAAGACGAAGACCAGGGCTGGAGCGAGATGGCGAAGAAGCGCAGCGAGAGGAAGTGGAAGTGGGGTCGCAGCAAGAAGGAGCAGCCCAAGGAAGAGCCATTGGGCGATTTGTACCAAAATGTCGAGTAAAGAGATGGGAATGCGCCAGGAATTGTGAAGGAACGGAGGGAGAAAAAAACAAGGCCGCCTGACTAGAGAGAAAGGGAAGGAGAACACTACTTCTTGGACATTGAAAGGATTGATTGATTGATTATGGAGTTTTACCGACGGGCTGTTGATTGTTGTTTCGATTGTAGATTGGTTTTCTTTCCTCACTTCCACACCAAAAAATCCCGCAGGAAGGAAAAGGGCTTCTAGACGGTATCTGTACGTCTTACTTGTTTCTTTCTTCCTTGTTTTCCTCGTTTTCGCTGTTTTCATTCTGTCTCAACGACCAGTCGGCTCTCAATCTCTCTTCTTCTTCTTCTTCTTCTTCTTCTTCTTCTTTCAAGACGAACGACGCACTGCTCAATCTCTTTTCGGAGAACGAACGACGCACCGACACACAAAACCGGACTGGACGGGGCAGGAAAATACACACAATGGAGGAGGAGGATGGGGAGAGGAAAGCTGTGATTTCGTATGCTTGGGTTGGGCTGGGTTTTGCAAAAGAGGGAGGGAGGTGTTTTCATTTTGCTTCTTGTTGATAGACTAACTACTACCCCGTTTCCTTCTTTTATCTTCGACTACGTTTACTAGATATATAATTCTTAATTAATAATGATCTTCTTTTGGACTTTGGGAATGAGAGTTTTGTTTTTGTTTTGTTTTGGACAAAGTTTGAGAGGTCGGTTTTGTTTCTGTAAGACTACACGTGTGTACATGTAATGATGGGACTTCAATGTTGATTGACTGACCACCCTTGACGATTATGAGCTTGCTCGCTTGCTGGGAATACATTAATACGTACATACGTACATGTACTCATGAGTCTTGTGTTTGTATTTTCCAGTAATTGGCTGATGTTTTCTTTTTCTCCCTTCATTGTTCTTGGAGCGATCGTGCATACATATGTAGCTGCCGGTAGTCTCCGGGCAGGCACACAGTGAGTGAGCGCCTCCAGATCGTTGGGGTGATCGTCAATGGTTGCATGTCGTCAGCCTCGAGGGGGCGGAGTGAGTGGGTGTGTATTGGTCATCGTCGAGCATACATGTATGGGGAGTTGGAATCAAGCCTGTGACGTCTGTCTTGTCATCCAAGATACATTTAAGCTACCTATGTAGCCGCCTGTGCACGATAGAACCGGAGTGTCGATGACTGAGGTTCGTACATGCCCCCGGATCACAAACAACGATCAAACCACATGGCGCGGTCGGCTGTGCTGGATCCACTGCAGATTTCTGATTTGCAATCAAAACGCCATCCGAGACGGTATCATGGAGAAGAAGTAAGGTATCGGGCTATATGCGACTCTCGATTCCAAATGTCAACGTGTCACCCTGCCACGCTCAATGCATGCATGCATGTCAGCCGCAGGGCTAGGAGTGTACTGTACTACTACTGTGGTATCCCCGACTCAAGCCACTGCCAAGAACGACTTACAGTCAGCCTCACTCTAACTACCGCTCTCTCGGCGTGTCCGTTGTAGGGCTATGCGTTCATTGCTCATTGTGTGGAAGGAAAGGTATATGAACTTTTTGGTTTCCATTGGAAATCGAGGCGGTGATCTTTTTCGCTCTTGGAGGACGGAGGCATAAGTCGATCTGAAAACGCAAGACAAGAATAGAGCTGGCTGATAATATGAGCGGAACACGTAGCGATCGTTCGCCGCCGCAGGCCTTGCGGCAGAAACGAAGGCATACGAAGTCAAAGAATGGGTGTGCGACTTGCAAGATGCGAAGAGTTAAGGTAGGTCAGATCAGGTCCCTCCCCCCTCTTCTTCCCAAGTGCTTGGGAGGATCGTTCGTACACATATTGACTGTCTCTCTCGCAGTGCGATGAATTCTTACCACATTGTCGGGTATGCTCGACACGAGGTCTGCGGTGCGAATACGCCCCGTTGCCAGTCTTCGACGACGCCTCCTCTCTATCGTCAACCAAGTCGCCATCGCCATCGCCATGGAACAGCTCAACTTCAACCACAAACACACCCTCCCGGACCTCAACGCCGGACGCCCTCCTCTGGCAATACTACCTCGCCCACGCCAGCAAAACAATCACAGCCTCCAGTACCGACCCCGCTCACACGCGCATGTGGGCCGAATCCGTCCCTACCATTGCTTTCAGCAACGCCGTGGTGTCACACGCTCTGATGTCGTTCAGTGCGTTCTGCCTGTGCGCCGCGCCTGCTTCAACATCGAGGAAAAATGAGCTCCGCGCGACAGCCGAGCGGCATTACTACCGCTCTGTGAAACTGCTGCGGCGGTCGCTGGCTACTGCTGGGGAACGCGAGGCGGACGTCGTGCTTGCGTGCGTGATGGTGTTGATCCCTTGCGGTTTGGCACTGGTGCGAGACAACAAGGGCGGGTTCGCTTATTCGCAGGACTGGCTATGTCATTTGCGTGGGTGGAGAGTTATTGGCGCGAGTATCTATGGGGTTCTGGGCCAGTCTCAGGCGGACGCAGCACCGGCTTCGTCGAAGCTGATTCCTTATCCGCAGCCGGGGATTCCTGAGGCTTGCGATTTGCCACAGCGAGGTGCTGAGGGCGATGGGTCGCGGATGTTGGAGATGCCGCTGATGAAGGAGATTCAGCGCTCGTGGCCGGGGGCGATGGCTCGCTTGAAAAGCGCGGTCGAATCGCACTGCAAACTTGACATCGACGGTGGCGACGACGCAGCAGCAGCAGCAGATGCGACGGTCTACACTTCTGCGATCACCGCGCTCGAGCACGTCGTGGACTACATTCTGGCCTACCCTGTCACCAACCTCTTCAGAGCGGTTTTCATCTGGCCGATATGGGCTCCGCCGGATTTCATCGAGCTGCTGCTACGCCAAGACGGTATGGCATTGGCGATATACGCGCACTGGCTTGTTCTTACGATGGCTTTGGATGACTTGTGGTGGTTGAAGGGGTTTGGATCGGGGCAAATTGAGAAGCTGTCGGAGTGGGCGGCGAGGGTGGGAGGTCCTGACTTTGATGAGCTTTGGACTTCGCCTGTTGAGATGTTGGCTGCTCGACACCGGCCGGGTTGAGATGGTTGGTTGATGTCGATGTTACGTTTTCTTCTCTTGCAGGTTCTCTTTTTGCTGTGGTCGTACTGTATAGACATAGAAAAAACGCTCGACATGCGAAATTGTGAATACCGTTGTCGTTTGCTTTGCAATGAGGAATGTTTCTAGTCTTTTTTTTATATTGTTGCGTGGTGCTCTTTTTGGTGAAGTGAACTACAGGGTCGACCGACGTCAGGGCCCCGAGTCCACCGCTAAAGCACAGATAGGCTTCTTAAGGGTGTCAAAAGAAGTTTAGCAGACAATACATTCTCTACTATACATTGCAATTGACGAGACAGTGCATCTGCGACATCTCGCGATTGCCATGAAAATTGAGAAAGGTGTGCTTCAGGGTTAGTGTTGGGGTTGCACATAAGCCACTTTCGATGGTTTCTGTCGATATTGCGGTATGTCTCTGTGACCCTTCGACGTTTCAATCTGGTGAGTACATGTATTGCAAAGCACAGACAGGATTCATATATGGCAGTTGAATCGCGTGAAAAGCCGTGTAGAGTGGAGTGAAGGAAATCCTGATCCGACCACATGCCGTACCACACCCTGGTCACACTTCCACTTATATTCGCAAATCTTCGGCGTACGCCATGAGTCAAGGCAAAACTCCGAAAGAGCTTGCCATTCGCATACCTAGAGAAGATCACAGCTATTTTGGGTCAAGAAGACATACGGAAAAGGGTGCTGGCGCGTCAGTCGTAAGCGTGAGGCCACGAGGAGGTTGAAGACTGCACGTTCCTGACTCGAAGATGTTTCCATTATAGTAAAAGCTATCGAATACTGTCAGCCGCATACTCGACGCGATGTGTCCTAGATACCGCCCATGAGACGTCAATCGGACAGCGAAGATCTCAAGCCTCAGGCGCTCTCTCCGAAAACTACACCACATTGCACATCAGTGGGGAATGCACGACATACTTGCAGTACCGGTAGTGTAATTTTCCACTTTGTTGTGTACACAGATGAGGGATCAGCGACTACACGTACAACGGACTCGTGGTTTGAAACGTGGCTCGCGTGGGAACAAGGGTATACGGTTGAGTAAAGTCGTAGTGGACTGCGACCAAAAAGCCGGAGGATCGATGTGCTTTGGGGCAGAGTGGAGTTTCTTGCCGTCGTTAATATCAGCAGACAGCTATGATCAGGCCTGTTCGAAACTTGCATGCGGACTACTGTACCGCGTCGGTTTGGATCACATGATTAATTTGCAAGGCCGGTTCGTCGAGATTGAGATGATGGGCCAAGCAATATGGGCCTCGTGCGGCGTATTGTGTATCTTTGGACAGCCGAACAATATGCGTAGCCGATGGTGGAAGGCTGATCTTCATGAACCATCATCTCCAACCGCCGAATCGGCAGCATGGGTGGAGGGGCGACAGGGCACGCACAAGTCTGTTGCTATCAACGACGATGTTCTGCCGCGTACTCCACGTATTCCAGCACGGTTGTTGGTGAAGAGGCTAGCAAGAGACCCTGCCACCTGCCAAGGGGTCGCCCCATCTTGAGCTGTGATTAAAAGGAGAGCCTCGAGAACCTACTTCAACCCGACACTCCCATAATTTTCGTCTCGATCAAGATGTAAAACCGCTCTCAGGGGGCAGCATTAGCAATCCGTCACACCATTTGCGGCTCATGTGAGGATGGGAGTGTAATGACATGGCGTCGTGGGTCCGTCGAAACAGGATGCTTTCGGAGGATTGGGGCATCCCATTGGGCAGACAGGGACAGCGGCAACTCTGTATCGCGCGTGGGAGCGTCTTGCTTCGAGCCAGTAAACCCTCAGAGAGACGACCGGGGGGCCTTGTGCAGATCGGCGCGAGGCGTGCAGTGTTATTGTGCTCGTTCTAGGCATGCAGCAGACGCGTGACCGGCGTGCAGAGCAGTGCATCTTAACAACGGCGCCGCCGGGCCAGCGATCTAGGGACGTCTGTCGTTCTTTTCTTGGAGTCGTCGCCCGAGTGAGGAGCGGAAAAGATCCTACGAGCTTGTTTGCCCAATGCCGACCAAAGGAACCTTAACCACCAGATAGCCTTCAAGCCGTATCCCCCTGGCTGGGTTAGCCCGCGAATAGCGCCTCTATCGCACCAGACGACCCGCCAGAGGCTGCCGACGTGAAGAACTGGAGAGGGGGCATCTGTGGAATAGTTGACTCGAGTGGACGCCGCAATACAGTGGTACTGAGCGAACTTGCGCCGTGGCTCATGCTGAAGAAAGACGATAGCCTTTTGCACCCGTCGCGGTTGCTCACTTCTTGTCTCTCATTAGCCAGTGGCGCCCGTCTCATCAATTTCATCATCAATTCCACTGGTCGCCCACGCACATCCACTGCATCCTAGGCCTGCCCACTGACCAACTCACAACACCGTCACTTCGGGCACTCGCACGCCCGCCGAACGAGCCGCCTGTTCCTGCGTGCGTTCCCCGTGTGTGCACTGACTGCCGTCAGCTCCTGGCGCCGCAGAATAGTGGATTACAGCAATACGCCCATACCCAGCGAGCTCTCCCCCGAGTCGTGTCACCAGCGTCTGCATCTGAGACATTCCCGCATATCCAACGCCCACCGACCCTGGACGTCCGCGCACCCTGCAAAGTGAGGGCGAGGCGTGCTGCGAGGTTGCGTGTGTGTGTGCGTGTGTTCTGCGACAAGTAGTGGACGACGAGAGCTCTACCACTTGAACCGACGCTGGCTGCCAGCGACTACAACAACGCCCACGACAACACCCTGCAAGCTCCCGCAGCCCTACTGTCCGTACCACCAACTGAAACCCTGCCGACCGGCCGACCTACCGTGGACCAAGGCACTGCTGTCACAGACAGTATGACAGTGACGGCGACCATGACTTCGACCGTCTATCGACCATCACGCCCGCCAATGGCCCCTCCGTCGAAACCTCTACCATCCCTGCCTGTCGCGAAGACTCGAATGCCCAACATCCCAGATGCGCCGGAGGACCGCCCACGGACACCGAGCAGCACCTTGCCGACACCCATGAAAGCGCGATCCGTCACCGCATCCGCATTACCTACGCCGAAATCAGGCAAAACACAATCTGCCTCAGCGGTGCCCACGTTGAGCACGACATTTGCGACTCCTACACCCAAATCTCCAACTCTTTCGCAAGCACCCCGATCCTCGTTGCCCGGCCTGCGAAAAGTCTCCAGCATTGGCGCATTCCCTCTGCCGCCCAAAAACACGCCTCGCATCTCGAGTTTGCCTCCCAGTCCGCTCTCGACCTCAGAGTCTTATACGGATTTACATGGCGCTGCACAATCGGCGAACAAAAAGCAAAAGACAGAAGGAAGAAGCATTACAACAGATGCCAGCGCGAGAAAATCAAAAACGCCATCGCGGAGCTCAGGTTATGGTTTGAGAATCCGCGCATCTGCTGGTGCAGCTTCCTCTCAGCCAGTCGCACCGAGTCTGCTCAATGGCTCTGGAGAGAATAGTTTCATCTCAAGCGCGGCAGGCGCACGGGGATCCGATGGCTTCTTGAGCTTGCCCTCACCACCTCAAAGCAGAGATTCCTCTGTCGATGAATCCTATCACACAGACGATACCATCTTCGAAGACCAGGAGATGGAACCGGGCGTGCGTGGCCGCAAGAAGAGTATGGACAGCAAACGCAGCTCCGAAACAGCAAAAGATAGTGGCAAAGGCAACGTGATCGTGAGTGTCCGTGTAAGGCCTGACACGGGAGGAGGAGGCGACCAGGATTCGGAAGATGGAGAGTGGATGGTAGATGGCCGACGATCGCTTATTTCATATCGCGGAAGGGAAGGTGGCGATCATGTTTATGGTATGTGCGGATCCTATCAATTTGATGAGAAGTCTGCTAACCCGTCTAGACAACGTTTTCTCACCTCACGACGGTAACGCTCGAGTTTACGACAATGCAGCAAAACGACTTGTACGTCGAGTCATGGAAGGCTACAACGGCACAGTGTTCGCCTATGGCATGACTGGTACTGGTAAAACATTCTCTATGCAGGGCACAGCGAACCAGCCTGGTACCATTCCACTCGCTATTACCGACATCTTCTCATACATCCGCGAAAACCCCGAACGAGAATTTCTGCTACGAGTGAGCTATCTGGAAATCTATAACGAGAAGATCTTCGACTTGCTTAACCAAAGCACTCCTGGAACACAGCAGGAGGAAATCAAACTGCGCGAAGACAGCAAACGAGGAGTCTATGCGTCTCCTTTGAAAGAGGAAATCGTGCAATCACCAAACCAGCTGCTGCGTGTCATCTCACGAGGCGACCAAGCGCGAAGGGTTGGCAGCACTCAGTTCAACGCGCGATCTTCGCGATCACATGCTGTTGTTCAGATTGTGGTTGAGTCTAGAGAGCGTGTTGGAGGCCAGGGCTCCGCGGACATGCGACGACAGAACAGCATCCTACCGGGAGGAGTCCTTGTCTCGACTTTGTCGCTAATCGATCTAGCGGGTTCCGAAAAGGCTGCTTTGAACAAAGAACGCAGGACCGAAGGTGCACATATCAACAAGTCGTTGCTGACACTTGGAACAGTCATTGCTCGGTTGACGGGTGATGAAGATAAGGAGGACGGTGTCAAGCCTGCGGACAAGGAAAAGGGCCTGAAGCATCTGCCTTACCGAGACAGTAAGCTTACAAGGCTACTACAACCTGCGCTTTCTGGTGACTCGCTCGTTTCCATTCTCTGCACAATTCAACTGTCTTCAGCAACGACAAGCGCAGCTTCGACTGGCGCACATACCGCCGAGACACTCAACACGCTGAAGTTCGCAAGTCGAGCCAAGAACAACATTGTCAGCCACGCGAAGAAGAACGAATCGAACACAAGCGGTGATCCCAACAGTCGTGCACTGCTCGACAGATACAGGCTCGAGATCCAGGAGCTGCGAGCCCAACTTGATGCACAGAGCAAGGCTAAAACAGAAGCCGAGGAGGAAGATGAGCTCAGAATGGATCGTGTGAAAGAGGCTGAGCTGGAACGACAAGAGCGAACGAGACACGAGGAGCAAATGCTGGAGATGCAACTCGCACGCACTGCGCTTAAGGAGCGAATCGGGCATCTCAACCGCTTGATTCTTTCGTCAAAATCTCTGGGAGTCAATTCTGGTCGTTTCTCAAGCGCCAGTATGCCTTTGCATCGAATGAGTTCGTACAGCCATGCCAGTCAATCAGAGTTCGGACGGCCAGTGAGCTTGCGAAGTCGCGATAGCATCAACAGCCGACGCGACAGCCGGCCTGGTAGCTATCGAGATAGTCCTCGAAACAGTACGGCTACGCTGGAGGTGCCCAATATGGACGAGCACAGTCTGCAGCGAAAGTTCTCAACGGGTTCGATCACAACGGGCGTCCTCCCCGCTATCCAGCCCTCTCAGCTTGCGGAAGAATCTGAGTATGAAGATGATTCAGCAGGCCCTCGTGGTGACGGTGAAGCTAGTCTCATAAGACAAAACGGCATGCTTCAAGCCGATCTGGCTGACAAGAATCGCTACATCGCTACGCTGGAGAAGCGGCTCATTCAAGCACGGCACAGTTCACAACCACGCGCAAGCATGAATTTCTCCAACAATGCCAGTGGCGTCGTTGAATACCACGACACAGAATCTCTCGTGCGCGAAAAGGACAGGGAAATCGATGAGCTGCGCGCAAAGCTCGACGACCAGACACGAATGGTGCAGGCTCTCCGCAGCGCGGCGCGAAAGCGTGAAACGCTGGGATCATCCGGCGAGAAAAGTGTGACGACTATTCATGCCTCCACCCAGACCATTGCTGTGTCTCCTCCCAGACCTGTGCTCACAGATCGCACCAACGACGACGTCTTCCTGCCACACCTAGCGCCTCGCGTCGCAACGCGCAACGTCCACTACAGAAGCCCATCAGCGACCTCCCACAACTCCAACACCAGCAGCCAACGCAGTAAGGCCCTCTCTCCAGTTGCTCTACTATCACCCAGCCGCAGCCACGATCCGCCACTCACAAGCGACCCAGCGCACATGAAAGCCACTGCTGCGGCCGCGAGGCTCCATGGAGCTACGCGTCGCCGCAGCGTCGACGAGATGACCGCACTCCTCGACCAGATGATCGCGGATAAAGTCGAGAGCGGACACATGGTGCGCGGCGAGCGCGGCAGTCTACGCGCGAAAAGAGACACCGTCATGGAGAAGCTGAGTCTCAGCCCGCCGATCAACGTCGAGAGACCGGTCGAGACCGGCGCGCAGCAGATGGAGTAAAACCCTCGCACGACGACCTACCTACCTATCATCGACGTATGAGCATGAGTATGAGCACGGCCTGCATGACTACGCCCCTCGTTCATCCTATACTTTCCCGGAACGGATTCGTTCCATTTATTAACATTCTCTTCCAACATTCCCTTTTTTTCAAAACACGATTTTATTACCGGGAGGTTTTATTCGAAGCTCACCAATTCTTGTGTACAATTTTTTTGGTTTTTAGTTTGGGAGGTTTGCAGCGGGAGAAGCAAATTTTGGACCAACACGCATACGTGCGTGCTATATGGCAGGGGAAAGGCGTGATTAAGATCGGTTGGCTTTAGTTTGTTACACAGGGCGAGGCAAAGTGTGTAAGACTATATAGAAGGTCTCTTCTTCTTTTCTTCTTCGAGGAGGATATGTGGTAGTGGGTGGTATCGTGGTTGTTATCGTTGCGTAATGGGAGATATGAGAAAGGATACCTTTTGGAAATAAATTAAATGGAATGAATCGGGCGGCCTTACCTTACTTACCTTACGTGTAGCTGCCGGGTCTTTTTCCAAAGATGGCGGTGAGTTTGATCTGTTGTTTCTTCATCGTCTCCTCGGCATATCTTTGCTGTTTTTGCCTTTTCGATATGTGATGGCGTTAGGATGCAATGCACTTACTTGTCACAGTCAGGTACCTTAAGCACCGGAGGTCACGCATGCAATGTCCCGTGTAGCATATTCACCGCTGAGATGATAGTCTTGAGCAGAGACAGAACCTGCTCCACAGGTGGTCAATATCTACCGACAGTGAATACGCGTGTGTGTACACACATACACACACATTTATCGACAGCCGAGTTTAGCCGGGCAAACATACTTTCGTTCAACGCGTGGTCGACATACGTACGCTCGTGCGTACTACTTGGAGCGGGCACAGCGATCAGGCTACCTCCTATATACCACTTGTATACGACGACTGATATTCGTGCTACTGACTCGCGGTCGATCTTCCTCTTGCGGCGTATGATTATCCTGGTTTGAAAACACTCTTTGGTAACCATTTCTCCGTGATGGCAGCCCTTCACATGCAGTATGTGATTTTCAAACACCCCCCAGTTGCAAGCCTCCGTGATGGTCTCATCTATCCTCATCTGGCGTATATGAGCTTCAAACGCTCCACAGTAGTAAGGCTTCGTGACGGTATTTTCCTCTTGTGGCGTATCTGAACTTCAAACACTCCCTGGCTGCAGGTCTCCGTGGTGGTATCCTGATCTCATGGCGTATCAAAACTTCAAACACTCCCTGGTTGCAAGCTGTGTATTAGTGGAGCAGCTTCTGCGGATGAGACGATGCCTCATTCGTCTCGATTGCTTCGACCGTCTCAATGGCAGGACGCAAGGCATCATTGTCAGGCGTGAGCTTGGCTCCGCGCTCGTATGTATTGCATGTGCGGGAAAAGTTCAAATTGTCAAGACTGGAGCCACGGTGCCTTTTTCGATCATCCGGAGGAAGCCTGATGCGAGCATATGAAAGACCTATATCTGAGTCATCCGGCTACTAAGCACACCACACGACCTGCATATGACAAAGTTGAAGCGCAGCAAAATGCAGAACATAGATATAGTAGATGACTGCCGAATGGAGCAACCCTGCCCGTCTCATCAAGACTACCTCCGTTAAGGTGCCTGGCGCCTGCGGGCCGCCCAGTGCCGCTTTTTGGTCTATGGCAAGACGTGGAAGTCGAAAGGTAGCCATGTGGCCACATCGCTATATCGTAATTCATTCGCGATGTCTCCATCCCTATTCCAGCCTGATCCAAGATGTCCAGGCAGTACCGACCACGGAGAGAAGACAAGACGAAGCTCCCGGGCGCGCATGCAACGCTTGTGTGATCATCGCAGTACGCGGCACTAGTGCATGTCGTGGGTCTGCTTCCGGTGTTTCAGTACTTCAGCTACCCACCTTTACCCGTGTTTGAGAAAAATCACTGCAGGTTTGCCTCCCATGCATGCCGTGCTGGAGCTCACTATAGGGGAATGCGGCAAGGTGAGTGGTGGTCCGCATTGCTAAGGTTAGCTGGCGAAAAGAGAAGTCTCACCGGACTGCAGGCAAGCGACCAACGAGAAGCGTTTGCTTAGGTGCGTTTGGCTGTGCAGATGTGCGCTGCATGCACCCTCGACCCTCTGTCGTGGAATCAGGGCTCGGGTACAGTACAGTAGGCTGACACAGGCGACCGTTTCTTCTCACCCTTCCCTTCTTCCGCCTGTCGCTTGTGACCTGTCTCTACAAACCCTCTTCGCGCTCTGGCAAGTTCGCTAAAAGCCTACTATTCATCCCTACTACCTTCGGCTTCCCTTTGGCACTTGCATTCCCTTCGTTTTGCTGCTCCTGCTTGCGGGTGTCGCGTTATGTCGTGAGCCTCTCAATCGGTTCACTTTCTACTACTGCATGTGCGACTGCTAGGCCTCGCACCTTACCTTCTCGCGCGCTTTCATGCCGTAGCCTGTACCCTTCTCGCCCACCCACCGCATTCGATCGAGCTGGACTCCCGGAATTCTTTACTACTTTTTGCGTAATCGACGACTCCGAAAAACGGATATCCACACTATACCAAAAAATCGCTTCGGACTTCTACTTGCTATTTCCTCGGTTGGACATCGACGCTGCCCAAGCGTCGCGACAAAGCATCACCAACACCGACCTGACTCGGAACGAACCTCCCGGACTTATCTAATACACCACACCACACTACAATAAATAAAAAACAATGCGCGACCGCAGAAACACCAACCTTTCCACCTCGTCGGCTGGCTCGACCCACTCTTCACCGGAGCTTCCGTCTCGTGGCAGCCTCAACGAGAAACGCTACACAAGTCCCTCACTCGAGGAAGGCCTCCTACCTCAGCAGCCCGTGACAAAAGAAAACACTTCGCTCCCATGGTCACGGCGGAGTATGGCTCTGAGATGTTTCGCTGCGTTGTGCGTGTTGGGTTGGTTCGTTCACTGGGGTATGTCTTGCTCCATGCTGGTTCACTCGGCTATTACCTCCACGCCAACTGCTGCGCCCAGCCAGGCTGCAACACATGATCTGCCATCCGAGCCTACTGCTTTGATGATCTCTGACTTCACTGGTGCCCAACGCTGGTCTGTCTCGATCCCGCAAGATGCGCCATTTCCTCTTACCCCTGGTCAATATCTGGACATTTGCACGAAATCCGAAGCTCTGAGTAGCACTTTCACCCAGAGATCACGCATGAACAAGGTCAAGGACTGGCGAAAGAAGAGCGAGTACTACCGTAGTGATCCAGCTTTCCTCGACGTCCCTGAAGCACAAAAAACTGGAGTGTTACCACCATCGCCAGTAACCAGCAACCAGACTTGCCCGTCTAGTCTGACTTTCTCGATGGCGACCGACGATGTCAGCTTCGGAAAGACACTTCTCCTTCTCTGGATGAGTTATGGACTTGCGAAGAAGGAGGGCCGTGCCTTCTTTATCGACGACTCTCGCTGGCCGTACGGAAGCTACACGTCTTACTTTACTCCTCCGCCGTCGCAAGGCTGCACGCCACCACCCAAGACCCAAATTGTGCCGTGTCCTCACAGCGCAAAGCACATCATCGTCTCGGCTGCCACCGCTCAATGGACGTTTGGACCTGCTTTCCACACTGAATTCGCGACTTCGAGGTACGGTCTGGAGCGCGGTCACCAGATCTACGATTTGATTCGCACTGGTTACGAGGACCTCTTCCACCTCTTTGGTGATGATGCCAAATACATAACGCTACGCAAACATGAAATGCAGACGCTCTCCGAGATCTCGGGCCACCCAACCATCGCCATGCAGATCCGTCGTGGCGACCTGCACCCGCTCGAATACGAATACAGCCGCGATTACTTGCCTCTAGAGCGCTACACCATGACTGCTCACCGCCTGTTGCACTCTATCGACGCTTCTCGCCCCGCACACCACAGATCAGGCGAGCAGCCGACTCTACTCATCGCCTCAGACGACCCCAGTCTGCCATCCAACCGCGACCTCCTCCTCGCCGCCTCACCCCACCCCCTCAACACCGCGCAAAACCGCATCCTTCTCGCCACGAAAGCCGCCCTCGACATCTCCTCACCAGCCAAGCCCATTCGCGCTCCCGGCTCAGCATACGTCAAGCACGTCGACGAGAACGCAGGCTGGGACGGCGGCTTCTACACCTCGCTCTTCAACTCCCTCGGCGGCGTGCGCGGCGAAGCTCCCTCGGAGCAAGTCATCCGCATGCGAGAGCTTATCGGTCGCGGCTATCTGCTTGACCTCGCCGTTCTCGGCGCTAGCGACGGCGTCGTGTGTGCGGTGGGCAGCGCGGCGTGCAGGCTTGCGGGCGTCATGATGGGATGGGATGCTGTGGCGGAAGGAAGGTGGGCTAATGTTGATGACGGGAGGGCTTGGAGTTGGGATGGACGCAGGTAGTTCTTCTTGATGCTGGAAGACGGAATGTCCCCATGATGATAGATGTGGTGTTTTGTATAGGTGCTACCGCACACCTGTCGGGCTGTCTTTCCTCACTCGCTCTTGATTCAATCGCTCAACCAATCAAATCTTCTTTTTTGTCCACAATCTTTTGTTCCACTGCGGACGTGTGTGTCCGTGCAATGCGACTTTTGTTGCATATATTCCGTATCAATGGAGCCACGTCTCAGAAAATATGGACTACCCACTTGCCAGCGAGAAAGCAAAGAAGGAAAAAGCAAAAGATAAGCCGATTTGCCTTGATCCCTAACATGCTCGGAATATCGTATATCAGACCGACTTTCTAACTGGACACTCATGTAAAACCTGCCACTCATCACAAAGCCAAATCCACCAGCCATGTCCTGAAAAGGCCACAATCTCTCGACCCCCGAGAAAAAAGTGACGCCGAATCTGAGCAACCGGAATAGCCCCCAGACTCGTTGCCAAAAAAACAAAAAACAAAGAACACCCAAAACCAAACACGTCAACGCCAAAAAGGCGCAAAAAACCCAGATTCGCAAATGAGCCTAAAACCGGACGGACCATCGGCATCGATCGGACGGACGTAACTCCTCACTCCCAACAATGACTCGTGGCAGACAGGGAGGACGGCAAGTCGAGATCTTGGAGACGGGACATGTCGCCATGAGGCAGGCCATTGCGGCCTGATAGCCGTTTTGCCGCATAGGCTCTGCAAAGCCTACGTGTGACGAAAAAGGCATGCAGGTCTGACCTCGCCTGAGAGTAGTGCAGCATGCAGTATGCAGTGTGCAGCGTGACGCAGGCCGGCATGAAAGACGTGGGATACGTTGCATCGACAACCAAAAAAAAAAAAAGCTCACCGGGTTGAGGGGAGCTCGAGGAGCTACCTCCTGCACGCGCACGAGATTATGACGACTTTGCTGGTGAAGATCATTTCATACAAGTTCGGTATATGAGGTCTAGTTACAAGCGTCACGAAGGGTGTGGTAAGGAGGAAAAGCACGTGTCTGTGTTCTGTATATTCTTCATATCATTCATCGTACCACAACAAGTAAACTACGGCGGGCTAGCTACATAAAAGTTCATCTTCAAACTCACTCGAAGGCTCGAAGTTTGAAGGAGGGGTTATCATAATCAGCTCTTTTTTTAGTCGTCTTCATTCTTCATCATCTTGCGAACATGCATCTGTTGTTTTTGAATCAATCCAAGAGAGTAGAGTTGTCGTCACGCTCCATGTGCGCTGGTAGCGGAGACAATCTAGTGGCAACCGCAGCCTTTGAGGCCGTTGCCGTTGACGGTGCCATTGCCGTTGACAAGGCCGGCAACGCCATTCTTGAGGCCGTCCTTGGGCTGGCCGTTGACCTCAGCGCCAGCGGCGTTTGCCTTGGCGTGGTCGGGGCTGCCAGTGACACCGTCGAGGTTGTTGGCACCAAGACCACCCTTCTGGGAGCCAGCGACGACATCGTCGTTGAGGACACATGCCTTAAGCTCATCAGAGAGCGCGGCCTGAATCTTCTGCTCGGCAGAGACGTTGTTCATGGTGTAGCCGGTATCGGAAGCATCGACGAAAGCCTCAAGACCCTCACCGTTGCGGGGGTAGGCCTTCATGAGTTCCTTGTGCTTGCGGAGGGCAGCTGCGAGCTCCTCCTTACCAATGTCGTTGATGAACGCGCATGAGCCGAGAGGGTTGGGCACGGCGGCGCGGAGCTTGCCATCACGTGTCTTGAGGATAGCCTGGGTGGCCTTGTCAAGGATCTCCTCGTTGAAGTCGTGGTGGTCCATGGACAGACCGCAACGAGAGAAGAGAGTGTGGAGGCGCTTCATCTCGTCGTCAGAAAGGAGACCCTGGATGTTGGCAAGGGTGGCAGAGTAAGCCATGTCGATGGAGATGGCGTGGCCGTGACGGAGGGGAACGGTGGGGGTAAGCTCGTGGAGAGGAGACCAACTGTGGGAAAGGTGTCAGTTGCGATATTGAAGTAAAATGAGAATGCACTTACGTGTGGCCGTATGCGATAACGCGGTCGAGACCGATCTCGTGAAGGTTAGGCGTCTCGAGCTTAAGCATCTCGTGGATACCAGCCCTGTTGATCCTGTCGGAAGCATCCTTGACCTCCTGCTCAGCACCGTCGGCGTGGCCGAAAGCGGTGTCAATGAGCTTCTCAGCGTACTTGTCGAGAAGATCGAATGTGGGCAGGTGAGCACAGCTGGAGATCTTGATCAACTCTGCGAAACCGTTCCTGATTTGCGCAGTAGGAAGAGTACGGAGGAAACCGAAGTCAAGGAATGTGTGGATGGGGGCGTGGTATGCGCCGAGACGGTTCTTGTAGTTGGCGTAGTTGACGCCGACCTTGATGGAGACGGAAGCGTCGATCAGGCCAATGACGGTTGTGGGAATGCGGATGAAATTGGTGTTGCGGCGGTAGGCAGCGCATGCAAATCTGAAGATGGTTAGCCCGGTTCCTGACTTTGCAAAGAGCACCAGTAGGGCATATTAGCCAGAGTGCCTTGAAGTCATCGTTTGCGGTGAAATCGTAGAACTACCCAGTAACATCGGTGACCAGGCCACCGCCAACGACGAGCACAGGTTCCTTGCGAATGATGCCTGATGTAATTGTCAGCTGGACTGAAGCGTTGGTACGAAGAAGAGTGGACATCACATACCGAACTCGGTCATCGAGTCGACAATGCTGAGCAGAGTCTCAATGGACTTTGCCTTCTCGCCAATCATGGTCTTGTGGACCTTGAGCTCAATGTTGTAGTGGTCGAAATAGTTCTTCAGCTGTTGTCCGTAGACGTTGAAGATGTTGGTGTCCATGACCGCCAGACAGCGGCTGAGGCGGGTGAATTGCTTTGCGAGACCATCGTTGTTCTTGTCAAAGATGTTTTCGGTGAAGCTGAAGTCGTACTCGATCTTCTCGTAGCCCTCAACGTGGAAACCGTTGTTGGTCTCCACGACCTTGGCAGACATATCAGACATGATGAGAGACTTGTGGAAAGTGTCGTGTGGGAGTGTTGAAGGGTGTTTGGGGCAAAGATGGTAGAAGAGTGAAGAGAGGAGTGAAGCTGGGAAAAAATTGTTGAAGCTGTCACGGAGGAAGAGCTTCTTCATGTACGTCGGCTAGGTCCTCCTCGAGTTTTGCCGATTGGTGATGATCACTATGGGAATGTCATGGATGATCGAATACGTTAGCACTATGAGCACGGGTGGCATCGTCAAATGCCACCCCACCAATGCCGCGCATAGGGATCAGACCGTGGCAGATGTGGGTGCCCTTCGGTTCGGTGAGGTGCGTGGTAAGAGGTTTAGGGCCACGCCTAGGCGTTCCACACCAAATCCTAAGCAGGTATCCAGTGTTTCTGGCGCAGGTGACCGAGGTGACCTCGTGGTGATGAATACATGCAGCTCGACCGCAGGGGTAGCGTCAATTGATTCGCCAGCATCCACAAGGACAAGAAGTGGTGATGAAGTGAAACGTCGCCTCATTGCCATACCTGGCAGGATTTTCGTCCCGAGACGATGCCATTGAAAGGTAATCTTGAAGCCAAACCTTGGGTACCCAAATTTTCATTCGATTTCTGTCAAGGCAGACCAGTCGGAAGGCTGTCCATCTCGAGATCACCCCCACGTCAGAGGCAAGTGAGATCGCGCTAGCGGGCGTTTAGTCCAGATCTCGCGGCTGGACCGTGCAGCCGTTGCGTGAGCGATGAGATGTGCTCAGAATAAATGGATTCTGGACCCACCCAAGCAGGGCAATGTGGGGTGCAACGTCGATTTGCATTGCGTAGTGGCAAAGTCATGATGTATTTCATTATACATGAAGGGTGTTTCCGGTCACTTGGTGATCTGTCAACTTTAGAGTATTTGGTTTTGACCGAGCAAACATGTGAAGATCCGTGACACCTGCAGCATGGCACAGTCGTCGCCACGGCGCAGGGTTCAAGCGGGCGAGCGGTGCCGCTCCAAGGCAAGGCAAGGCAAGGCCAGGTACGTGGAGGGGTCGTTCGGCGTATTTTTCAGGGATCCCTACCGTTTGCAGTGTGCAAGCTTCAATGGTGGAGTGTGCTCTGCAATAGACTCGCCGTGTTATGGCAGGTCTAAGCCAGTTCGACCGTGTGATGACGATTGTATGACAGGGCGCCTAGGTAACAAATGCCTCGCTGCTCACGGAGGAATCGGAGCATGCTCAGAGCAGCGACAGATTGGGTCTGAGTGGAGTTGTCTCCGATGGCGTAGCAGGGCCAGCGCTGGTGATCTGGCTCGTCTGGCCAGTTCGTGCTCGAGTGCCCCTCAGTTGCCCCGCTGTTTGAGAGTTTCGAACCGCGCGCTCGCCCTCTCACCAAGGGCGCGAAGGCGAGCATGCGGCGCACTGCAAGCTGTTGACGTGCCCACGCGGCACGTAGTATGGCGCGTTGTGGTGTCAATTGCCGATCGCGTAAGTTGTTGACTGCGCCGTCGCTGATGCAGCTGTCGTGTCCACTGCAGCATCATCTCCGTCAGTCGCTTGCCTTGGAAACAAACCAGAGCAGCCTTCCGTCCGTCCCAATCACCCGAATCAAATCACTCCAATACAATACCTCACAATGTCGCAATTCGACGAGTCCAAGGCGTACGCCACGCAGGAAGATGTCTTCTTTGACGACGGCCGCGAGACCGAGCTCCTTCGCTTCATCTACGACAAGCCAAACATCGATGAGATCCGCGGCTCTCCAGAGAAGGTGCTCGCAGCAGTCGACGAGTTTGGTCGCACCCAAAAGTATCTCATGAATGTCGGCGAAGACAAGGGCAAGATCGTGAGCGACCTGATCGCAGAGGTCAAACCGGAGACAATGGTTAGCAGCTTGTAGAATTCCTCGCAGCCGCGCTTTTTTGGCTGATCGACAAGGTAGGTTGAACTCGGTGGGTACGTTGGGTACTCTTGCCTTCTTTTTGGCGACGCCGTCCGCAAAGCTGGTGGTAAGCGCTATTGGAGTCTGGAGCGGGATCCTGTTTTCGGAGCAGTAATCCAATCTCTTGTGTCCCTCGCTGGCCTGAGCGACATCATCAAGGTCGAGATCGGCTCCAGCGATGCTTCAATCAAGCGCCTGCACGACAGCGGCGCGCTGAAGCACATTGACCTGATGTTCCTCGACCACTACAAGCCGGCCTACAAGACCGACTTGAAGCTCTGCGAAGAGCTGAAGCTCGTCACGCCTGGTAGTGTTTTGGCGGCAGACAACGTGATCAAGCCTGGCAACCCGCCCTACCTTGAGTACGTGAGAAGCAGTGTCGCCGAGAAGCGCGAGGCGATCAAGAAGGCAGACGCAGAGGCGGGACCCGACGCACGCTTCGCAGACAAGACTGCTGGCCAGTACGCGAAGAGGCAAGGCCAGGAGCAGCTCCACCTGTCCCAAGGCAACCCCAACCTGGTTTACAAGAGTGAGCTGGTCAACAGCTATGAGCCGACCGGCGAGCCGGTAAGTCGCAATCCATGCAGAGCAAACCCATCCAGAATATGACTGACAGCGGACACAGGACGGAGTTGAGATCACCCGATGCACCGGCGAGGAGTCATAGGTGTGCAGCTGTTACGACCTTTCCGTGAGAGACGAGTGAACGCGCGCTTGAGAGAAGGCGGTGGGTGGCTGTGAGCGAGATGAGAAGAACCGGGATTGAGAATGGCACGACATGTCGCCAGCGATGAGAGTGCGCTCTGAAACGCGAGATGGCGACGAGGGTTCAGATGTTGGTGATGAAGACACGAGTAGATATGTATAGAGAAGTCATGGTAGTCAGTCTCCTTCACCGACTCGAAGGTCACGCTGGCTGGCTGGCTGGCAATCAGATCAGATGGCTCGCTCAAGCAAGGCAAGCACGTGCCGCAGCTCTTCCGAAGCTTTCCCTCTAGTTACTCCCAGTGCCTGTCTATATGTTGGCGTGCCACCCCAATCACATACACGCAGTAATAATATCACTCGGAAAGCCGCCTTCTGGTTCGCGGAGTTTCTGAGATATTACCAATATCACACATCCACCCAGCCTATCAGTGCTTTTCGTCGTCATGACGTAACCTCTCTCTACGCGGCCACTATTGGCCTGGCTAGCAATACCCGACCTGAGCTGCCATCGCATCTCCCGTCCACCGCGAGCTCTCTCTTTTCTGGCGCTCTATGTAGTTCTCTTACCTGTATAATCCTCCTGCTATATATAAGTGTCGCTAGACGCGATCCTACACTCTTTAACAGCATGCTGGACGCCTCCTCGTCCACTCTGGCTCACGCCGCCCAGAATGCCGCCCTCTTAGCGCTCAGTCTGGCATTTCTCCCACTCAACACTTTTATCTTGGGCGCAAGCATCTTGCTAGGCTTCGTGAGGAAGTCATGGGCTGAGAAGCACCGTCGTGCCGTGCGTTCGCCGCGCTCTCCTGTCCACCAGACCAAGACCATCCTTGTCACGGGAGTGGGCATGACCAAGGGCCTTGCACTTGCTAGGACTTTCTTCGCTGCTGGCCACACAGTCATTGGTGCCGACTTCGAACCTCTTATGCTCCCGGTGTCGTGTGGGCGTACTTCCAAAGCTCTCAAAGCCTTCCATCGATTGGACAAGCCTGGTGATGGCAGCAGTGCGAAATACACGCAGAGCATTCTGGATATCATTCGCAAGGAGAATGTGGATATTTGGGTGTCCTGCTCGGGTGTTGCGTCTGCCATTGAGGATGGTGAGGCCAAAGAGATGATCGAGCTGGTCACAAAGTGCAAAGCGGTACAGTTCGACGTCGCGACGACCAAGAAGTTGCATGAGAAGCACTCCTTCATTGAGTACACCAGGAGCATTGGCCTTCCCACACCAGACACGCACACGATCACTTCAAAAGCGGCCGCTCTCCAAATGCTAGACGAAGCTTCTGCCGACAAGGGCAAACGCGCTGGCATGAAGTACATCATGAAGTACATTGGCACCGACGACTCTGTCCGCGCCGACATGACCTTGCTACCATTCGACACACCAGCTGCGACCAAAGCGCACATTTCTCGCCTGCCCATCTCCGAAGATCGCCCTTGGATCCTTCAGCAATTCATTTCTGGCCCCGAGTACTGCACCCACGCGCTTGTCATCCGTGGCGAGGTCAAGGTGTTCGTCGCTTGTCCATCCGCTGAGCTGCTCATGCACTATGAAGCCCTACCAGCCAAGTCTGCACTCTCGCAAAGTATGCTGCGTTTCACACAGGAGTATGCTGCTGCAGGCGGTGAGTCCTTCACTGGTCACTTGAGCTTCGACTTCCTCGTCGACAAGAGCGAGGCAGAAGCTGGCCTGAAAGATCCTACGCTCAACGTACGCCTGCATCCGATCGAATGCAACCCGCGTGCCCACACAGCTGTTGCCTTGTTCAATGACACGCCCGAGATGGCCGACGCATACCTGACGCTGCTCGGCGAAACCCCAGATGCCCTCATCGAGCAAAGTCACAAGAATGGCCTGACCAACGGCAACGCAGCGCAACCCATCTTCCCTCACAGCCCGACGAAGAAGTACTACTGGATCGGACACGATCTCGCCGAACTTGTCCTATTGCCTCTTCTCTCGCTCTTCACTGCGTCGGGCATAAGTCTCTCCGAAGTCTTCGCCAATGGGAATACTTTCCTGGACCACCTGTTGTACTGGAAGGACGGCACTTTTGAGGTCTGGGACCCGTGGCCTGCCCTCTGGCTCTACCACGTCTACTGGCCGGTGCAGTTCGTGCTGGCGCTTGTGCAGGGCAAGAAGTGGAGCCGGCTGAACGTGAGCACGACCAAGATGTTCATGTGCTGAGACCAAAAGCCACGAGCGTGTGACCACTGCAGGACTTGCTGGAGACGCCAATGTCCTTTTTCCAGAATGGGATACTACACTCGCAGGCTGCATCGGCATGACGGCACAACACAAGTCACGAAATCTAGTCTACAGCTGCTCATAGCCACTCTCGGCAGCTTGAAAGCGAGAAATAGTTCACCATAGCTGTGCCTAAGCACGTCAAGCTCGCTGCGAGCCCGACAGGAACAGAATGCCTGCCAATATCAGGGCATAACATAAGTTCAGACTTTCTTCACGGAACGTCATGCGTGCGTAGCGTGGGGGTTGCTGATGATGGCTTTGATGGATATCAGCGGTTTAAGGCGGACAATGTCGGAACAATGTTTTGGACACTTGCGTACTGTGAGGAGAGAGTGCGAAACCTCGCTGCTCTTATACATTTGGCGATACAACTTGATATATATATCTAGACGGTGGAGGGTCTAAATGCCGCCATGTGCGCACGTTGAATACTTGGTACTTTCGATTCGATGACGAGAAATGATAATAAATTATATTTGTGCCTACATGTACTTTGCGCATTGGGGTTTGACGCGTGATTTGGACGGTCTTTTCCTTCAAAGGGACGTTGGTAGCGTTGATACCTGTGAATGATATATCCGATCTCGAGTATGGCCCTCGCCTACCTTCCTTCCTTCCTTCCGTTGAAAGACTTACAGAAGCACGTGAGTAATAACATGTTCCCTGGTCGTGCACCATAAGGACCATGGTGCTGTCAGTCAAAGGAAGAAAGACCAAAGAAAAATCGCCGCTTGCCATCAAGACTTCGAAGGAACACCATCATGCAGAGTCATTACGCTCGGCCGGAAACAAAAGTGCAATAAGCCAAAAAAAAGAGGTATTCATCATTATATTATTCACGAAGCGCCTACTGATTGATTAGTCCGATTGGTTCCACAAGCGCTTGTGCGCAGAAAAAGACCCTTCATCCACGGCCGTTAAGGTATCTTTTTCACAGAGGGCTTCCATTGCCCCCCCCCAAATACTGTACAAAATCCAATATGCCACCATCTCAGCCTCCTGCTCCAAGCAGTCAAGCCCTGACCACTCGAGACCTTGCCGTTTGCCCTTTTTGTACCAGATCACAATTTTTGCACAATTATCCATCCTAACCGAGCCGCCGTACTCCATACGTAGAGTGGTTTGTCCAGACCAGCCAATCATATCCAAGGAAGGGAATAAATCAGAGAGAAAGAGAGGACGATAGACCAGTGTTGAAAGATAGATGGAAAAAGGAGAAGGAATCGTAGCACTCGCACGTTGCTCAGCGTTTCTGGCGAGTTCACTCTACGATTTCCAGCTCGCTGACTCGCGTCCGTGCGAAAGTGTCTTTCCACTCGTCCCAGATGCGGAGCAGCTCCTCGGTGTACTGTGCGTGGATTTGATCGACGTAAGCAGGATCGGGATTCTTGTTCTGCTTGATGAGGATCGGGTGGCCGACGACAACGTTGATGGGCCGGCGGTAGGGCATGAGACCGACGTCGTAGTTGAAGACACCTGCGGTGATTGTTAGTAAGGAGCGGAGAGAATGATAAGAGGGTAGAGTCAAGACATACCTCTGGCGTGGAACAAGGGCACAGTGAAGCCGAGGAACTTCTTGACCAGGAGCTGCGCTCTGTGTACGTATGGGTGGCTGGTCGAGTCGAACTGCTCGTACAAATCGTTCTCGCCAAACGCCAGAACGGGAACAAGATCGGCACCCTGTCGGATCGCGAGCTTGACGAAGCCCTTACGCTTCTTTAGCACGAGCTTGAGGGAGCCAGGGTTGGCATCAAGAGACTCGCGGGCGCCGCCAACGACAATGGTGATGGCACGACCCATTCCTTCGCCATTGCGGCCGCCCTTGGACAGGATGTTCTCGCAACTCTCGCGAGACACGGATGCCAGACCCATGCGAAGAGCGTAGTCACGGTAAATTGGGACGCGAAAGTTGGCATCGAGAGTGAGGAGAGTGTTGGTAATGCCTGGGAAAAGTTGTTTGAAGCCCAGCGCTTCGGTGGCAAAAGCGGCGAATGCACCGTGTGAGATGATACCGTGTGGGTGGTAGCCAAAGATGTACTTGCGAGTGGGCTCGAGAGGGACGGTGCGGTGCAAGCGCGCAGGGTAGTAGGATGCGAACAGAGACCAGATGCGGCTGTTGCGTGCCCATTCAGAGCGGTGACTCAATTCACCTGAAGTAGGAGCGTTCGATAGCAAGACGTAGATCAGGTAGGGTAGCAGGATTGGCCAAAGAAGGGGAACAGCGCATAGTAGGAAGAACAGGGCCAGACCGCCAGCGATAGACAGAGTGTGCATAAGAACCATCAGAGTCTGGAGACGGCGCTGCAAAGGGACATTTGCTGGAGCCCACCGGATGGCAGAGTTGGCCCAGCCAGCGCCAGCACGACGTCCAGAAACGAGCTCGCTGCTCTTCCTCTCGTGCCTCAGAGTCGCATCGGGCTCAGTGGTGATATCCTTGTTGGCGCGGGACGACAAGCTGGCCTTTTCGAGCGCGGCATCAGACTCGACGGTGCTAAGGTTGAGTCCGGACTTGCTCCTATACTTCTCCTCGAAGACGATGCCGATTCCAGCAGACATGTCGGGAGAGCTCGAATGCGTACCCTGCTGCCATTCGCGCTGGTAATCCATCACTCCGTCGTTGGCCTGCTTCTGGGCCTGCTTTTTGGCGGCGTTGTTGAGCGAGCGTGAGGAAACGCGCTTGTGAGGCTTGTTCGCGGTTGGTGAGCGTGGCGCGTCGTCCCTTCCTACGCCGCTGTAGCTGGTAGGCGCTTCGTCCTTGCCCTTGTCAGGGCTGTTGCTGTTGCTGTGAGTGGCTCCGTTCGCCACATTTTTTTTCTGCTTTGTAGGAGTGGTCGGCTGCGCCTCTTTCTTTGTCTGCGCCTCACTGTGGCCGTTCGGTTCAGAGGACTTCGCCTTGGCGTCTTTCGCATTTTCAGCCTTAGCATCACCGTGTCCATTTTGTTTGGGCGCGGCAACAGCTGCACTCGACTTGACATCGTCCGTCGCATCTTCAGGTCTTGGGCCATTCTGCTCATCTACATGGGGAGCCGTTGGCTCAACATCCTTAACAGCTTCAGCATAGCTGAGATCATCATGTGAACCATTCGTAGCTGCAGGAGTCGGCTCGACATTTTCTCTCTTCTGGTCTTCAGGTCTAGGACCATTCTGCTCATCAACATGTGGGGCAGTCGGCTCGACCTCTTTGACGGCGCCGGCATAGTTAGGGGTTTCTTTGATATCGCCACCAGATGGTGCATGCGAGTCGACCTCCCTTGACGTATTTTCAGACCGAGTACCATTCTGTTCATCAACATGTGGCGCCGTAGGCTCAACATCCTTCACAGCACCAGCATAGCTAAGACCACTCGGCACGTCCGGAACCGTTGACCCAACACCATTTGTCACGTCATGATCATTGTGGCCTTGAGCAGTGAATTTGTCGATTTGCGGAGGTGTCGGGCTGGCGGTTTTGATGGCAATCGGGCTGCTACGGCTCGGGCTGCCACGATGGCTAGCATTGGAGCCGCTGCGACGATGTTCGCTGGCGCCTTTGATGGAGCTTGTACTGCTGCCACCATTGCTTCCAGATTTCTCAATCCTGCCAACGACATGGCGCAGCGTCGGGCTGTTTGGTGGCAACGACATCTCATCCTCTTCTATCACCTCGCCAAGCGGTCTGGGCTCGTGGTTGAGCGCATTCTTTGGCGGAGGCGTCTCTTTGACTGTGGCTTCGTCGAAGATATCGTTGTCGTCATGCGCCAGAGCCTCTTCAGCGGCGTCGGCATAGCTCTTGGGCGCGAGGTGTTGGCTCTCGCGAACGGCCGGATCGGCGGGTTCGGTGTTGAGGGCCATTGCCGGACTCACGTAACCAGGCGGGTTGATTGGGATGACCTTGCGACGCGGCGTGAGAAGGAGCAACTTCTTGTGAGGAGGAGTGGTGGGCGAGTCTGGAGGAGTTAGCCAATCGATCATTGCATTGCTGAGGCGGCGCCTGGAGTCGTGGCGAGAATGGCGATGGTGGTGGTGTTGGAGATGGGGAGCTGGCGGAACATGGCAGGTGGGCGCAACTGACCTGTGGTATGGATCTCACCAATGCTACTGCTACTGCTGCAAGTGTCTTGGTGGGATCAGCGTATGCAGGCTGGCGGGAGAGCTGCGAGCTGTTCTGGGCGACTTGCGCGTTTCTTGCTTGCTGAGAGATGCCCCCATGACATCAGCGCTGGCTTGTGAGTTTCACATGCTTCCGAAAACGTGCGGCTGGGCCCAGCTTTGCCAGCCTACTCTGCTGCTCATGGTCATGGCTCGAGGGGGGATTTTCCGGGGCGTTGGGATTAATCAAGGAACTGCCTGTGGCGTAGGGCGGGAAGGGAGTCTACCATGTCGCCGTAAAGCTTCTTCAGATTCTCCGAGAAGACATCGATAGCAGGCAACAGAACGACTCAATGTCATAGCATACTCAAGTTCATATGACCATAGCCAGCAGGCTGACAGTCCCTGGAATGATTACCTCATCCTCGCAGAGACGATCTCTGCCTGATTGTGGCAAGGTAACACCAGAACATATCCCCTTCGGTCTCCCATAAGCACGTATACCAGAAACATAGGTATACACCACTATATACCACTATACATCCCCATAACCACCATGCCAAAATCAACAAACCCCCTCCTCCGGCGCAAAGCCTCCTCCCCCTTCGCAAACCTCCAACGCAGCAAACCAACCAACACCCGTAAAACAAGCGCCATCGACAAAGAAGAGCGCCTCGACGACACAGGCCTCGTAGCAACCCTAGCAGCAGGCAAAACCGTCCCTCAAGATGTGATCAGCCTAATGCGACACATCCAGTGCCGCGCCTTCGACGACGTGCCCGATCGCGGAGCCGGCATGGGCAGCGAGCGCACGTCCGAAGTCCTGAGGTTCAGGAAAGCGCTGCCTCCGATCGTCACCCTTGCGCATTTACACGCGATTAGCAGGAGTAGTACGGATACGGAGCGGGAATTGGCGAGGCTGGTTGCTGAGGGCAAGGTTAGGAAGATCACGGTGCCTGGGCGAGGGAGGGGCGGTGCTGCGGTTGGAGACGGCGTTGTGCTGGTTGAAGACTGGATTAAATGCATACGAGCGGAAGAAGCGCTAGACGAGGAGTTGAGAGAGAAATATATCGCTTTGCTGTCTGCGCATCGCACGTCTCCTACTACGCCCACGGACTCGCTGTCTGACATCGAAGAGCGACATCTCGTTAACACGGGGTTTCTTACTTCTCCCAATGCCCTCACAGCCATGCTAGGAGACCTCTTCCTCCCACCTGGCTCTTCCAGCTCTCTCGCCACAGTCTCTTCCGCCGGCTCTCGAGCTGCGACAGGAACTCTAGCAGCAGTAGGCGGCGCCGGCGCCGTACACGAATCTGGCGGGAGCGGCAACACTCTCGCCACGCGGGACAATCGCCCCTCCAACACAATTAAAGGCAAAGAGCGCGAAATGACCTTCGCACTCCCCGGTACCGGGATCTACCTCAAACTGCTCGTCGCGGCGCGACAGCACTTACTACACATTCTAAAATCGATATCGCCGCGGCATCGGGAGGCTACTATGGAGATTCTGAAGGAGAAGTGGGAGGGGAATACGCCGAATGATCCTTTGAATCGGTTGAAGAGGGAGAGGGGCGAGTGGGGAGGAGTGTTGCCGGGGAACACGAAGAGATGGAAGGAGTTTTATGGGATGCGGTTTGAGTGTGTGCTTGCGGAGTGTGTGGGTAGTGGGTTGGTGGAGTTGTTTGATACAGGGGCTGTCGGGATGGCTGTTAGGGGCAGGTGAGGTCTGAGTAACAGCAACGAGGGAAAAGATGCTCGATGTTGATTACACTCATATCCTACCACCCGTCTCTAGGCAAATGTACCCTCGTCTCTAACGCGCCTTGTGCTTTCGCGGCGACGTTTAGCATTACCCAGCCTCCGGCTGCACATAGCAGGATCGTCTTTCTTAAGCCTTTTCTCAATCGCTTGCTGCACGCTTCTGTGTGTGATGTGTTGTAACATTGTAAATTAAAGCCTAGAGGGACTTGAGCATGGCAGTATTGGTATTTGAGTTCCATGTCGTCTCTCGTTCAAACCCTCGATGTGATAGTAGTAGCATCAACATTACTCTATCATCCCAATCGGACCAGAAGAAACCATTTGGCGAAGCTAAGAAACTGGGTTAAAATGCTTTAATATTGAACATACTATTACTACTGTCCCTTGTTGATCTGTACTTGCTTGTCCTCACCACCACTGACAACACCAACCTCAGCATCCCACTGGGTGCCAAAGACCTTGACGCCATCGCCCGCAACGCCACCCTTGCCGCTCTCACGGTTAATGACAAACACGCTCTCACCGACACGCTCGCTGGCGTCGTTGTGAGCGCTTCTGAGATCCCAGATGCGGCACGTGCCGTCGTGACTGCCAGACACAAACTGGTAGCTCGAATTGGGATCCCGCGCCAAAGATACGACAGCGTTTGTGTGGCCGCGGAGCGTTAGCGCGGAGATCGTCTGTGCGGATTGACGGGGGTCGATGAGGGTGATGTGCTTTGCGGCGGTACCGCAGGCTATGAGCGAGGACTCGGGCAGGTGGCAGACGGAGAAGAGGGCTTGGGGTGTGGTGCGCGAGTCGACACAGGCGGAGGTGGTGAGATCCCAGGTCTTGAGCGAGTGGTCCCAGGAGGTACTGTATGCGACTGTGTGGTCTTTGAGATCGAATGTGACATCGGAGACTTGCGCGGTGTGCTTGGCGAGTAGGCTGAGCGGTCCACGCTGGGGACTGGGCTTGCTGTTGACGGACAGCTTGCGGCGTTTGTTTGAGGCTGAGGGCAGGAGGTTCTCTGGGGCGGTGGTGTTCTCGGATTTCTTGGTTGACCAGAGACCGACCGTGTGGTCAGCGGACGCAGAGAGGATGCGCGAAGAGGGAGAGTGGACGGCAAGAGCATCCACAGAGGCCTTGTGGCTATAAAGCTCGAGAGTTGACGTCAAAGTTCCTTGTTGGCCAGGCTCATCTGCGTCGGTAAAGTTCCATAGGCGAACAGTGCGGTCGGCTCCTGATGAGACGATCTGTGTAGGCGAAAGGAACTTGACCGCTTTTACGGGTGCCGTGTGAGCCTCTCCGGTGGCGACAATGTTGGCACTTGTGTCCCATACGCGGAGAATGCTGTCAAAAGATCCAGAAATAATACGTGGCTGTCTTGAGCCATCATAAGCGCTGCCAGCCCATTTGGCGGCCTTGGAAGAGCCGGAGAGGACGTCGACGGAGGAAACCCAGTCATTGTGCTCGTAGCTTGCCACGTGTTGGGGAGGAATCAGAGCTTTGACGTATTCGACATTCAGCGTGCTTTCGGAGCTGATGCCATTTTGTGTGAGGAAGTCGTCCAGAGATGTACGCAAGAATTGACCATTGACCAGGAACTCTAGGGGGATTGGCTTCTCGGTGTCCAGAAGGCGGTTCACCAATGTCGAAAGCTGGTAGCGCTTAAGCTCTAGTAAAGGACGTTAGTACAGAAGGATGGGAATAGCAGAGAACAGGCAGAGTGCATCGATTCCGCGAGCTGCACATGCACATGTTTCCCTATAGGCACTTACCAGTAGCGACAAGGATGGAGCCAGTATCCTGAGGCAATTGTATGTTTTCGTCCCTGGAGGTCAGGTGAATCTTCACCTGTGAGGTGTGCCCATTGGCAGTTGCGTTGCTTCCTTGTGCCGCCATTATGAATGTGTGTAACAAGAAATATCTGTTGTATATGCCCGATCTAGAAGCCCTTCGCCTTTGGTAATTTTTTTGGAGTTGAAAGTTTTGGCCTGAGGCTATTTGCGGGGAGGTTTGGCAGGCGCAAAAGGCATGAGACAGTCAAGACAGTGAGGATTTGCCTTGAGCATCTGCGGCGGTTTTTTTTTATATCTCATATGACTACTTAATGATCTTTACAAGGGATTTGCTGGACCCGAAACGTTGCAAAGGTCTGGTGAGCATCATGTTTGTATGCTGGAGGAGCCAATGGGCTATGGTCTATACAAGCCAAGGGGCGTCACCGGACAGACTTCGAGACTGGCCGATTCATGCGCCTCAAGGATCGTAGTTTGCATATTGCAGAATGCATGAATGGTTGCAACCTCATAAAATGGATCTGGTCATTCGACTTGGTGAACCTCCACTAGAGGGGATGCGTAATGTGTCTCCACTTGCGAGAAGCTCCATCACGGCTCCCACGGAAACACTTGGTTACTTGCATCGTGCGGGTAAGCAATGCGGTAATTCTCAGTGATTATGAGAGAGAAGGTGGTTGTTTGCCGCTGCCCTGACTCGTCTTGGCTTCACATGCCATTTTTCTCGACGCATCGTGTGACGAAAGAAGAAATGGATGGGGCTCGGTCAGACCAACTCGTGCTTCTCCGCTCTGCTGTGCATGCAGCCATGACCTCGCAGCTACCCAGACCTGCACCTGCGTGCCTCTCGTCCCCTCTCAATCCGCCTCCCATATCTCTATCCTACTCCCACGTCGCCTGACTACGGCCGTTGGGGCTGAAGCGCGCACGCTCTGACTTACGCTTGGACCGTCAAAGAAACCACACCACCACCGCACGCTTCTTTGTTCTGGCGTGACGTTCCAGGTCTCACTAGCTATACAGTATTGGTAGCAGACATTGCAACCACTGCCTCCTAAACCACACCCACTCCGACATGTCGCACCCTATTCACCACGACGAAGACTCCCTCCCTACTCTCCGCCCTCGTCCCCGCCGTCCTTTCGACCTCTCCACCAGCGGCCCACCATCTCCCTCTGATCCTCCCACAGAACCGTCGTCCTTCCCGTCTCAGCTCTCTGCTGCCCTTGCGTCCAAGTCGGGCAATGGCACACCTGCTCGCAACCGCAGCATTCTGAACCTCACTTCGTCCACTCTCTTTGGCATCTACGGCGAAGAACCTTCTACGCCATGGGGTGCTGGTGCCGAAACACCTGTGGAAGCAAAGGACCTCGGCGCTGAGATCCCAGACACTATTTTGGCAAGCGGACCGAACGGCTTGAAGAGGAGGCGAAGGAGCACGGCGTCAGCCAGGAGACATGCTTCACTGCGAGCAAGGAGAGGATTGAAGGGCTACTGGCTTCCATTGATTGGTCGTGTGACAGCGCTGTTTGGCGTGGGAATGCTTTATGGTATTCTCGTCAGCCACTTGCATGACAGGCAAGAGCTTGCTCCTGTTAAGGTCGAGGGCATCGACCGTACTGCGTGGCCATACTACGTCTTCTGGGGCCTGGCAGGCGTCTTGCTCGGCGAGGCGCTGCCCCAGTTGGACGCCCTGTGGAACGCGGACGAAGACGAGGACATTGAGGAGAGCGAAGAGGATGTCAGGAGGAGGAACTCCGGGCCTTCGAGAAAGCAGGGCATGGTGGCGTGGAACGATGTCGTGCGGTCTGTCGGTGCTTTCGTCGGCATCGCATTTGCCATTCGCAAGCTACCGTGGCAGTCTACCCTCCAGCTGTCAGTGACTCTGGCTCTCGCCAACCCTGCCGTCTGGTTCCTGATCGACCGCTCGCCGCCTGGGTTCATCTTGTCTACACTAGTCTCTCTTGGCGGAACTGGCATGCTTCTCGGCGTCAACCCTGCACTCCTCCCATCACCTTCGCCAAGGTCGGTGTTGCACGAGCGTGCCCGTAATGCTGCTGCACAAGCGAACGGAGAGCAAGAGCTTGTTCTTGGCCTGTTCACTCTCGAGTCGGTGGGCATGGCTACATGGATTGCAAGCGTGCTTTTCGTGAGCTGCGTGTGCTTTGGAAACATTGGTAGGAAGCTGGCCCCTAGGAGGGCTTAGAAGATGAAAATGGGAGATATGGACGCATAGTTATGTTGTAGTGTTGTACGTAGGGTGAGCTAGATACCCATTGGAAGGAATTGAAGAGATATTTTTGGATCTCCACTCCACTCTACTCTACTCTATCACCTCCTGATGTGCCACGGTCGTCTACGCCTTACCTTGTACCTGCCCACTTGGTCACGTGACCGTTCGACGGGCACATTGCTTTCCATCAACAAACAATCGACCTGCGGCTGCGCATCTCTGCAATGTGCTCACTTGCCCTCCCCTCACTTCTGAGTGCCCAATAATTCATAACCGATGTCAAGTACATAACCATCTTTCTAGGAGGTAGTTGCAGCTAAAGAAAGCCTTTCCACCTGATACTTGATATAGCTCTTGCGTAGCCGTAGATCTCATCGGGACAATGATATGCGTGCGACGTGCGGTAAGGTTTGCTGAGTTTGCAGGTTTGCTTTCGATGGCCGTAGTTCTTTCATGCGTGATGATGTGAGGCGTGCAAGCTGCAGGAAGTGATGCGGGCGTCAGAAGTTCACGAAGTAACCCGCGCTTTGGAATGCCTTGGCGGGAAACGAGCCTCGCTCTCCTCCTCATCACCCCTCTGGCTACAGCCACTCTACACGCACCGAGTCAAGCTACTACTGCTACTCGCCCATCCGCCGCCTCGGGCACCACTGTTCATTGTTGTCGCGCGATTCTTTTGCGTGCGCACACCTCATTCACGACTCCCTCACTCGACGCGTACAGCGCGTGTCTTGCTCCACTTCATCCTTCGGCAAGATCGCCAACTTTTCCTACGACACCAACCGCACCTTGCCTTCTGCAGCCACCTCGGAAAATCCCATCACATCGTCAATTGACATGCTGTGGTCGTCGCCTGCATAGGCGTCGGCACCGACATGTCGCAGACTGGCGGCGAGCCAGTTGTCAGGCGAAGCGTCTCGCCAGGCTCACTGAAGCGCAAGCGTGGACTCACTGACTACACCAAATCACAGCGCGCAAGACTAGCAGAAGGCGCATCCTCTTCCAACAGTCAGCGCCTATCTGCTGCGCCTAACCTCCACAAGCAATATCCCTCGCCAGACTCAGATGAGCCTCGCCGCTCAGAGACTGGTGACATATCGCACGGAGCCAACTCGACCAGCTCACTGAACAGCGCGGCCTCTTCAGTCTTCAGTCAAGGCTCGCAGTCCGCAGGCCAAAATCGAGCGGCATCGCTCGCAAACGGTCTGACGCCGCTCACCAACCACTCAGATTCATCACCTGCCAAAACATCCAGCCCTCGTGCTGCGCATAGACCGGCCGAGATGTCCACCACCAATGGCACACACGCCTTCAACGCGCGCTCCTCTAACGTTGAAGAATCATCTTCAAACTCACGTGCGACCGGCGATCGCCCCTCCATGCAATTACCACCCGGCAAAGTGAAAGGGTACAGAGCGGTATGGGATCCAGAATTGGATAGCAGGCTCAAAAGGGAGGAACGGAAACGAGCGCAAGTCAGAACAAAAGATTTCGGACTCGAGGTACGCAACACTTTTTATATTCTGCTGAGCCTGCGCAACATGATACAGATCCCATGCACATGAAGAGATTGGCGGAAACCCCGCTCTGTACACTTTCGCTGACACTGGGTGAATAATTAGGCATACCAACAAGATCCGCCACCAGACCCTCGACTTGCGATTCCTGGCTACATGTCAGGAAATTGCAGGTCAAAGGAGAGGCCGAGCAAAGCGATCTACCGAATCGCACCATACAATTTGCCACCGTTCAAGGTCGACAAGAACTCTGTCGGACCTGGAGAAGCGCAGCAGGTTGTGGTGTACGGATTCGACCCTTTCCTGCCGGAATCCACCTTGAGGCTCAACTTTGAGCAATTCGGCAGCATCGCATTGGTACAAAGCAAGACCGATCCAGCAACTGGCAGTTTTCTCGGCATTGCCTCGATCAAGTATCGCGACACTGTTAGAGATGGCGCCCAGTTTCTGGCAGCTACCTCCGCGAAGCAGGCGGAGGCGGAGTTCAATGGCCACCGGATTGGACAAAACACCGTGCACGTGGAAGTGGATCGCGAAGGTCGGAGATGCAAGCGCTATGTGGAGAGCGCATTGCGCAAAACAAGAGAGGCACGAGAGAAGAACCGCAGCGCCAACATTGCGCCTCCGCCACCTCCTCCAGCAGACTCGGGTACTCCGTCGAACGACTCTCCAGCTCCTCCACCGAATGCGCCAAAGGGTCCTTCAGGCAGGAACTCGATCAAACCACCCGAGGGCCCCAGATCTGCCGTTCCAGTGGCTCCTCGAGCCGCACCCGGCACGGTCATTGAGGAAGAAACAGTACTCAGCAAGATCAAGCGCAAGCCCTACATCCACATTCCGCACTCCTCGGTGCCAGTCCTGCCGACTACAATCCCACATCTGAAGAAGCGCCTGAAGTCTTACGACTGGAGGGAAGTCCGCGTGGATAAAACAGGTTACTACGTCATTTTCGACAATTCGAAGAGAGGTGAGGATGAGACCGAGCGATGCTTTGTGGAGTGCAACGATGCCTTGCTTTTCACCTACAAGATGGGTATGGAATGTCAAAAGTACGGCAATCCCAACTACGAGCGCAGCCCAAGCCCGGAGCGAGTTCAAGCCGCGAAAATGAAGAAGGAGGAGGTTGAGCGCCTGCAGCGTGAGGAGGCCGAGGATATTGAGATCGAAAAGAAGAATAGGGCGGAAAACATCGATCCCGTCCTGGGCGCACTTGAGCAGCTGAAGACGGAGCTGCGCAACAAAATCTTTGACGACATCAAAACGCGCATTGCGATCCCCATTTTCCACGAGAGCTTGGATCCGGCGCGACACGCGGCAAAGCGCCGCAAACTTGGGCTACCAGATCCATCGGATGTCGAGAACAAGGCACCGGGCTTGTTGTTCAGTAAGGCTGGCGACACACCTCCCCAAACGCCTAGAGGGCGCCATGGCCACTCGAAACCACTGCGACCTCACGATCCCAACCAGCAGCGTGGTAGGAAGGGATACAAAGAGAAGGAGTCCACCAACGCTTTCTTGGACGAGAGACGGCGCAGGCCCGCTCCTCCAAAACCTTCACACGCGAGAGGTCTACACTTCAAGCTTCAACAAATGTACAACGATGAAGAAGAAGACGATGACTCTGATGACGAGCGGAGGACCTCAATCACCCGGGACACCGAAGACCAGGAGAGTCGGCCACTCAGTCGCGCTAGTAGGAACTCCACGCCGTTCGAATCTGAGTCTGTCGCGGATACGCCGAACAAGAAGAGGAAGACCACTGAATGGGAGGAAGATGAAGAGAACAAAAAGGACGTTTACACCGATCTCCAGAAACAGCTGGTAGGCCACCTCTTGTCTAAGGAGCCAGAGGATCTCGCAACTCGGGAGCTCGAGCTCATCATGGGCACTCTGCCACGAGAATACAAGTTTGCTACTCGCGCCAGGACGGAATACTTTGTACGCGTCCGATCGAAGGAAGAGGACGATCTCTTCTCTGTCCAGCCTGTCGTACAAGAGCAAGAGGACGAGCCTATGGTGGAGAAGGTCGCACCTCAAGATCTGTCTGCAAAGAAATCGCCGGATGATGTGTACGCACTGCTCGGGATGGACGATGCTCAGATTACAGCTCTCGCTAAGAAGAAGAAGAAGAGCAAGGAGAAGATCATTGAACAACAACTTGCTCTTAGGGCGAAGGCACTTGGTATCAAGCCTGTGAGGAAGCCGGCCGAGCCTAAGCCAAGCCAGCCTAAGCCAGTCGTCGCGAAACCAGTGGCACCAAAGCCGGTTGTCAGTAGGATTGAGGAGAAGGATCAGGAGATTCCAAGTGTCGAAGACACAGACGATCAGGATGCTGTCAACGACGCCGATGTCACATACGACAAACCCAGAAGGACAGTCGAAGATGACCGTGATCATGTACTGGACATCGATGGGTGGCAACAGTTACTCAAAGACGACGAGGATCTCAAGTTCGCAAGACAAGCCTTTGTCGACGAGGAGCCTGCAACCATGGGCGACGCGAGGCTTTGGGCTTTCAAGCAGAAACAGATTAAGGCTCTCAACAGTGGCCCTCAGGGTGACATTGGATCCGGCACCGGTATCGATGGCTATTACGTACGCAACGCAACCGGATCTGCGCGTACAGAAGGTGTCAAGAAGATTCTCAACGAAGAGAAGTCCAAATACCTTCCTCATCGCATCAAGGTGCAGAAAGCACGCGAAGAACGCCAGGCGCAAGCTAAGGCGACTCCGGTTGTCTCTGCTGAGGCAGCGAAGCTCGCGGCAGCTGAGAAGATCGCCAGCACCGCTTCATCACGCAGCAATCGTGCCAACAATCGCCGACTGGTCAATGACATCAATCTACAGAAACAGAGCTTGGCTACTACGAACAGCGACGCGGATGCCGCGATTCGCTTCAACGCTCTCAAGAAACGCAAAAAGCACGTCAAGTTCGAGCGATCCGCCATTCACGGCTGGGGCTTGTATGCCGACGAAAACATTGGAATCAACGAGCTCATTATTGAGTATGTCGGCGAGAAAGTGCGTCAGAAGGTCGCGGACATGCGCGAGATCCGCTACGACAAACAGGGCGTTGGTTCGAGTTATCTGTTCCGCATGGCGGATGACGAGATTGTCGACGCTACCAAGAAGGGCGGCATTGCGCGCTTCATCAACCACTCCTGCGATCCTAACTGCACGGCGAAGATCATCAAGGTCGATGGCACGCCAAGAATTGTTATCTATGCCCTCAAGGACATTGTGAGGAGTAAGTTTATGAGATCCAAGCTCTACACTCGAGAGATACCCACTGACTTGATTTTACTTAGACGACGAACTTACGTATGACTACAAGTTCGAGCGCGAGATCGGCTCGACTGATCGCATTCCTTGCCTCTGCGGTTCGCCGATTTGCAAGGGCTTCTTGAACTAAGGTAAGACTTTCTTGAGCACATCACTTTGCATGCATGCTTTCCTTTCCACTTGCACGATTCTGGTGTGTTGAGCAAACGGGACGGGGCACCTCTGGAGCATTTCCATGGCGCGAAAACAAGGCCGGCGAGCCTTGACATTGTTGTTGGGGTACGAAGGGGACAATTGTGCCGGCGTGATAGGCGCCGTACACCAGGAATGGCTTCTTGTACTACCAAGTATTTGTGTAACTCTTTTCCGAGCCACGAGAACAACCAAACATTTTGGAAGTTCCGTGTACGCTCGTGACAAAACTCCATACCATGATCTCTGATTTCCACTTGTGTCGTTTCATCAGCCTCATGGTCCGAATATCGCCTTTGCTATCCCAAGTTTTTGTCATTCCTTTTTCCCGGCTGCTGATGATTATCTGTTCATTCAACAATGCCTTTCCTCCCGTCCTACCTATTCTATACCTCTCTCCCTACTCAATGAACTTGCCCTCAGTCCACCCCCTCCTCTTAACACCAAGTTCCACCGCCGCAGAACCCCAGTCTTCGCCGTGGTTATGCCCCTTGCCATCAATACGCGCCCGCTCCAATCCTTGCTCCTCCGTCAACAGCGTCAGCAGCCCAAACACCACCGCGCACCCAGTCTCCATCTGCACCTTCATCAGCGCATGCGACACCGAATCCGAAATGTACTCGAAGTGCATCGTAGAACCCTTAATCAGCGCTCCAATCGCAATAATCGCATCGAAAGGCTCTTTGCTCCCCTTCGCCTCCTCCTCCTCATCCTTCTTCGCTCCTTGTCCGAGAGCTGGGAGGTCCGTCACACTGCCGCCCAGCAAATCCGTCGCCGCGCTCGTCAGCGTGCCGCCGGCCGTCGCGGCGTGCTGGGTTTGGGAGGCGAGGTACATGCGCTGCACGGCGTAGGGGAGTTCGTAGGAGCCGGGCACGGTCTGGATGACGATGTTCTCGTCGCGGACGCCGGCGGCGCGCAGGCTGGAGAGGGTGCCTTCGAGGAGCGCGCTGATGATTTGGGTGTTCCAGCGGGCGTGCACGATGCCGATGCGGAGGGGGGTGCCGTCGTAGGTGCGGGCTTCGCCGGGGCCTTTGATTGTGCCTGTTGGTGCCATGGTGAGGTTGTGGGGTGATTTGTGGTTTTCTTGGTTGTTGGAGGATTGAGTGTTAAGATGTTTGGTTGGAGACTGGACGGACGGGAGGGGTTCGAGGGTTGTGTCATTTTGGAAGCTGGGGCCAGGGCAGGAAGTGGGGTGATCACGAAACGGTGGAAAGACCACCATTGGTCCTGCGAACGTGTTCTGTCACAAGTATGGCTACTATGACTAGATTTTCCTCATGCGAATATGAGTGGTATATGTACAGTACATCGATCTACTTGATCAGGTATACAGCTAATTCTCAGTTCTCGTCTTCGCTTGCGTCTCCTGCATCTGAGATGTTGTCATCGGCATCCACCTTGGTGTTTCCGTGTGAACCATCCATCGCAAAGGCACCGAGACATGTGATTCTGTTTCCTGTCTCGAGGCCTCCGACCAGACTGCCGACCTGAGTTGGCGCAGCACTGCCTTCAGTGGCAGCAATGTCACCAGCTCCGAGCTTCCACAACCGCACGGCACCGTCGCTGCTTGCCGTCACGACAATGAGATCGCTGCTGTTCGCGAGTTGAACGATTTCAAAGTCCTTGGTACGGCCACTCACGCCAGCTGCCGCTCCACCGAGCTGTGCTATGCACTCGCACACAGGCAGACCCTTTGCGCTCTCTGGTGCGGGCTCTGAAGCTGCCTTTGCGACATCGAAGAAAAGCACCCTGCCGTCCTCCGTCGACACTGCAAGCATATTCTTTCCTTCTAAAGACGGGACGAAATGCATTTGGTGCAGCTTTATCGCCGGAGCGGTCTTGATGGCCGCTTTAGGCCGTGAGTTGTCGATGCCAAACATCACGGCGCCCTTCTCGAAGCCCACCACGAAGTTCTCGCCGGCCTCATCGAAGAGGATACGTCTGCCCTCGCCACTGCTGAATTTGCCTTCGCCCACTTGGCCTAGAACCTCACGCTCAAAGGTCAACACTCCGGCCTTCTTGCCGGTCATCAGGTTCCATAGTCTCATTGACTTTTCGCCGCGGCCGACGCTCAGCATTAGCTTCTGCGATGGGTGGATGGCAAAGTCGTTGACGCCCATTGGGATCTCGCCTGGTGCTGCTGTGTCGCCTGAAGGTCGGCCCTGAACCTTGGGTAGTGGCGCTTTAATTGATGATAGTGCGGTCCAGTCGCGTGTGCGGGAGATGGCGATGGTGTTGTCCTCTGCAGAAGAGAAGAGCTTGCCCTTGGCAGGGAAGTGCAGGCGAGTGATGGCGCGATCGTGGTGGAGAAGCGAGCCGAGAGATTTGTTGGAAGGGTTTTCGGAGATGGAGGCCTGCGCCATGGAAGGGAGCTTCCTGGAAGCATTGCTGACTGGTGGTGCTGTGGAGATGGTGTAGACGTTCACACGCTCGTCGGAGCCACCGGTGGCGAGATAACGCTTGTCTGACTCGGTGGGAGGAGAGATGGCCAGACAACGCACAGATGCGGCGTGTGCGGCGAAAAGGAAAGTGTCGGAGAAAGTGGTGTTGGGCTTGTCGCTGTCGACATCGTCTTTGCTGCTCGTCAGGGCGTTGCGTGGAATGCTTGCGGTGAAGCCGTGCAGCACGCGTTCGTACGAGCCAGTCACGATTTGGATGGCCAGAGAGTCGTCACTGGTGCCGTTCTCGATTTTCGCAGCATTTGCTTTAGCCGATGCCTTGGTCTTGGTTGCTGTTTTTCCTCTGGCGGGCAGTGATGTAGTTTTTTGCTGCTGTTGCTTGTTGGCGACGGCAGACTTGGTGGCAGTCTTTTTCAGAGCACTAGGACGCACGGCCGCGTCCTCACGCTTCCTCTTTCCAGTGGTGTCGGGCATGTTTGGTGGATATAATTGTTTTTATTATTATCTGCTGATTCTTCCAGACAAGGGCATGTGAAGGTGAACTTACAGGTATTTTTCGGCCGTCATTATCAGCGGGAGCGGCTCGGCAAGCGCGCCCCAGCGAGCAGCGAGGGGAGGCGCGCGCTCGACTCTCTCGCTGCATCGGCCTTGCCCTCCACAGAGAAAGCCAGCGACCACTTGGACGCCGGGCGCAAGCAACCACCAGCGACGCAGCCAGCAGCAACACCATCGCGAAGCACCACCACGCCCACGCCCTCGATCAATTATTTCTTTTTTACTTCACCACTCACCTGCCTCTCTCTCCTCACTTCTCCGCACTGTCTGCGCGCCGCGTCTGTTGTTCGCCGAATGACAGATGTACAGCGCGCATTCCCTCGAATGTCGACAGACGTGCACTCGAATGCGACCGACTACCAACATGCCCGTTCTGTGACGTGCGTATTGCCCCAATACTCCTCACTCTCTCTCGTGCCACTCTAGCATGCCATCCGAGATACTCACTGCAATTGTTTTGATTATTATCGATGCGTGGCGTGCATGACTGACCCATATCGCAGGTCGCGCTCGCAGCAGCACGCGTCGTCAAAGCTGTTGGCTCTAAAATCCATCACCCATCTCATCACCCAAAACCAACCACTTTCTGGCCTAATAAATCGTCAATTCGATGCCAACGACCTGTCCTCACTTTCGCAAGATGAATTGTCATGGCTAAAATTGAACGGCCTTCAGAGGTGTGTATCTATCACTTTGTCGTCGCATTCGTCACGCGACTCCGCTAACCAAGCCCAGCGCGAACCGTCACTTCGACGAGGCCTCACTTCCATTTCCACAACTTCAACCCAACGAGGCCTCCATATACGCTTCAAAACTCAATAGACCTACTAATCAATCACTTGACGAGGCAAAATCAACCACAGCCCCAGATGCGCCCGTTGCACAGGCGTCTGCAACCAACAAGGCGCCTTTGGCCGCCACAATGGCCACTGCTGCTGTACAAAAGCCTGCTGCAATCGTAGCCGAGCCTACTACCGGATCTTTGCTACTATCTCAACAACCCGACAATGCCACTGGGCCCTTGAAAAAGGTTGCGCCACCGCATCCCGAGGACGAAGCCAACTTCACTGTCGCCACCGAGGAACTCCTGAACTTGGAAGGAAGCCCGCCCAGGCAAGCAAAGACCGTTCATTTGCCGCCGAAGGATGTCCAGGAGGAACGTCTCCGCGAGCAGGAGGCTGAGAAGCGTCACAAATCTCATGCAGACAACGGTCGCCGATTGTCCCATCTGCAAACTCAGACCGACCTCGCATCTTCGCCCTCATCGACTGTTGGAGCATATTCTGCTGCTACGCCATTGCTGCCGCAGGACTCACCAGACACTTCTCCCGGCTCTGAATCTGCGCAAGTTGAAGTACCAATGGATCTACGACCTAGTCCGGAGGAACAACGCGCCAAAGAAGAACACGACCGACAGCTGGAAGCTCAAAAGGAAATCGCCAGACGACAAGCGCTTGGAGATGTCAACACGCCTGATGATCAATTACGTTGGGAGGAGCGGGAGGCTGCTGCAAGGAACGCGGAAGAACGTGCTGCTACTTCAGCCAATGGACCCGAGCCGGACGCAAAGGTTTCTGAGCCTACCGAAGCTGAAACTTTCGTGAAGCAGAAGCAGGCAGACCGGATTTCATCGCAAAATGCCGCAATGGATCGTCTTGTATCGTCCGATGTGACAATGGGCAATACGAAGCAATCACAGGCTAACTCGCAAGACACGGATGGAGACAGCATCATTGTGACACCCCGGACGATCAACTCAAAGGCCGCCGAATCCAAGGAGTCACCACGCCCTGCCGTTTCCTTGAAAGTGGAAAGACAAGACTCGCCAGCTGCGGAGCCTGTGTTGACATTGAAAGTCCCAGAAATAGCATCAAGAGTGGCACGCCCTTCAGTCGATGGAAATGTCAACAACCGCAGGAGATCTTCTGATGAGCCAATATCTCCCAAAGCCACCCGCCACAGTTCACATTCACATATAGTAGGTCTTACGACTTCGCCACAAACGCCCAGGCATATCTTGAAGCATCTACACTCACAACACACGCCTTCTACGAGCTTTGCCGCTCTTGCCAACTTGACGACGCTCAAGGGTGCCGCTGAAGATCCCGACAGAGACTATCTTGAGCCTCTTTTCCGCATCCAGGCTCATGACTCGCCCAGTATCAAGACGAACTCTTTACCGGAGCTTCTCCGATCTTCAACCAAGACCTTGTCAACCGAAGACCATTTCACCTCTATACATGAACGCATGGACTATAGGATGCTACGGCGCATCTATCAGCTGCAGAACGCGAATAAATGGTCCTTCCGACAGATGGAAAAGTGTCGGGAACCTCCGCAGCCGGTAACGCATCACGACCATATGATGGCTGAGATGAAGTGGATGTGCAAGGATTTCAGAGCTGAGCGCAAGATGAAGAAGAGCGTATGCGCATGGTTAGCTCAACGATGCGCTGACTGGGTCGCAGCCTCCGTGGAAGAGCGCAAGCACATGCAGGTTAAGGTGAAGCCCACCTCAGTCACGCCAAAGACTGAACATATTGAGAACATGCCGGATCTCGAGTCGGCAGGCGAGTCCGCTAATGAGGATGATGGTATGCCAAGTACGCCAAAGGATAGTAGTTACACGCGATCAAGCTTGGTTGTGGATCCTGAGCTTCTTGGTCATGTCGAGGAACTTCAGAAAGCGGGCTCTTTAAAGAAGGCACTCCACGAAGTGCCTGAGTGGAAGCCTGCTGAGCTCGAGGCCGTAGCTCCTATTACCAAGGTGTCGAAATTCACACAGGGTAAGGTTTTGCCAAAGGAACAACATCCATCACGCAAACGCAGTCGATATGATTACGAAGACGAGGGCGATCTGCAAGATCATCCGAGCAGCAAACGATCGCGCGATGAAAGGGCGATACCACCCGAGGATCAAGAAATTGCTCTCTTCCACCCCGAAAACAAGGCGATCCGCGATCGTCTGCATGCCAACAACGCTTTCAGGCCTCCTTCAGAATTCCCAATGCCAAGTACGCCTTTCTACGAATTCAGGAATGGTTCGCAATGGGTCTGGGAGGATGATCAGAAACTGCGCAAACTGGCCAAGGATTACTCTTTCAACTGGTCCCTGATTGCAGACGAGATGAATTTGCCTTCCGCTTTCAAGAGTGGCATGGAGCGTCGGACGCCCTGGGAATGTTTCGAACGCTGGGTGGACCTCGAGCAACTGCCTGCTGAGATGCGCAAAACGGTTTACTTCAAGACCTGGTATCAACGACTTGAACACAGCCAGCAAGCAGTGGAGCGTCGCTACCAAGCCCAGGTGGCGGCCATGCAGCAAGCGCAGCAAAACACCACAAGTGGACAAACGCAACCGCACATGCCCGTCAGAAGGCGTACCCAACCGACAAGAGTGGAAAAACGTAAGACGACTCGCTATCTCTGGGTTGTTGATTCCATGCGGAAACTGGCACGGAAACGCGAAGCGGCAGCTTTCAAGCAAGCTGAGTCCCAGCGCGCTGCGGCACAGCGCAAATCGACTCAGCAGAATGAAGCTCCTCAACAGCGTGGCCCGATGCCTACACCTCAGGAATTCAGCAAGACTCGATACGAGCGGGATCTGCAAATGGCAGAGGTGAACCGTCAGCGCCGTCAAAAGATGATCGAGGCCCAGCAGCAACGAAACGCCCAAATGCTCCGCGCACAACAGGGTATCCCGAACGCTGCACCATCTCAGCAAAGGCCACAGACCGCACAACAATCATCCGGCGGCCAAACTCCTGGTCAGCAGCCTCCTGCGGCCAATGGTCAGATGAACAACCAGCAGCGGCAACAAGTGCCTATGCGCAATGGTCATCTAGCAGTACCACATATGAACGCACAAGGCGTCCCACAGGCACACATGCGTCAAGGTCAGGCTCCTGCTCAGACTCCAGACATGCAGCGCATGGCACATGCCAACAACCAGAACCGACCAGTGCAGTACCCAAGTCAACAGTACCCGATGCCTAACGGCAACATGGCGAGTCCTGGTGTCAATGGTATCACTAACGCACAGCAGCTTGCAAGTAACCAGGCACTGCTTGCTGCCTTCCAGGCACAGAACCAGCAGCAGTCTGCACAGGGCCAGCAAACACCACAACAAACCCCTCAGCAGCACGGTCACCATCAGAATCCAAATGGGACGCCTCACAACCAAGGCACTCAGGCGAACACCCAGCAGCAGATGTCGGGATCTCCTAGTATGCCGCCGCCTCCTACGCCAGCAGGGAACCCGCAGCAATTATCCTCGGGTCACATTCCTGCGGTCATTCAGATCAAGAACCAATTGAGGGCACGCTATCCTCAGATGTCCGAAGTTGAGCTTACCAACTTTGCCACGGAACAGCTGAAGCACCAGTCCCAGTCCTCCGGTCAGATGCGTCAGAATGCAATGAATGCTGCTGCTGGGATTAGCAACCCTCAGCAGCAGCAGCCGCAACCGCAGACTACGAACAACAACGCGCCTGCATACAACCACAATCAGACTGCGTACCAGACCAACGGAACTGTTCCTAACGGCACTAACGGCTATGCTGGCAGCCCTGAGCAAGGCCCGCAAAATCAAGCACACCAGCCTCAACAGCAACAGCAGCACGTCCCTCAGCAGCAGCAGCAGCAGCAGCAGCAGCAAGCTCCAATGCAACAAAATGCCAACATGAGCGCTGGAGGCAATGCAGCTAACAACCAGCAGCAGCAGAACTACGCTCAGTTGATGCGCCAACGGCAACTGCAGCAAATGCGCTTGCAACAGACTCCCCAACAACAGCAGAGCCCGCAAGCGCAAGTGCAACATCAGTCGCCCAGCACGCCTCACGCACAGCTCAGCAACGCTGGCAGCCCTCATGTTGCGCACGCGAGCCCTCACACAAGCGCTGCAAGCCCGCACGCCACAAGCGCCAACGCAAGTCCATCGATGCACATGGCACAGCCAAGCCAGGTCAACGGACAAGCGAGACCACCGAGCCGTAGTCATACGCCGCAGCAACCGCCTATGCAAAGACTCGGTAGTTCTAGCGGCGTGCCGGGCGTCGGAATGCAGAGCGGCGGGGTACAGAGTCCTGGAGGTGTTGTGCATGGAAGTCCCAGGCCACAGCAACCGCAGCAGGCAGGTGCTAGGTAAACTCTGCTCTTGTGCGAGGAGGTGGGGATGGAAGCTGTGTGGTCGTGCGTTAGTACTGGTATATCCTAGTTGTAGGGTGTCCATTGTAGTAGGTATATACCAAGCAACAGGAAATGATTATTGGCCATTCTCTTCGTAAGGGAGTGTCTTCTTTTGGTACAATACCGTGCAAGTGCTTCAACGATATCAGCGATGAACAATGTTCGTCTTTTCGGTGTGGTTTTATGACGTATAGCTATTTATAGTGATCGCTCGCATCTAATACAATCGCCGAAGCCACAAAGAAACCGTTGTCTTGCATGTATCCCAAGTTCCATCTACAACTCGTGCCCGCCCAAAACGAACGATTCTGACTCACTGCTATTGCGAGCACAAGCACGTGCAGTGCATCTGGAGAAAAGCAAGCTCGCTCTCCAAAAAATTCTAAGCAAAAAGGAAGTTTACCTCCTCGATGAACCCGCATCCGTCAAAACAAAATGATGCGATAAGTCTGCTTGCCACACAGCTCTCCATTGGATTCTTGTCGACTATCCTCTCCGAAGACATGTCTGACGAAAACTGTCTCGAACGCCCACGGCCACCACCAAAAACTCGATCCTCAAGCATCATCGTCGCTCGCTCTCCGCCGCTGAGGACAGGCCTCGCCCTCGTGGGCTTACTTGACTTTCGTCGCCACGCCTTTCTTCTTGCGCACTGCAGGATCCTTCTTTACAGTCTTCGCCTTCCCGGCGCTCGTCTTAGCCTTCTTGCTCACAGGCGCAGCAGAGTCGTTCGCGGAGTCGTTGTCTGTCTCGGCGGTGGCTCTGGCGCGCTTGGGCAGGGGCGGGCCGGCTACGCCTTTCTTGCGAGGAGGCGTCTGCTCATCCACGCGCTTCTTGGCTGACGCCGATGCTGAGGATGGAGTGGGAGGAGAAGCTGGCTTTGGGGTTGCTGGTTTATCCTTCGCGCTTGTTGGGACCTTTTTCGCCGAGAAGATCTGCGAGTCTTCGTCGTCGGCGAGCTCGGCTGGGTCTGAAAGGGTTTGGGTGGGTTTGGAGGGGATGTGGAAGTTGGCTTGGGGGAGGTTGAGGGGTTTGTAGGGCGGCTGCTGCTGCTGCTGCTGCTGCTTCTGAGGTGCGGGTTTCGAGGTTCGATGGTGCGTGCTGGACTTGGTGTGGGTGTTGTTGGAGGTGGTCTCGAGTTCTTCTTCTTCCTCTTCTTCTTCCTCTTCTTCTTCTTCTTCCGGGCTCGCAATGGGCGCGAAGCGGACTTCTCTCTTCTTTTGGGGTGTCGGCTGGTCTCGAGTTGCTTTCCCGCGCGGGTTGGAGTTCCTGGTGGACCGACTGCAAGGTTTTTTGGTGCTGGGACTGGCGGGATGAGATGAAAAGAGAGAGTCGTTGAGGTCGTCCTCGTCTTGGGCGTCGTCGTCGTCGTTGTCGCTCCACATCGGCGCCTGTGACTTCTTCGATGCTCGCGACTTCTGCTTGCGGGTGGTCTTGGTGGGGACCCTCTGGGTGGAGAGATGCTTCGGCTGCGCGACAGCAGCTCTCGGAATGATGGCCTCTGGAGTAGGCGGTTTTTGCTGTGGTATGACAATCGCGGAGAGCTCTCCATCGGTCTCACCGATGGTGATGGGAGTAGTGGAGTAGGATGGGGCAGTAGCCTTGAGAGCGGTCTTCTTCGCATTCTCGGCCGCGCGCTGGCCCCAGGCTCCTTGGGTCGGTCTGACATGGCGATCGACCGTAACAATCTTGACCTTCCTCCGAGTTGGCGCCTTCGCGACCACACTGGCGTCGCCTTGAGTATGATCTTGCGTCTTGCCATGCTCGCCCGCCGTCTTGCCCTGGCCCATCTGTGCAACCGCGACTGCCGGGCCAGTGCTGAGGTTGCCTGTAGAGCCCTCCACGCCAGCGTCCTTAGTAGTCGTTGAAGTCGCCTCGTTCTTCTTGCTCTTAGCAGCGTTCTTCGCCTTCTTCTTTCCCTTGCCCTTAGCATTCTCTTGCGACACAATCTTCGGCGCTCCTCGAGCCAGTCCTCCATCCGCTGCTCGGCCTTCTGCTTATGTAAGATCCCAGCAGCAGAGTTTGGGTGAAATTGGTGCGCGACGCCCTGTTTTCTAAACTGTCCGATACCGATGCCCTGCAACTTTTTAGGAGCGTGGCGTGTGGTTGAAGACGCCATGTACACGAGCGGCACGCTCTCGTCGCTGGGAGCAGCCATGGTCGAGTTTTGGGGAGGAAAAGCGGATATTGGTGCTGGGGATGATGATACGGAGATTTTGATGGGATTGTGATGATGAAGAGAAGATTAGTCGCTTACGGTCGTGGTTTTGAGCTGATTGCGCTGCTGTAGCTCGCAGGAAGGCGAGGGGGGTTGCTGTCGCGATGCGGAAAATGCAGGAAGGTGCGGTGGTGGGTGGAAGGAAGGAGGAAAGGGGGGAGACGGGGTTTATGTAGTCGCGAGGCCATGGTGGCGGTCTCTGGTGAAGGCAGGGTGAAGGGACAGGAAGACGTGTTGTGGCGGGAGGAAATTGGTAAGGAAGTGGTGTGCGTCGTCTGTTTGACTGTCGAGATCGGATAAAACCGGCCGTGAAGAGACGCGGCAGGGGCGGGGAGAGGCAGTCATTGGAGAATCGATGAGCATTCACTGATGTCTTACCGAAAGCGGGAGTGTAAGTGAGGTGTAGACATGAGGTGCATCACGAGTGCTGTCTGCTGTCGGTGTGGAAATGTCACCAAATCCATGTCTAGCGGGTCACTTTCAGAGATATTCGAAGCTTTCATGTTCGGTGCGTAAGCTTGATTGTATTTCGTGAGAAATCGATGTCTCTTGATGCTGTGCATGCTGTGAACTTTATCGTGTCGTTTCGCGTGATGGCGTCAATAAAGAAACCCCCAGGCCTAAGCGCCATACCTTTGTCTATGCCAAGAAAGCACTTGCAAGCAAACTTCTTCCAAATTTACTTTGCGTCATTATGCAAAGTCATTCGCTTAGTTCTCGAGACCAGGCTCGAGGTGCTTCTCGCCTGCTGGCAGAACCTCGTCTTCCTTCTTGCCCTTTAGGGTGGGCAGCTCCGAGACTGCCTCGTGGATGATCTTGAGAGCGGTCTTGATCTCGTCCTCAGAGATGACAAGAGGAGGTGCCAAACGGATGATGTTCTGGTGAGTGGGCTTGGCCTGTGAAGAAAGAAGAGAAGTGTTAGCGTTAGGTCGATCAAAGGTGTTTGACGTCGGCGTCGTCACCACCTCAGCGCCCACGCCAACATGACCTGTCGCTCCGGATCCAGTGGATGGATGTACGGGCTCGTTGGACGCTGTCGGCGCGGCAGCTGTATTGGTGGTGGCTTTTTTGACGTGGGCAATTTTAAGGGCGCGGCCTACCAGTAGTCCCTTCTCCTTCATCAACATGCACAGATCCCATGCACTGTAACCACCGGTCTTCGACTCGTCAATGATGATTGCATTAAGCAGACCCTTTCCGCGAATGGTAGTGATCATGGGATCCTTCTTCTGGATGTCACGCAGACCCTGACGGAAGACTTCACCAAGTCGCTCTGCACGCTCGGTGAGTTGCTCCTCCTCGACGATCTCAAGGGCCTTGATGGCGACAGCAGAGCCAAGAGGGTTGCCTCCGTAGGTAGAACCGTGAGTGCCGGGCTCGATGGTGAGCATGACGTCTTTCCTGCCAAGAACGCAAGAGACTGGGTACATGCCACCACTGATGGCCTTGCCGAGAAGAACGATGTCGGGCTTGATGCCTGACCACTCGTGGCAGAGCAGCTTGCCAGTTCTTGCGATACCGGTCTGAATCTCGTCAACCATCATGAGGACATTGTGCTTGTCGCAAAGCTCGCGCACGCGGCGGAGGTAGTCGTCATCGGGCACAACGATACCAGCCTCGCCCTGGATCGGCTCAACGAGGAAACCAGCGACCTCCTTGCCGTGCGCCTCGAAAGCCTCCTCGAGCGCAGCAATGTCGTTGTAGGGAATGGGCTTGCCAGTTGAAGGGCAGTACGCGCCAACGCCTGGAAGGTAAGGGCCGTAGTTCTCTCTGCTCTCAGGGTCTGTGGACATGGTGATCGCGGCGAATGTCCTGCCGTGGAAGTTCTCTTGCACGCTGAACACCAGCGCCTTGTCCTTGGGAATGCCCTTGGTCTTGTATCCCCACTTGCGCGCGATCTTGACGGCCGTCTCCACGGCTTCTGCGCCGGTGTTCATGGGCAGCACCATGTCGAAGCCGGTCATGCTCGTGATCTTCTCGGCGAACTTGGGGAAGACATCGTTGTAGAATGCTCTGCTGCTGAGGGTCAGGCGGCTCGCCTGGTCAACAAGAGCCTGGATGAGCTTGGGGTGGCAGTGGCCTTGGTTCACGGCGGAGTATGCAGAGAGGAAGTCAAGGTAGTGCTTTCCCTCGGGGTCCCATACACTGCAGCCCTGCGCTTTCGCGAAGACGATGGGCAATGGGTGGTAGTTGTGCGCGGCAAACGATGCCTCGGTGGACATGGCCTCCTTCGAGGACGCAGCATGGTATGCGGATGCCTCTTTGGGTGGGGTGAAGGTGGCGGCTTTGGCATTGAGGTTGCTGTCGGCGCCGTTGCCATTGGTCTCGACGGCCATGGGAGCCATGTTGGAGAGGATACTGGGGGATAGTGGGGTAGTGTACGGCGGGGATATTGTTTACGTTGCCGTAGGGATATGGATACGATTGGAATAGACAATGGTACCTCTTCGCAATATGGGTATAAAAAAAGCAGGTGATGAGAAATGGCGAAAGGCAAAGTCACTGGCTGAATGTCTGCTGATCTTATATACCACAGTCACATGGTGGGCTGGAGGGAACTCAGAACACATGCCAGGACCGGCAAACGGGGCACTACCCACTGCCTGCGACCAATGGCAGTGAGTTCTGCTTGTACCTGCACTTAGGGAACGTTGTCTGGCTATTCCTGCGCTTAGGAGTCGAGAAGATGGTTCTGCCTGCACTTAGGGGAATTTGTATGACTTATATCAACTAAATGCTTCAGCGCCCGGATACGCTCGCGATTGTCATGTGCCGCCCTTCGCTTACTCGCGGCCTTCGCGTAATCGCTGATTGGGTAAAGGATGGAATTCGCCGAAAGGAATCTTGGGACAGAAGGTCGAGTCGGTGTTATTCCGTCCGGACGTGACCAGCGAGCGGAAGATACCTGAAGTGTCCGAGAAAAAAAAATACATGGTATGCTTCTGTCATCAAGGTAGATCGGTCGTCTTTGAGTGACTTCATCCGTGAGAATGCAGGTACCCAGCAAATCAAGACAAATAGCGAGAAAGCTCTCCATGAAAATAGGCTCAAGCCACGTTACCGACAGACAAGCCTTGTTACGTCGTTACGTCCATAGTCATGGTCAGCCGAGGTTTGCTGATTTTGCTGATATTACTGACGTCTCCACGAAGACGACAGATGTCTGGTATTCATCAAGGAATCAATCAATTCATTGCTCTCCAAGACGCAGTCGTGGCAGTTGACAGAGCAAACAAATATACATCGTTGAAGAAGTAAAAGGTATGTGAGGCAAAAACGCAGGTGACCGTCCTCGCCATGGAATCCGTTGTTAAGACGGAGACTCGGCTAGGAGGCCTAATAGACGCCGCTGGAGTTCGTTCTGGCTCGCCAATATGACCATCCAGTTCATTAATTAAAGATCTAGTGGTTGATTATGCGGTCCTTGTTATATGAATGTGTGTGTGTAGTAGGAAGAAAAGATCCCGCGCGCATCCAGCTGAGATCTGGTTTTGTGCTCTGCTCACCCCCGAGCGCCAAGCTGTGGCCGCAGAAGCGGAGTGTCCGTGCCTTTTTTAGGTGGCTTGTACTTCTTTCTACATTTCTCAGTCTGGCCTTCTTCTGCCTTCTCACACCATCAGATGCAGCAGTGATCACCCAACACGCTCCTCAGCACAAACGTTGCCGAGGAGCAAATGTCGTTGATCATCTCTGCAAAAGGTAAGTCATTTGAAGGCCTTGCTATGCTATAATCATAGCAAGCGATCCAACAAACAACCGACTTCTCTCGCAAAGAGAAAGTCACCACGATTTGTGCTTGCGATCTGGCTCCCAAACATAGCCAGGCAGCGTTGCAGCTTTTATTAATATACAATCTGTGGAAGATAAAGGCCCTTCAGTGTGGACGGTCTAGACAACCGCGTTCTCTCCACCCTTCCTCTCTGACTTTTAGAGGCGGAAGGACTAATACAGGACGAACATCCCTTCTTGTGACATGAAATCTTTGTAAATTGAGGTGCAATCGCATGTTCATATGTTTCCATGCCTTGTATCCTTGTATCGCAGACGCAGCGTCTACGCGTGCAAGGTGCTGGCAAAGTGTTGTGCCCTTTCGCGTGATTTTACGACCAGCAAACGCGCGGTCTGGCTTCAAAGTCCGTACTGCTGCTTGCCGTGCCGGTGAGATCGAATCTCGACCGCAAGCCTGCGACACTCGCATGCATGTCGTCCCGATATTACGAAGATTGGTCGGGCATCGCTATATCCCGTCTTCGGTCGTATTGTATGGTGGTGAGCGGCTACCGTCATAAGTAGATACGTTAATCTCGAGTTGATATGTTCATCTCGAAGAGCAGAGACTCAGAGCGCTGCATTCGTGCACATTTGGTGATATCTACGAAAGAAAAATCATTGATGGCGACACCAAGTCAATGCATTGTCACTTTTGAACTTTTCTCCTTCTCTTCTCCCCAAGAACCTGTCTTCCAAAGTAATGTTGCACGGCCATGCTAGTGGTGATCCAAGCAAAATGCAGTGAAGCTAAAAATTCGAAAGATGAAATGAAGATGGAACAAGAAGAATAAAGAAGAACCATGCAGTGTGGAACGAACGGAATGAAACCAAGGGTTGCTCTTAAGCGGAAGAAACAAGAAGAAGAACACAAAAAAGAAAGAGCGCCCCAGACATCGTATCGTACATGATTCTTTCCTCCTCCCTCATTAGTCACATGCCAACATTTCTTTTCCCGTACGTCACATGCATCCATCCATCATCTCACATAGCGCGCGCTCAGCCCTGCGAAGGCGTCAGGGCTGTGCCTCCCACTGCCGGCAAAGCCCTGGAAGTCTCTGCTCTCGTGGCTCACGTGCCGTGCGGTGTTGCCGTTTACTGCGGGAGCCTGCTGCTGCTGCATGAACGGGTTCATGTTCCCGCTGACGGGCATCGTGGCGCTGCGCTGCGGAGCTTGCATTTGTGGCTGCTGAGGCACTGCAGGCTGGATGCCTGTAGGTACGCTATCCTCGGGGAGGGATTGTAGGGGTCTTTGTGGAGCGAGTTGGGGGTAGTTATAGAGGGCGAGGATGGAGGATTTGTCTGATCGTGGAGGATTGGGCTGGTACTGTTGTTGTTGTTGTTGTTGTTGCTGCTGCTGCAGCTGCGGTTGCGGTTGCGGTGCGAATTGTTGCTGTTGTTGCATTTGCTGTGGGGGCATGCCAGTCTGCTGCGGTGCAATCTGCTGTTGTTGCTGCGGTTGCTGCATTTGTTGTTGGGGCATACCAGTCTGTTGTGGGGCCATTTGTGTTTGCCAGAAAGGATTCTGAGTCGCAGCCGGAGAGAAAGTCTGCGTGTTCTGCTGCTGCAATAGGTTGGCTTGAGGCATGTAACTCTGTTGTGGCTGCTGCGCCGGCGCTTGCTGCGGTGCACTGAAGAAGTCGTCCTGCTGCCCATAGATTACTGCTGGAGATTGCACCACTGGTTGTTGCTGCATGAAAGACGGTTGAGCCGGTGCTTGCGGCTGTTGTGACCATGACATGCCGAAAGGATTGCTAGCTTTCTGTACTGGAGGAGATTGTGATTGTGGCGCAATTGGCTGCGCCCACGGGTTGCTCGGAGTAAAAACTTGTGATCGCGAAGTACGGAGGAACGGGTTGCCGGTCTGCTGTGGCGACAAAAGCTGCTGCTGTTGCTGCTGCTGAGGGTATTGTTGTCCGTAGGTAGAATCGATGGGAGGTTGCTGAGCTATCTGCTGTCCACCCCAGGGGTTCGTGGGCTGTTGCCACGGGTTGTTCTGATATTGCAATTGCGGCTGAGCAAGTTGTTGTTGTACCGGAGCTTGCTGAGATACCTGCAAATTCTGGAAACTCTGCTCGAGTGGCTGCTGTGCTGGTGCTTGTGATAGGAACGGATTCCAGTTTCCAGTTGGTAACGCGGCGCTTGCTGATCGTGGTGGGAACTCGGTCTGTGGTAGAGGCACAGTGGCTGATCTTTGCGGTGGTTCGTCCAGTGCCTCCCATGGGTCCAATGTCTTCTTCTCCGGTTGCCGTCTCTTCTCGACTGAAATACCATTGAACGCGGAGCTACTCATAGACACAGGTGTCAAAGCCCGTCCTAACGATGTCTCCGCGCTCGACTGAATCATGCCTTCTTCCGCCATCTGCGCCAAAATATCCACGGCTTTGTCCAGAACGCCGTTCGTGCTCTTGAGCACTTCCGCATTCAATTTCGTGTCCGTAAATCCCATGTCTCGCAAAGTACCCAACTTTTGATCAAAATTGTTGTTCACGCTCGTAATCCTCATTCCAAAGATCTGGCTCGGTTTGCTTGATTTGAGGTTTGGAGGCTCGCCTGCGCGCTCGTGTGCGTTGTATGTTGGCGACAAGGGAGGTGTGAAAACGTCCGGCTTACGTCGGCCGCCAGCAAAAGAAGAGCTGGCAGATCGCAGACTGAAACCAAACTTCTTTCCAGGCTTCGGAGGCAATGGAGGGGGCTCGTCTCCCAAAGAGCCTGTGCTCGTGCTGCCAGTGTATTGCTTGACCGCCGGTGGTCTACTGACACTTCCTGCATTGCCTCCCGAGAAAGTGCGCAGTTCGTACTTCTGGCGGATATACCTCTCCAACACTCCATCCACTTCGTCGACATCGATCGGAATCTCTGCTCTGACATTCTTCGGGTTGTAGGCCTGGTTCGACACGACGTTGCCCATACTCTTCATGCTGTCCACGTGCTCCGAACTCCAGGTGTCCATACTCAAGCTCTTGACCTTGCTGACATGTGTGCCCAACTTTCTGTGCAACGCAGCGCAGCGCATACACAGAAAGATTCCGAGGTTCCAGCTCGCCCATCCTGGGTTCTTTGCGCTGCAGTCTGCGCAGCGATCGTTGCCGGGGACATTATGAATGAGATCCTGGAGAGTCTTTTCGTGACGGGCCTGCTGCCTTTTCGATATGGCCGAAGTCATGATTGCCGCGGACCAGTGAGGCTGAGAGCCTCGTTGCGCAAGCGTCTAGACACGTGCGAGGGTATGCGCGTTGCCGGCGAAAAGAAGTGGTGTGTGCGAGGGTGACGCCGGTTGTGTTGGTGGAACGAGGAAAAAGTAATGAGACAAAAGGAGCGGCAGGGTGGTCGTCGTCGTCGTACTACTATGACCTCGCGGGTGTCTTGTATTACTACGGATTACGACATGGGTGCTGACATGGAGGGTACTGTCTGGTACGTGAAGAAGGGCTCAGGAGAAGATGCGCTATGCCCTTCCGTGCGCTAACGATGATCGCTTTGCTGCAAAGCTTCCAGACCATGTCCGACTGTTCTGTCTTGCTGTCTTTGACAAAAGAGACGTCCCGGCACTTCCGCTCGACACAACAACTGTTACATCGCGATCGTATCCAGTCTATTCGCAGAGCGTTGTCTGGTGCTCACTTCGCACGGATCCCACATGAGATGCTTACACGGCGATCTGAAACGTAACGGCCTTCGTTATTATTAGCCGGCAAGCCACCCTTGCAAGCATTATCCATATTGTGACTTCCTGGTATTTATGGCCACATGCACCTATCAAATGTAAGACTACATGTGTGTATGAGAAGTCGGCAGCAAGACATCTGGCCAGATACATGCATGTGTATTACGCACGGGTCATAAGCACGGGTCTCTATCGTCAACGACGAGGCGCTTTCGAGGTGTCCTCTTTTTCTTGCAGAACCTCCTGTCTTATGTCTAGGGTTCGGGTTGGTGTTGGGATCTGCATGGATAAACGTGTGTTTGTTCATGATCGATCGTTTAGTCGACTTGGTCAACGTTTGGAACGGTCATTTCACTTCCTGGTATTGGCTGTCTGTTGTGCTTGCACGATTTGTGGAACGCACTTGTGAGAAGTCGAATTCTCCGTGAATCTGCTTGCTTTGGGAGAGGACTGTCTTCGATGTCGGCGACAACATGTGGTAATGGTCACATTGTGCGACCAAGGGCGATAGGTCAACATGCACCTGCGAGTGTTGTATGTCAAGAATGATCGACCAACGAGCACCAACGGAAGAGAGCAACGTCTCACAGGTGACAGACCTTGGACCACCACACCAAAACCCCATACACAAACCTAAGCGTGATGGCTGTAAGCAGGAAGCGAGACGCGAGAGCTCCGATAAGTCATTCACATCGCACAAGCTAAGAATGGGCCGCATAGCGTGCATACGGTGTCAATCATGTGATCAATCTCGTAGTGGGAGTAGACCGCTCAAACCATCAATCGATTCTCTCTATGTCTGTATCATCGTTATGTACATAAAGCAGTCGTTTACTCGTTGGAAACAGCCAACACCAGCGCGCCGCTGCCCTCAGTGTTCTGCTCGTCGAGCTTGGCCATATCCTCCTCGCTGAGCTCGAAGCCGTACACGTCTGCGTTTTGCGCAATGCGCTCCGCGTTATCGCTCTTAGGGAGCGGCACCCAGTCCTTCTGCAGGCAGTATCTCAACAGAACCTGCGCGGTGCTCTTGCCGTGCTTGCTCGCAATACCCGACAAGACCGGGTCGTCTGCCTTCTGGTTACGCACCAACGGGCAGTAAGCCTCGATTGCCACGCCGTTCTTCTTGCAGTAAGAGACGACCTCGCGCTGCTGTAGCCACGGGTGTAGCTCGAGCTGGTTCACCGCAGGCGGCCAGGCCTGGGCGTACTCCTTCATGCGATCGATGCTGCCGACGCCGAAGTTGCTGACGCCGATGGCTTTCAGCTTGCCTTCTGACTGCAGCTTCTCCATGGCCTGCCACATCTTCTTGACGGCTTCCGGGCCAGAGGAGTTGTTGTGGATGAGCATCAGGTCGAGGTATCCGTCTTCTCCATCGATCTTCTTGACGCTTTCGAGCACTTTTTGGTATGTTGACTCGTCATCGTCGCCGGGAGTGAGGACCTTGCTTGTTACGAAGATGTCTTCGCGTTTGAGACCGGACTCGCGTACGGCTTTGCCGACTTCGACTTCGTTGCCGTAGACTTGTGCTGTGTCGATGTGACGGTAGCCACTCTTCAGAGCGGACAGGCAGGACTGTGTTGTAAGGTGAGAAGGCGAGTCCCATACGCCAAAGCCGAGGCGAGGAATAGAGGTGCCCGATTTAAGTTTAAGTGTCGATTGGAGGGTGAGTGTCGAGGCCATGATGTCGAAGGTTTGTGTGTGTGGTAAGGTATGTGTTTCTTACAGAGAAGGTGGGAAATATTCTGTTTATGCAGCACCAAGACCCCGCCTAACCATGCCACCTAACGTCATGTATATGTATGTAGGTGATTTGATCCATCAACTAATGTTTGTGTCTGTGCTGAATCCATCTCACCCCACTGCCTGTGTAGTTGTCGGTTTCAATGAGATGCCGCTTTGAAGATGGAGTGTTACTTAGGATGAAGAAAGCTCATATCAGGTTCTTTCCTACAATTTTTGTCAAAATCGTGAGCATCGTTGCAATACAGAACGGCCATCTTCAACCACAGAATCCAGATCTCAAGACCCCTCTAGCCCTCTAGCCCCACCAAATCATCGCGTCATTGGGCGTTGAGCTAACAATCGGCTCGCACCGCCCGTCCGAAGTGAGTTCGGAGAAAAGCTTCGAGGGTGGTCTGCAGGGCATGGCTAAAGAAACGTTGAACCGAGTAGTCATACAAACGGATAATCAAATATCAAAATGGTGCTCGAAGCTATCCGCTACCAGCCTGGTAGCCTTCAGATTCTGAACCAGCTGAAGCTCCCTCACCAGGAGGAGTACGATGAGGTTCGCGGCTCAGAGGATGGCTGGCACGCTATCAGAGACATGCGCACTCGTGGTGCACCTGCGATCGCCATCGTCGCCGCTCTCGCGCTGGCTGTCGAGCTCCAGAACAACAAGACTTCTGACATTGCCGAGGAAGTCAAGGTCTTTGTGTGCGAGAAGCTGAGGTACCTGGTCACTAGCCGCCCGACTGCTGTCAACCTCGCAGACGCTGCTGGCAAGCTGGAGAAGATTGTTACCAACGCTGCGTCCAAGGAGGGCAGTGATGGTGCTTCCGTCTCCAAGGCTTACTGCGATGCTGCTGCTCGTATGCTGATCGACGACGTCTCTGACAACGAGGCAATTGGAAAGCACGGCGCAGAGTGGATTGTAAACAAGGCTGGCTCTGGCAAAGGCCAAGTGAGTGTTGTAACTCACTGCAACACGGGGTATGTAGACAATACGTGTAGTCCTCATTATTGTAATGTTACTGAGACTGTTCAGCTCGCTCGCCACTGCAGGATACGGCACAGCTCTCGGCGTTGTTCGCTCACTTCACGCCAACGGTTCCTTGAAGCACGCCTTCTGCACCGAGACCAGGCCCTACAACCAGGGCTCTCGCTTGACTGCGTTTGAGCTGGTGCACGACGAGATCCCCTCGACTTTGGTCACCGACTCCATGGCGTCCGCCCTGCTCCGTCTTCGAGGACCCTCGGAGAATATCGCTGCGATCGTTGTTGGTGCAGACCGCGTGGCAGCTAACGGCGATACTGCCAATAAGATTGGCACATACCAGCTAGCCATCACCGCCAAGCACCATGGTGTGAAGTTCCTCGTTGCTGCGCCGCGCACCACCATCGACCTGTCCACCGCTTCTGGAGCCGACATCGTGATTGAAGAGCGCCCAGGAATGGAGATGACTTTCGTCAAGGGCCCCAGATTCGACGGTGTCGACCTCGACCTCTCGCAAGTGGAGACTGTGAGCATCGCGGCAAACGGCATTAATGTCTGGAACCCGTCGTTCGACGTGACGCCCGCGGAGCTGATTGACGGAATCATCACGGAAGTCGGTGTGGTGGAGAAGGGCCAGGATGGCAAGTTTGATCTGACGCTCGCCATGGAGGCGCAGAACGAGGGCATCAAGCCCACTACCGTCGGAGGATTGTAGATCGACACCTCTGCGTATGTATAGAGCATTGCATCACGAGCTGCGACTGCAGCTTAGTACCGTCCACAATCTTGTTCAATGTCGCGTTATCCTTCTCAATTGCTTGTCCATCCATTCCTTCGTGATTGCCGTTATTCGTAACGCTTTGCCGATGTATGTTGAGCTCCCGCGTGCCGACAGGATGCCTCTCATGAGCTACCATCAGCCTTATCTCCCTCCTGTGCACCGGATGTCTCTTGCATTGTCTGTCCATTCGCCTGTTCGGCCTCAGCCTGCGCCAGAAGGGCTTCGATCTTCGCCTCCATTGCTGTGAGTTGGTTCTCGAGAGCGGCAGCGGTCTGCTCGCCTCTAGCTAGCTCTTGGAAGGCCTGGCGCTGTCAGCTTGATGTATTCAGTGCTGGAGCCTGCGCTGAATGTACCTTAGCCAGATCGGCGGCGTCAGAGCCACTGGCATCTGCGTTGGCTACGGGCCTGTCGGACGACATTGTGTCTGTAGGAATGCGATTGACGCAGGGAAGAGAAGGAAGTTGCCGTGTGTCGTCGTAGCCTGTCCCGTGGTCTCGAGTTCATCGGTGCTCGGCGGGTTGTTTACTCCGCTTTTCCAAGTTCCAAGCAAGCCGGATCGGAGACTTTGACAATGCTTTGGTAATCACGTCGTGTTTGTTTCCGCGCTCCTACAATATTGTGCATCTGCACTATTTACTGCTTAGTATATCCAATCTCGCTAATTTTGACCAAAGAAGAGTCACTGCTAGAGTTGGTACCAGTAAAGACTATTTTCAACAGGAGTATAAATCGCCATTCGCCACAATGGAACTCCCTATCGCAACAACGAGAACTACACCTGATCGAGCATTGGCATCATCGCGCCGACTCGAGCAATCATCGCGAAAGATGGTCAGCAAACAATGTGCCGAGAATCCAATCAAGACCGCTGCCGCTACAACGTCAACACCACAAGAGCTCCACGAACATCTCTCGCGATCCGAGTCGCAGAGAGGAACTATGCTGTACCTTGCATATGGATCCAATCTTTCCAATGAGACTTTCCGAGGCAACCGTGGAATCAAACCTCTTTCTCAAGTCAACGTTCAGGTGCCTTCGTTGCGACTCACTTTCGACTTGCCTGGACTGCCCTATGCGGAGCCCTGCTTTGCAAACACAGGACGCAGGGATCCGAAGAACGATCTTCCTCGAGACGATCGAAGCGCACAGTGGGACGAAAAGTCCAAATCATCTGAAGTGCGAAGAAACGAGAAGTACCGCAAGAACCGATGGCACAAAGGCCTGATCGGTGTAGTGTACGAAGTCACGCCCGAAGATTACGCGCACATCATCGCCACTGAAGGTGGTGGATCCTCATACCATGATATCCTGGTAGAATGCCATCCCTTTGCTTCTTCGGACCCCACACAAACTGTGCCACAAAACCCAACAACACCAGCATTCCTAGCGCATACCCTCTTTGCGCCAGCTACGCTACCTGGCGAAGAGCCACCGAAGGACGGTGGTCGATTCCAACGTCCTGATACGAGCTATGCGCAAGCATCTGCAAGATACCTGAAGCTCCTCACCGACGGTGCCGCTGAATGTGGTCTGCCATACGAATATCAAGATTATCTCCGGGCCATACACCCATTCACAATCACCACGCAGAAACAGCGCCTGGGTCAATTCGTCTTCACAGCTCTCTGGTCACCTTTCATCATCCTGGTCTTCGCCCTTGCCAGAATTCTTGCAGATGAGAATGGCATCGTGCCTCCTTGGCTAAAGTTTCTGACTGCTGCGATTTTCAAGTCTGTTTGGGTCAGCTACGACAAAATGTTCAAACCTCTTTTTGGTGATGGTGAGAGATCCATACCCGATGGGGGTGACGCTGCACCGGACGAGGAGGCTCAGAAAGGGCGCGTCACGCTGGAAGATGAAGCAAGACTGCCTCTGCTTGATGTCGAGCAGGCAGCGAATATTGCGAAATAATCATGCGCACCGCAGTGTTAATGTAAGAATAATATCGTAGATATAGAATGGATACCCAAGCAATGAACATGGATTTTTGATGGCAAGGCTTCTTTCAGCCAGCAGCAGTCGAGCGTGACGCGAACGCGTCGCTCCTTCCTCACTTTCTTGACCCAGCCACAACGCTTCTCGTCTGCTCTTCTTCTCACCGGTTTTCTGACCTCTCGAGCAGTATGCGACAACAACATCAACGATGGCGGCACCTCATTTCAACTCGCAACACAGCGAGATAATGCTCGACGTCAGCGCATTCCACTCATCCGCCCAATCCACGCCTCAACCTAAACACCATCAGGCAGCGAAAGTGGCAAAGTCGCCCACCATTGAAGCGAGCCAGAACGAAGCATGCGTCGCAGAATCTGTCGAGCGAGTCGAAGACTCATACCAAGAATCTCTGCCGATGCAACCGCCACCCCAGCACGCCGACAATGACGAGGAAGACGATCTTTACTCATTGAGCCCGAAGGGCAGACAGAGCCTGGATGCTACAGTGGCCAAACGGAAGGCGCAAGCACAGCGTGTGAGTTGAGCAGCGTAGTGCATGTACGTGACAAGTTTCTGACTCTTAGAAGCAAGCATCAATCCCCAAAGCAAAGACCATCGATGCACTCCTCGATGCTGGCGCAACCGTTCCGTCGAGCGCAGTGAATGTGGCTACGAGCGATACGAAATCGATGGAGAGGCTGCATACTTCGACTCATACACGCCATCGCGTGGATGTGAATGCGCCGTCCGGTCTCTTCGATGTGGAAATGAAGACTGCAGCTGATCAGCACGCGAAAGGCAAGGACCGCAAGCCAGATGCCACCAATCCTGAGACTTCCCGGCCGAGACGAGACAACAGCATGAAGGGTTATAGCGAAGTCATCGCAAACGCGCCAAAGGATAAGACTGAGAGCCGTAAAATGCCTGCACATGCAAGAAACGCTACCACGAAAGCCTCTGTCGACAAAGACAAACCGCCAAGGATGGCCGATGCCATCAAGACCAAGACCCATGAAACACACCTGAGCAATGGCGAAAAGACCAGCAAGACGAACCATGGCAGCAGAGACGTCGACACTGGGGATACAGGGCTGCCTGCGCTCGGTACAAGGACCATACCGCCAGCCCAAAGCCAAGACAGTCGTCAAGCAAAAGCTTCCGCCAACCAGTCGAAAGGCCGGCCGCAGCGGCAAGCAAAGCAGACTGCATTAAGAAAGCTGAGGGCACAGCACAGCAAGACGGAGAGCGATGTTGATAGCATGACCGACGACTCCCAAGATGAGGGCTTTGACATTGCTGCTCAGCGCAAACAGACCAAGAATATCACGGATCGCAAGCAGAAAGCTAAACATCTGCCGACACCTGTTACAGAGGGCAATATGCCTAAGAAACAGGCAGAGACGAAATCAAACGGCAGATTGAAGTCAGCAAAGCAACAGCAGACAAATGGGGCAGCGGGTGCAAAGAAGCAATCAAACAAGACATCGACTCAAGGCGTAGCGGTACTGCCTCAGCATTCTGGCAGATCTGGTCGTCCTGTGGCTGAGGAGGGTATGGCCCACCTGTCGACAGAGTCAAGATTGACGCAATCGCCACCAGGATACCAGAGAGCTGGTACCGTCACAACAAGCCGCAAGGATCAACACAAGCCCGAAGACACACCTCCTCCGAGACGCCCTGGTGCCTTGAGACGTCCGGGGAGATCACATTCTCGCGCTAGGCGGCCGCAGACAGACACACCCTACGATTTCCCAGGGACTTCCTCGAACATGAGAAAGAAACGCCGAAGCATCTCGAGAGCTTCGAAAGCATCGATCGCTAGAGCAGGGCCAGCTAGACAAAGGATGCAGTCGGAGTCAGTCAAAGAGCGTCGCGACCATGCCAATAACGGCTCACAGCTGCCATCGGTCTCGCGGCCATCGTCTCCAAGCATCGGTGAACCTAAAGGGCGCTTACGAAAGCCATCTGTCTCGAGGCGCAAGGACGCAGTTTCACGGCCGCCTCCTAAGACGCAGGCCAGAGACAGCGCAACACAGCGCGAGTCGCACATCTCGCAGGCAGTGCGCAGTAGTCATGCTGCAAACCTGGAATCGCACGAACCTGCGATCGGCAGTAGACAGGCTGGGGCAAGAGAGAAGCCTGGATCTTCACAAGCACATGCCATAATGATAGAGCAGGATTCTCGGTCGGAATCAAGCACTTCACCAAGCCCACGTAAACCTGCGACTACTTTACCACAAGCCAGGGGGCTACTTACGTCTCGTCAAAGTCACACCGAAAGGGCACAAACTCCAGCAATGATGCCATCCTCACCACCTGGCTCTGGCAGAGGATCTGTTTATACGCTTGCGAGGGAAAAGCCTACTATCATCGCGTTCGGCCGACAGGGACCTCGAAACCAAGGCGTATCTTCTGCGCAGAAAGCCCCAGAGTCTGTTGCACCTTCAAAGGTGTTCTATGAATCCAGAACAACGAAGGCCGGTACTCCAGGTGACCATGCAAAGACGATTGGACTTGCTACTCAGCTGTTTCCACCGAGCTCGCAGCTTTCCTACAAACTTTCCACACAGGTCACGCATACAGCACAGCCGAGCAACGTAGCCAAGGGCGAGGAGAGTGTCTTTGAAGAGTTCACGAAAAACGGGCAGAACAAAGCTCTTGCGCGCATGCTCCGAAACCCTTCCACAAAGGCCAGTGAGCTTGGCCAGGAAGATCAAGATGGAGGATTTGCAGTGATAGACGAGTTCGAAGGAACAACACTCATTGATGACTATGAGCAAGCCGAATCTTCTCTCAAGCAACCAACCGCATCGCAAGTGGCCATGCCGCCGCCAAATGTCGTGACGAGAGGCAACAATAATTCGAAAGCAGCCAGTGCTCCTGTGCAATTGCCGACCAAGACGGCGGCTAAGGCGGCAGCGACCAAAGATACGCCTCGACCTGCGCCCGCCGAAAAGGTCAAGGAACGTGCAAAATCTATCCCTAGTGATGAGTCGTCAAAGCTGTTGGCCAAGGGTGGAGCCCAAAGATTTGAGCCTGGGAGGGCAATGCCTGCAGACCAAACCGCCAAGTCGAAGCCTTTAGTAGGACAGAAAAAGTCACAACAGAGCCAGAAAACACGAAAACGTGACTCAGCCGAGCCACAGCCTGGTTCGCCTTCAAAGAGGTTCAGACTTTCACAAGAAACTATGCTTGAAGCCCCAGACACGAGACTTCTGCATATACGCAAAGTACCTGGGTCATTAAGTGTGCAGGCGGAGAATTCTACAGATCGTCTAGATCGCAGGAAGAGCCGACCAAGTCGTCACAGTACTCAGGCATCTCAAGGTGTCGACATCTTGGGTAGCCCATACCCAAAAGACTTGGAAGTGCCCAAGCAGACGACTGCTCTGGAAATGTTTTCGCAGCAGGCCAGACTGTCGTCAGATCAGACAGAGCGATCCGATGCAGCTCAACCCAGCCGATTGGACTTGCAGGCAATCTCTCGAATGGTGCCTAATACCAAGGTAGGCTTACCGGTTCTGGCAGCACCGCGCGGACGCTCCAAGGCTGTGACCAGAATTGCATCTGGGACTCTTGCTGAGCAACTTCTTGTTGTGAAATCCGTACAATCGTCAGAAGAGAACCCTTTCACGAGTTCTAGGGAGCGTGAATCATCAGCTGGGGAACAGCCAGCTTCGAACAAATTCCGGGAAGCACTTCGACAGCGTGGCATCAATCTCAGTGAGCGTCCACCTGCTGTTCGAAGCGAGGAGTTGGGAAATGGAAGCTTCGATGACGCCGAAAGAAGCTTGTTTGAGCCTGTCGATGGTCTCGAGAAAGCGAAAAAAGAAATTGAAAACCCCCCAGGCGCAAGCGAAGCATCGCATGCGAGTTCACCAGACGGTGCTGCAAGGGTACTCGAAGACGTCGGCGATTGGCGCAACAGCTTGAAGCCCCACCAGAGCCACTTGTTCGATTCGCTGGTCATCGCCGCGCACAAGCTCGTGCGGCACATGGTTGATGACGAGGCAGCAGACCGTACCATGGTCGCCGACTACCGTCGCCGTGGCGAGATCATTGTTGACGAACTTCAGCGCGCACACGCAAAGGAGTACCAGCAGTACGCCCAAAATGTGCAAGGCTGGAAGGTACAAGCTGCAGACGAGCTCGCCGCTCATGGCAGGAAGTTGAAGCAACGTATGAGAGACGCAGAAAAGGCGCGAGCTGAGAGGAAGAAAGGAGTGCTTGCTCGGAACAGATTTGACGATGTGCTTAAGGAGCTCGTCGCAGGACTGGACTGATGGGGTGGTGCATTTGTTTTCGAGGAACCTTTTTCATTTGGCGTTCGCTTCTGAAGAATGCTTCGATATTCGGCAGTTCACACTGCTATGTTGTCGAGATAATGTGGTGGTGTCAGTGGCGTCGGTACGGAGTCACCACGGTAGCTAGTTATCATGGTCTTTTAGAGGCCATATCCTTATTTTGCTAGTATAAATAATTGGTTGGTCATACCTAGTTTCCGCAGGTTGGATTCAATCAGGTCGAGGTCGACAGTAGCAGACACGCAGCACCCAACGTGATTGAGACAAGCATTGCACAACCAAGCAAGCCCTGACAATTTACCAGAGTCTCCAACCAGTGTATTCTAATTCATGGGCAAGCTCAATCTCTTGTACAGATTCCTATAGTACAATATCCACATACACGGCATCATGTTGCGCACCTCTCAAAAAATGCTCCCAGTCCATGTCAAATTAAACGCCAATGCCTAAAAATACATTTTGTGCCCCCAAACCAAAAGCCGCTCATTTGGGCCACTTCTTCCAGCCACGACCGTGGCCCCTCTCCTTCCACTGCCTGATCATCTCCGGCATGCCCTCCATGGCCTTCTGCCTCTCCTGGAGACGGCCCTTGAGCGTACGCTCCCAGAGCTTACCCTTGACCTTCTTGCCGATACCAGTGCCCTGGACTCTCAGGCCGTTGTCGATGCGCTTCTGCTCCTTGATCTCGGGGTGCTTGGGCGAGTGCGGCATCAGAGGCAGGACATCGTAGGCGATGGCCAGTTTGAAGAGCTCTGCTTGTCGGCGCAGGGAGTAGTGTGGGGCGTGCCAGTTGCCGGTGCTGGGGTTCTTGAAGGCCAGGAAGGGGTTGCGGTTGCGCGGGTATGTTGGTGCATCTGAGGGTTCTGCTGTGGTTGTGGCTGTTGTGGCATTGGGGTCCATGGAGGATGTGTTTGAGGCGATTTGCATGGGCTCTGCGGAGGGTTGGGCGGCGCCGGTGAGGGTTGAGGGCGGGAAGCGTGTGAAGAAGCGCAGGAGCCTGGGGTGGAGGTCCTGGGCCAGGCGAATGTGGCTCTGGATTGCGGCCATTTTGGCGGTGTATGTGAGGTTGTCTATGGTGAGGTATCTCGTGATCTCCATTCGGGGACTTGAACATTGATGCTCGCTCGCGGGAGTCTCGCTCGGGATGGGCCGGCACTAGCGCCAGGTCCGACTGCGCGAGGCGTCACAGCAGCTGCCTCAAGCCTCAAGGTGTATGGAGAGAGCTACACCACCACCAAACAGCAACATCCAACCTCGCCATCACCAATTCTTGCAAGATCTTCTTCAACTCACCACTACGGCTGTCTAAACACTCACGAACAACACGAACCTTCACATCGGCTAAATACACTGCCACCCTTCCGACCGTCTCACTTGACGTCGGCAACTCCATAGAGCCAGACACCACATCACTCCATCCACCATGGGTTCACCTTTCTCCATAAGTACGCATCTCCGACATGTATCCCATATCATACAATCACTAACCACTTCTCAGACGGCGGTGCCTGCGTTGCCATGGTCGGCAAGGACTGTGTCGCCATCGCCTGCGATCTGCGCCTCGGTCTCCAAGCCCTCACCGTCAGCAACAACTTCCCCAAGATCTTCCCCTACGGCTCACAGGTGCACCTGGGCCTCACAGGCCTTGCGACCGACGTCCAGACCGTTTCGGAGCTCTTCAGATACAAGCACAACATGTACCGGTTACGGGAGGAGCGCGACATCAGCCCGCAGACCTTCGCCAACCTGGTCAGCAGCAGTCTATACGAGAGGCGATTCGGTCCGTGGTTCGTGAGCCCTGTCGTGGCGGGCATCAACGGCACGACTGGCAAGCCATTCATTTGCGGGTATGTACACCGGAACATCAGATTTCAGAGGCACATATACTGACACTCCACCACAGCTTCGACAGCATCGGCTGCATTGACCTCGCCAAGGACTTCATCGTCGCCGGTACCGCCTCAGACCAGCTCTTCGGTACCTGCGAAGGCCTCTGGGAGCCCGATCTCGAGCCCGAGGACCTCTTCGAAACCATCTCACAAGCTCTCCTCAACGCCGTGGACAGAGACGCCCTCTCAGGTTGGGGAGCACACGTGTACATCATTGAGAAGGACAAGGTCACCAAGAGGCTGTTGAAGGGCAGGCAGGATTAGATGGGCATCTGGTGGTGCTCATTGCAGAATCAGGGCGGACAAATAGCCCGGTCTACGACCTACCAACGGCTTCAATCGCGTGGCGATATAGTTGCGCGACAGAGAGTGGCAGATTCGATGTACACTAGAGATACGTGCACAGGGCAGGCTGAAACAAGACCCAATGTACGGGATGTGCTTGTGAAGAACGCCATTAAGGCGAAGCGAATAAAGGCATTTGCAAATCATGACAAGAAAAGATCCTCAGTATGACTTCACGCGATTGACTTTCTTTTCTGCTACCAGTGAATCCGGCATCTCATTCTACCGTCGTATAGCAAACACGTGGAAATAGATATATTTGTCAGCGTGAAAACGATGTCTCCACACTGATCAACCACTTACCGCGACCACTGGGTCGCCTACGCAATCTATCAGACGATGTGCCCGACCGCACTGCATCTGCCCAAAAACCACGTGAACCTGAAAAGATTTGAATCCTGATCTGTTCGTCGCCACTTTGTTAGGGATGACCTTCAGCACCAGACTCAAGTGGTAAGACATACGTCGTGATTTACAGCATTTCCATCATTTGTGCATCCCTTCTTGATGACGATATTTGACAGCATGAATGTTAAAGTTACATGGATATACGCATAGCGTCAATCCATCAGCATAGTCCTTCCAATATTTAATTTTGGGGATATCAATGGAAAGGTACCGAAGAAACGCGGCTAACGATGGCCGCGTCTCGTTTGCGAAAACGACCACACCAGCATAGTCGCCTGAAAAACAACAATGATATCGGACACACGGCGATCGCGATCTCGCTGCAGCCTGAAGACTGGTACACTGGGTGAATGCCGGCAAAAGACGCCCTTGCGAAGATGTGGAATTGTAAAAAACTCGTCGAAGGTATCCCGGCCTCCAGCGCCGTCTGCTTCGATCAGGTTCCACGGGCGGGGAAGGGGGGCAGGCCTCTCGCATGCAAGGCTATGCTCCTTTGACCTGCCGTACTCGAATGTCTTGACGTTCGGTAGCTGCCTGATGGTATCGGTCCAGACCTGCAGGGAGCCATCGCCCAGCAAAGCTTGTGGCGCAAGAGCCTTTCTGCGATAATCCCGGAAGCTAGCGAACAACTCTCCTGGGGCATAGAATGGGTCCTTGGCCCGTTCAGACTTGAGATGTGTTTCGAACACAGGTCCACCCCGTTTGGGGTTATCGGTAAGGCTGCTTTCAATATCGAAATAATATTCACACTGCTCCATGATGAGGCTTCTATAGTGAAAATATGTTATGCCAGTGCTGTACTCAGATGGCAGGAACGTTATCTTCTTGACGAAAAACTTAAGTGCTGCTAACGGGTATGCTTTCAGTCGATCGATGCCTTCGGGGGTTGCGTGAAAGTCGATGTTGTGAAAGAGACTGGCATTGAGATGGTCCAGGTTTGCGAAATGCGGATGGGTAAGGTGCAAAGCCTTTCCTTCTTTGAACCATGCTTTTTCTGCGGTCACGTGTTGTGCGATGATTGTAAGTAATTCCACGGGCAATCTGTAGAATGCAGACATGACGAGAACTCGTGTGCCGAAGGTACGAAGGGTTGAAGATCTCTCTGCGGACGAAGCATTGTAGTCGATGCTACAGCATTGCTATTGAGACGGCAGACCAGCAACTAAGTTCAAATCGCGAAGTGTGTGGTAGAAGTATGAATCCGATCCAGGTAACTTACAGTGGAGAAGAAGTGATGTTGAGAGATACTCCCAAGGTCCGGCGCTTACAACACAATGCTTGTGCCAAGCAACCTATAGCATTACGTCATGCTATGAAGTCTACGTTCGCTATTTACGCGAGAGTTGACTCGTGTCAGGCTCGATAAACTCTACCAACTACACTATAAGTCATTTTTTGACTGTCAAAAAGGTTTTGAGCTTTGCTACCGCAGAGACGGGGATAAACTGTGACTTTGGTTGGATATTGGCACAATTTTGCCATCATGGACGAAACGACGAATTATCTTGGAGCTGCAATTTTCTGGCTGTACAATGTCTTTGCTCTCGTATTCACTGGAACCACATTGCGGACACTATATCGACTGCAAAAGACCTACAAGACGAAAAACTGTAACACCGGAGCGATATGGCTGTTCAGCGGACTCGCCTTCGTCAGCTTCGCCACCCTGTCGACCAATATGCTGAATGTTCTTATCCAGTCTTTCAACGACTGGTCCATTGACCGTGATCCCATACTGCTCGCCAACCTTCCTTCCGCCATCTGGCAATGGTCTATCACATCCAGTCTTTTCCGTGACTTTGGCGAAGCCATTATCGGGGACTCAGCTCGATTCTTCTGGGTGCAAAGCGCTCTGCTGGCCACGCTGTCAGTATTCAATTACATGGGCACAGAGGGCAGACAGCGTGGAATTCCTCAGCTCTGGTCCTTCTTCTGTCTTAGCCAGATTTTGCCAATCTCATTCGCACAGAATCTGTTCTACATCGCACTGCTGCTTTCACCACAGGGTGAGGGACAGCTCCATTTCAACAAGTCCCGAGCTGTGATGGCCTCGGCGGTATACTGCCTGTGTTTTGCGTGTGCGCAGATGTATGCAGGCACGGACAAACTTGTCTTGATCATCCTGGCAGCTCGCGCAGTCCTTATGGCTCCCTTGTTCCTGAAGGCAGGTCGTTTCGCGACAACCGTCACGAGCGAGAAAGTGCCCGTCGATCGTGCAACAGGAGACGAGCTCCAAAGAATCATCCTCAAGACCTCAATCATCATGACCGGGATGAAAGTTTATCAGGCAATGGAGGAAGGCTTCTCGCCCCAGTCGATCCCGAGTGCCCTCTTCAGCCACCCGGCAGTTACATCCTTAGGTTGCGACTTCGTCCTCAGCGCTGTGAGCTTCGCCGCTTGGACTTATCTAGTGCCGCGGGATAGCAGGACTTCGAACGCCATTCCCGCTGCTGCAAGCACTAGTGTAAAGATCAAGAAGGATGGGAAGAAAGTGAGCGCCGCGGAACGATCTCGCTAAGCCAGACCCATCGGGCTTGATGTTTATCGGCATGACGCCAGGTCTAGGCCATCTCATCAACGCAACGTCCATCATCAGTGATTGCGTCTTTCGAAAAGATGTGGCCACCGGCAAGTGGAGCCTGTCCAAGGTTCTTTCTCCGAAATCAAGAGCCAAAGGGGTTTCCAGATGCCTTCAATGGTATACCGTGTGGTTCGCCAAGCCGACAAAAGATGCCCGACACGGCTAACCGCTCATCTGATGTCGCACGCATGGCGTTGATCGCAGGGCATGCTCGAAAGCTTGTCGATCATGGGAATAGGGCCACTTTGCCCGGTGATATTGGATCCTACGGGGTTTTCAGCCATCCAAGCTTGTACAACAGTATAAGACAACAAATTGAAACAATTCTGTGTTTGAAGCCCTATGACGTACGTGCACTCGAACGGAAATCATACAATAGGTTCGTTGGAGATAGAGCCGAGACCTATACGAGAGCCGTTACCGCAAATTCATTGCATTCAACCAATGTGACGCAGGCGGGCGCAGGCCTGGTGAACAAAGGTAACGCCACAAACCATTGCGTGTGATCGGGCCGCCGCCACAGTGGGTTACCAGTTCTCATTCAAGGGCTTGCATGAGCTTTTGTAGTAGCTCAACGTTTGATGAGCCATACCAGAGTGCGTGTTAGATGCGAGGGTGACATTGGCCATCCAGGTACACTTGAAATGATATGAGTGGATGGATTGCGAACATCAACCGCCAGGATACCGTTGTAGACACACGAGTGGATGGCGATCACACCTGCATCTACCATCAGCCCGGAATATCACTACAATCATATTAGCCACTGGAGAGCGTAGATGCGGCTGTGCATGGATTCGTGATCAGGGCTAAAGGGACCTTCCCATCAGCCACCATAGGCCACGATTGGCTCTTGACCAATCGCTTTCTGAGTTGGCCTAGGGTACAATCATCGAGGCCGCAGTCCTCAACCTTTCTGTGGCGCGCTCGGGCTCCGCGGGAGGCACCTTCCGAGTGAACGTACAGTGGTCGCCCTTCCTCTGCGACTTCACGGGCTGACATTAACCCGAGCTAACGAGGCTCCTCAGATAGAGGATCGATAGGATCCGCGTGAATGTTAAAGTGTGCATTCTTGCCATGACGAGCCAATACGAACTGGCACAGCTACTGTACTGCTCGAGAGAACGACCCGTGCAACTCAGCAATGACATGCAGGGGGGTTGAAATGACCCGCATTCGAGCTCGTTCGCTTCCTCGACTCCGTAAGACCAGGACTCAGCCTGATTCGCAGTGTGGTATGCGGGAGGTCCGAGCCACCGTCGCTGCGTGCGAGTGAACTTTCGCATATTGATTTAGATTGCTACCGCGGTACTTACGTGTCGACAGGTGTATTTTACCGCTCGGCCGGGACTGCTTCGAGGGCCTGCTTCGGTATATCCCTTAAGATTGGGCTCGTCCCTCAGCGTCTAGTATGCTCATGTCAACATGCTCAGATTAAAACCCCCTGCAGGTGGGATTGGCCGGCAGAGCAACCGGAGCTGTTCCCGATATCAAGCGCAAGAAACTGGTAGAGTATTGCGGTATCGGCTATACCGCTTTGATCTCAAGTTCAGCGGGAGGATTGACGCCGCCTTCGGCAGTCAGCTGAGATTGCAAGAAGCTTACGAGGACATTGGCCGTCCTAGCTTTCGCTGGAGATACTTCCCCTCGATCAATTTACGATTAGCACTCGTCAACTCATCGGAGAAACTCCTTTCAAATTGTCTAAAATGACAACGTCCAATCGAGACCCCATATCGACGCGGTCGTTATACAGGCCCTAACCCAAAGCGGGAAATGGACAAAATCTGCGCCCTCTCGCCCTCCACACGTCCCTGAACTTTCGATACTTTCAGGGCCAGAGCTCTGCCGAACTCTCCGATTAGGCTCGCGGGGAGATTCTGCAAGCACGTGAAAGAAAGGGTTGAAGTCAAAAAAGTTACTTGAGAGTTTGGTGAACAGGGCCAACGAGGAGCTCACCCTTGTGCCTACAGCGAGATCTTGAGCTCTGACTAAGCGTCTCGAGCACCTCGGTTGGGGCACGGATGGTCGATCTCATCATCTGATCTGCACGGAGACTCGGGAGGCTTCCGCTGTGATCGTCGGATTGCCAGGGTCGCTTGCATTAGCAGGTTCCAGAGGAGACCTCGCTTGCAGCGTGGTGTGTAAATATTTTTTCTTAGCATCGATTGTCCCTGGTTAGAGGACCGCAACATCCGCCTCACCGCTGCGAGGGAACATTGCGCGTCGTGGCCACGTGGTGGATCTCGTCGTCTTAGCGGTAACGTCGTGACGGGGACGTTTCAGAACGAACTCGCCGTGAAGTTAAGCACGCGTAGCGTACCAGAGAATATCTCAACGACGAGGGGAAAAAGCGTTTATTCTTCGTTTACTGTCAAACTCTAAGCTTTCCCCATCGGGAACAACTTTCAGAACGACAACGACAGTAGTTCTCGCCGTCATTCAAACCCTCCGAGCTGTAACGCACGTGAAGGGAGGGGGCTCGATTCGACTCAATCGATGGCCACAGCACGGTCAAGATATCTGGCCGGGATTCACAGCCTGGTTTCCCCAATTTCCGTGCAGATCCACATGATGCGTGCGCTAGAAGATGTGAGTGCGGAGCTCACCGAGAATTGAGTGCTGTTTCCAGCGATGTGGTCGACTACTTTCGTCGATACGACAATCGGGTGACTCTCCTTGCAGCCCTTTCGCTCGCAAATACCGACAGATCGGTATGCTACCTGACTCGTTATATAGTGTGGCCTCCTTCGGAGGCCCACGGCGACGTAAGCCCCCGAGCGAGCTTCGGTCGTACCGTAGGAGGTACGGTCGCCGACATCGTGTCCGTTGCCGGCGCGCGTGGAAATTGTGCTGATGATTGTGCCATTTGAGCAAAGTCTTGTGCAGTGAAGAAACTTCAGCAAGACGATTGTCAAGGAAAGCGAGTCAAGAGTCAAGAAAGCAATATTGCCGCCTTGCCGCGCTGCACGCCGATCCCGGAATGGCACAGCTTGCCTGCCTTATCGTAAGAAACTCGATACGCATAGCCCCATTTGCTTACGAGCTGCGACGGAGGCATGATGGAACGCGTATAATTCAATGATGATGAAAGAAATTGTCAAAGCTATTATGACAAAGATGATGGCCTGATCATGCATTCGTGCCAGGCTGAACAGATTAGATTAGAGCAAGCTTTCAGCCTGCTGATGCCATTACTGCTTATTTCGGTGTTCGACGCGCAGCGCCAGCGCTGTTGTCCAAGAAGCGTCCAAAGTTTCGATGCTCCCCACCCGTCCAATGCCCGGAGATAACATATGTGCATTACTTCATTTTTCTTTCTCAGCGACCGAATGCTGAGTCCGCGTGTTTGGGACCACACGTCAGCCTCGGCAGCTGTTGCGTGGACGCAAGCGAACACGCATCAGCTGGATTAGTGTCGCGACAAGCCACCTGCTGTGAAGCGAGCGGGGTCGGGTTGTGGGTGGGTGACCAAGGCGGATGATGGCGGAAATGCGCGTTCGTCGAAATAAAGTCGTGTCCCAGTGATGTGGGAGGTGTTGGAATCGATCCAAAGGACAAGCCTCTCCAGCAATCCGTCAAGGCCCAGTGCTGGGAGGCCACCGCGCAAGCTGACCATCCTGGTAAGACCCGTCATGTGTGTGATGCAGATTGAGCGCTCGCCAAATAGCGCCTCGTACGACGCCATTTCGGCAACGGCCGCTATCAATTGATCAGAAGTGCCCCGGCTTTCATCTGCCAAAGCACTGTTGATCTCCCTGATGGCCATGCCTCGGAGTTGCAAAAGATCGATGGTGTGTGCTTTGGAGCCCCGAACTCTGCCAAAGTGCGATGCCGCTACTAGCATGACGGCGTGAACAGATGCGGGATCTGATAGTATGAATGGGAAAAATTGTGTTCGCAGTAATCCTGTAGCCTCGGGTCCGTCGATGTCAGGGTTGTCAAGCGCCATATCTGTGAAATAATGGTTCTGTCAAAGAATTAGCCATTTTTATTCATACGAGCCTCGTCAACTGATGTCTGTCATACCAATATTCTGTCCACGTAAGGATGCCATTCCGCGGGATAAATGTCATTTAGATCGATGCGGTGCTGTGGATGATGTTGTGGACTGTGAGAAGTCGGAGAAGGACTAGGCGATGGTGAACTCGCTTCTGAACTTCGCACAGTGGGTTGAGCAGAGTCTCGACTGAGCTCTGGAAGGTTAAGCCGGTTGGAAGGAGTTGTCGCTGCATGTGGTCTTTGAGCAGGCGGCTCCTCGCATCCTGTTTCTGGAAGATAGCTTTGTGTTCGCCGCGCCAAAGTGAGTGCCTGTTCGCGCTGGTGCTGCTGTTTGGTGACATGGCTTCGGACCTTTTTGCGGTGCTGTGATGTCTTCGCCTCTGATGGATGTGTGAAGTTCAAGAACTGCCAATCAACCCTGGGGGTCTCGGTGGGCGATGATGTCTTGCTGCCTATCGATCATTAGCATCGTTGAGACAAGCAAGATAAGTCCTTAAAGCGCTGAAGGACCGTCGTGACGACATACTGTTGCCGGCCTCAGATTGCATTGTTGGAGAGCGAGGCTGTTCAGAGATCCTCCTTCGTGAGTCCACTTTCTTTCTATGTGCTAGGTATGGCGCTCGGTCGATTGAAAACACAGAGGTCGATGCATCCAAGAGCATAGTCTGCGTGGACATGCCGACGTTATATGTTTACGTTCGTCCAGTGAAAATAGCCTTGCAGGGGGTTCGTCGTCCTCGCTTCGTCGATGATGCACAGTGCAGGCATGTAGTGTAGCGCAATGCAATGTGCCTGAAAGGCGCAACTGTCGGTTTCTATTGGAAGGTTGGTGGCGACCAGTCAATGTTAGAAGTGGATGCCACAGGGCAGTCGAAGCGATCAGGTATTCACGGCAGTATCATACGCTCCACTGCCCAGGCTAATCAAAAGGATCATGGCACCTGTTGATATGCGGCGAAGGGAATAGCCATCTGCGAGCTGGTCCCCCCGAGACAGTGCTTGCGTACAACGATTGGCCAACGAATCGAATTGGCTCGAGCTAGACCAGCTGCCGAACGGTGGATGCAACCAGCGAACTGTCTGCTCGGAGGTTTGGGCTGTGGGCACCCCGGCCCACTGCCTTTAGAGCCCTCGAGTACTACCGAAAGCGTGATCCATCAGCCGCGAATGGGTCTGGGGCACCTAAGTCTTGACACTTGCGTGCCCTCGCTTCGTGCTCAGCGGCCAAAAGCTGAACGCGATCTTCGCTTTCGATTGCTTGCACGCACGACCATCTCAGCCTCTCTGACGCAACTCGGCGTTTCCATTGGCTGTAGAGAATCTTGCTATTGATGTGATGGATCCGTGTGAACTGTGCGCTTGCCGACCCGCATGCCGGCTACTATCTGATGTAGCTCTGAGATGTAGATAACTTAGCCTCACCAAAAAAGGGACGCCCGACCGCCGGACGTCCGCAGATCATGTCGCATAGAGCTGTACCGAACGCCAGGTGTGAGGCGTCTGAGCGAGCCGAGCCTTGCCTTGCAGCCTGCTCTGCTGGGATGATTTGCGGTCGTGCTCCATAACCCATGCACTTCCCATGCCATTGGATATGATCCTTCTGAACCCGCAAGCCACGCCGTCTGACTCTGTAGAATCTATTTAGCAGCTCCATACGTTGTCCCCTAACTTTCGGCACCTCCGGCAAGGATGATAGGAATTCTATCGGCCGTGCAAGGGCTCTCAAAGGGCAAAGACCTTGCGTCCACGCGAGAGCACCACAACGTTAGGCAGATTGGTCTAACCCAAAGGAGGCAGTCGAATGATCGACACGTCGACAAACTATTTTGGACTTAGTGCGCTGTGGCCTCAGCAGGAAGCACACTGCAAGTATTGCGCAACCCCACCCGTGCAGGCCAATGATGGCAAAGCCACAAGCTCGAACCACCCGCAGCGGATGTCAAGCAGTCCCGTGCCGTGACGGTCGTGAAAGACGACAGATGTGGCCAACGCCACTCCAGGGTGATGGCTATCCTGAAGCCACATTGGACGCTGCCAGGTGTAGAAGGAGGCTGAAGGTGCGAGGCACTGTGGCAGCTGAGACTCAGACATACATGTCGAGTACAAGGTACTGTACAGTACGGTGGTCGGCATCCTCGGAGGTCGAAGCCGCTGAGAGCCGGCACAGCCCACTTCTTCAGAGTGTGACGGCATCGACGTCAGGAATGTGCTTGAATATGAAGCGATCACGCCGGCCTTCAGGCCAGCGACGCGTAGAAAAGCAAATCTGTATGCTGTAATGGTCAAACAAGACTCCAACTCTCTCTCGCCGGGCCGTGAGTCGGCAGGGTCGCACAGCGTGCGGCGCCACACCAGGAACAAGAAGTCTGATCCTTTTTTGGAACTGTCAAACGACTTCAACACCGCCGAACAGCCAAATCCGCGGAGTCCGAAGGGTGAAGACAGCGGCGATGTCGACAGGGGCAAGTCGCTTTTCGTAGATGTACGCAAATCTCGCTTGTGCCGACATGAACGTGTAGCTGACAGCGGCAGCTTGTACTCGCGCCTCTGAGAATGGTGATTTTTATCATCAGCCTCTCCCTAGTTGATCGGCAGAACCGCCATTGGCGGCTGTCACAGCACGCCTCAAGTCCCAAGCCTGCATGGCGTACACACTGGTCATCTTTCCATCCAGAGCCGTATCAGGACGCAGACAGCTCGATGTGGGGACACAGCACCTCTTCCAGACCTGAGCCTCGCCGCACTGGCTCCTTTCAAGGCTGGTATGCCCGCAAGAAGAAAGGCGCCATCGCGAAACTTGAAATCGGCGACGCTCTCGAGATGCGAGGCCGTGTGGCCATGGCGCTGTTTGCATGGTCCTTTTTAGGCGTCGTGGCGTTCTCCTACGCAACGCGCCTGGTGTATATTTGGCTCTCGGCTTGAAGGATTGCGCTACCGTTTTGCTGGTATCACAAGAGTATTTGGCTTGCGCTTTGGCGCTGCCTGAGATAGTCCACATTCCTCAGTGGTCGACATGATTTCGTTGGCGGTACACAAGGGCGATTTTGTGATGCAAGCAAGTTGTAAAAGGGAAAGACACTTACGAGATAACGACCGAAAAAGCAATGAGGAATGGGACGAGGATAGCTAGGCGAAGTTGTGACTGACCGCTCCGAGATGGGGAAGTTGCGGTCAAGATGAGGAAGGCGCGAAGTGCGAGCAGAATAGAATACTCAACTCGAAGCGAAGTGGCCATATGGGCTCGAGGCATCAACGACTCTGGGCTTCTGCACACCGTATTGTCTACAGGTAGCGAGGTGTTTAGCACACGATCTTATACGGATACCGTCTCTTACAGCCCTATAGCATCCATCGAAATACTATCAGTATTGCACGAGATACCTTACGAATGTGTGCATTGCTACCTCAAGGCACCGATAAAGGATACCAGGACCTTGTTCCTGAGATAACTATTGTATCCCATGCGTATGCTAACAGTAATGGGATGCTATACTTTGAACCCGAAGGTGCTGTTGAACCAGAGATAGCATATCCCATGTCCCACGATCTCACTGGCTACAGGCAAGCTGAATACACCAGCGCAGCTGGTATCACCTATGGAGAACTATTGCGTGGCCAGGACTGAGGCAAAGTATATGTTTAGATCTCCCTCACTTTCGGCATCTTCCCAGTACATACACGACAGTGAGTGAATTGGGTGGATCTGAATGACGCCGACCGTAAAGGAGGTACGACTTCATGCATACAACAACCCTTTCTTATTCTTCACTGCGCGACCATTACGTGACCTGCAGAACATGGCAATTTTCTGCTTCCCACCACTGATCATCTCTAAAACCTGGCTCGCATCCCCTGAGCTAACCCTTCTTCTTCTTCTTCTCAATCTGCTGATACCAACACGTGGGCAATGTTTCTCTTAGCACCACAATCTTGAAAAAATCTGGATCACATCCCCTAACCAAACCCTTATCCTTTTTTTTGTCCTCAATCTGCTGATATTAACATGTGCCATGTATTTCGCAACAACATCACATAATGTATATCTGTACAACAGAAAAGATTCACACCACAAACAACTGCAAACGTGAATCTGCGAGTCCAATCTTGTATTCGCGGGAATGTCTGTCATAATCTATCGGTCTCCCAAGGCATTCACGCCCAAGACCATCCACCAGCAAAACGCCCATTTCTAGTCCCTGTTCATTATGCATTGTAACCCGTCCATACCTCTGGAGTCATCCATTCCACAGCAACGCACTCCCATCCGTTCTCACAAGGAAACATTACTCGTCGTCGATGAACTCCACCATGACCGTGCCGTTCTTCAGCCCAGCGTCTGCGATGGGAACATCGAGCATCTCGATGAGGTTCTTGCCCATGCTGATGAGCTCGAAGTTGGTGCCTTCTTTGCCTTCGAAGGGAGCGGCTTTGAGCCACTCGTAGATGCGGGAGACGGAGTCGCTGAGTGAGAAGCGGCGGACGATGCGGCCTCCTGAGTAACGGAATTGGATGCGTGTGGTCTCCTTGGGGTCGGTCGAAGTGGGCTCCTCGTGCGGTGAAGTAGACGAAATGCGGCTGAAAGGCGTATCGACGCTTGCTGCTGGTTCGGTGGTGCCATTGGTTGCGACAGGACCCATGTCTGCGGTGTCCAAGGCTTCAGGCTCAGATGCGGGACCTTTGCCCTTTGCGTCTGCTGCTTTTGTGAGCGCGTCGGGGTCTTCGTCACAGTCTTTGCTGCCGTTGGCGAGACTGTTCTGCATGGCCATCTCGAGCATCTCCTCCTCGCTCATTTGGCCGACGTCCTTTTTACGCTCCTTCCTCTGTGTCTGCACTGGGTTCTTGGACTGCATGTTCAAGCTGTAGCGGTCCAGGAATTCATGTAGGTCCATGAGGAAGTCGGAAGGCTTGGGGCCGGGCGACCCAGACCATGTCTTTACCTGCTCTCCAGTTCTGGGGTCGACAATGGCGATGTGGGGGTACGAGTCCTCGTTGTCGCGGTGCATACTGAAGTAGTAATTTACGTACTCTTGGCCGCGAGGATCGTCTTTGTTGTATTGTAGGAAGATGAAGTGCTCCTTGACAGTATCTCTGATGGAATCGTTCTTCCAGATGTCACGGTTGAGTACCTGACAGTCAAAGATGGAGGGGTCCTGAACGTTGACTAGAATCCACTTCTCGTTCTCCTTTCCCTCGTCACGCGCAACTGAGATAGGGATTGACGAGATGAGATCGAAGGGTGGACGGAACAGGTCGGCGAGAAGAGTAGACTTAGAGGTCGCCTCGGATGCACCGCCGGTGGCCCGCGAGAGAACACGACGGTGTGCCTCTGGGTCTTGTGGGTTGTCCTCTGACCAGATCGAAGCCTCGTTACGCTGGTTGAAGATACCAGCGCATTGGGCGCGATGTCTGAGCCGTGCCTCCATCTGTTCGCCAATCGCAGCCTGCATCTCATTTGGGTCGTCCCGCCAGTCGCTCCCAGGTCCGACAAGTGTCTCTGTTGTGCGAGCCATGGGTGCTCTTACGCCTTCCGCGTCGACGTCACCAAAACCAGCTCCACCGCCGCCGCCACCGGATCCATACATCTCTTCCTGAAGCCGGCGAGCCATAGCCTCATCGTCCTCTGTTGAAAGCCCGCCTGAAGGTCCAGCTGCGTCCATGGCCTCATCGTCGTCATCATCCAAGTTTATGGGAGCGTCTCTTGTGGAGGCAGGCTGTGCGGAAGGCGCTGGTGCAGAAGCGGCGAGGTCAGGGTTGTTGAAGAAGAGCTCGATTGCTTGTTCTACGTTGCCATCGCTGAACTGTAGGTACTGCTGTGCCTGCTGTGGCGTGGTGGAGGTGATGGCGCAGAAAGTGCCGATCGCCTCGTCGTCCATCTTGAAGTATCGCACGCAAGTCGCGTGTTTGGTGTGGGAAAGGTTTGGTGGAGGGTGTGTGGCGTATTGTCGAGTAGCGTGCTTTTGAAGGTCGGTGAAGATGAGTGCTCTGGTGGGAGAGTGCCCGCTTGCAAAAGGCGATCTCGAAGATTCTAAGCAAAGCAAAGCAAAGCAAAGCCGGCTTCTGGTGTCGTAGGAGGGTGAAAAGTGAAAATTGATTGCATTACCAGGCCACTGCAAACAACGAGCTCTGATTGTAGGTCGGGTGTCACGTTGATGAGTTGGACAGAGAAGCACAAGGGTGCTGGGTTAAGGTATGGTTGTGCATCTCTGAGATCGCCTGCCCGCAGCGGCACGTCATTTCATCGCTTCGACCTATCAAAGCGCGCCTTTATCCCGAGTCAACCCTGGATCTTTCACGTGCTCGCCAGTGAAGCGAGTAAATAAATCTAAATGCATACATGTTACTGAAACGATAGCACCGGAAGTCACTGCAGTTCTTCACTCATATGCTTCGCATGATTGTCGAATAATGCTCTAATCATCTAACGAGAAGTGAATATCCTTATCATATGGCATGTCGTCATGAGTCTACAGAATGTGTCTCGGCACCGGAGTCTGTGACTTTTCTTTGCTCGGTGATAGCATGGTATATCTATTTTTTCAAGTATGTACATGCCATTTTATCGACAGGCTCTACAATGTTTATACACCCGGCCATCTGCGCGCTCAAATGGGCTCGCGAAGCCATTTCCTAGATCGTTTGCATTTGTCGCATGCAATGATTTACCACCCCGTGGGACGCAAATTGTCCCGAGACCACTGAGAATCTACAATGACTCCTTGTAAGACAGTTCATCGGAACTCTTCTTGCCCAAAGCGTGCAGGATCAACTTCTCGTATCCGCCTACAGCACCCCTAAGCTGGTCCTCAGTAAGAGCCTCGTGGTCGGAATGAGCCACCAAGATCGTCCCCGGTCCGTAGAGGTATCTCTTCTGACCATCGACAGTCTTCTTGAAGTTGGGGATGTCCGTGCCGTAGTTCACAATCATAGATTCGAAGCCAGGGACGTCCGCGTCGATGTCAATTGGACTGTAACCTTCGCCAGTGAACTCGAAATCAATGATATCGGCGGGCTTTTGGCCATCTTTCAGGAACTTTGCGACAGCTGTGTTGACGGCATTGATGGTTTCGTTCTTCATGGCAGCAGGCGTGCCTTGGGCGATACGGACTGCAATATATGCGTCTGCAGACTCTGCTACCACGTTGTGGGCGACACCACCCTGCATCTTGCCCAGGTTGATGGTGGTCATGCCGAACTTCTCGTCCTTGGGCAGATTCTGGCCGAGCTCCATCAGGGCTGCAAGAGCAGTCACCATGACCTCGTTCGCGCTCAGACCAAGCCACGGGTAGCCAGAGTGAGCGGCCTGGCCTTTCGCATGGAGCTTGAAGCCGAGAATGCCCTTATGGCCTGATGCAAGTTTGCCTTCAGTAGGCTCGCCGAAGAGAATAGCTTTTGGCTTGAGGTTCAGGTCGTTCGCGGCGCGCATGCCATCGCCACCCTCTTCCTCACCCACGACAAAAAGGAAAGAGACGTCGTCGGGGTGGATTTGCTTGTTTGCAAGAAGATTGTTGGCAGCGATGACTTGTGTGGCAACGCTGCCTTTGGCATCTACGGATCCACGTCCATGGATGACACCATCCTTGCGCTCGTATTCCCAGAAGGGTGGCACCTGAATATAGACTTAGTACAGAGTAGTCATGGGATATACAGCTTTTTCCATCTCTAACTTACGGTATCGATGTGGCTAGATATGAGCACCTCGGCCTCGCGTTTGCTACCTGGCCACGCAAGAACGTTGAACCTAAGAGGGTCCTTGGAGACAACTTGCTTCTCGACTTGGTAGCCCTGAGAGGTAAGGCTGTTGGCCAGCCACTCGCCCACCTCCTTCTCATTGCCAGAGATCGACTCAATCTGGGTGAGGTTCTTGTGGAACTCAAACAGATCGTGAGTCAAATCAAGATGCTTGTACGCGGCGCCACCTTGCAGGACATCCTGCAACGGCACGGCACGAGAAGCAGAGACGGCAGACGCAAACGCGCCCAAGAGTGTCGCAGGCTGCAACAAAAGCATTGTTATAGGTGGGTGGTAAGTGTTTCAAGTGAAGTCGGGCATGCAGGAACGCTTGGGTGGACTCGACGAGTGGGACAAGACCCCGCGGCGCTAGGAGGCAGAGCGCGTCAACAAAGCAGACATCCTGGTCCAGCGCAACGGCTTGTTTTGTTGTTTCATACGAGAGAGCAGAGCAGAGGCCGGCACATGCCTTTCTGGCCATAGCACCCGCAGACAGCACTCAGCCTGTACACATCCCGTCTCCTTTCGTCAATCGTCATGCCGTGACTGCTGCTTGCTTCACTCAACTCCTCGCCCTCTCCCTTCCCTCAGCCCACCCGCAATTTGAATAATACACGATCACGCACCGCGACGCGTACCTTATGGTCGTCGCTCTTACAACCTCCTTGCCAGCAACTAGACGACCCGTTTACGACGACACGACCGCATTAATTCACACTCATACGCATTACCGACCATCCTCGAAGCAGCTCCATATTACCACGACAAAATGGCTGGCACCATGAATACTGGGCACGCGGACCCAGAAACACTATACACAAAGCAGAATTGCATTGGCGGAGGCAGCTTCGGCAAGGTTTATAAGGGCGTGGACAAGCGAACAGGGCAGTCTGTGGCCATCAAGATCATAGATGTCGAGAACGCGGACGACGAGGTCGACGACATCATCCAGGAAATCTCGATCCTGGCTGGTCTCAATTCGCCCTATGTCACCAAGTACTACGGCTCATATCTCAAAGGATCAGACCTATGGATCATCATGGAATTCTGCTCGGGAGGTAGTTGCGGAGACCTGCTCAAACCTGGCCTTATCCCGGAAGACTACATCTGCATAATTGTGCGAGAGCTGCTCATGGGCCTTGAATATTTGCACAATGACGGCAAGCTACATCGCGATATCAAAGCAGCGAACATTCTTCTCGGAGCCAACGGCCAGGTGAAACTGGCGGACTTTGGCGTGTCTGGCCAACTCACAGCAACCATGACCAAGAAAAACACATTCGTGGGCACGCCTTTCTGGATGGCGCCAGAAGTGATTAAGCAATCTGGCTACGACCACAAAGCTGATATCTGGTCCCTCGGTATCACTGCACTGGAATTGGCTCTCGGAGAGCCTCCTTACTCTGACATTCATCCAATGAAAGTCTTGTTCTTGATCCCTAAGAACCCAGCACCAATGCTGGAAGGCCAATTCAGCAAGGAATTCAAAGATTTCGTGCATCGTTGCTTGCAGAAAGAACCACACAAGAGGCCGAGCGCGCGAGAGTTGCTACGCCATCCTTGGGTGAAGAAGGCAAAACGCACAGCCTACCTCACAGAGCTCATCGAAAGGCTGGAGAGATGGCAGGCAACGCACCGAGAAGATGGTGGTCACGACGAGGATGAGGGATACGAACAAGCGACTGTACACAACAGCGACGACGAGGACTTGTGGGATTTCGGTACAGTCAGGCCAGTCGGCGGTCGAGTACGAGGCAACAATGGCGCGCTGAGGCCTATGAACGACAGTGGGATGAACTCAAGGAGCTCACACATCCAGTCCTCACAGTCCAAACGTTCATTCTCTAATAAAGAGAATTCGCCCTCAGAAGAAGTGGAAAATCATGGTCGGGGCACAATCAGAGGTAGCATGCTCCCGCCACCACTCCCAAGAACGCCATCTCCAAGTAAGCAGCAAATCCTGCAGTCTCCAAGCGCGGCCGCAAGAGTACCTTTGCCAATCTCACCGGTACGAAAGCCCGTGCCGGCGCTTGAGACTCCACAGCTATCTCCAGACAACCGCATGCATGCGTCTCCCAGAGCTCCCGCCACACCCCAGTCGCCTCGACATCTCAATGATGACTTCCTACAGCAAAGCATCGCTAGCGATATGTCACAGTACATGAAAGGGTTGTCACTAAAGGACGACCCTACTTCAGCGTCAATGGCCACCCCACAAGCCTCGAATATTACACAAGCAAGTCCAAGTCGCTTGGACGCCACGCCAGTAGCGCCAGCGCCACCAGTCAGAACGACGTCAAACGATCTGTTCGAGAAACCCGTACCATCACTGCCGCCCACTCCTGCCCATGGACAACCTCGTGCGCAGAACATATCATCAACCAACCTCACAAATGAACAGCACGCAAGACCCGGAACTAGCAGCACCGCCTCCAGCCGCCATGACCTTCCAGCCCTTCCAACTCAGGCCCCACCCCAATTGGATTCCCAGGTCACAGCACTCACCTCCGTAGTCATTCCCGCTCTAGAATCGGCCCTACACCGACGCAGCTACCAGCTCTCCCTCTTGGGCAAACGTCACAATGCCTCACTTCCAACTCTCTCTTCCACAGCGGCGGCGCAAGCCGAACGCGAACTCGCAGAGCGCAGGGCCCAGCACGACTTGATCAAGAAGTACATGGCCAAGGCGTGTAAGCTGTTCAGAGACATCGATTACTTGGACAGCGTGGCTCCTGTGGGCATGGGTGATGGCGTCGAAGGTTTGCTGGAAGGTTTCCTGGAAGAGGTGCTGTGCAGAGTTGAGGCTGAAGATGCGTGATGAAACTTGTGCTGTGCCAAAGGGATGGTTGATTGCTTTGATGTTTCTTTTTCTTGTTATTGAGCGGGCGGCTTGGTTCGCGGAGTTGTTCTGCTTGCTTGGTAGCGTGAGGCTGCATGGTACGTGCCAACCACGGAGTTGGCGTTGGAAAGTCAATTCACTACGGAGACATCGGGTTGGCGTGCTTGGATGGATAGAAAGAAGCTCATGAAATTGCCATTGTTTTGTTGTCTCGATATCATCCACATTGTCCCGTGCCTTTCGAAAGACACCAGCCGTGGGACACGGCTAAACGCATGCGTAAGGAAAATAGTCGGTATCAATGTCGTTGGTATCTATGATTCATGCAGCACCAACCAACTCACAACCCGCAATTAACAACACTCATCCCCCTCTCCCTTCCAAACCTCAACCACTCCACCTCCTCCATTCGCCTGCCCGCCGCAACCCTCCGCCTCTGCTCCTCACACACAGCACCCAGCAGCTTCCGAACCACACTTGTGTTCTGCCCAATCCCATGGCCATCGTAGGATTTCAGCAAATCCATCGCTTTGGCTTTGGCATTGGGGTTATTTGTCGCGACGCCGGCCATGAAAATCGGGAAGACAACTTCGCGCCTGTCGAGCTCGCCGTTTGCGAAGATACTCATTGCGAGGGTGAGGATGTTCGAGACGCGGGTGCCGGTGTCGGCGAGGAAGGCGGCTTGGTTGGCGGTGGGGATCAGGGCTTGGCCGGGGAACATCGATGTTCGTGAGTAGAGGATGGATGCTTGGTAGAGGAGGAATGCCTAGATGATTGTATTAGTTTCGGGGGTCTTTAAACTCGATGCTCGGGTTGTCTTTGACTTACATGTTCGAAGACATAGCGCATCCGCACGTCCAGAGCTTGGCCTGCCATTGATGAGTCTTTCTCGAGGAACTCGGGATATGCTTGCTGCCAGAAACTACTAAGCTCGGTCTGCAGCTGAAACACCTGTGCCTGCCATCTTGCACATCGACCGGGAGAAACTGTCGTTCGATCTGCTGCTTCGCGGCGGAACTGTTGTGCTGCTTGGGCCAGGCTGGATGTGTGAATCATCACGCCTCGCATCAGGTTCATGATGATAGGGTATGTATGTGCATCGTTAGGCCAGACAGTGTGTCCACGTTGCGGCACTGGCGCCAACGAAGCGCCCAGTGGAGGCACGATCTGTTGTGCAAGAACTGTTCGGAAGTAATCGCAATTCCCATTGCCCATGAGGCAAGCGTATGTGTCGAACGCGCATATCGAGTGCATCACGAATGCGTGTGGTTCTTTGCCGAATTTAGCGACACGGTTCCGAGTCAATGTAACGAGGTGGCGCAGGTGGTCAACCCACATCCCAGAACCAGCATCGTTCGCGTCGACGGTCATGCATATGTCGTAGATGAACAGCAGATAGTGTCTTAGGAAGACACCGTCGGATAGCATATCGTCGGCCGAAGGGGTTGGAGTATGTGCCGAGAGAGCTCGATCGTAATGCTCGATTGCTTCAGCGAGAGTGGCTTGGCCCTGATAGCTGAGGTTGAGTGCACTCAGAGCGCATATGGCGTGGTGGAGCTTCACGAGTGTCAGCATGATCTCTGAAAGGCGCAAAGATGCTTCTTACAGGTGGAAATCTGGTCGCTTCGTCTTCGAAAATGTCCCTCATCGGTGCCGAACCAACGCCGTAGTTGTCTTCGATGTTCTTGGGTACTAGTCGCGTGACAATGTATCTCCGGAAATGTGAGACGAGACGGCCTTCGGCGGGTGAGTAATACGTGACGGGCGAGTTGGACTGCGACGAGGTGGAAGAAACAGACGGCACGCTCAACGTCATGTGCTGAAGAGACTCTGGCAAGTTCCCTTGCCTGGTTGAGGAAGTCAATGAAGTTGTCGGCGACAGATCCTCGAACCGATCCAAAACGATCACATTAGGATCCGGTTTTGTTCTGTTGCTAGACCCAGATCCAGTTCTGGTCTGCTGTCGTCCGCTCGTTTGGCCTCTCACTGAGCTTCCACCAGAAATGGCATATTCCGGCAGGTCGGCGAAGCTCTTGGGTGTGACCACGACGCTGTAAGTGCCTGGCAAGGTTGTCTCGGCTTTGCGTTCGCGATCTTCATCGTTTGTGAGTGTTGCAAAATCCGGCAGATGTCGACCGGAATCTGAACTCATCGGGCTCTCCGGTTTGACAGTAGCTGCGCGACGATCAGAACAATGTCAAAAAGTAAGAACCGCCAAGCTTACGATCCCAGACAGCACTTCCGGATGTGGTGACATTGCTGTGCTTGTTTTGTGTACTTGACGTGGCGTCGCTGAACTGCGGCCTTGATGAGTTTCTGACTCAACAAGCCTCGATAGAAGAAATGCCCAAAGATCACTTACATTCCATCGCACTTCCCAATCACATTCCCTGTGGAGACGTGTACAAGGCTGCATCAATTAGGTCAGTAAGAATCCAACGACAATCGTAGCGAAATAACATACACCACATCTCGGCTGAATTTCGTCGCATTTCACCTGTGAGAGGTCAGCTACCGGCAAGTGTATCCTGCAAAACACTCTCCTGTACCTTTCTCCCTCTGCATGTGTCTGAAAACTGATCAGTCCTCAATTTCTACAAACTAAAATGCATTGCAACTTACAGCAACCCGCTCGTGAGCGATGCGAAAGCCGTCCCGGTCTTCCTGCAGCCAACGGACTGGACAATCGACGATCTCGCGTTGGCGTCTCGACTGTGCTGCGTGGTGCCAGAGGTGGATAGGGAACTCGAGTTCGAGCAGGCGGGGATGGAGAGTCTTCTCCAGACTGTGGCATTTCGGTAGCCGGATTGTGCTATCGGACTTTCGCTCCTTCACGCAACGACCATGGAAGGATTCACAGGACTTGGCGTCGAACGCGGGCCGTGTATTGCGTACGGATGAATGAAAGGGCTGTCAGCACCACTTGAGGATGGATGTCAGAGGCATTGGAGGCGACCCGAGTAGTAATCAGACCAAGAGGTACAAAACGGTAGTGATCCGTCGAGGGCATTGGGGGACCAGCCGCTGAAAGATACTTTATGCTAGTTCATCGAAGCTTGAAGAAAGCGGCATGTCTTAGCCAGGCGCGGTATGGAGACTCGGGGAGGCACAATGATGGATGAGGGAGTGCCACACTACTACTGCCAGGATGGGCAAGGCCGCCGGCTCGCTGAGAGACTGCAGCCACAGTCGAAAAGAGTTTGCAAACCGAGTGCACAGGCAGCAATGACGGCGGTCGGCAGGCACACGATTCTTACCGGGTTGGCCCATAACGCCCAAGTATAGGGTGGGAATTATACGCCTGTGGCTAGGCAGGAACATGCCGCATCCGACGGCACATGAACGGGCTTATTATTCAGGGCTGCAAGGCTGTGTGCAAACGAGCTGGCGGCGGCCACGAGGGAGTGGATCCCTCCGTAAAGCGCCATTGCATGGCGTGGATAGCAAGCAATCGTTCTTAGATCAGCCGGCATGGCGCTCGCTGGGTGACCTGTGATATAGTAGGGTGACAGGCATTGCAGTTGGCGAGAGCGTGCGATGGTTGGCCAGGTACATCTAGACACACGACCCCACGGGCGTGATGGCCTGTGAGCATTTGAGTTAGGTGATGAAGCGAAGCAAAAAAGCCTTCAGGGCCGGGGTCCATACCAGGATTGGGACGTGTGATATGGATCGCCACGTGGTGAAGCGCCGGATGTGTCCTACCGTGACAGCTAGTCAAATGACGACGGCACCCGGTGGCCAGTGGCTCACCGGAGTACGCCGATGCATGATGTGAAATTGGTGCTATTTGCGATTCCGACCATCCTAACCGCCTTTGCTCGTTCAGCAACTCCGAGGGATAGACTAGACGCACCCGCAAGTGCAAGCACCACCACAACGAGCGCTTAGGATGGAGAGTGCTGTGCCCCGGAAGACGCACCCTGAGCCTGCCACGCGAGCCAGGATGGATTGTGGATAGCGCTGTGCATGGCGGAGGATGACGGGCATGGGGGGAAGTGAAGACGTCCAATGACGATGGATTTCCGCGATCCCAGCCTTACGGTCTGGGGGCTGGTCTGGAGCGTTCTAGCCCCCCTAACCATGTCTCTGCTTCGATGCCCAACAACAAATACTGCGCCTGCCCTGCAAGCAAGCATGGAAGAATTTGCACGCAGGTGATAATTCAAACGACGAATTCGCGCGGCGCTTCCGGAAGAGGTTGTTCGACCCTGTCTAACCGATGGCTGCGAGAACGGATGGTTTGCAGCGGCGCCGCTAGTCGTCCGCCCCGGTAGCATGTCACTTCATCGACCGGATGCTTCCCCGTCGGGATCCGGGGCCATGGTAACTGTCAACGTGTGATCGCCAGATCGACACAACAGGTGCCGACCCAGTAGTCATGACAGTTTGATCAGACTACATGGCTCTATCTCGGCTATACTGTGATACCCTATGTCAAGTGTGTACTAATAGCGAACAAGACATATTTGGTAATAGGCTGGCTATAATGCGAAACGTGGGACATCCTCTTTGTCATTCATCCGCAGGCTACCTGCTCTAGTGCCGCCGTTTCAGCACTGCCACGTGCAATGGCTGTTATGGACTAGGATGTTGACGCGTCTGCAGCGCTTGAAAGCCGACTCCTAACCAGGGTGGACGGATCCTCCTTGGCCAAGGTGAGAATAGCCGGGCGCAGTTCTGCAGCAAGCGCCTTCGAGAACTTGACTACTGCAGTGATGGCGTCGGCACGCAGCAGCCGGTTCGCTTCACTGCCTGCGTCTGCGCGGAAGAGGTGTTCTTTCAAGGCTGCGAGGGCATGGTCTCCTGCAGCGGCTTTTTCGCTTGCATCCGACTTTGCGAGGCTTCCGAACAGACCAGCAATGCCCTTGTAGACTGCTCTCTGAAGCGCGATATTGGGGTTTCGCAATCGTCGCGCCTCTTCCAGCGCGGCGGCAATTTGCTCACGCAGCCTGTCACCCTTGACTATATCCGGATTGACGGAAGCGAAGATCGCCTCTGTGGCAGCAGCCATTGTGCTGTCTCGTCTGCAAGCAGTTAGCTCTGTGCCACCACCCACGTTTCTGTCACTTTTGTGCGACGAATGGCGTCTACTCACGCTTCTGCCGCTCCCGACGCTTTGGACTCGTCCTTATCGACATCCATCGGGTCGCTTTCCGAGTCGTCGTCGATCAAGGGCTTGATCACGCCCATTACCGTCTCGTGCATGTCAATGTCTCGCCGCGCTTCAGCGACTTGCGCCAATGCTTTTACCGCATGCGGACGGTAGGCTGCATTCTGACGCTTTGCTTCCCTGACAGTGATCTGCGTGGCAACCACGTGTTAGCCCTGTCTTTCCTGCGGTGTATGCATGTGCCTGTCGCGTGGCAATCGCGTGCTTACCTTGACCATGGCTGCAGCCACAGCCGAGTCCTTCAGATACCACGCCTTTGCGTTTTGCACGAACTTGACAAATGCAGTCAAGACCACCTCTTTGCCTTCCCATGTCTTGCCGCCCATCGCCTTCTCCAGACTGGGCCACAGCACCTTTGCGGCGTCGCTCGATACCTGTCCTTCGCTTACCGATACAGCCATCACCGAGTCGGCCACCGTTCTCGCGGCTGTGTGCTTTAGCGTCCACTGGGGAGAGTCAAGGTGTGTGCTAGACAGGTCCAAGATCTCTTTGAGATAGAGTAACACAGCCCTCGAGCCACCGACAGCCTCTTCCCATGTGTTTTGGAATTGCTCCTTGACCGCCGCGTGCGAGTCGTGCTTACCCACGAAAATGAATGGCAGAATCGAGGCGGCCAGGCTATTGAATCTGTCGCTCGCTTGTTTGGCGAAGGCGAGCATGAGCTCGGCGGAAGTCAGGCTATGCACTAGTCAGCAAATCAATCACTCATCAAGGGATCTCACAACTTACCTCCTTCGCTCCCGGTCATGCTCGGAATCGAAGTACAAGCCTTTCGCGAAGGCAACCATCTTCAGAATTTGCTTATCAGAAGCATGTCGTGCAACGTATCCTGCTGAGGCAGCATACGAGCTGGCCACAGTCTCGTTGCGGTCAAGCACCAGCTTCTCGATCAGCTTCATGAAATCGTCCGCCACAGGCTTGAAGACTGCCATCCGCCTCGTGCTTAGCGAGACCAAAATCCTGCTCGAGCCGACCTTGGATGGCAGACCAACGGCACTTCTCATCGCGTTCGCGAGCCTCGGTTGGAGCTCTCGCATCGTCTCATCGTCAACCAGATCCAGGCAACGTTCGATGGCTTCCATGATGGGGCTGCTTCGTACGCTCGACAATCTCATGTCGTCGATTTTCTGCTCTGTCAAGTTGTACTTTGATGCGTTGAGGTGAATGTAGTTGACTGCTTCAGGTTCGAGGGAGCTCAGTAACCCCACCAAGCGCTCAACTAGCTCCGGTATAAACGGTCGTAGTGTTTGACCATTGCTCTTCTTGATGATCTCGAGGAGAGTTCGCACAGCGAACGACTGCACTTCTTTCGCGCTGGACTCCATGCCAGAGGGTGAGAGTAGGAAAGGCAACACGTGCTTAAGCATAGCGGAAGCTGTCTTCGTGGAAGAGTGATCAGCCTCAAGCGCACGTGTGAGTATACCTGTTAGTGTCCTCGCAAGAGATGCAGCAGCCGTGCGCACTGACTCTTTGATGTCGTCCAAAACTTTGAAGCAGCTGTTCCAGATTCTCTCGAGGTAAGGCTCGTACTTCTCCATAGAGCGACCTGACACCAGATCTGCAATAGCTGCACAACTGGCTTGTCTTGTGCGCCATTCCTTGCCCAGGATACTGGTTAGAAGGTCCTCGATGATGGCGTCGAAGTGTTTGTCGATCGTTGCAGAAGAGTCCTTGACCAGAGCATTCCAAATATCGTTCATGGACCTCTGCACGCCTTGGTTCGGATCAAACCTGTAACGGAAGAGCTTTGGGTATAGCTTTGGGTTCTCGGCTAGGTAGCCGTCCACGCTCGAGTCCGAAAGCACGTTGCTCAAGCCGAAACGACCAAATGCTGCTCGGCTGGACCAGATAGCGTTCGATGAAGCCATAGACATAAACCTGTATACCAAACTTGAATCGCCCACTTCAGATGCCAAGCTCATGATGTCCTTGTAAGTTGACACCGAGCCATCGCCGGTAGGCAGAGCGCCCGGTTCGAAGAGCTGCGTGTCGGCTGACACGGTGCCGGCAAGGCCTGTGGACTTGTCGGAAGAGAACGAGGAAACGAGATCGCGGACGAGGTCATCTTTAAGGCTTCTGTCACCCTTCTCGTACACAAGGCCCAAGCCTCTAGATGCTGTCTCCTGCACCAGCTCATCACGGTCCGTGAGACAGCGCTTGAACGCAACTTGAATGGGTCCGAGACGGTTTTGGATCTCCTGCTCTTCGCCACAGAATTGGACAAGACACAAGAGCCACATAGCAGCAGCCTTCTTGAGTGACGGCTTCGTCTGCGCGCAATCGCCGATGAAGCGATCTGCGAGTTTCTCCAGTGTCGTCAGTCTCTTCGTTCCGGTGGGCTTTGGTCCTTCGATGTCAAGCTTGGCCGCAAGAGCGCTCGAGTTCCACCCTGATGCAACATAGCTGAAGGCTTCGCCAACGCCAAAGTGGACTTCAGCCTGTCTGACTTCGTGGAGCTTGTGCAGCTGCTCGATGACATAGGCGAGGTTGCTGTCCTTTGTATCACCCTCGCCCTCATCGAGCACCATTGAAACCTGGCCTAGGCATAGAGTTGCCTGTTCGTTGCCAGTCTTGGCTACCTCGTAGATCTTGTCGATAGCTTGCTTTACGGTGTCGTTCTCGGGGACGTAAGCACCGAACATGCAAAGCTGACCAAGGGCTATAAAGCAGGCCTCTTTGATCAGTGAGTCCTTCGCTGACATGATCATTTCCATCAACAGAGGCAAGAACTTCTGGTACAGCTCATTGCTCTTGAAGCCGTTTGCATCTCTGTAGTACGTGCGGCCGAAGAAGAAGCCAAGCGTGACAACAGCGCCATGTACCTGATTGCCCTGAGCACCAATGGCCACTTGCCAGCCTGCAGCCTTCTCAATCAACTGCCTGATCTGCGCATCTATCGCAGTGCGGTTGGTAATTGGATGCGTAGCAATAATAGCGTATGCATGGGAGGCCGCCATACGAGAGTTGTGGTGGTTGGACAAGACAGATGGTAGTAGCTGGTCGACAGCAGGGGCAAGTTTCTGCACCAGCTTGTTCGATGCAAGTGACAGGAATTCAACGAGATGGTCCTGGGGCGCGCTGGGATCAGCTGCGACACCTTCGAAGAGGGCGCACTCCAAAATAGCAAGGGCTTGAGGGTGCTTTTCTCCAACTGTCAAAATATGCTGCTTGATTGCCTTTCTGGCCTTCTCATCGCTTTCTGCTGCAGCATCCAGTCTTCGTTCCCATTCATGATCCATGTTGGGCGGGTTGCCAGCGGCAATGAGTGCCTCGTTGAATAAAACCCGGCGAGCAAAAGCAGTCATGTGAGCGAAGCAATGCTTGCGTAGCTTATTGGCATTTCGCACCACCGCCATTGCCTCTTCGTCAGAGTTGATCGTTCTGCCGGTAAAGAACTCTTCGATGATTGTGTTGAAAGCAGGGAAGGGCACGGAATCGACACCGGATATGGCAGAGGAGCCGTTCAGCATGCGGTACCAGTATGGACTGAGACCACGCTCGGCCTCCTCACGCAGCTCCATGCGCTCACCTCTTGCGCCAATGCCAAGCACGTCCACCCATCTTCCCTTGACAGAGCTGAATGGAAGACATCTGTTGGCGAAGCGGACAGTTACATATTTGGTGCTCCGTAAACGCTTGTTACCTTCCAAGTCAGAGGAAAGCTCCATTTCCTCGATGAGAAGGTTCTCCAGTACCGATTGCTCGGACGGGTTGAGTGTCAATCGAGCGATCGCGCTGAGCAATGTGGACAACGCTTCTTCGATGCTGACTATGATCGCACCACCGGAAGTATCTTGCGCTAGTGAGCTGAAAAGGTATCGTAGTAGATCGAGGTTCGTGCCTTCGGTCTCTACCAGCAGTTCACGAGGACCTGCCTTCGCAAGCATGCCGATCACTTCGTATGCGTATCCGCGGGATACAAGATCCTCGTTGCCACCGACCTTCGGCCAGCCCTGGTTTTCGATGAAGTCTCGTAACCTCGAAACCACTCGCGGCGCGATTGCATGGAGAGTTTCTTCGCCACCGTACCTGGCGACGAAGTTGACGTAGGCGAAGACAGCAGATCTCAGCTTGGTTGCTTCACGCCCAATACTTGTGCGATTCCTGCATTTCACGTTAGCTGAAGCCCATGTATATTGTGAGCAAGTCCAAGGTATAGACACTATATGGTTGGCGCTTTCGCGGACGGAAAGGAAATACTTACGTTGAAGGCATACCCGACATGGTCGAATCTTCGCCGTCTGACTCTGGGGGAGCGACACCGTCTTCCACCAGACTCATGATCTTGTTGGCAAAGGTGGTACTTTTGTTCGATTTGCCGAGCAAGCCAAGGATCTTCACTCTAAGTGGAGGGCGCACCCTCGGAGCCTGTCCCTCATCGAAATAAAGAGCAAACAACTTGTGAATCAGCTGCTCGTCTTCAAGATCTGTGGCTGGCAATGTACGCTTCATCATGTCATCTCCAATATCGCTGATGGTTGATGCTGTGTCCGCGGAAGCGAAAAGCGCAGGGAGGAATCGCTCTTTTTCGTTGAAGAGACCGCTTGCAAGCAGTCTTGCCGCTAGCACTTTCGTGCGCAGCAAGTTCATGCCACCCTGAGCTGGATCCCAGACGCCTGGTTTGCCCTGAACTGTGAAGAATGCATACTCTTCTGGTGTGAGGCCGGGGCATGTCTGATTTGTAGTCTTTTGTGGTGAGAACAGAAGAAGTCTTCCGAGCCAGAATGCAAGGTATTCGGCATCTTGATCAGACACTTCGTGTTTGGTGCGTAACTCGACGTCGGCTTTGTCGCCTCGAGGCGGAAGCTGGAATGTCTCCAGTAGGCGAAGGAGAAGATTGAAGATCGTCGGGCCATGGCTTTCACTCTTTGCGATACCACTGATTACCACAGGAAGAAGTGTTGACTTTTCCGACAATTTCAATCGATCAACGCCCTGCTGGATGTACAGCAGATCGAAGTGGCGGATAAGCGAACTTTGTTGATCCTTGAACTGCTTGATGAGGGCAGCCACGGGCAGCTGAATCGACTCCGGCTTGACTCTCGTGTTCACGTGCTGGCAGATGGTGATGACCTTGTTGCGTACACTCTGGTGGTCCGATGCGAGCTTGAGGAGAAGAGGTGCCAGATATGTCTTGAGTGATGACTCCAGTTTGGCGTCGGTGTCGGCAAGTGCAATACGCATTTCCACCTTGCCCACAAGAGACAGCTCACGCTGCTCGGGTGACTGTTCGGTGCTCGCCATGTCTGTGTGATGGTATTTCCCCAAGTTCCGGTAATGAGTGGCTTTATCAGAACGCTCAAAGACCAAACGTCGCCAGTTGAGAAGGAGTAAACGTTCAATTTGGTATCATCGCCAGAACATTAATTAAGTGCGATCCAACCGAGTGTAAGCCAGTAGTCCAGTTGATATTGTGTACGTACGTGTGTAGGTCGGATTAGCGGTCGACGTTCTCACATAATCTAGTCTATCGGCTTCCACAGACGCCACGCTCACGTGCGCGTAATGCATGTTTGCCTGGCCTGGGCTGGCTGGAGTGAAACGCTGGCGGCTACATCCGAACGAGCCGGAGTTTGAAGAGGTGACGAAGCGAGCTCGTGTCCAGAACAAAGATCACAACCTTGAAGGGATACTTCTGGCCGTGGTCCCCAGAGAGGATGACTATACCACTTCACTTCACCTAATAATACTCGATCTTTGCCACCGTCACGTGGTACAAGCATCTACCATCCATCTTTTCGCAACACATACCACGCAGCAGCCATGGCCGGACCAGGCGCATCCCGACGCTACATCATTACGCTATTGACTGGCTCTATTCTCGCCGGATGGATATTTGTCTCCTTCTTCCGCGGCATGCCAGCATGGACTCCTCGTCCTCTCGACCATGCCCTTTCTCAAGCCCAGCCTGAAGCCCAAGCTCCTGTAGCTGTTACCGCCGAACAGCTCAATGGCCACTCCATCATGTCCAAGCTCGGCAACGAGACCGCCAAAGCAGAGCTCGGCCGCGCGACCTGGAAATACTTCCACACCGTCATGGCGCGCTTCCCCGACAAGCCCACCAAGGACGAGAGCTCCGCGCTGAAAAGCTACATCCACCTCTTCCAGCGCTTGTATCCCTGCGGCGAGTGCAGCGAGCATTTTCGCCAGATTCTGGACAAATTTCCTCCGCAAACGTCTTCGCGGTCTGCGGCGGCTGTGTGGGCGTGCCATGTTCACAATGAAGTCAATAAGAGTCTGAAGAAGGATATCTTTGATTGCGCGAACATTGGCGATTTCTACGACTGCGGGTGTGCTGAAGATCCTGGCAAGGCCGAGGACAAAGAGAGCGGCGAGAAGAAAGATATCAAGGAGAAGGATGTTGGCGCAAAAGCAGCGGGTACTGCAATGAGCCCTGAGCGGATTGAGGAGATTACTGGGGCGAATGGCAGGGACTTTAATATGGATTTGTTGAAGGAGGATTACAACCCGAAGTTGGAAAGGGAAGGGTAGGCGCGCAAGTGTATTTTGTATCAAGGATATTTTTGAAGCTGACCAGCTTGCAGACTGACTGCGGGAGGTTGATTATCGCATAGCAAGATCTTTCATGTAGAACCTAAGTTCTGTTCGATCTCGATATCTTGCAGCCAAGAAGCCAGTCGTGATGTGGTTTTGGCCAGGACGCTGGCATCACAGCATACAGAAATTGATATAAAGCTATGCCAGCTATTCTAGCCAGAACTATGGGTGAAATAGTTGTAGCAGATTGCATGCCCATCGCAACGTACCGCGCAATATGCCATTGCGACTCTCCTTCTCGATATCTCACTTTCGCACAACAACGCCCATGGTAAGCTCGTCTTGTAATAACAAATTTTCAGATTCGAAATGCGACACATATACGCAATTGCTGGCGATGCTATCCAGCTTACTCCTTGTTAGGAACTCCACGCTCCTGGCACCAACGCTCAACTTCCTTGTCCAACTTCTCATTCGCATCCTCGACATTCTCCATCATCTCGTTGACCTTCTTGCCAGCCGCCGCGCGCTCATCGTCGCTGAGACCAGACCAGACATTGCGCATCAGATCCATCACAGCGAAGAGCTGGTTCGGCAGCCAAGTTACGATGGGGCTGCCACCGGTTGCCTGTAGGGATATTTCAGTACAGCCCGGCTATCAAAGATTGTACGTAGGAACTTACTGTCGGGTGGCTGCTACGACGAATAATGTACTCGCGAGCAAAGAGCCAGTGCCTCCAACGGAAGCTGCGGACGTGCTCGAGGAGTCTCAAGTATAATACAGCAGTACCGGCATCTTTGCAGCAGTGCTCTTTCACGCCGACTTCATCAGCCCTTGCTTGAACGTACTCCAGGAACTCACGGTGCGGCTTGGGACGGTAGCTACGGAAGTCCTTGAGAATGTTCGTGAGCGGGTTCTGCGGCATGGGGATCTGCAACAAGTTGTCTAGCAGCGGGATGATAGAGTCGTTGGCGCCGGACTCGCCGCGGAAAGACATGGGCTCTTCGTTGTTCTCGCCCTCGTAGATGACGCCGTTGGGGAACATGGACTGGTTGGTGATGCCGAAGATGAACGTGCGGTACTAAGAAAATATTAGAAACGAAAAACCCGCTTCTCTTTTAGACTTGGACCATACCTGGATGTAGTCTTTGGGCCTGCTGTTCGCCCACATAGTCTCCATGGACGCTTCGATGCGCTGCATGGCGTCGAGCATGTGGTGGAAAGCTTCGCTGATGTCTTCAGGACCGGCGTTGGAGGAACAGGAGTTGAGCATGTCGACGGCGCCTTTGATGAGGTCGGGGGAGTGCTTGACCATGTCGACGTGGGTGAGGACAAAACCTGCTTCGGAGGAAGCGGGATCGAGACCGTGTTCGAAGGCGCGGACTAGACGGAGGTTGTCATACTTGGTTGTTCCGATGGAGGGGTCGGCGAAGCGGTAGTTGTAGGTGGAGTAGGCGACGTAGGACATGAAGGGGGGCATGTTGATTCTAATTCATGTTAGTATGATCGACCATGAACATTGATTGATTGCATAGTACTAACATCTTCCCAGCTTTGCTCAAAGGGCCGGCGAGGTTCCTCGGCAACCTCTGACGACCCAGACCGTAACCTTGTTGAGAGTCCTTGGACCACTTCTCCCAGCAAGGCTCAAGAAGATAAGCCGAAGCAAGGAAGGAGTAGTCACGGAAGATTGCCGTAGCAGCTACCAAGTCCGGCTTGCCATCGACGAGCAGCTTGTCGATCTCATCGGTCAAGTCGGGAAGAGCATCGCTAAGGTCGATGGTTGGACCGAGTTGGTAAGATGCCAACAGGCCTGGGCTACCATCCTCCTTGGTGATGGGCATACGTTCGACCAACTTGATCATGGGATCGAAAGCCTTCGGAAGCTCGGTCTGAGGGGTCTGCAAGGGCATGAAGCCATTGGATGTTGTGACCGTGAAGGGGTCCAAGGTGCGAGACAGGTTGATAGGGTCATCCTCAACGTGCTGCAAGAATGCAGAAGAGTGTTGAGACATGTTGACGAAGTATGGATCGATGTATGATCGATGTGTGATAAAAGAGGAAGGACAATGGTATGCGAAGGATATATCTTGGCAGAAGTCACGTGCTTTCAACGATCACTTGATGATGTTGACAAAGAACGGGGGAAAATGTTGGATAGTATAGACAAAGAAAGATGTCCAAAGTCGGGGGAATTCGTTCGTATATACCTAGAGGCCGGTTTCGTTCCGGCTTTTGTGGACTTGGAGGTTGATATCTAGCTGGTTTGCTATTCGCCTGGCCGGAAACTGAGCGTGGCCGGTATGTTTCCGTCGCGAACGCTGGAACTGGCAGCTGACCCACTACCCAGCCAGATGGAGAAAGCAGTTCGTAATGGAATGTTACTCCTCTTTCGGACTAAGCACTGCAGTATTCCGAAACATAAAAAACTGATAGGTCCGCGATAAAAGTAGTATCAACATCGTCGTCTTCGTGTTGTGTTCACTTACCTCCGCTGAAACAAATCGGGAAGGAGCGCGCAAGCGCACGTTGTCACGCAACCAGAATGACCCGACATCGCCGGTCTTGCTGATTCACATATTTGCGAACCGAACAATTATATGAGAATTGATGGGAAAGCCAAAGTTGATGTTTGTCACTTAAAAACTACTGACCGCCTCCGCTACGGCACTATGCACACATTGTCTGTTGGACATTAGCTCCGCGCACTAGCACTAGACGTCATCCAGCGTCCGTTTATAAGGAAGATAGTATAACCACTATGATGATAGTTTGGTATCAATATTGGTATCTCGATGTTATATGATCGCCTTCCAATGTCCTCAGTCGCTCGTATGAGCACACGGAGCTGTCAACACCATGCGCAAAGCCGCGAACTTCCGAGCAAGCGCTGCACAGCCTTACACTCACCACTCCAATTATTTGCGCGCATCATCCATACCAAAGACAGCGGCTGTTAACGTTAATGTCGAGCTCCACGTTGGTGCTACTGTCGGCTTGCGCTGCCTTGACTTCCACGCCAGTGAGACGCGCATCACCCAGAAGCTTGTGTACCGTCAGTTCTCGTTGCGCATTTGCGTGCTGACACACGACACATCTGGAGCCAATGAGATATATACAGATAAAATCTATCACACCCCACTATATCCAACAATCGCGAGTGATGAACAACCATGCACCCATGCAACCCGATGACCAACCACAATTTGCATTGTTTCCAGTCTTCACACTCTATGCTCTAGCAAACAACAATGCACGCAGACTCAGGAAAATCAAAGAAACTCTACAGTGCCTTCAATGTATCGCAATAACTCGGTGGCTTTTCTTGCGATCCGCTCGCCCAGCTGATAGCCGTGATGCCAGTGGTATACGCCATGGCGACGAAACCGAGGATCACGAGCAGGATGTCGACGATGCGTTGCCAGGGGCGGGTGGCGACGGCGCGATAGTGCATCAAAGGCTTTGGTGAGGAGTCAGTATTGGTTCATGCAGAATAAGCGGAGTGGAATGTTGCTTACAGGGTAAATGTACACGAGCGGAATGCAAGCGAAAGAGCCGACGATAGAGACGAACTTGTCGAGGTCGTTGGCACCGAGCCAGGCGATCATGGCGCAGAGGGTGACCATGGCGAAGCGGAAGACGTTCTTCTTCCACTTGATCCAGGGGTTGTATTTGCCCGTCCTGCTGAAGAGTTGCTGGCTGGTGATCTCGATGGCAGGGTAAATTTGGAGTGGCGTTGAAAGTAGAATGGCGACCGAGTAGATGAACTGTACACCATTCACAAGTTTGTTGTCTTGACGCATGTTCGAGAGCACGACAGTCTTGGTGTGGCTACCGTAAGCAGCATAGGATAGAGCACCGATGCTGATCATGACAACGGAGACGATTGTCATGACGCTTGCAAGTACAGTAGGGAACTTGCCAGGGTCCTTCATGCTGCCCTGGATAGGAATGATCAAGCCAATGCCCTCGAAAGTAAAGATCGCAGTGCCGATGAACAGTGTCCAGTCCTTGGGGTTGAAGTCCTGGATGTCGCTGATGCCACCTTGGTGCACGATTGTCTTGACATCGTAGAAGTAAATGTAGACGAGACCGAGTAGAATGAAAAGATCGGCGGCTAGAGCCATCTTCTGAATGTGGTTGATGTTGCGGTAAAGAGAAAGTGGCAAGAAGATGATCATCTGCATCAAGATAACCCACTTAATGTCAATCGATGTCTTGCAATGTGAGACGGCTTCGATGAAGGCTTGCAAGTTCTCGCCGACGAAGACAATGTAGGCGCTCGAGAAGCCGATCTGCGAGATGACGAGCGAGAAGTTAATCATGTTGCGGAAGTGCTTGCCAAAGATGATGCCACCCATGTCACCGAACGATGCCTTCACCTTCAGTCGTACGGAGACGAGAAGGATGAAGCAGTAGTACGAGAAGATGGCAATCAGCAGAAGCACGATGTTAGAGAACATCATACCACCGTTGAGGTAGGCTCGAGGCAGGAAGAGGACACCAGTGCCAACGAATGACTTAAGCAGAAGCATAGCCGCGCCCATCGGCGTACCGGTACCAGCTTCCTTGGTCTTTCTCTTGCGCTTACGCTTGCCAGGTGTGAGAAGCGCAGAGTCCTCTCCCCAGCCATCTTCTGACCGTCGGTCTCCGCCGTCCGTCGTGTTGTCGTCATAGGCGTCGGAGGAAAAGTACTCATCAGGGCCAAGAACCTCATCGTCTTCGTCGAGATCTTCACCAGCGAAATGGCCGTACAAAGTCAAGAATTCGATAAAGTTGTTGGTCAAGAATTTAGGAGGAGGTGCTGGCTTGACCTGCTCCTCGCCCAATGTACCATACTCTCGTTGTCGCGGATTTATGCTTGAAGGCGCAGGTGACGCAGCCGTACGCTTGAGATGATGCCTCCTAAATCCGCCCGGCATCTGGATGTTGGAGATTTCGTTGTCTTCTTCTTCATCTCTGGGCAGGTAGACACTCGCACTCCTCTTCATGCGGCCTGATCCACGCCCTTCTGCCTCTGCCTGCTCTCTTTCCAGCTTTTCGGCATATCGGTAGATGTGTCTTGTGGTGTCTCCGCCCTGTAATTGCAGACTCGAGAAGTCTTCTTCCTCTCCAGCAGGCTGCGTGTCTTGATCCTTCGGGAAGCCATTGTTTGTCCTGTAGGAGCTGGGCTGCGAGCCGGGCTGCGTTCCCACCAGATGTCTCCTCAACACTTCCAAATCTTCAGCCGGACGTGGGCTACCTCCAAGCTGGCTGCTGTCTCCCATGGGCGCACGCCTTCCCGGACTGCTCCCACGGAAAGAATCGGCTTGCGAAGCGGTTGCGAACCTGGGCGGCGAGCGTCCCATGGAACCCCTCAGTGCTTGCGACAAAGATGAAGGTCCAGGTCCCGGCACAGAAGTGCCTGATGCACCTGCGAGCGGAGAATCGCCATCCACGTCTGTCTGAGCATTTGCGTGACCTGCGATTGGTATTTGTCCTCGTGAAGTGGGAGTCCCGGGTCCAGGTGAGGCTGCGAGGCGTGCTGTTGAGCTCGCTCTCGATGGAGAGCCCGACAGAGCGGACTCGCCGCGGAAGGATGAAGACGGCATAGGTCTTGCTTTCGGCGAGGGTGGAGGACTGTTGTCCTTCTGGGTGAAAAGGCCAGCCATTGTTTGGGAGAGTGTTCGAGGCTCTGGGAGCAGCCAGCGAAGTTTGGCGTGTTTCGTATGGGAGAGGCTGGACGACTTTAGGCCGAGACAGGGCTAGTACAATGACGAGGGTCAGGTGCGCTCCTTATCAGCGACTCAGTCACCAGGACGGTCTAGTGGTCAGTCGTTCAAGTAGAAAATACTCGGATGTATGCGCCTGACCAGATAGCAGGCTTTCTATACGAGGAATAGCCGCAGTACGCACGACACATGAAACGCACTGCAGTTCATATCGTCTCGCGGCTTCCTCATTAGGACTCGGCCGCAGCTAGGTCAAAAGTCGGTGCACGAGTCTGCATACGAACTTGCGCCGTACCAACGAGTCTTTTTATGCTTACTGTTCGCTTTAACTGGCCTACTGTTTGCGGAAATATCTTCTGGACCTGGCAGAACCACCAAACGTCCACCATCGAGATCACTGGTTTGACACTACCAAACAAGAAGCTGCCTTACATGGCTCATAGTGGTGGGAATAGCTGACTGCCGACACGCGACCAGCCCATCGAAGATCGTATTCTAGACGGCCAATTGAGTTCATTTCGTGAGAACGCTAACATAAATCAATACATCCAATGTGCCTCAAGTCTCCGCGCGACCAGGGCCCTCATAACCAACATTAATCACCACCTTACCTCTCGATCTTCCAGTGTTCAAACGCTCAAAGGCCTTGAGCGCATCGTCAAACGCAAACTCGCTGTCGATGAAGATCTGATCAGGCACAAGGGTCTCCTTCGCCTCCTCCAGCCACTCCTTCTTCATGTCAAGAATCACCACGTCGTACTTCTCTCCAAGGCCGACTTGACCGCGTGCCCATCGTGCCCACTGGAATGGTGTGTGCCAGGAGAGCAGGTTGTAGTATGTGGCCGGACCTCCCATCTGTGTACGGCCGGTCTTGTCACCGACAATCGTGACATAGCGCTTGCTGCTGGGCAGGCCGACGCACTCGGTGCCACCAACACAGTCAACCACAGCATCAGGCTCGAATGCCTGGATCGCAGAGCGCACGCTCGAAACAGAAGTATAATCCACATGCTGATCCGCTCCCAAAGTCGACGTGACGAAATCCTGATTCTTAGCCGAAGAAGTCGTGATCACCTTCCACCCTCTCCTCTTCGCCAGCAAGATCGTGTAAATGCCCGTCGCCGACGAGCCTCCCAGCACCGCCAGCCTCTTCCCAGGCGAGTTCTCCACGTAATCCTCAACATTCGCAATACACGTCCTAGCCGTAAGCCACACCAGCGGAACCGCCGCAGCTTGCGCCCAACTCCAGTGCTCCGGCTTCAGCACAGCAACCGTATTCGACATGTCCAGCTCCGCCATCTGCGAGAGCGCTCCACCTCCATACTTGAACGGCTTCAGCGTCAATCCGAAGATTTCGTCGTTTTTCTTGAATCCCGTGCGCCCGCCTGCGCTCACGACTGCGCTGAAATCACACCCCACGCCCTTCTCCGATTGGTATGATTTGAGCGGTATGAGCGAGCTGAGGAAGTTGATCATCTGGATGTCGACGGGGTTGAGGGCGCAGGCTTGGATGTTGACGAGCATGTGTGGCGTTGACCAGAGGCCTTTGAGCTCGCATCCTCGTGGAACTTCAACGACGGAGGGCGTGAGGCCTGATGGGTAGCCGCTGCCTTTGTAGGTCCAGGCGCGGGAGTCCCATGATGTCATGTTGGAGGAGGGCTGTGGTTGTTTGTTCCGGTTGTGTTTGGAGTTGAGTTGTTCTAATTAGGGATGTGGTGTCAAAGCTGCGAGAAGTTCGTGTTAGACAAAAGATTGCTTAGAAATACAAGAGCTCAATGCAATGCAATGTCTGGCATTGGCAACGTGGACCCACCAAGACGATCGACAATAACCTGTATATTTGCCCTAAAGTCAATCCCGTCGTGTACAGACGCCAAAAAGCGATTTTTCGTGTATTTTCCAAAGAAAGAGACGATCAAGGGTAAAAAGGCACAGTAGTAACACGGGTTGCTAGCTCGACCTTGTGTGTGTTATCGGAGGATTTATGTCTCGGCTATATCGATTGTATCACCAAAAGTCTTGAGCTATAACAGCCCCCCCGCAGCCGACGATCGGAACCCCACCCGGACGGCGTCATGATTGACGATTGCATGTTTGTGCTATATACTGGTTGGAGCTCAACATGTTTTCTCTTGCAGATGTTCGCCTGGAAGAGAGCTTTCGCTGGGGAAATGTTGCTAAGACGTCTAGGACCTACGATAAGCGATCGGTCAAAATACCTTACCGATGCAATCGCCGAAATGGGCATATCGATGTCTTGTCGTTTCCTGGGCGTATCACATGTCAAAGTCAAAGTCAATTAGGTTGACCCTGAAGACTACTTTGATAGGAGACACGGATCTTGGCGGCTAACAAATGGAGACTACTCCTATCAAATGTGGACAGCGAAAGAAGCATTGTCACTGCTAGAAAGTCAACATCGTGATCCAGCGGAGGTCTGCGTATCCTCGTTGCTCCTCATGCTGTTCTCGTCGAACATAGACAAAGAAAGGCAAGTGTCTACTATCGAGATACGAAGAAGGGTCGAGGATATGCTAGCAAAACTCATGCCACAACTATCAAGTATAAATATTCAAGATAGTGATTGTGAACGAGACGCTACACAGACTTTTGAACACTTGTAATGGATTCGATTGCAACCATACGATCATCAGATTCTACACAGCCGTCCTGCCTCATCCTCCTTCCACGCAGCGCTGCCGACACAGGTGGGACAGTAGAAAACGCCATTCGGATCGCGCCTTTGCTTGATTTCCAACAATCTCTCATAATGATTGCCATAGAAATTAGTCTGCCAGTTCGGATCCAGTCTGTCAGCCTCGTTCATATAGACGCCAGTATCCGGCGCCTGCTTCTCCATTGCGGGAATTTTGTTGTAGGTGATATCCCGCATCACGGCAGCTTTGATGTCCTCAGATGAGCCTGGAGCCCAGCCGCGCGCCACGATGTTGTTGAAGTAACTGATCCGCCATGCTGGGTTTAGACCGGAATATGGATCAGCAGCGTCTTTGAAGACCTGCCCGCCGGAAACAAGTTCGAAGTTGTTGCTGGTGAATTCTTCTGGTGAACCAGCGATCACTTCGAGCATGCTGCGAAGGCCTTCGGTATCGTCTTGAACGCTTGCTCGTGAGAACAGGCGGGATCCAAGAGCTGATGTGGTTCCGACTGGAGGTTCGACGCCAGAAACTGCATTGTAGAAGGTCCAGTAATCGTCAAAGGAGCTGTAGGTCACTGAGATGAACAGACTCGTTCCGTTGAAGGGAAGTAGTTCCTCGAGCGTCAGGGCGAACGCATCCTGGGTTTCCTCCATAGTATTGTTGAAGGTGTAGAACCCGTGAACGTACCCGGCGGTGAAGTTTGCAAATATCGGTGTGGGAGATGCAATGCTCCAGGTACCATAGCCTGCGTAACCAGCATCGTTCAAGTCGGGGTATGCGGAGTACAGAATGGTGATGGCGTCGAGCAATGCGCTTGTGTTGGTCGTCAAGGGTGCAATTGCAACGCTCTGGACTTTGGCGTCGACCATGGGCCATGCTTTGATGACAGTGGAGATTACAACGCCATATGTGCCAGGCCCGCCGCCGCGAATAGCGAAGTAGACGTCCTGGTTTTCGCAAGGAGATGCTGTTATGATACAGCCATCGGCCAGTACGACTCGAGCACTCAAGACTTGGTCAGCGCCTAGGCCAAATTCGCGTGATGCTGGACCGTGGCCGCCGCCTTGCATCCAGCCGCCGGTAGTCGAGACAGATGGCGTGCCGCCACCTACGACGATCTTGCCATTTGCCTTGGCTACAGGGTATACATCTGACCAAGTGTAGCCACCGTTGACGATGATCGCTGCCCCAGTCCATGTAGTGGCATTGCAAGTTGGGGCATAGGAAGGTTGGTAGCTGTCGAGGTATTCAACACCATTGCGAAAATATCGTGTCCAGATGAGAAGACTCGATCCTCCTTCAGATCTGCCAAGAATGTCATGTCCAGTCTCCTTTATCACCACTCTGGTATCGCTGCGAGCGGCAAACTGTACCGCAGCGACGATATCAGCCTCGGTGGTGGCATTAACAGCATAGAGAGGCTGGCGACCGAGAGTGCAGGTACCTGGCTGCTCTCCACTAGAGGCATTGACGGGAGCACAAGTGATGTTGATTGGATAGCTCAGGCCAATGGGATCGGAGGCTTGGAAGACAGCATCGCTCCAGCTCTCGTCAACATACTCGCATTGGTCTGCGTTCTGCTGTGGACCAGGGTAACAGGACACAGCAATGGGCTCTGTGGATAGTAGCTGGCCGTTTACGGTGGAGTTAAGCGCATCCCAGTCTTCTTTCGAGGGCCAGCATGCGTCTGAAGGAGCCTAGCATACTATATTAGCGGTGAAGCATCACAGGTAAGGGCCAATGATCAACATACACATCGACAGTCTGCAGTGCCCAAGTCACCTGCTGTCACACAGCACGCAACCGACAAGACCACGAGCACGTAGCTATGTCTCATGATGGCTGCAAAGTGATCAAACTTCCAAACGAGCTCGGTCGTAAAATCATGGGAACTGGTAAAACAAGCAGCGATGTCTGTGCATTTAGTCACCTCTGCTTGACACCCTGAGAATGCTCCTTTAGCCACCGTGCGACCACATTAAATCCTCCAGCCGTGGTCTTATATCAGCTACACGGCTATAAGGGAAGATCGGCAAGTTTGAACGGGCCCATCAATAGGGCTAGCGAGCCACCTTTTGTTTCCCTATTCGAAGCATGGCTTTTACTCTGGAGACGGATTTCAACCATGGGTGTAGTGCAAAATGCTGACATCATTTTCAAATCCCTTCAAGTGCAGCGAGCTCGACAGAGAAGGATAGAGAGCATATCGAAGCACGGAGTGGCTTATTGTTGGAATGTTGTTATATGCAGGGATGGAAAGCAAGCATTTCGCAAGCGAGATGTTGGTGGGTCCGGCATCCCTTCCGCATCCTCCCGCTCAACGATTCGCTCCTTCCGCGTGCATTGCGAAATGGACTATCTCCTCGACACCGATGAAATAATAGTGCTTGGGCGCTATGCACCTACTTCTCCATGTGTCCGGTCAAGAGTGTTTCACGTCTTAAAGGCGGCGACGCGAGAGTCGATGACGAGATGTTGAACACAGCTTCACAGCATCGTGACACAAGAAGGCGTCCCATATTGCAAGGGGTGCACGTACCTGGACATTCCACGGTCAATAGCAACGCATGCAGTATCATGCCTGTGATCCGTTGCGCACACAAGCAGGAACGGCGGTCCGGTGGAGATCGACGTCTCCCAAACCTGCCACATGGGTAATCTCAAACACGCACAACGATCATGTTCACTGGCACACGTTCTAGTCCGACCTGTCGCTAAACAATGTCTTACTCTAGTTGAGCATGGCTCGCGTGGAGTTGACTCCCCTCTCGTTCGTCGACCTACAGATACGCAGCACTACGCACTCTTGGACTCGGACCTGACGCCCATTGCATGCGCATTGAGTATCATGATCCGACAGAATTGAATTTTGCAGCAACAACGAATGTCGTCCGACGGCGATCCCATCAACCAGGCCCGCCTAGCAGGCGCAGCTCGTGGCCTTACACCGGAAGGCCTGACCACAGTAACCTGGTGTGGTTTTGCGCTTGCATGCGGCTTTGTTGTGTTGCGTTTATACGTTCGCACCACTGAGAGCCGTCGATTGTTCTCGGACGATTACTGGTTATTAGCGGCGCTGTTCTTCCTGTTGATACAGGCTATACTCCAAACGCTCCAGAACCCTTCCCTCTACTATCTGATCTATGCCTCGGCCGGCGAGGTGCCTGCTGGTAAAGCATTGCTCGATCAAGGCAACATCTACGTTCGATATCAGTTTGTCATCATCGTACTGTTCTGGACTATCACATGGTCTGTCAAATACAGCTTTCTGGCCTTATACTATCGGCTCTTCAATGGACTCGCCATCTACCGCAAGACCTGGTGGGCAGTGGTCATTCTAGCGGCAATGGCTTATGTTGGGTGCTGGATCGCCTCCGTTTGGACTTGCCATCCACCGAGTACTTACTTTGACTTTGGTACGCCTTGCACTATGACATATAGCATGTGAGATGTTGAGACTGACGCACAGTAGGACAATGCGCAAAGCCAATCGACCTCGAAGGCAGCGTCATATCTATCAGCTACAGCACAGCGGTGGACGTGATGACCGACTTGATGATCATGGCACTCCCAATCAAGCTTTTGACCTTCCTACACGTCTCTCGAGCTCAACGACTAGCCCTCATTGGCATATTTAGCGTCGGGTGCATCGTCATTGCATGTGCTCTCGTACGCCTTACTCAAATCATAGCACATGCGCGCTCCGATCCGGTCGGCCTAGCTGTCTGGGGCGTCGTGGAAAGCAGCATGAGCGTGGTAGTTGGCAGCCTACCCGCTTTGAAGAGCTTCTTTGGCAGAGCCTGGGATCGAACAGTGAAGAGATACTCAGGTCAGCTACTCACATCGGATGTCCGTTGGAGTGACCGCGTCGGCATGCCTGGCCGCGTAGTCGTCAGCGATCCGGAGAAATCTTGGGCGAGTACAAAGGTGATCCCCCTTTACCGCAGCCAAGGGGAAGGCTCAGATCCAAACGCTTATGGACAGAGTCCGATCAGGCCGCATTTTCACCATCGAGGCGGAGATGATGATGAACTTATGACCCGTAACAACTCCAGTTCCACTACTGGTCTTGCTCCCACGACCAGTCACTCTTATGATAGAGCGCCGAACGGATGAAAAGTACTATGGACAGGAACGACATCAATGCGGTCAGACGGCGTTCATCAGATGCATGCAACAGGCAACCAACCACGTAACTCCGGCGACTCGGACCAGCTGAGATTCGCAAGCACGCGCATATTAGCGCGCTAGGAATGTCTTCGGTGGTGCTGACGGAAGCAGTTCGAGGGGCCGCATTCTTTCACCAACGCTCGCCAGAGTGCGGTACCGTGCATAAGCACTCAATGCTACTATCCACTCTCGATTCTCATGCGATATCCGACTACCCACCCGAAGATCTACGACATATGGCATGCACGTGGCATATCGAAGCCGATGACCAATTGCTGGTGCTGCATATTCGATATTCATGCTTCCATGCCACGAAACTACGTGTGGGCATTGTGCGTTTCGTGCCAATGGGCTCGTGTGCGGCTTGGTGGCCATCCAGTTGTTGATGAGCTATTGTCAATCGACAGAGGTTCCTGAAAGGTCTGAGTTGCTTTTGAGATATCAAGCAGACCTGGATGATGCGTGCTACCTTTGTAGCGATGTGTTGTACTAATGAATGGATCGTGCTTTTCAGCAGGCATTCGTTGGCTGGAGAAAGAAAGAATGCCCCGACGCAATGATTTTCAACGCCGTTCGTAAACGTTGAACGTATGTATCGATCTCCTGCTTTCCTATACATCTATCCGTTCATTTCATCGTGACTATGTGTATGTACATGTAACTTACGTGTAGTTCAATGTGGCCATAAACAGGGTTAGGGTCCACACCCCAAGCTCTCAACCCGTGCGTGTTGCATGTGCTCGTGCGGCTTTCAAATCGATGTTCAGTGTTCCAGGTGTATTTTCCTTCAGGACTTAACTTCACATAACGTCGGCAAGCAGGGCCATCTTCCACATCGCTAGCTACAGCCTGACAGTAGGCGCCGCTCGAACTACTACTTGTGCAAGCTTACTACAATGACAAATTTGTGTCCTGTCTGAACTGGTCAAAATCGAGAGTAATCTAACCTAGATGCAAAGTTAGTGCATCCGACAAATACATATCGCTATGCTACTGTCAACGCTCTCGAAGATGCGATTAAGCTCAGAGATAAGGTGCTAAGCAAGAGCAGACGATAGGACCGATATTGACCGGTGTCCTGATTAGTCTTAGCCCAGGCACAGAGCAATGCAGGTTCTGTGGGGATACATCTACATTTACACATCAACCGCAGGGCGCAAGGCACTTGGCGACAGAATGAGTATGAGTCGAAAGCACTCATCATACCATCTAACTAAAAAGTTCACTCGCCGGAAAATCCAGAAACAGGCACCCTTTCTCACACAATGGCCTCCAATCTGAAAATCGAGCTCGCCCAGGAAAAAGACATCGACGAGCTTATCTCCATCATCAGCCCATGTTTCCAGAATGTACCAGTGGAGGTCCTCATGTTCGGTGAGCCGACACCAGAGAACATGAAAAATGTCGCTGCACAGCACCTCAAATCCTGGCGCATCCACGCCGAAGAGTCCTCTCTACACTGCGCGATCAAATGCGTATACACCGACCCCGAGACCGGCAAATCTGAGATCGCAGGCTGCGCAGAGTGGTTTACTTTTGATCGCGAGCGGACAGCAGAGCAGTACCTGCCCGCGCCTCATCTGCTGAGTGCTTGCTGGATGGAAAACGAAGACGACAAATTAAAAGCTTTGAAGTTCAATACGCCGATTGTCGACAAACGCAATGAGTGGATGGCCGGCCATCCGCATGCTGTTTTGAGATACATGGCCGTGGCGCCAAAGTGGAGACGGAAGGGCATTGCAACGATGTGCGTGCAATGGGGAGTGGATCGATGCAAGGAACTTGGTATTCCTGCGTACCTTGAAGCAAGTGATGAGGGTGCGCCAGTGTATGAGAAGTTGGGATTCGAGAAAGTTGATGTTGTCGAGGCACCGTGGGAGGGGGAATTCTTTGCGTATCCTGTGATGATATGGTGGCCGGAGAGGATGGAGAAGGTTCCTCAGTTGCGATTGCGATGATCATGTAACTTACACGTGACTGCAAGGAAGGATTACTCATTAGCTTCACTCAGTCACATGTTTTCACTCAGTCACGCTCTGTCTTGACTTCTTTTTCTGAACGCTATTTGAGGCAATGAACCTCGGAAAAGACCAGAAACATCATTCACACTATAGACTCCGGGTTACAGCGCCGGCCTACTAGCCAAGCCTTCCTACATTTGAGAACCCATCGTACTTACCTGCTCGAGAGACACTAACGCTGATAGTAATTTTCGGCATGATACTGAGCTGTGGAATTGAGATTCATGAGCCATTACGGCTTCACTCGGCGGTCGCCATGCACAAAAAGTGACAATGCCACCAGGAGCAGCACCCATTCGAACGGAACATTCGCGAGCCTTCATTCATGCTTCTGGTCTCGCAGCCGCTATGCTGCCCGGTTCATACACGAGGATGACTAGTACCGGAAACTTGCAACTTTGGGGATCATACCATCCCGAGTTCACTCACATCATTTTGCTCCATGCAATCGATCTTCTGGACGATCGATTAATACCACGTGCAGATATGGACTGGAGTTATGGACCACAAATCCACGAGTCGCGAGTCGGAGCATGGAGCCTAATGATAGACTCTTGCGTGTGACTGTCTGCCCATCGATCTTCGCGATCTCCGGGCTCAAGTCTGAGCGATGGCTTTTGCTGGACAGTCTTAGTTTTCGATCATGAACTCAGGACTGCAACTGAGTACCGCGCTGCCAACGAAGACCAGAAGACACAGTGTTGAGTCTATGAGTTAGGGAAAGGATGGAATTATCGTTCGAGAATACAAGGATCTGTCGGGTTACCAGTCTGAGCGAATATTGGAGCCTTGGAGGTCGTACCCAAAGTCGCATCCCGACCATGCTGCAGTGTTTGAACCCAACAACGCCGATGGTAGCTCCTCAAAGTCTCTTGAGAGTGCTGCTGAGCGCTGGCTCCCGCTTCCAATGGTCGACCTGGTACCCTCCAAGTCGTTTACCAGCCAGCTCTCTCCCAACTCCACCCGGCTTCAAGCTGCTGCACTCCGCACCCGCAACGCCCAACTCATTCATACATCCAACGAGATACACCTAGCTATTGTTCACCCATCAATACCGGATATAGTTCGGCAAACAAACCACAATAGCAATCGTGCCAGCATGACCTGCAAGCCAAGACCCAGCCACCACATTGTGCTGTCGCACCAACACAAACCACACAACTCTGCACTTCCTCCTCAAGCCTTCGTCGCTCCCTCGACCACCACCACTCTTAAACGAACACCCTGTACTCCTTCCTTACGCCTTAGTTTACCACCCTCGGCCATCACCACTCTTAACCGCACAACTCTGCACTTCCTGCTCACACCATAGTTGCTCCCTCGGCCACCACAACGCTGGACATCTCTGAGCACCTCGCAAGCACGTGCAAGCACTTCCACTCTTGCGCACTCAAGCTCAAGCTTCCAGGCATCTTCCGCCTGACTTTCACTTCATATCATCTACTTTGAGCCTCTGCGACAATCTTTCTCTACTACAACGATACCTGCAGGATGTCTTACTTCAGTTTCACGGACCGCGCCACCTACATTGGCTATGGCCCAGGTGTTAACGCCGCCAACCTCACCAGCCAGGACATTGCGAATGCCAATGCCAGACTTCGCCCGCTACTGAAGGCCACTCAAGGCGATGCTGGGAAAGTCTCAGCTACCAGATCAGCTCGTGGCAATTGGGACGCCACCCTGCCAAACTATTCCAGCTGGACTAGGGAGGAATTGCGCAAGGCCATTGTCGAAAGACGCATCAAGTCTGGGAAAGCAGTTGCCAGGATGTAAGTGAGCTTGCGCCGATGCAAGTGTGAACCAACGTTCCTTGAGATCAAAGTCGCTGACCATCTCGATAGGACCAAGGTCGTGCTGGTCGACACTCTCAGGAAGGCGGATGAGAACCCAAAATTTTCTCGCTTCTCTGACTTGCCGGCTGAGCTTCGCAACGACATCTACAAGCTCGCTATCGCAGATCTCAACCCCAAGGGATTACCTCTCGTGCGTCCTGCGAGTCCAAACATCTGCCGTGTCAGCAAGCAGACACGAAGCGAGTCTCTACCTCTCTTCTTGCACAGCATCGAGCAGAACATCATTGTGTCCTGGGTTCCCGCCGGAACGAGATCGCGTCCTTTCCAGAAAGCCGTGCTCTGCGAAGAGTACTACACGTACTTCGAAAACGCCCGTAAGCTCAACTGGCTGCAGCACATGCGTCGCTTCCACTTCCGCATTATGGAGCGGAAACAGAATCCAGGAATTTACAGCAAGACCAAAATCGACCCGAACGCACGCTACAAGTGAAGTTTGCCAACAGAATGGAGAACGTGAGGACGTGGCGTCGTGTGGATAAGGACAGGAACGGCCGTGTGCTCAAGATCAAAAATCATTTCTTGCCCAAGATCAAGGCTGGGATGGCCTCGACCATCAATGGCAGAGATGCTACCATGACAGGGAAGAGGTTCAACGCAATGATCGGTACCTTCCTGGATGCTGTCAACCGACATTTTGCACAGTGAATTCGGTACGCGAAACGCAGCGAGACATAAGTTTGACAAGGATCATGCTTTTAACAAAGGTAGTCGAGTTTAGCACTCTGACTACACATTGGACTCTAGTGAGAAGCAGGGACATGTTCTTGGTCTCACAAGAATTAGGCTTCTGAGAAGTCGGCCGAAGGCAGGCACTTCGGCACCACATTGGAAGTTTGTGAGAAGCAGGAAATATTTCCAAGCATTGGTGTAAGCGAAAATATGTTTGAATGTGTTGGGCGTGGTGTTAGGATAATGGGCATACCTGAGAAGCGAAGCTGAAGTCTGAATCTGGTCACGTGGGATGGGGCGGCGAAGGAGCAAAGACTCCCGGGGGTCGGACTTCGAGATTGGGAAACATAGAGGGCCAGCAGCAATAGCATCCATAGTCCGGCACAAAATACACGCTCCCTGCAGCAATGTCACAATCAATTTGTTCGCGATGTATCTCGCGCTCATATCTCTCCCTTGAGGCCTCGACCATCTCATCACCCACCGTCAACGCCGTGCAGCGTGCCGCTTTCTCGACCACACCCTCGCTCGCCGCCAACCCGCCCAAAAAGAAGGGTGCCGTCGCTAAGCCTGCTTCGCGCCAGGGAACGACTCTACGACTCAGCAAGAACAAGCGCGAAACAACTGGAAGGCCTCCTGCGCCTGGAGAGAGGAAGGCGCTTCGCAAGAAGGTCGTGCTGAGCAACACCAATGCGCTGGAAGTCAAGGGACTGCAGGAATTGAACGGGGAGAATGGAAAGGCTGCGAAGCTTGCGGAGCTCGAGGGACAGGTGCTCGGTCTGACGGACGCAAATGTCGAGGCTCTGAGGGCGCTCGAGGCTTTCAAGCACACCCAGGCGTGGAATTTGTTCAGAAGGCCCGCGACAGTAATTCGCAAGGATACTGTTGCGATCGCAAAAGCACTGGAAGATGCTGAAAGTGGAGAGAAGGTCGATAAGAGAGTACTCTTCGGCGAGCAGGGCAGCGGAAAGAGTGTGCTGCAATTACAGGCTATGGCACTTGCCCTGAACAAGGGCTGGGTGGTCATTCACATTCCCAATGGTAGGCTGAAGACGAAAGTCGCAACATGAGATTGCTCGCTAACATATACGTACAAAGGCCAGGATGTCACTATTGGACACACATCCTACCAGCCCGTCGAAGGCGGCAAGCTCTACGCCCAACCACACTACACTGCGAACTTGCTCGACACCATCGTCAAGGCGAACGAGAAAGTCCTCAGCACCATGCAACTCAGCATGAAGCACGACCTGCCCAAGCCCGTGCAATCGAACATCTCTCTCGCTCGCTTCGCAGAGCTCGGTGCTCGTGACCCCGAAATCGCCCACCAGATCTACGTCGCACTTATGAAAGAGCTCAGCGCACCTTCCAAGTCCGAAAAGGGCCAACATCGCGTGCCTCTCTTCCTCGGCTTCGACGCCATCGACCACGCCATGGGTCTTTCCAAATATCTCGATGCCCAGACAAACCCGATCCACGCCCACGATCTCGCCCTGGTGAACACTTTCGCACGCTACATGACTGGCGAGAACGCGCTACCCAATGGTGGTGCCGTCTTTGCCTCCGTTTCCGAGTCCAACCGCGCAGCATCCGCGACCATGGATTTCGTGCTCGACACCAAGTACGGCAACCAGACCAAGTGGGTAGAGCCCAGATTCAATCCTCACACAGGCTGGAAGGCCGAGCCAATGCCCAAGTGGAATCCCTACGTACCTTTCGACGAGCGCGTTGGAAAGTTCTTGGAGGCTGCAGAAGCGCACAAGGTGGAGGGTTTGAGCAAGACGGAGGCCAAGGGTCTGATGGAATACTACGCTATGTCTGGTGTGCTCAGGAACTCGGTTACAGAACGTCTGGTCAGTGAGAAGTGGAGCTTGAGCGGAGGTGGAATTATTGGAGAGCTTGAGAGAGCGACTGTGAGGACAAGAATTTGAGCAGGGAACACAGGAGGCTGGTTGAAGTAGCCAATGATCTTTCGGCACGAATTTTGCGTTTTCAGCTTGTACAGACGGTGTAAGAGAAGTATAGATATTTGTATTATATCGTAGGATTGTGAGAAGATGACCTGAGGCATTTACAGATATGCCGAATTCCATCGTGGACGTTCAAAGGACTTGTGCTTGCCTTCGGGACTGTGCTGGAACGCATACATGAGAAGCACCATGTCTCGATCGTGGTAAAATCTTGGAAGCTACAAAAGCTCTTTGCCCTCGTTCTCATTCTCACGCTTCCACTCTTCGAAATCGAAACCGACTTCCTGCAGGCTTCGCACCTTGTGCCTATCCTCACCAAGAGCTTGGAAGGCTTTCTTGATAGCAGGGAAGCGCTCTCTCGTCCAATACTCTTTCTGGCCCCAGTAAGGTGGTTCTTTGCCAACAGTCTCGCCTTCCAACCCGATACTTGCGTCCTTGTCATTCACTGCTTTAAAGTGCCTACCCTCGTCATCCGCGCTCAGCGCCCAGTCGTGTAGCATATTGATATGGTCGGCGTCTTTCGGGAACTTGAGCACGTGGAATTCTCTTCCTGCGCCCATTTCCTCAGTCACGCTCTCCTCCCACGTCTTCATCTCTGATTCGCTTGGCAAAGGTAGGCGGCCGGAGAAAGCACGAGCGACAACGGCTGCTTGTGCTTCCGCGAATGGGAATGGGATGATCCTTTGACTCAGTGTTGGGAAAGCGATGCTGGGGTTCGGGCGGTAGAAGAGATGCTGGTAAAGATTCTCCACTCGCTCGCCAGTAGTGATCAGCGGTGGCTCGAGGCCAGAGATGAACGGGAAGGAGTAGAAGTAGCCTGTGCAATACAGGACTATATCGACTTCCTCCTCGCGAGAGCCGTCTTCGAATTCAAGCGTGCGGTTTTCTGGAATGAATTTGGAGATTGGCGGGCGGTCGCGTTGGTTTGGTGGAGTTTCTGGCTGGAAGTAGGATTCGGACTTTGAGGAAGAGATCAGAGGTTGGTTGCAGTATGGTGTGATCTGGCCGGCGATGTCGATTCCGGATGCGGAATTGCCGACAACAATGACTTTCCTGCCCTTGTAGTGTTCAGGGCGGCGGTAGAATTTCGAATGGCTTATGATACCAGGGTAGGCCTTGCTGAAAGCCTCGATGCCCTCAACTTTCGGAATATAAGGCACGTTGAAGTGGCCGTTGGCGACTACCACGGCGTCGAAGTGGTGTTCCTCGACATCTGCATCTTTATTGGGAGTGACGGATTGGGTCTTGATAGTCCATTTGCCAGAAGCTTCTTGATGCAGGTCCAGGACTTGAGTTTCGAACTGTATGAGGTGACGAACCTCTTTGCTGTACCGCTCGATGTAGTCCTGTACTTCCGCATGTTTCGGGAACAACTGGGTATCCTCAGACCATGGCAGATCTTGGAAGCCCATCAATCCTCGTGGGATATTGGTCTCGAGACGGTCATACAGTGGCGATAAGAATGATGCTTTTTCTCGATCCTGCTTGTTCAATACATCTTTTGCGTTGCTGTAGTCCCATATTGGCTCGTCCAGGCCAGCGAAAGGGTTGACTTGGGGGATAGCCTGATCCTTTGGGGCACCCTCAGGACACGGCACATAATTCCAGATACCGCCTACTGTAGCCCTTTGTTCAAAGACTTGGATCTTCGAGAAAACCTTCTCGGCAACCAGATATCTAATCTTTATTAGTGTTGACCATTCGAACAGTCAGCTTTGACAACTCACCTAGCTGCTGCCAATCCAGATGGTCCAGCTCCGATAACGGCAACGGTCTCGGCCTTCAGGCGCCGTTCAGCAGGCATTGAACCCATGGTTCTGACTGTAAATGTCCTTCCTATTTGGCGGGCCGTATATGCAGTGTTTGCTGGATCTGCTTAAGTCCCAAGACCTTTCTCTTATGTCCTGTGCTAGATATGTGTTGTCTAAAGGGCAAACATCGGGCTTGGGGCGACTTCAAAGAACTGCCGATCACATCATCAGCTGGCTCCTCCGTCAACTCAATCAATCCTGCGAGACGTCATGAAGAGCATGATTGTTACAAATCGATCATCTCGACTTGACGGTAACTCATGGATGTAGCTGCGTATGGCTAATGCATATCATGATTGATTGGAGAAGATGCATGTGACATTCAATGTAGATAGATTGGCGATGTGAGGTTGAGGTGGCGTTGCATAGGTCTAAATACGATGTAGAAGTATAAGTTTGCATGTTTCACAACACTCGACTCCAGAACAGTGCACCTGACCTTCTCGCCAATACCACAAGCCATGAATACCAAAACAAACATGCCTACCACTATATAACCTTCAACAAGTCTAGTCGCCTCGTGATCTAGGGTGCTACACTAACCGGAGATAGAGACTGGAATGATTCTGCTCGCCGCGAGGTGTTGAGATGAACATACAGTGAAGCTCGATCACAGTACTACTGGCTAACGACATCTGTTACTTGCTCTATAAGTGTCCGCGTCTGTGAAACAACCCAAAAGCTAAGGATCAAGTGAAAGTCGCTAGTCGTGGCAACGTGGGTGCTGGAAGCGATTGCCACAGCGCGAGGTGGCGCAGCTCCCAACACCGTGGCCACTCACCAGGCATCAGCAACAAGACATTCATATTCCAGAAGCTTGACACACAAAACCTGTTCTAATTCCAGAAAAGCTTCAAGACTGTGGTTCAACATGCCTCAATCAAAGATCGAATCCCTCGGAAAGACTGGCAGCCCCCTGAACTTGCTGTCGCTTCCATACGACGTTCGGTTCATCATCTACAGCCATCTGTTTCCGTCACTGCGGCAGGTCTACTTGATGGCATCGAAAGAAGGCATCAACCCGATGATGCGTCCCGGTTCTCTGAGCATAGGCATCCTTCTAACTTGCCATCAGCTGCATGTCGAAGCAAGCGACTACCTCTTCAACAACTACTTGTTCAACATCATCGGCTACAAAAAACACTGCATGGCCCATTACAAGCCACTCTACAACTTAATGCAGAGATACGCTAAGCATGGCGCCAACGTCGAGATCCTGGACAATGGTACTCTTTCTTCCACGGCTTGTGTGTCTATACACGCGAAAGACGGACATGTGGAAGCAATGCTGCACGTCAGACAGAGAGGTGTACCGAGAAACTTACAAGAGGTTGAGAAAGAGGCTGCTCAGCTGCCCGAAGTTTCCGATGGGCCAGCCGTGCATCTCTACGGACCTTTTGTCGCAAGGCTGATCTACTGCATCTCATTTGTGGTTGAAAGCATTCCCAACCCCGTCGTACTCGCTACGATTCTTGTCACTGGAGTCGCTATCATTTTCGCCATGGTATACAGTGACTCGAAGTGAGAGGCTTCTTCGGACTCGGCTGTCGGCTGCTATTGTTCGCTCTTTGACAGAACGTGCTATTTTTGGCTGGCTTTGTCACTCAGTACCACGAGACCGCTTTCCTTTGTGATTGTAACAAGGAGCTAACATCCTGCTCATTGTTCTCTCGAGATGATCAAAGATCTTGTACATACAATTTGTCGGGTCGCACCTTCCTTCTCAGTATACCAGATTTTTGTCACCCCTAGCAACCAATTCCCTATACCAACCCTCTATTTCGAATCGAATCTCCAAACACACCGATACCGACCAACACACCCAAAATGCTCGCAAGCATTGCCTTCTCTGCACTCCTGGCTGGGCCAGCAGTAGCAGGACTCATCCCTCGTCAAAACACCGTCACAATCAGCCACACATCAACCATTGTCTCAACCTCAACACGCTTCGTCTACGAGCCAGCAAACAAAACCACAATCCTCCCCTTCTTGCCGTCGGGTACTGCTTCCAGTGCCAGTGGAGGCATCACGCTAGCACCCGGACTCAACCCGATCAACGGCTTGCCCGCTGCTCCGCCAGTCAGACCCAGCAACGAGATCGATATCCTTAAGTCGAGCACAACAATCAAGCCTATCGTCTTCACTACCATCAATGGCACTCTGAAGGCGATCTACAAGTCCGGACCCGCGAGCACTTTCGCCATCCCTCCCAGCTCCTCGAGCGCAAGCACCATCACCAGCACCAGAACCGTCAAGAGCACCATTACAAGCACGAGCACCAGCACCAGCACTAGCTCTCCTCCGCCTACCTCTTTCCGCACTTTCAAGCCAACGCCAGGTGTCAAAGTCACTGTGACCAACAAGCCGAGCTCGAGTTCAAGTTCGCTCACCAGCGCGCCGCCGAACTACAGCGCTCTATCGCAGGGGCCGCCTCAGCTCCCAACGACCAGCAGTGCGGCGTCTTCTGCTCCTCCAAAAGAGACATCGAGCACTGCACCGCCTTCGTCTTCCTCTTCGAAGAAAAACAGAGACTGTGACCGCTGCTCCCACCACGACTACGTCCACGGTCCTGAGCGAGTCGACTTCCTCGGCTCCAAGCTCGACCACTAAGCCGACGATTGTTATTACGCCTGTCCCTGAGCCGACAAGCGAATCAACGACTTCTACTTCCGAGCCCACAACCGAGCCAACGACCTCCGCTGAGCCCACTCCTGAGCCAACAAGCGAGTCACCGACCTCCGCTGCTCCTACTCCCGAGCCAACCGACTCTTCGACCGAGAACGAGGACCCGTATCCTTACCCGACGCCGGAGGATGAGGAGCCAGAAGAGAGCGCTGAACCAACTACGTGGGACTACCCGTACCCGACTGCTTGAGGGGAGAGGTCGTTGATAGACCTTTCGAAGCACGGAAGTTGGAAATTGAGAAAAGAAAGCATAGCACAGCGAACGATTTGTTTTTGGTTTCTTGCAGCGTAGCGCATAGGGATATTACGCCCTAACGCATGATCATGATTTGGTATTTTAGCGTAGCGTAGCGAAGTTCTAGTTCGTACGAAACACAATCCTTGTATCATGAAATCGATTCAATCTCACATCAAATCGTACATATGGCTTACAAGTCCCACACGACCACACGTCCATCAACACCAGCCGTGCTGATCTTCTGCACTTGTCCGCCGTTCTCCTGGTACACGCGCAGCTTGTTGATCGAGTTCTGGTGCACGGTAGGAAGCTTGGTGACTTCGTTTCCGCCAGCGCGGCCACGCAGATCCATGGCGCGGAACAAGTTCCTTGCGCTCTCTTCTTCCTGCTGACCGCCGCTCTTGGCACCAGCCTTTTCCACGGAGCCGGTGAGCTGCCAGCCGTTCTCGCTGCCGCTGAAGCGGTAGGCTTCGCAGTCGTAGCCGGCGCAGACGATTTCGCTTTCGGAGATCCAGAGGAGGTCGGCGAAGGGGAGGAGTTGGGTGGAGATCGAGATGACGGCGGCGGGAGGCTGCTCGGGAGCGGAGGGGTAGACCACGGTGACGCTGCTGTCGTGTGCAGCGAAGGCGAGGGCGTTGCCGGACGGCGAGAAGGCGACGCTGTGGACCCAGCCGGCAGTGCCGTTCAGGTATTCACCACAAACGGTGTTGAAAGGCAGACGCTCACCCCAAGCCGAGGCCTCGGGACGGGCATCGTTGCCCTTGATGAAGGAGCTGAAGACGCGAGCGTGGCCGTCAGTGCTGCCAGCGGCGAGCAGCACGCTGTTGGGGTGCCAGGCGACGCTGGTTACGGTGGAGCGCAGCGGCTTCTTCAGGTGCTTGGACACCCACCAATCGTTCTCCTCCTCGAAATAGCAAACGGCGATGATACGGGCTCCAGAGCCTACGGCGAACTTGCTCTCGTTCGGACACCAGCGCACGCAGGTAGCGGCACGGTTGATACGCAGAAGCACAAGGGTGGGCTTCCACTCGCCGGTCTGGCTGGGCTCCCAGACATAGGCGTTGCGGTCCTGCGAGCAGGTCACGATGCGTTGGCTGTTCGGGGCGATGTCGACGCCGGTGATCAGCTTGTCGTGGCCGCGGAGCTCATCCTGGAGGTGGAACTGGTTGCCCTGCTTGGAGTACAGCTCGACGTTGTTGGAGCGGGTGACGGCGAGAGTGTTGCGGTCGGCGGAGAAGGAGTGGTCGGCGATAGGCGCATGGAACAGGTGGTGCACTTCGGGGGAGGCCATGTTGGGTGTAGTTGTTCAATTGGTTGTTCAGTTGGAGTGATGAGTTGTTCACGTGAGGTACAAGCAAATGACAGGAGGGGAGATCGCTCTACTGTCAATGCTATGTGTATGTAAGTGAAGTGTTAAGAGGTGATGTCTGCCTGTTGATCTCAAGAAGGTGGCATGTCCCTCGTCCCTCGCCCTTGGCGCAGTGACGACGCGAGCCAGCCAGCCAGCCCGAACGCCGACACCAGACAGCGAAAGCCAAAGTCAAAGCTTCAATTTAGAGAGAGAGAGAGAGAGAGAGAGAGAGAGCAAAGTACAGTAGAGACACCCAGCAACACGCACTTAACCACCTCTCTCCCCCACACACACTCCTCTGACCATGGCCACCACTACCGTCGCAAAGACCAACTCCTCCAACATGGCCACCGAACAGCGCGTGCAACCCAACCAATCGCTCTACGTCCAGAACCTGCCCGAGAAGCTCCAAAAACCGGATCTCAAGCGCTCCCTCTACATGCTCTTCTCGACCTTCGGCCCAGTACTGGATGTCACCGCTGTAAAATCGAGCAAAATGCGCGGCCAGGCACACGTGCTGTTCAGAGATATCCACGCGGCGACACAGGCAATGCGCGCATGTCAAGGCATGGAGTTCTTTGGCAGAGAAATGGTGCGTTTGCAATTGAATGGGCATACTCTGCAAGGAATGCGCATACTAACGGGCAGAGAACAGAAAATCAGCTACGCGAAAGAAAAGAGTCAGACACTCGCCAAAATGACCGGCCAGTACGATCCTCCTCTCCAGCCCGGTCAACCCAAGGAACAAGCACAGCCCGCAAACACTCTTCCCGCACCTCCTGGCCTTGCTCCTCCTGGTGTGTCGGCTGGCGTCCCTCCCCCGGGCATCCCACCTCCTGGCCTTGCGCCACCACCTGGTGCACAGAACGCTCCCAGCCCGCAAGGTGTGAAGAGGTCGCGTGAGGAAAGCGACAACGAGGAAGATGGATCAGAAATGGAGATGAGTGACGATGAGTAGAGGAGAGTACGACATGTCTTGACGAGAAAAGAACAAAACATCACGAGGGAAAAGCGATTAATATACCCTGATTAGAGTGTGGGCAGTGAGGCTGCCACCACGCGGAGTGGGTGAAATTATGGAAGAGAGAAACTCGCAACACAAAAGTTGCTACAGTGGGTATCACAACATCGAAAAACAGTAGACCACAATCTAATACTTCCCAAGCTCTGCCACCGCATCGCCACTTCCGTCTGCAAACAGCTTTGCGACACTGATCGGCACACTCAGGCCTACGCTTGCACCAACAACTCCAAACCAGAGCAGAAGGTAAGACGCCCCATTTCCCGGCTTAGCATCTGGATTGGCATTGTCGAGCAGTGGTGATAATGCCTCCTGGGTGCGACAAGGATGGACGAAATATGCTGGGCTCGCGTTGATTGGGTGCTCGGCCATGCTCAACGCGCCCATCACGCCGATACTGCGCATTGTCGATTTGAAATTGTCTGGGACCAAGAGTTTGTAGACTTCATCTGGCGAAGGAAGCGCGACGCTCTGATTTGTCGAGCGTTCGGCGAAAGTGAGGTATAGAACTGGCACTTGATATGCGGGTGAATAGGCAATGTCGCATTGCACTACTCGTGTATGGTAGTATTTTGCGGCTGGAGCAATGAGCGCCTCTGAATCATCATCGTCCGGAATAGCGACTTCGTCTTCGATCGCCTGTGAATCGCCACTTTGCTTTCCTGCGAGCTTGTCGTTGGGCATCCGTCTGGTAATCCGCAGATACCGAGTGCCATACTGTAAATTGCTTTAGTCACGCGCTGCCCACCTACATATGGCATATGCAATGGTGTCAACAAACCCTTTCGAGCACTCTCACATCCTCCCAGTGGCTGTGATCATGCTCATCACCCTCACCGAAAGACTTTTGCCATTGCGTAGCAAAATCCTCAATTGCACCCGTAAACTCCGTCTCGAGCAACGCCATTCAGATATAGAAAGACAAATGGCAATGCCTTCTCAATACCCCAATGCAAAACCCGCACTCAACAAGCACCACGTACCCTAACTCAAACAAACCCCTCCCTCCTTGTCCGTCAAGCCTGTATCTTAAAGTCGTCACACGCTAGCAACCACCCAGCCCACCACCGAAGCCTCGAAGGATGCAATAGCACAAGACGCAAAGCAGGGCAAACCAAAAACAAGAACCGCTTAGCAGATGGTATCCAAGATCCAAGAACCGACGAGGCTGCAAAGCACTGAAACCATAGGCTGTGCGCGGGCGGGCACTAATGGGCTGGCGCATTAACAGTGAATAGTGCTCCCGGTATCTGGCTGGCGTTCCCGCGAGATCTTTCTAGGGTCGCCTTTTCGTGGGTTGAGGCTGGGGTGAGTTTCCTTAGTCTGGTTTGGTGTGTTGCGTGAGGCTGAGGCTGGAGCGCGCGGGCGGAGGTGGGTTGATGTCAATGTCAGCTGAGGTGGGGACGAGCAAGCGGCAGTGGGCGGGATGGCAGGCGAAACGTTGTTGGGGAGGGCTAGACTTTACTTTAACTACAGTTCAAATCGATGATCGGGATCTATTTGTTTGAGTGTTGCTAGTACAGGTGAGTGAGAGCAGTACTGTCTGCTTTGGAGGTCGAGTTTACAAGCGATGCGGTTCTCGCTTATAACAGTGGAACAGCACGAGCATCTCGACAGCAATTGTAATTCCTCCATTATGCATGGTCTTACAGAAGGCTCTCATAAAACGACGAAGAAGGCCTTCTCCCGTGTGCAGATCGTCCTTACTGCTCAGCTCCACCATCTACCTCCAAGTTCGAACCTATTAGACTTTGTCCGTCACAGCTTCATCACGCTTTCCAATCAATTCTCAAAGCCATTCCGACCGACCGACCTTCCGCACCCATTTCCACTCCATGTTTGTTTTTTTGAGTCTGAGAAGTTGACCACGTTCAGTCGCAAGCGTTGAGAAATGTTCTTTTACCCTTCGAACAACACAAACAAGTCGCAGTACTCAGCCGATGTGATGTAGCTGTTGACGATGGCACGGACGAGTGCCATGCTCGTGGTAGGTGCAACTCAGGAACATTGCATCTGGTCCAAAGGAGCCAAAGCCGGTGCGAAACTGCATTTGATAACGGCTAAATTCCACCATGAACTCGGCGTTGATGGGACTGCCCACGCAGTCGACGTCTAGCCACTCAGAGCTGCCAAAGTGATAGTAAGCGTCCATCCAGAGGCGGCGAAGTGGCGATCCGGATGGAGTGTTGTTGAAGACGAGAGTTGTGAGGCCTGTATCGAAGCGGCGTAGGGAGCGGAGTTTGTCCACGATGGCATCGGCTATTGCGTCTTTGAAGTCGTCGTCCATGAGTTTCTCGCCGAGGATGTAGGCTTTGGCAAGTGCTTCGTACTCATCGTCCGTGCGGGAGAAGGAGGTATCGCAGCAAGTGTGAATCAAACCTCCGTACAGCCACTGCTGATAGACCGCGAAAACGTCCGGATCGTCTTCTGGGAGATTTATGGTGCGTTCCTGAGCTTCTTTCCACTGGCCGCGGAGCGCCAGACGCACGAACTCGGAGCGAGGACTGACCAAGCGCTTGTGGATGCTGTACCGCTTAGGTGCATAGGTGCCAACCAAGAAGACGATCACATCGCCGTTGAGCCTACAGTGACTGTCAGCTAAACCGCTTGCAGGTATATTTGCGCCATCACATACTTTTGGGTGCCATCAGCCATAGCTCTGATGGGTCTGATAGGGTGCTTAACCCTCAAAGAAGGGGTTTGCCTTGTTGTCATGAGAGTTTTTGAAGCGTCGCCAAAGGATGAACGTGAATGCTCGCGGTAAGTGATGTAGTGTTCAAGACGCAGCTCCTCGTGAGACATGTTCTGCTTGGAAGGGTGGAATGATATCGACAGATACTGCGAGAAGCGATTGGGGCCATCCGTCTCCACCAAGTAAGGCGGCTCAGGGTCGGCCGTGATCGTCGTCGTCATGGTGTTGATTGCACTGGATCTGTGAGTCTGTCAAGCGTAGTCCTTGTGGAAGAAGTGGTTGGTGTGCAAAGAAGTTGCTAAATGTTGTGCGCGACTAGGAGTGGACGAACAAGCTGATTGCGGGACGCCCCGCCTGCATGCTCATGTCATTCGCTTCACTTTGCTCCAACCTAGGAGCGGCGCGAGCACCCGTCTGCAAGCGCTGTCTATACATGTACATGGTTTCAACTGCATTTCCTCGCGCCGCCTATGCCAGCGTGAGTCCGTCAACAAACTTCATGTTCCCATTGCACCGTCGCCCTAGGAGGTTGTTGCAGCACTCACTGTGTTTGCCATGGGGACACTGCTCACGTCACTTTTCGTGTGCAACGTTAAACTCGTTACAAGCTATTGTACTAGCACGAATGGTTTGACTTACAGGAATGATCGTAGTCATCAAGACATGCCTTACATTCAAATATCTGTGTTTAGCAAACTTCCCCAAACTTCACTCACTCAGTCAACAAGAATCTTCGACTCAAGCTCGCCAAAGTTCTCAAAGAAGCTATCGAACAGATTGACACCGTGCTCAACATCATGGGTACCAGCCGTCTCGCGGATCGAGTGCATGGAAAGCTGAGGGTTGCCAACATCGATGGTCCTCGCGCCGAGCGCCGCGCTCAACATGGGACCGATGGTGCTTCCACAGGGCATGTCGTTCCTCACGACGAACATCTGGAGAGGCACGCCCTTGCCCTCCCTGCCAGCCTTCGAGCCAGGGAGTTGGAAGGAAGCAGGCTTGGCACGACGGGCGCATTCTTGCAGCATTACGATACCGGGAGAGTTGGTGGCGTAGCGGACGTTTGCGTTGATCTTGATGACGGTTCCGGCGTTCATGTGCGGCTTGTGCTCGGCTTCGTACTTGGCGGCGTAGTTGGGGTTGACGCTGTGGGCCATGTCGGCGGAGACGAGGAATGAGGTAGCGAGAGTTTGCTCGTGGGCAGTGGACGAATCGTCGCCGGAAGCGTTGCCGTTGCTGCTGATCTTGTCGTAGCTCTGCTCGCTGACAGAGGAGCTGCTGGAGGGCAGGCATGAGAGGCGACGAAGGATACCGGGGAGCATGCTGCTATCAGCGCCCTGGGCGGAGGTTGATCCAATCTCTTCGTGATCGAAGCAAGCAATCAGACGGATGGTTGAATCGGCAGAAAGAGCGGACGGGGACTCGAGAGACTGAATCAGACCCTCAACGGCGCAGTAGGTCATGCCGAGGTTGTCGAGACGAGCAGAGTGGACGAACTCATTGTTAAGACCACCGATGCAGGCGGGTTGAGTGTCGAACAGAACACACTCGAAGTCGACAATGTCTTGAGGCTCGACGCCGGCGTTCTCGGCAAGGAGCTCGACGAGGTAAGAGTGGTGCCGTTGCGTGGGTGTCTTCAGCGGGTTGAATGCTGATTCCTTCTCGGCCTCGAATTCATCCTTGCGTGTTTCTTCTGCTGTCCTGCCAGTTCGGTTCAGCTCTGCAGAGACCAGACCAGTGATCGGGAACAGCTGAGCCTCCTTGTTGAACTCAAATGGCACGCTGCCTCCAAAGTGCACTGCCAGGTTGGGAATCCTGCACACAGGCTTGTTGATCCTAACCAGCTTCTGCTCCACGTTGCCGTCCTTGTTCTTCACCATGAGCCTTCCAGCGACACCGAGATCGCGATCGAACCAAGTGTGCCACATGCCGCCGCCGTATGCTTCAACGCCGACCTGCATGAATCCCTCGCTGCTGCGCTTGGAGACAGGCTTGATGCGAAGGCATGGTGAATCGGTGTGGGCTCCAACCATGCCGACGGGGTTGCCAGGTTTCCAGCCATTGCCGATTGCGAAAGCAACGATCGTGCTCGTGTTGCGTGTGAGGTAGTACTTGCCGCCGGGTTGCAGGGTGGATGACCATGGATCGCGTTCCTGATAAGACCAACACCCGTCAGATATGAGCTTGACACAATACAGCAATACATTTGAAGCAATCGCATACCTTTATCTGCTTGAAGCCTGCCTTTTCCAGGCGTAGCTTAGCAGACTGTACCGCATGGAAGGGAGTGGGCGAGGCATTGAGGAACTCGGTAAAGTCCTCGGCCCTCTTCAACGAAGCCTTGGATACCATTCTGGAAAAGTTCCTTCGTCCTGTAGGTGTGTATGACAAGGCGACTTGGGTGAATTGGTATGAGAGTATGCGCGCTGGTGTGGGCTTGGTCACGAGGGTCGGTAGCATGGAGGGTGGTGACGATGTTCAAGCAATTGCGGCGTTTGGAAAGGTGGAACTTTGGATCGCGTGGCTTGATCCTGCAGCGCTTCTTGTTTCGCACAATCTCGACATGGCAACTGATCTCCATCAACCTCGGATAGATAATCAAATACTTTGACACCACACACTACTGGAGCCTTACCGCCGGACTGAACTGTCTTCTGTTTGGCTTATACCAAAGGGCATACTGGGCTAGTACTCGCGGTCATTTGCAGCGGCAAGAGTGCTTGTACTACTACAAACACGCCTTATTTGCTTATTTGGAGCTTGTTTCTCTGCACTCTGCCGCCGGCTGTTGGTTCTGTCGTACAACGATTGACCTCAGCAATGTTCCAACGCATAATGTCGTCCTTCCGAACAGAGCCCATGAAGAACACCGGATCTGTCGCACGAGACCTGCTCGCCAGTGAACGCACATTTTTAGCTTGGGCACGCTCAGGACTGGGATTCATAGCTCTCGGAGTTGCTCTGGAGAAGGTTGAAGCGTTTGCATCAATCTCGCCGCAACTCTTGCAGCTGGAAAACAGCAACACTAAGATTGCAGCCGCTATTCTAGTAGGCAGTGGCAGTCTCTGCGTCGCACATGGTACGCATAGCTACTTTAGCACCATGCGGCTCTTGCAGCAGGGCCTCTTTCGACCAAACGTTGTCGGTGTGAGTCTGATGGCTGCCACGTGTGTTGGTGTCGCCTTCGCAGGGACACTGATGGTCCTGGAAAATGAGGGTGGCAAACGGGCGAGACGGATTGAACACAATGTACGAGAGCAGTCACCTCGTTGAATACTGGGCTTAGGGCCGAGACGTTCGGCATCTGGCTTGCCCTGAAGCTTGTATGCATGCCCAACTGTTGTACTTCATCAAAGTTGACCTGTCGCAAATGCCCGAGATCGAAAATCCTGGCAATCGCTCACGGGCGCTTATCATATCTCGCGCAGAAGTTCTGCTACACAAACTTGTTGGCGGGGCAGCCTGCTTCTGCATTGTTGAACAACATCATCACTAGACTTCCGTTCCATAAGTATTAGAATCCGTCTCCGGCGAATAATACACGTGTGGCATTGTCCTTAGAGCACGAAACGCCCATCTATCGAACCTGAAATCTTGTCTGACCTGTAGACACGATCTGGCACATACAATGTGAGTGACCAACCACAACAAAATATCGCGCTCAAACACACCGTGATGTTCAAACTGGACTCGCAAATCGAGAGCACGCAAGGCGAGATCATGGTGGATGGGGTAACAACTTTGTACAACGACATCGGCATTCCCTTCGATAGGCTGCTGCAAGAGATCATAATCGAAGCGTGGATGTATGGGGGCAATCGATTGCAAGATTCCATCGGTCGCGACGGCTTCATACATCTTATGGCTGTGGCACCTGAGTTCGTGGCCGACTTGCACGCGCGAATGATGAGAGGGTTCACAACTACAGGTGGAGGATTCGCCACTACCACCAACACCAAGCCGAACATTTCGGTATTGGTGCAGCAACTGTAAGCTTCTGAACTCGGCGGAGGAGATTTCCGATTCGTGTTGCACCCGATGTGGTAGCGATAATTTTTCGTTCACCTGCTCGCTGAGGTGCCTTTGAGACGTTTGCCGGTCGGGGAATTGCGTTGATGGTGCTTTGGATGCACAGTCAAGTAGCCGTCATTCAATGCCAAGAAAACGTCGGAGCACATGTGTTCTCACGATGGATCTTCAGGAGGATATGAGCTCTCTTCGCGTTAAAGCTCTTTTGCATGTCGCGCTTCCTTGGCGTTCTCCATTGGATCTATCAATACAGCTGTCCCATTGTAAGCCGACACGACCGACGAGCTCACTCAGCTGTATGGAGTTCTTCCACCTTATGAATTTACTTTCTGCGCGCCCAGCTGGTAAGGGAACTTTTCACGGTAATGCTTCGCAATATCTCTCCGAGTGGCCACCCACACGTTCTCCTTTTCAGAGACGTACTGCATGAACTTTCTCAGACTCTCTGAGCGGCCTGGTTTGCCGGCAATTCTTGAGTGTAGCGGAATAGTCATCATCTTACCACCTTCTCTGTGCAGGCAGTCGAATGTGTCTTTAAGGTACTCGAAGTATGTGTTGCCAGCGGAGCTGACGAAGCCTGGTGACATGTGGAACTTTCCATCGTTGCCTTTTGGTCGATATCAGTGATCGGCTTCCATTGAAGCGGTAGTGGATGAGCTTACAGTCGTAGTTGTAGGGCATCATGAGAAGTCCTTCTTTCTCCTCGTCGGGCAAGTCTGCCTCCCAGGGCAGATCGACCCAGTACGGCACATCATCATTATACACTTCTGAAGTGTACAGCATCTTGTGTCCCATCTCCTTCCACATCAAAGGAAGTAAATTGGCCGTGTTTGGTGTCCCTCTTCCAAAGTACGCACCCACCGGGAACTCACCAGTCGCCGCTTCTAATGCTTGACACGTCTTCTTGATGTACGCCTTATCTTCTTCGAAGGAGTAGTCCCAGAGATCAAGCCATCGGTAGCCGTGAGCACCAATTTCATGACCATCTCGCACACAAGCTTTCGCAAAAGTCGGATTCCGTTCCATGGCGACAGCGATGGCCCATAAGGTCATGTTCCATCCGAACTCCTTCATCAGCCTATGGATCCGCCACGCGCCACATCTGCTTCCGTACTCGAAGTCTTGTTCGCTGTTGAGGTGGCGATGTTCACGACCTCCGCCGGAGGGACCTTTCTCCCATAGATAAGGCTCGCTTGCGCCATCGCCGTCCAAGACGTTTCGCTCTCCGCCTTCTTCGTAATTTAACACGAATGAGACAGCAATGCGAGCGCCATTTGGCCATTGAGCGTCGTGACCTTTTTCTCCGAACCCTGTTGTGGAAAATGAGCTAAGAGGTACGAGGATATACACGGGATGGAAATAATGATACCTTCAAAGTCACGGGGCAGCTGCAGAGACTCTTCGACGTGGACCATTTTGTTGGCCGATAAAATTTGGTACGATGGTTACAATACGCGTATCGCCGCTTGGATATATGTCCGCCTTCACATCTTGATATGCTTTTACCCACTTTTGCACTCTCGCAAGCTGGGATGCTGATGATCATCACGGACATCCACTTCGGCCAGGCTCCCCATCGCCAGCGTGAGCATTTTGGATGTATCGGAAAGAAAAAATCCGATATCCTTCAACCCTACAACTGACAGGGCGAGTGGGGTTGTTCGCCTACTCGGGCAGCTTATCGTTTAGTTGTCGATCACCACACCCATGTCACGTGATGACTAATTCAGGAAGGTGGAGGACTGAACCGCGCGTGTCGCCACTCCCTTGTCTCGCGCAACAACTTATCACAATCTCGGAACAGACGCTCCGCATGCAGTGGAGCTCATCCAGTGTGCTTGAGAATGGTAAGGGAATGGCTAATGAGAACCGTAGGGTCGGCAGACCATTCTGGTGCCGGAGATAGTACATCTGCAAACCTGATCAGTATCTCGAAAGCAGTAAAATCGTGTGGTTCCTTCCAACTTACCATTAATCCAGTCAGCATTCATAATGTCAGTTTTCTCTCTAGATGCCAACGCTGGTAACCCTGTGACCGCAGATACTGTGGGAAAGCTGTGTTCTGAGTTGGGCGTATCCCTTGAAAAAGAGCATGAAGAGGACTACCAGCGTCTTCTGGCTGTCTTTCATGATGCCTGCGAGTCGCTGATGGAGATGGAAGGTATGTGATTTTAGACTGGCGATGTACCGTCTTGCCCCGGCTAGACTGCCCCGAACCCTCGTACTTACGCCGTCTTAGATTACGTCCCAAAAGTAGACGAGATTCGGTTTCCACGCAAGGACATACATTTTCCAGATCAATTGCACAACTCTCATGGCGCTTGGGCGTGGAAATGCACTGTCGCCGATGAGCACAAGATTGGCGGCAAACTTGAAGGCAAAACTTTTACCCTGAAAGACAACATCGCACTGAAGGGCGTTCCCATGCTGCTGGGCACCAATTTTATCCAGAACTTCACACCCGACTGCGACGCGACTGTCGCTACCAGACTTCTTGAAGCTGGAGGCACGATTCTGGGAAAAGCGATCTGCGAGAACATGTGCCATTCTGCCACGAGCCATTCGTCATCTACGGGTATCGTCGAGAATCCCTTCGCTAAGGGCTACAGTGCTGGAGGCAGCTCAAGCGGTGCAGGAGTCCTCGTGGCTCTTGGTGAGGTTGACGGGGCTGTCGGAGCTGATCAGGGCGGAAGCATACGTGTACCAGCAGCCAACTGTGGCATTGTTGGACTGAAGCCCACGTTTGGTCTGGTACCTTACACCGGATGCGGAAGCAACGAGCCCACAAACGACCATGTGGGACCAATGACGAGAACTGTCCTTGAAAATGCCTCTATGCTCGAAGCCATTGCGGGTAACGACGGCATCGATGATAGATCATTCGCTGCACCAAGTCCATGCGATATCCCTACTTACAGCGTGATCGCCAACATTCCAGCCGATCGTCCTCTCGCCGGCAGAAGAGTCGCTATAATCAGTGAATCTCTCGCAATGCCGGCACTTGAACCCCGCGTGGTCAACACTTTCAGGACCGCAGTCGACCGTTTCATGGAGCTTGGAGCAACTGTTGAAGAAATTTCGATCCCGATACACTCAAAAGGCGCCGCGATTTGGACTGGTATCTCCAAAGCTGGTGGCTTTCTCAGCAAGACAACAGGCGCGTTCGGCAGACGTGGTCATCAAATGCTTGGATTGAACGAGCTTCTGCATCCCATGACTCAAAAGAACTGGGAGCATGCCTATTCGTCCACTAAGAACATATACCTCAATGGCCTCTATGCTTCTCAAGAATTTCCTCTACTACTTGCAAAAGCCAACAATCTATCGCGTAGGCTAAGAGATGCGTACGACGACGCGCTCAAAGAAGTCGATATCCTCCTGACGCCAACATTGCCTTACGTGGCTACCAGTCACGCTGCGCCGAATGCAACTCCCATCCAGCAAATTGCCAAACAAATCGGACTGACTTCCAATACAGCCCCATTCAATCAAAGCGGACATCCCGTGCTTGCGCTGCCCATCGGGAAACTGGAAGTGTTGGAGGGCCCAGGTGTAAACGACAAAGTAAAGCTGCCTGTCAGCATGCAGATCATTGGCAAGTGGTGGGATGAACTGGCCGTATATGAGACGGCATATGCATGGGAGAGGGCCAATGACTGGACCCAGATGTAGTGCGGTTTCGGGTCCTGAGTACTCCCATCGTCTCAGTGACACATGATACCATCGACTCGCAACAGCGCACAGCATGCGTCACTAGCTACTATGACACTGAAGTGTCACTCAAGTCCTCTCAAAGATCCTTTGGTATGCACGGCTAAGTCAGTGTTTACATGTCGAGCGTGGAAAGGCAATACGGGATCTGCCAGATTGAAAGACAGTAAAATTGTCTTTGGCATTGTGTTTATTAGGAGTGGCATCCTCCTCCAAGACCTTATCAATTGCCAAGCTCGCCTCACCGTCGGCACATTTTCTCCCGATGAACATGATCTTCGCTATTGACCTATCAACTACGGGGTCTGTTTATCTGACCTAGTGATAGGTCAGTCCTTAGTACAAGGATGCACTGCCGACGGTTCGTGACATGGACCCAAAGTAGTGTTAGATCAAGGGTACTTTATCGCTTCGTCGGAGGAGAGCTTCAATACAGGTGCGCGATGCTCTGCATCTTTTCTATCGACAGACATTTTCACCTCCGGCAGTCTCACTTTAATCGTTGATACTCTACGACAGCCATGATGCAACGATTGGCCAGAGTCAAAGAAGCATTTTCCTCTCCAAAAGCTTTCCAAACATCACTACAGACGACTGGCGGCGAACATGAGCATGCAGAGTTCAATAAAGATCTTCTCCCGAGTCCTCCAGGTAAGTGCTGACTTGACACGATCGGCACACTTGCTTGTCCCTTCTGACATGTCATCTGTAGCCGACCGCAGATGGCGTTGGCAACACTTTTTTGCCTTCTACCTGACGATGACATTCAGTCCGAGTTCTTATAACCTCGGGGCCTCGCTTGTATCTATCGGTCTACTTTGGTGGCACGGGATCATTGCAGCGATCATCGGGTCAGCAATATTGACTGTCATGGTAGTGCTCAATAGTCGCGGCGCGATCAAATACTTTGTCGGCTTTCCGGTCTACGTCCGCGCCGCCGGAGGCATCAGAGGAGCCAGTCTGTACATTTTAGTCAGAGCCATCGTGGCCATCATCTACTTCGCCACACAGACATACTACGGCGGCCGCATCACGACTGTCTTCATGCGTGGAATTTTCGGGAATGGATACAACAACATCCCGAACCAACTACCTGTGAGCGCTGGCATTACATCAAGAGATTTGCTTAGCTTTTTCATCTTCTGGATGGTACGTCTTACACCGTCATTTGCTATCGAATTCAGTAGAGATCAATACTGAATTGCATAGGTCCAACTACCGGTGATGTGGATTCATCCAAAGGTACTCCGCCACCTCTTCGTAATCAAGGCATTCTACACAACCATCTCTTTGTTTGGTGTACTCGGATGGGCTATCAGTGCAAATGGTGGCAAGATCGGTGACTTCAAATACACGACCGGACAAAAAGAATTGGCTGGCTCAGACCTCATCTGGCCAATGATACAGGCCATCAACTCGGTCATGGGAGCACTAGCGCCGGTGTTGATCAACCAGCCTGATGTTGCCCGTTATGGACACTCTTACAACGAGGTCACTTGGAGCCAAGGCATTGGAATTCTACTGAGCAAAGTCCTCGTTATGTTTCTGAGCTGTGCCACAACTGCAGCTGCAACCAACGTCCTCGGGAAGAGCTTCTGGAATGTCTGGGACCTCTATGGTGCCATTCTTGACCAGTACTGGGGTCCTGGAGCTCGCGCTGGAATAGTCTTTGCCTCATTTGGGATGATGTTGGCGGTACTCGTCACGAACGCTGGAAGCAACTCTCTCCCGGTTGGCGCAGATCTGACAGGCATCTTTCCTCGTTGGTTGACTATCGTCAGAGGCCAGATCTTGTGTGCTGTTCTGGCGCCATTGCTTGTTCCCTGGAAGATCATCGCCTCGGCAACATCTTTTCTCACATTTCTAGGGTCCTACACAGTCTTTCTGATGCCTATCTGTGCATGCATGGTCGTCGACTACTGGTATGCGAGAAAAGGCAACCTCCATGTACCATCGCTCTATGCGTACAAGCCCGAAAGTCCGTATTTCTACTACAAGGGCTGGAATCTCCGGATGCTTACTGCCTGGGTGGCGGGTGTTGCCTTCACAGTTCACGGAGTTGCAGGCTCTCTGAATCCCGATTCTGTTTCTGATGCCAGCAAGAACATGTACAAGCTCGGCTTCCTCCTGTCTTTCTGCATGGGTGGACTGGTATACTACGTATTGTGTCTCATCTGGCCAGTATATACGCTGCCGCAAGGGCTAGAGCGGCCGCTTTTTTTCGAGGAGCTTGCTGCTAATGAGGGTTTCTTCGATCATGAAAGTGTCAGCACGATAACTGGTGTCCTGGAGGGAGAGGCTGTAGTCGCAGAACATCACGTCACCATGGATAAAGAGATTAAGGTCTAGTGCTAGAGGCCATGAGTTGCAATGACCCCAGCTTCCTTATGTGCATACCTCTCGGACGCCGCAAGAGCTTGTTAGAAATAAAAGGCTACGATTTCGATCACATAGTATACCCAATGTTCTCGGTTGACTAAAAAGGTCGCTGCCTCCACGAACCACATTGTCCAATTATCACAAACCCCAGCTTTCCTTGATTGACTTCTTCCACTCATCGAGCGTCACCACCTTTCCCTCCACCACCAATTCACCTTCCTTGAACCGGGCCTCCAGGACGGGTACTTTCAAGTGCTCGTGCGCCCTGCTACAGACGCGGAATGGGATTTTGTCGTTGAGTAACAAGGCGTAGCAATTCTGACAGAACAACGCGCAACCCATGCGACAAATGACGGCATTATCGAAGTTGTTGAATGAACGAACGCAGAGGCCGTCACAAGTCCAGCAGTCGTCGTCGTCGTAGTCCTCGTCGTCGTCCTCGTTCTCATCGTCGGTCTCATCTTGGCCCTCATCTTTTTCAGCGTTGAGTTCCACACCAGTAGTCTCGCTCTCCTCTGCCTTTTCTTCAGCTTTTATGACATCAAGCGTGCCCTTTGCATATGAACCTTTCGTGTCAGCTGCGAGCACGGCTGTGCCCTTCTTCATCGGCCGGAATGATTGGTACACAGCAAGCGCATTAATGTCGTCATTGACCGCGGTGAAGGCATTGGACAGGTTTATGTACCCTTGGCTGTCATTGCTCGGATCGTCGTCTGACAGAATGACAAGAGCGTCCTTCACGTGTGGCTTGGCAAGCTCATGGGCTTCTGTTGTTTCATACCAGTCAGTACATTTTCCTCGGAAGCCAGCAATGTGATACTTACTCTCGATAAGACCTTTCTTGCAGTACCATGCTGATAGGTACAGGGCTATTTCGTTTGGCGGTACCGAGTCCAGACCAGAAAATGCGGCACCCCTGCGATGAGTCAGCACCGAGTTATCGTTATGCAATGGAAGACCTTTGCTCACCGTCTACCGTGTGATCTTGCAATGATGTTCTCCATCTTCTCAATCCATTTGTCGGCCTGACTTTCGTCTTCAAACGCTCTGGTGATACAGTGCATGCCGAGCTTGTTAAGAGCCTGCCATCTTGCGTACGAGATCTCTGACTCCACTCTCGTAGTCTGGCCGCTCTCCAGTCCAACACTCTCCCAGATGCGCATCGCTCTGTCTCGATCGCCATACTTGTAAAGAATATCGGCCAGACATAAGTTAAGACAAGCGGCGGTCACTGGCTGCAGATCCTTCTTTGCTGCTGAGATGGCCGCGCGATAGCGCTCTTGCAGCCATTCGAGCTCTCCCGTTTCTCTGGCAGCGTTGGAGAGGACCGAATGGTAGTCATCGACGTCGTAGGTGAACTCCATGAGGGAGTGTATGAAATTGGTATGCTTGTCCCCCCGCAATGTGTCGTCCAGATCCCGCGCCGATCGCATGATATGCTCGAAACATTCCCCATTGGTAGGAACATCCGGCATGTCCATGTGCTTCCCGTCTTCTCCAGTAGTGTCATCATCTTCCACTGCATCCCATTGTGTGATACTATGGTAATAATAGACACAGTCCGCAAAAGACTCGTAGTCGGTCGGCTTGTACTTGACGGCCAGTTTCTTGTGCTCGATTGCCTTGGTGTCGAGTGCGAACGTCGCCCTCGTGAACGCTTTGTCGATCTGGCCGGACATTGCAGAGTAACATCCAGCAATATCGTAGTGCGCACGATATCTGCCCCTAAGGTTCTTGAACCCTTCGTCGTGAACAGTGTCTGATTCGACAGCTTCGAGCACCGCCTCGTAGAGTTGAATGGCCGCGTCATACTCATCCCGACGGTAGTGAAGCATTGCGAGGCCCACTTGAGCCATCCACATTCCGCTGTCGAGCTCGAGCGCTTTTTCGAAATGCTTTTTCGCATCATCCCAGAAATCAAAGTCGCGGAAGGTCATTCCGATCCGGCGGTGCCATTCTGCATTTTCTTCCAAGTCGGCCCATTTTGCTACGCTCATGATGCGCTCACTTGTAAGCTCGGGTAGCTCCTGTACAACATCACCACCCTTCCTTGCCTGCCATGAGTAGATCAGGGTTGGGACCACCTTCACCGCGTATTCTGCGCCTGTGACTGGGGCAAGCCAGCGCTGTGCAGAGAATCTCAGAACAGGCTCAAAAATGTCCAGAGCATTTTCGTCGCTAATGGAACTCAGCTGAGTCGAGATCTCGCCATCTAATTTGCCAGATAGTATGCTGTTTTTCAGCCAAGGCAGGATTGGCCTGGCGAATTCGTTGGTGAAGTAGAGGTAGGTGCGATATCCAGCCCATTCTGGGAACAGCTCTTTGTCGCACATCATGCCGGCGACATTCATGCCAATCGCAAGCTTGTCTTCATCCGTCGCACGCTTAAAATCGGCCTGCTCCAGGTGCTCCGCCCAGTTGTTGCCGGCATAGCTTGCTAGACTGACAGCCTCTTTCATCCGGTCTCTCAGATCTTTGTCAACGATGATGTCTGTGCAAACGCGCACAATCTGGATCTGAGCTTCCGCCAAATTGACACCAACCTCGGGACAGTCGTCGCCTGCGGCTCTGACTTTGCCTTGCTTAGGATCTCGGAAGAAGTCAGAAATGGAGGCGTGAGAAAAGCTCACGGTGGTCGTCTTGGGGTTTGAATCGAACTGAGAGGGAAAATCCAGATCGTCCTCTCCATCAACCTCGTCCGCTCCCGCGACAGTTTCTTCGTCGTCATCATCGTACGCTCGCTTTGGCGCGAGCAGCTCTGCAGTGGTCAGCCCATCGTCGCGGCTGAGAGTGAACAAGCTGGCATAGTTTTTGCGCAGGTTGCCCTCTAGGTCAATAAGTCCTTCACCTTCCTCTGATTTCAGTCGGAGCGCAGCGTCAAGCTCGCCCAAAACTAGTGGTCGACGAGCAAGGGATACCCACATGAGCATGTCGTTGAGATCGGATGCTTCATCGTCGGAAATGCTAGAGGAATAACCCTCCAACACATGCTTGATCATATCCGTAAGTCCCTTTGGCGCTTGCTGTAAAGCCTTTTGAACGTCAGACTCTCGTAGTCGCTGCGCCTTTCGATTGAGGTCTGCTATCATGAGTTTGACCCACATGAACATTCCTCCCGCTTTCTGCGTCAAAGTCTCGATGATAGTAGCCTTGAGCTTCTTGGACACCTTATTGAGTGCACGCGACTTGGTGATACTGATCTCGACGTAGCGAGCGATGTCAGCGCCGTTCTTGGAGGGTTCGACGTGAATCGTAGGTGGATCCTTCCCAAGTGCCATGTTGAGTTCGTCGATCACATGTGGTCTTCCGAGCATAACTATGCGAATTCGTGAGTTTTCACCGGCATCTTGAACATCCCCAAGGAGCTCAAAGAGAATTTCTCGTTCCGCAGGTGACGATTCGTCCAGTCCATCTAGGAAGAGATACGCAATCCCAGTGCCTTCGTCCGCCAGCCAGTAATCCGCAAACAAGATCGACCATGCGGTTCGTACCGAAGCAATCTCGCCTGGGCTGTGTGATCTCGCCGCCAGGTACTTTGCGTAGACAGGATCACTCTGTGTTAGCTGGTATGCCATGTCGTGCAACGCCTGCTGTATCGATTGCGTCTTTGCGTCATTGTCTCGGAAGAAGAAGTAAGCTACGCTAGCATCGTCGGGCACCTCGCTAGAAGAATTTTGAGCTAGTTCATGGATGTAGTTGATGATGTTGTAGGTCAGGAAACTCTTGCCGCTGCCAGGGTTTCCCGATATCCAGAGCAGAGGTTGCTCGTCCGGATCAACCCACGCAGTGAGAGCCTCTTCCGATCTGATCCAGTCTCCAGATCCTGTGAAGGCAATGATCAGTAGTGCCAACTTGACGCCCATCAAATTAGCTCACCAGGCACTTGTTCACGCTTGATTTCGTCAAGACGATCTTGTGGAGCAGCTGAGGGTTTCAGGAGCAACTTCAGCCCTTCAACATGCTTCATGTCTTTCTCCTCTCTGGCCTCATCTCGCATCTCAACCAAAATGCTGGATTGCTGCACTTTTGTCAGTAAAGTGAGTAACAAGGATCGGAACCTAAGGGTATCAGACCTCTTGGGCATGTAGCTGTAGGTTCGCCATGGCAGAGCTCTGCTCCTTCACAGCAACATGGATCGCCTGAACATCTTTGCCTGCATTCTTCACTTCCACTAGAGTCTCAGCACCGACCAGATGACCCTCAGTCTTGGTGAGCTTCTCAAGCTTGGCGAGTAGGTCTTGCATTTTGGTATCATTGCCAAGCAAGACGTTCTTGCCAAAGCTCATGAATCGGCCCAAACTGCCTTCCTTGATCTTCTTTGTGGCACGAGCGAAGATTTCCACCACCGTTACCTGATCTCACGTCAGAAATGAAGCAGAAAAATGACGATGCGGCCTTACAAGCGTCTCGGTCAGTTGCTCCAGGAGCTCCTTGGACATAGCAGCTTTGTTGTACACACTCAGGCGAGTGGTGAAGTCCTTCAGATGGTCCATGAGTCCAGCGATTGCGTCCAGGCTGGCAGACACGCCTCTTGCGGCATTGATCAGGTACATCGCGGCACCGAACACAGTTCCGGAGGCAGGAAAGACGGCCGATGCCGCTCCTGCAGCTATATTGCCCACCAGTTCGACAGGCTTCATGGCCGCAGCCAGAGTCTTGAACAGCATGCCTCTGTTGGCACGGAAATCCTCATATCTATTGTTCTGTTGTTCGACCTGTTGCATGAGCTCGTCGGTCGACCTAGGCTTTGGTAGATCCTCCAGTCGTTTCCCAGACTTCTTTGCATAGCGCTTGCTCGCCTCGCGCCACATCTCCTCCATGTCTGATGGTGCCATGTTGGGGTTATGCAGCGTCGGGCTGTGAGAAGAGAATCAGGGAGTAGCAATAATGTAAAAGAAGGATGTGGGTGGATTCCATGTACTCATCCTCTGCACTAGCCTTCGTTCTAGGGGGCGAGAAGCCTCATTGTTGGCCTTACAACCACACTACTGCCCAGCTGCGGCTGACGTGCAGCGTGGCTGCTGTCCGGTGAGGGACAGACAGCTTTCAGCAGTGGCGCCGTGGTCCAAGTACACCACTGCCTGGCAGTCGGAAGTATTAGTCCAGCGACTGGGACCGCGGCTTGGTGGGACGTCTGATACCACTGCTGACTAGCTGCCTTAGCGCTGAAGTAAGTCAGTAAGGTAACTTAGACTAACTGTAATAGGAGACAGGTGAAGGCATTCTTGGACGATGAACTACTGTTCGTTCGGCGATGGGGCGACTCTGTGTTTTCATGAACCGGGTTTCTGGGACAATAAAACAACAGCATGGCGAAACATGGAACCGTATGCAATCACAGCAGCTCAGAGTGAAGTACCGTCGGTGTTCTTGCTCGAACTGACAGGGCTCTTCCACATACATCCTGCGGCAAAAAATACGACACCCGTCCATGCGTTTTTGTACAGTGAAGACCACCAAAACAAGAGCAAAAGATATATTGATGAGAGTGGGATTTGAACCCACGCCCTTTCGGACTAGCGATTGTAAATGTACGACTGGAATCATACGTGTGATTAGAGGTCACACAACACCTTAAGCTAGCGCCTTAGACCGCTCGGCCATCTCACCGTTGAATCAAACAGATTCGATAGAAGGATTCCAGAAACAAAAAATATATAGCCACATATTTTTGCTCGATGCTCACAATGCCGATTGCTCGTCTCAACCAGCCTCTCATCTGCTGGTATATCGCTGCTGTAGTCACATGGATTACTCGAAATAAGCTCACGGCCACGGACCTTCGACGATATACGAGCTTTCCTTGTCATCTCGGATGGCAAGGCTAAAATTCTATGGCGACAATGGTGAATTAATCGAATAACCCAAGTTGACACCACCAGCTTGGATGACTTCACGTTGCTGCTGCCCACTCACACGCAGTGATGGATATTGAAGTTTTAACATACACATATTATCTTCCGTCATCAGGACCATCTTTTTATAGTTTGGAGACCAACACGTGAACGCTGCATCAACGTGTTGCACGATCACATTGAATGTAATCCAACGAGACGTAGGGTAATTAGGGTGATACCCTATTGGTCCAGATGATCTACCTCACTCAAAGCATGAGTGTATGTATGCAATCGACGCGAAGTAACTTCTGTGCTGTGCTATTGGTTGTAGGCGACGATGGCTTCTTGCGTATATCTGCTATTGGGAAGCAACGAGCTCATCAACTCATCACATCAATATATGCATGCATGATTCTTGAACCAACACTAATTTACATGGAGCGATCCAAAAGCTCCTGGCGCAGCTACGACAGGCATGGGCTTCGAATTGATTAGACTGCTGTTGAAATATAGCTCGGGTCTGATGAGTTTTCTGGCACATAGTGTAGTAACATCATTGAATCCAATCTAGAAACGATAGTGCTTGCTGCTGAGACATGAATCTACAGTCAACAGACTGTACCATAAGGCAGGAACCCGCAGACATAGTATCATCGACAGGCTGTGAGGTGCATTGTCTTCAATCATGCTTATGCTGTTGGCTACCCTCTCATCTCTCTTCTCAGCGTTCCACCCATAATTCATCCAAACACAGAACGATGACGGCGTCGACTGTGTAACCCAAAAGCCCTCCTCGCCATTCTCGTCACCCCGGAATAAGCACTTCCGACTTCATAAGATGAAATCGCTTGATGGGCAAAGCCGCCTGGCATTTCTTACACTTGACGAAGCCTTCTCCCTGTGTAGAGAACGGCGGCGTCATGCACTTGTCGCATCTGGCCTGCTTCACGATGTGAGAAGACTGCAAGGTCGGCAAAGCGTGCTAGTGCAGTCCGAGAGACAACCACGGTGCAGAAGCCATGAGTGTCGCGAAGCTCGTTGGCTGCTGCGTGATGAATGCCTTGGCGAAACCATCAAGTAGCCAGGCTTTCACCAGAAGGTCGCGCAGTGCCGTGTCAGCCTCCGGCAGTTGGAGCTTGTCGATTGCGTAAGTTGCATTCTCAAGGAGTCTACCAGTCGCACCAGGCCCAGAAACTAAAGCTTTGAACTTCTCAAGTGCCAGCGTTCTGAGACCGGGGACATCGTACTTGTCGGCGATGCTGTACATCTGGATATGGTTCCACAACGCAGGCCACGGTTTCGCTTCAAACGGCTCAGAGCTGTCGCTGCCGTTTCAGTAGTCGAAGTTGTAGAAGTAGTAAACCATGCGGTCGACCATGGATGTTAGGTCTTCCTTTAACTCGATCTTGCGCTCGGCACCTTCTTTGAACATCCCAGTACAGGCGCGCTCGAAGTACTTGGACTGAGGTGCTATGAAGCAGCGGTGGACATGGTACTCTTTGCCGTCGCAGAGAATCGTGAAGTCCGAGAACTTTCCTTTTTCGAAATAGCTGTATCTAGTTAGCCTCTGCTCGTCATGTCAGATAGCAAGGTTGTTTTCCTCTGCGCCACAGCGTGGAAGTCGGCTTTTGCGCGTGTGGTAGCCATGTCGAGTGTTGCTGGTGGAGAATCTGCGGTCTCAGTCGACGCACATCCTCGTCGCGTGCGTGAGTGGACAAAGTTTTTCTCGTCTCGAGCAAGGCAGGAACATTCAAACGGAAGGTGCGACTGGTGAACGCGCCAAGCCAAGTCAAACCGCAGACCTCACCCTTCACCCGGGCTGCATACACCTCTTTGCTCAACTCCATTCACTAGCATTGAAAGTGCCTTAATTCGTGAATTGCAGCTGGTTGTTGCGCTAGCCTCTGAAGAGAAATATTACTCTCGTAAAGCTCGGAGCAAAGTCCAAGCGCATCACGAGATGCCGGATGGTATAAACGTTGAAGGTCATTCATTATAATCGCTATATGTACATCAACGCATAAATCAGCAAATTGGTATCAAGCCCCACCCATACACCTAGCCTGGTCCCAAGCACATCTCGCTTCATCATACCCGGACACAAAACTAAAGAAAAGACCCCGTCGTGAACATTACGCTGTAGTTTTCCGCCCATATTGTATGCATTCTATTATCCCGTTTCCCTCTTTTCATCTAGAAGTTCCTCGAAGCCGGCACGCTCCTAGGAGGCTCGGTCATCGGCACCGCGCTGTTGTGGCTCGAAGCATCGTTGTACTGTCCACCAGCAGAGTACACAGGACCGCCGAGGTGGTTACCGGCACTTTGTGTGTTCATGGCCATCTCATCGTCCTGAGCGCGAATGGGAGGGCCGAAACGATCCTGCTTGTTGCGGGTGCGGGACATGGGCAGGAAGTCGATGATGAAGCTCCAGACGTAGAAGATGTAGCAGAGAGAGACGATCCACTCGAGAATGGCGGCTTTGTTGACTTCGCTGCCGCGCTCAAGCACGCCGAAGGCGATGGCGAGACCGCCCTCCAGGAAGATGAAGGCGAGCTTCACCCAGAAGCTGATGGCGAGGATGCGGTGTTCTTTCCAGTGGATGCCGAGACGCTGGTATTCGGCGCAGATGAAGATGGCTGAGGTGATGTAGCCGCCACTGGAAGTATTTGTTAGCAGACATTCTTACAGACGACACCTTGCGACAGAATACATACATGAAAACAGCTAGCATGGCTTGGTGGACATTAGGAAAGCGCCTCGTGTCGAAGATAGTCAAGAAGATCAAGCCAAACCCGCCAATAATAGCAAAAGCAATGGCAAAGCCAGACAGGATCTTCTCCGTGATGTTGTAGTTCATCACCAGGCGACCCTTGTGTCGGAACCAGCGCTCCATGCAGAAAGTGGCGTTGAAGAGTACAACCATGACAGTTGAGCCAGTGATGAACAATGGCTTGCCCCATCCAGTCGCTCCTAGAGTCGAAATGTACATGATGTGCTGACCTGGGTTATCCCAAGGGTAGCCGGGGTAGCCTTGTGCCGTCCATACACCCAACATGGCAACGAGAGTGCCTACATAGCATTAGCATCATCGTCATAGCTAATTCTAGTCGACAATGGAGACATACCAAGCCATACACATCCTGCAACAAATGGCACAAACCAATATGCTAGACCCAACATCTTGGCTGCGCGTAACAAACAAGTCCGGAGAAGACGCGCAAAGTGGTTTGGCGGCGCTGTTTATTTACGCCCCTGTCGAAACGTCGAAAGGCGCGTGTCTGCCGATGGAGATTGTTCGCTTCGAGATATTGCCCACAGGGACAGCGAAACAGCGGCCGAAAGAGCAGCAATTGATGGGTTATTCACAACGAAAAAGTGTCAGCGACGCGAGATTCGGGGCGCCAGTGCTGAGTAGTAACAAAAGATCGCGAGGGCCGGGCCCAGATGATCGTGCGGACACTGCTGGCGTCATGGGCAATTTTGCTGAGAAGAGTCTACGTCACGTTTTGCCTTTCGACGGAGGCAAACGGATCTCCCAAAATGTTGCTTAGCCCTGTTCAAAGCCACACGGCAGTCCAAACAAACGCTTTCCCGAGCACTTGGATGGGACAGCAAGCTTATGCAATCCTGCCAAGTATTGTACTGTCTGCATGACGCATTCGCATACAGCATGGCTGTGTAATGTGCGTTTGCTTATGTAGTCACGACGTCGACACACGCACGAAGATTGATCAGCGCGCGGCTGCTCGACTTTGCGGGTGGCTGTGGGTGGCGTTTTCGCTTGCTACCACAAGTATGGATCCGGCTGCGAGGGCTTCCGTTTGATCGGCACGTTTCGAAATTGGTGAAGACTGGATGTGCGCCTTCAAATTTCGGGCAAGCTGACGAACATCCACACAGCGGCTTTGTGGGAAACCGTTGAAACTCGATAGTTAGTTGGCGATCTTTTGGCGACTCAGCGAAGCGATCGGCTCGAGTCAGGATGGACCGTCTTCACAGTGCATGAGTCGGTGATGCATCAGCCATGAAGGGAACGTGGGGCGCTTTGCGAATGCCGAACACAACAAAATGCATGACTCTTGCCTACAAGGTTACCCTGCAATTGTTCGGTACTTGAGCATGTGAATGTAAGCTCGGAAACGTTTTGTCAACAATACAAACGGAAGTCGTCTTGGCATTGGGATAACTAAACCGTCACAGACAGTGACGCACACTCGAACGATATGGCTACTTGTTGTGCAATGTGGATTATATGCGTGTATTACTGGCCTGAATGCTCATGCCAACGATGCTCGAATACGACAAACGCTCGAATTATGCCTGGTTCATGTAAAGCCTTCTCGAGAAGGCTCACTTCTTTCCAAATCCTAAGAACTTCTTCATCTTGGCCTCCAAATCACCACCTTTGCCCTTTCCACTACTCTCTTTCTTCACACCTTCTGGCTTCTGCGCAGAAGAGCTGCCCTCTGCTTGAGGAACAGCTCTGAATGCAGAGAGATCGACATTCAATTCCTGAGCGTGGCTGCGGTACTCCTCCTTTAATGCAGGGGCTTGGCGCGCCTGTGTGGACGCCTCCTGCAGCCATGCAAAAGTGACAAGCACCTTGCCTCTGAAGCCGAAATCGCGCACAAGACGCTTTTCGGCGCTGTCGGGTAGGCTCTGGTTGCCCTTCTTGCCCAAGAATCGGAGCTCGAAAGGTTCTGTTGGGTGTGCGAGTGTTTCGCGGACTTTTCTGTAGACGTCCGCACTTGTTTCAGAGGCGTTGATGCTCGTTTCTATCATGCTCTGGTCAGGGTAACGGACACGGACAGTCACGTTCAGCACCGTCGCGAGTGCCGCCTGGCGCTGAGCTTCTTGTTCCTCAAGCTCCTTGTCTGATAGCAAACGTGTGTTACGACCAGACCGCTCAAGGGCAGCCTGATGTGCCTTCGCGTGGGCGATGCTAGGCTCGAATGTCGTTGGATCGTCGGGTTCGAGGGCGGCAGCGGGCGTATCGTTGGAAGGAGCACGATAGACCGCAACGCCATTGTACAACGCTTGTTGCGGTTTGGGTGCTGATTCTGTTGGCCGAGGCTGCGTTTCTGACGAAGATGCAATCACGTCGTCATCCACGATAGGTGCTACTGGGGCGCTGGACGTCATTTCTACGTCTTCATCGTTCGGCTCTGGGCCAGCAGGGCCATCTAGAGGTGCCCCAGCATTCTCTGCGGGAGCGTCGGGAAGGCTTGACATGTTACCAGCTCCAGCAGCATGAGCGCCATGCGCCTCTTGCGTTGCACCCGCGCCACTCTCGCGAGATGGGCCCTCCACCGAAGTGAAGTAGCCGCTGATCTCCTCCATAGCCTCCTCAAGAGGCTGCCCGTTGTTCTTGAAGTTCAGACGCATGAGGATGCTGCCGCCGTTGATACCAAGCTGTCCCAGTGTTTTCTGCAAGTCTGTGAATGTTTCGATGGTTCTGCTCATCACATTGATCGATGGTTGCTCGTAGTACAGCCTCAAAGCACCAGAGTCTGCTTGTACTGCTCGTTGGGTCAAGTTCAGCTTCCTCTGTGGCTGACCTGCAACACCTTCCTCGAACTTCCTCAAGACGAGCCATAGAGAAGTATTGCTAGGGAACTTGTCGGTGAATCGTCCTCCGCCATCGCTCTCAGGCAGTTGCAAGGCCACGGAAACAACGCCAGTCGATCGGCTTGCTTGTGTGAGTTGCAACTTTGCTCCAGGGGAGAGTCCAGAAAGTCTGAATGGTTGTGAAAGATCGACAGGTTTGTTGTTCTGCGTCTTAAGCGCATATGATTCCGGGTTGAGCTTCTTTGCGCGACATGCCTCCTCCAGAACCTCTCTGAGCACCTTGCCCGGGGTAACCTTGATCTGTGTTCTCCTCGCCGCCGAATCAACGACGAATACTGATGCAGACATGTTCACTCGCGCTGTGGTTCTCTTTCTGCTGCTTCGCCTGCCCTTGCAAGACCTTCTTGATGATCCCGTAGCACTCGCTGAGCTCTTTCTCTGCGTTCGAGTGCGCGTCTAAGTCGTTCTTCAGCAGCTATTTGGCGTTGTGCTTCTTGTGAAGTTCCGCGGAGGAAGGCGAGTATTCTCTTGCTGCGTTCGAAGATGAGTGGGGCGACGTATAGGTAGCTTAAGGCGACAACGAGGATGCGTTCGGAGCGGGTCAACGCCAGGCCTGTGAGGTCTCGGTCAGGCATGAGGTTTGGAGATGTCAATAAGTAAGGCTGGAGCCTACTGTGTTGGAGTTATGTATTCGGTCGTCGGGTGGTTGCGTTGTTGTTTTAGTTGATGAGCGAGTGAGTGAGCGAGGCGGCGATCAAGCTGCTTCCATGTTGCTTCCACGTGCTTCTCGACCTTCGTCCGTCGGCGCTGGTGGTGCCTGCTACGCTTCAGCCTGGCCCCCGCGTTGTCGCCTCCAGTCGCCGATGACGAGACATCACATCCCACCAACTTTTGAACAACAACCCCCGAACTGCCGAGACAAGCAGAGAGTCACGTTACAAACACACCTGGAGTCTGGAATAGAAACAAGCACACTTGCATAGCCCTTGGACGACGAAGACGACCTCACTCGCCACCCTCATTGCACCACACAACCACGCCGACGCGGCACAACCTCACGCAAAATGTCACAAACAATCCACATCGACTCTCCGGAGCACTTCACAAACATCCTCTCCTCCAACCGCATCTGCGTGGTGGATTTCTACGCCGACTGGTGCGGACCTTGCAAGGCCATCGCGCCCATCTACGAGCAGCTTTCCGCCCAGCTGTCGCGCCCTGGCACGCTCGCCTTCACAAAGGTCAATGTCGACAACCAGAAGCAGATCGCCCAGACGTACAACATCACCGCCATGCCGACCTTCATGGTCTTCAAGTCTGGCCGTGAGACCAAGCGTATCAAGGGTGCAGACATGAAGGCCTTGGACCAGGCCGTCAAGCAGCTGGCGCAAGAAGCGAGCAGTGCGCCTTCTTCCACAGACGGTCTCGCCGACCCTTTCACTTCCGGTGGCAGCTCTGGCTGGATGGGCGCATCGCTACCTAGAGGATACACGAACGTGAACGAATCCGTGGACAAGCTCAACCTAGACTTCCTCAATCTGGACAGCGAGGCTGGCAACGCAAAGACAATCTTCGAGGACACCAAGCCGAGCTCGCTGGGAACCAAGGGCAAGTCTGCAGAGGGCAAGAAGGACTGGATTGAGAGCGACACGGACGAGCAGATGATGCTGTTCATGCCTTTCCAGAGCACCATGAAGTTACACACTCTCCAGATCACCTCACTGCCTCCCGCCGACAGCGATGACGATGAGACACCAGGCCGCCCACGCACGCTGCAGTTGTACACCAACCGCTCGCACACTCTCGGCTTTGACGAGGCCGACAGCGAACCCGTGACACAGAAGATCGAGCTCACCGAGGACAGCTGGGACAAGGCCACCGGAACTGCCAAGGTCGAGTTGCGCTTCGTCAAGTTCCAGAACATCTCCAGCTTAGTCATCTTTGTGGTTGATGGTGATGGAGAGGGAGACAAGACTAGGATCGACAGGATACGTCTGGTTGGCGACACTGGTGAGAAGAAGGCCATGGGTAAGCTCGAGAAGATTGGAGATGAGCAGGGCGAGTAGGATTAAACATCTACATGGCCCTTTGCTTTTCATGGCAGTTAAGAGTGTTCGAAGAGCGGACTTGCTCTCAATCAAGAGCTGTCTTGTGAATGGCAGATAAGACTAAAATGAAACGTTGTGATGATGCATCGCTAAAACCATGCTTTGAGTATTTGTACGCTAGATCTTCCATCTATGGCATGTGAGACTGCTCTAAGACCAATGAACTTCGTACACGAGACCGATATAGCCTCTGGTCTTCTCAGAATCATATCCGTGCATGAACTTCACATGACTTTACACAACTCGGCAAACCGAGCCAGCGTCCCATTGCAAGGGCATGGAACGCTCTGCACGTGCGAATGAGGTTGTTACTACAATGTAGGATCAACGACCGTGCGATCTCAGCGATGGGTAAATGCCCACATTCAAAGGGGGACTTGACAGAAGTCAGCTAGTACGATGATGTATCCAACATGGGACAGTTGGCTTTTGGTTACTTTGTTGCACATCTGCGGTGTGCAAGACCATTGTCGAAATTGTGTTCCTGGCATACCAAACTCGAGACCTGACAGGCGCTGTGAGATCAGGCATTTGCTCGGTCTCTCTTGCGAACGGTAGTATCAAAGGCTGCCAGGGTCGATGTGCCACATAGTCCTGTAAAAGGTGGTGTTCGAAAAATGATGGAGTATTCGTCTGCGTCGTTTGCTGCGAGGTCCATGGTTTCCTGGGGTCAGCATTGTCCGGAGACGCAAAATGAAAGACATGAGAAGCAGTGAAGAAATGTAACTTCGTTTCAGGAAGAGATGTGCGTTTTCCCTGCTGCTGTCTCAAAGTATCAAACGCTCAGTAAGGCATATGTCATTCCGCTGTATCAAAAGGCTCCCACCGGCCATCCGTAGACTGGTCTGATTGGGAGTGCCGTTGCCATTGACGCCGATACATGTAGCAGGATCCACCCCGGTTGCAACACCTCTCCCATGGTCATCAATCAAACAAGCGCTTAGTGGCCAGCACGCTTGCTCTCGGCGATGACGCGGGTCATCTCGTCAACCTTTCTCTTGCCGCGGCCGAAGGTGCCGAGCCTCTTCTTCGCGAGCTTGCGCGCACGCTTGTCCTTGGAGTTGCGGAGGAGTTCGATAACGCGGCGCTCGTAGGGGGCGAGGCTGTGCATGGTGGGTTAGTAAAGTCCTGGTGGTGTGATCGGGTCCGGTAGACTCGAGGCCGGGCGACGGTGGTGGGGAAAAGGCGTACCCAGAAACCTCCTTCACAACATCCCTCACGAAAGCGGTGCGCTTGCTGAGGTGGCCCTTGGTGCGCGAGACACGGGGCTTCACCTGGCGAGGGGTGACCTTCTGTATACACGCAAGCCTGGTCAGCCTGTGTTCCTCTTTTCCAATCCTTCGATCCATGTGTCTCTCCCAATATCTTCCTCCCTCATCTTTTCTCGGATCGCGTGCGGTGGTGGGTTTCGGGGTGGACGTACGTGGCCCTTGTTAAGGCCGATGGCAATGCCGGACTTCTGCTTGACTTCCTGGGGCATCGTGGCGGCGGTCGTTGGTCGATGTCGTCGATGGAGGTGCGGACGTCGAACTCGAATCTTCGCAAGTACCTGAGCCCGCTGGAGCGCGAGTGCGGGAGCAATTTTGGATGGGCTTGGCGCCCGCTTTGCTGGATGCTGATGCCTGAGGTTGCATGGAATTTGGCAGCGGCGACCAATTTTGGCTCTGGACTTTTGACTCCACCTCTCCACACGCTGCTGTCCATCAATTGCTGGAGATGTGACCCTTCTTCTTTCTTGCTTGTTGATCTCCACACATCAATTGCTTTACATTGCGTGCATCATTTTGCTGTAAAGCTCATATTTTCTACCAGCAGTTGCCAATGCCATTTTCGTTCATCTGAGGTGAGGCTGCACCACTCAAGGCACGTGATGTATTTCCACGGCCAAACTCGCTCCTGAACTAGCCGAAACGCTCCTACGACCTTCGCCGGAACGAGGATGCATCTCGAATTCACAAGTCTTGCATGCTATGATCTATTAGTCATTGTAGTGCCAACAGAAGGCTAGTCTGTACTGCGGTCACTCCGGTCAACGCTTATGCACGCAGCCTCGAATTCGCCCAGACGAACAGGCAAGCGTGATCAGATAGTAATCCTATAAAGTGGATGGACATCGAAAGGCAGTTTACAAACATCTCACCCAGCCTTCGAAGATATCTTCACTTGCTGAGCTTACTAAATTGAGATCGCCACTGTATTACAGCAGCATCCATCCACCATGTCAGCAACTCCCACCTTGGTTCTGGTGCCCGGTTCATGGCACACACCAGCCGTATGGGACAAGGTCATTGAACACTTGGACGCACAACAATTCAAGAGCGTACCTGTCAACCTACCATCATGCTCTTCCAATCCTTCAGCAACCTTCAACGATGACATACAAGCCGTGCGGAAGGCCATCACCTCAGAGACAGAAGCAGGACGTGATGTCGTCTTGGTGGTCTGGTCCTATGGTGGCCAAGTCGGCAACAGCGCCATCAAAGGACTTACCAAGGCTGATGAGAAAAACAATGGTCGTGTTCTGGGTGTCGCCCTCATAGCCTCAGGCTTTCCCATGACTGGAGTGGGCTTCCTCGAGGCCACTGGCGGCGTCCCTCCACCATTCATCGGTCTCGATCACGACGCTGGCTTCGCCAATCTCATGGTAGACCGAAGAGAGCTCTTCTATCATGATCTCGGCACATCTGAAGCCGAACATTGGATCCAGCTGCTCACAAAGCAGTCTCTCAAATCCCTGGTTGAAGGAGGGGAGCACGCGTACTCGGGATGGAAGGATGTGCCCACATGGTATCTGGCCGCGATCGATGACAGAGCCCTGCCAGTAGAAGTGCAGCGCATGTTTGTGCAACTGGCTCAGGAGCAGGGTGGCGACGTGACCTTGCGCGAAGTCCAAGGAGGGCACGCCGCCATGTTGAGCAAGCCGAAGGAGTGCGCTGACTTCGTCATCGAAGCTGCAAGAGCGTTTGCCAGGAAATGAGTCGCTTACGAGTCCTATAGACCGACAACGACAATATCGAAGTCAAAGTCGTCATGGACTCCCAACGGCGGATTAGATCGTTTCGTGCTGCGAGGTTAGGCGATTGGGGAACGGTCGCTCTGCATGTAGCCCGCCTTCTGACAATGAAGTCGTTGTGCTATGCCTCCTCGATGGCGTAAGTATCCCTTAGCGTAGAATGAGAGACATGCCGTAGCTTACTCCACTCCTCCTTCACCACCACAACTATTGTCCACCGAGTCTGCCACCGAATACTCGGTGCCGAACCGATCCCATGACCCTTTCCTAGCAACCCTTGCACTCGAATCCAAAATAGCCAATCCCACCAAGAAAGGACAGGGTACAGTGACTCTCCACCCACCCTGACGGGATCCCAACAACCTGGGTATACAGTACACCACCTTTCTCAGCCTCCAGAAGCCTGCAATAACGACACCCAAGCCTGCAATACAACAACGAAACAAACACACACCTCTCCACAATCCCAGAAAAGGCTACACGTACAAATCCACGGTACGGAGGATGGGCACAAGCCCCGATGCTCACGCTTCACGCATGCTGCACGCACGCACGCCATGTCGCAATAAACAATGCACAACAACCAGGTACATGCGTCCTCGCCGCCACCATACCTTCCCAAAGAAGAAGTCCCACACGCCACAGCACCGCATCGATCGACCAGTCCTGAAACATAGCTCGACAAAGCGACAGCACGTACGTGCAAACCTCCCAGTCGGGACAAAACATTAACACATAAACTTCGTCGACTTGCAGCGCCGAATAGTCCGATGTCGTGCATATATGCAGGCACCGCCACTGGGGGGCGGAGCATTTTTGGTCTTTCGGCGTGCCGGTGCTGCCGAGAATTAAAATTTGTGTTTATTTTTTGATATATGTATAATGCGGCAGATCATATGGTTCCGAGGGCGACTATTTAAGGCTGTATAAGCGGAGCGTGGTATAGGACAAGGGTGCGCATGCGACATACCCAGCCCTCGGGCTCTTGGGCCGAAGTTCGGGAGGAGAAGGATTTTTCGGTAACATTATTGGGGTGGGAGGATGATGACGTGTTGGATTGGATGGTGATTATGTTGGGTGATATTGGCGGAGGATGGGGAGGGAGTGTGATGGAAGGGATGAGGTCGTATAGTGGTTATGCAAGTGATGTGCGAAGGGAGATTGGTGTGAGGGAGGTTTGAGAATTGGAGACACGAGGCAATGATGTGAATGTTTGAACTTTTGTAGTGTGTATTGTTTTTTTTTGATGAGATACAGAAAATCCCACCAGTTAATACGTACAACCGAAGGCATGCAAGAAGCCATCGAGGTAACGACCAGCGCGCTCGATGCTCTCCATCCTCCTTCCAACGGGTACAAGGCGCCAAAGGAAAAGAATCCTCTGAACGCCATGACCATCTCTCCAAACAGGTAAAAGAGAAAAACTTGCTTTGAACGAGCGCAAGCAATAAAAGTAATGTACAACCGAATCCGACAAAAATGTAAAACCCGAACGGGGTATCGCATCGTTTCTCTCCCAAATAACAACAGAAATAGGTATCTCCAGGCAAAAAATCCGCAGTTCCGACTAAAAGGTGGTAGTATAGTAATACAAAGCGATCGTGGTAGAATGTAGTGGTGTTTTGTTGTGTTCCAGGACATGCAGGCGTGGGCTTGCTGTTCCAATGATCTCGCTCCAGTAAGACGCCAGTTCTCCCTTCTATGGTGGTATACCCAACGTAACGACATTAGGTTCGTGGCAAGGAAAGAGAAACAGCTAACAAGCAAAACAAGAAAGGACGAAAGAAAGATGCAGACCAGTGATGATCTACTCGTCCCTCTTGCGCTTCTTGGCCGCCTCCCTGCTGCCCGAAGGGCTAAGCTCGTTGTCGCTGTAGCTGCCGATGCTGCTAGAGCTAGAGCCGTGCACTTGGGAAGCCATGTCGAAAAGCATAGCGCCCATCTCGGCAGAGTCGGGAGAGACACGGTGCTGCTGAGGAAGCTGATGGTAGGCCTGCTCGCTCTTGGGGGTGATCATACGGCCGTTGTCGCCGCCATTTACACTGTCCATTGGCTGGTGCATGTGAGGCTCGGCAGGCTGGGTGAGGACGCCCATAACCATGGTGCCGGCACCGTGAGTGCGCTGGTGCTGGCTGAGGTTGTCAGAGCGAGAGAACTTCTTGCCACAGTCGGTGCACTCGAAAGGCTTGTCGTGAGTGTGGAGGGAACGGTAGTGGCGCTTGAGGTGTTCTTGACGGCGGAAACGACGAGAGCAGAGAGTGCAGACGAAGGTCTTGGAGGGGTCCTCAGTCAAAGACTGCTTGCGACCACGGCGGGAGGCGTTGCCGCTCTGGGAAGGAGTACCAGCGGCAGACTCAGGGGCCTCAGAGCCTTCGGAGGTGACCTCGGACACCTGCATAGCAGTGTTCTCGGAAGCCTCGGCGGTCTGGTGAAGGTGAGCAGGAGCATCGCACTTCTTGCTGCACTTGCGCTTGGGCTTGGACACAGCAGCAGAGGAGTACTCAGGGACGGAGTACTGAGAGGTGGCGGGAGAGAAGCTGCCGCTGGCGAACTCCTCATCGCTGAAGCTCTCCTCGCTGAAGAAGCCATCGTCCTCAACGAGACCAGGGGCCATGTCAAGACGCTGACGCTTGCTGCCGTTGAAGTGAACGGGCTCAGGACCGTTGTAGGTAGCGAATCCAGCGAATTCATCCTCAACGTCAAGCTCGAAAGGAAGCTCGAAAGTGGGCAGGCCACCGAAGTTGGAGAAGTCGGCAGTCTGGGCAATGATGGGCTGTGCCTCGGGCATGTTGCCCTTCATCATGCTGAGGTCGTCCTCGCCAGCAGAGAAAGTGGGAAGAGTGGTGTAGTCAGCGCTTCCGATGCTGAGGTTCCTGGGGTCGCACACCTCGTTCTCTGAGATGACAGACCTAGGCACTGGTGAAGGCGAGGGAGAGAAGCTCTGAGCGGTGCCAGCAGAAAGGTGGTATGAGCCATCAACAGTGCTGGGGCCAGACTGAAGGAAGACGGGGGTCATGGGTGGAGAACCGGTCCAGTCACCACCAGCAAGGACCTCAGAGAAGACCTCCTCCTCACAACCCTCCTTGACGGCAGGGTAAGCAGACATCATGGGGTTGTTGTAGAAGACGCCGTTCATGGGAGCTGCCATCATGCCAGAGGCTGGGGTGTCGACGGTGCTGAAGCTGCCCGATGCTGAAAGCGTCGGGGTGGCAGGGAAGTATGATGTGCAGCTGGTGTCGATGGGCATCATGGCAGGAGGTGACTGCTGGAGCATGATGGTAGGCTTGTGGTGGTGAGCGTGAGGTGATGCATCAGGTGTCAGCATGGCGTGTGAGATGTATGCGGGCTGCTGTGCGTATTGCATCTGAGGTCCAGCAGAGTGGGGACGCTGCTGGTAGACGGGCTGCTGGTAGTGCATCATGTATTCAGGGTGCATGCTGGCGGCGGACAGGTGGCGTTGTTGAGGGTGGAACTGAACGTTCTGTGCCTCGCGGTTGTCGGGTGTGTAGTAGTAGAACTGCGATTGAGCCATGGGAGGCGTAGTGTGCGAGGTGTATTCCATTATGTTGATATTGCTGTGTGCTGTGTTGTGTTAGCTGCCTTGTTCCAAAGTTGGCCATTGCAAAGGGTTCACTGACGTCTTGATGATTTTCGATCAGGTTAGTTGATGGACGATGTTGATGTTTCGGTCAATGTTTCGATTTTCGTCGGTTGGTGCGTTAATTACAGATGTGTTGCTGTGCGTTGTATGTACTAGTCCAGGGTATGGTTGTGGTAGTCGAAGGTGACTGGTTACTGCAATGGTTCCGGGCGTGTTATAGATATCAATGCTGGTGTCGAGAGAAGACGTGGTGTCCACACAAGGGTGTGACGGAAGATTGGTATAGTGTTGAAGGACCCCGAAAGGAATGAGAGGTGGACTTCGGATCGAACAAGAGCTGGTGATCGGGATTAATACCAAAGAAGAAGGACGGGTAGAACGAAGAGAAGGATGACGATAGAAGAATCCAAGGAAGCGAAAGAGCAGCACGATCAGGTTGATAAACCCTGGACCCGGCAGCAAGAGACAATGATGGGGAATGGCGCGAATAAAGAATAGATCGGCGGGAATCCACGACCGCGGGCTGGCGGCCAGGCACACGGGCCCAAGATGGATTAGCCAGGTACGAAGGCTAGTGGCTGCGAGGCCCGGGCACGATTCAAGGTGGGTGGGGCCCTGGGGAGGTCGGGACGAGAGAGCTCGGGGCGCCTCTGTCCTCTGCTAGCTCCAGTCGGCCTGCAGGAACGGAAGGTCAGGTATGGCGCTAGGACGGATATGCGCCCATGATTCGCGGTCTCTAACGGCGGCGAGAGGCGTTGCCAGAAGTGCTGGTGCTGCTGGGACGAAGCGAGAAGGGCGAGAGAGGCACGAGAGAGGCCAGGCTGAGTGCACACTAGGCCGTCGAGGCTGTGCCTGTCTGCGTGTGGCCTGCATAATAGGCTGCATGCATGCATCCGAGGTGTATAGTACCAGGCTGGGAGAGCTGCTACCGTGTGGCACAACTGCAGCCCAAAATGGAGCTGACGTCGAGCTGCCGCATTGGGCCGGGCGCTCCGCTTGGTGAGAGAAGTGGTGGCAAGATGGTGTCTTGCAGCAAAGCGCCGTGAGTCTGTGAGAGAACGCCTCTGGCGACGAGGCGCGGATGAGACAGGCGAGAATAGCAGTGCTGTGCCTCTAGCTGCTGGGCTGCTCTCACTACCGCTGCAGGCCACGACGGTGGACGTGGTTTGGTGGTGGAGGACAGCTGGTCAGGGTGGTGTCCGGCGGATCGTCCTAGTCGCCGCCGCGTGACGATACGGCCAGTCATGGGCACCGGCATCGAGTCGCGCGTATGCCGTTGATAGGCACACCGAAATCAAACCGATATTCACCACCAGCGTTGATATGGGCCAGGCGAGCAATCAGCAGTCAATCACTGTCACGAAGAGTGCCGCGGGATGACAGAGTGGATGTGTGGTTTTGTCATTGCTGCTTGCAATGACTCCATCCAGGCGCGAGCTTGACCAGAGGCAGGCGCTGAAGAAAGCAATACTGATCCTTCGCCGGCAAGCAGTGTGCCTCGAATGTGCGTACACGATTCGTATAGGCTGCTGGGCGCGCCTCTGGCCAGCCTATGGCCGACAAAGACCACGCTATAGAGTGTACGCTGCACACCACCAGCACCTCCAGAAGTACAGAGGCGTAGAGCCACAGAGCCACACCAACCTAAGCAACGGTTGGAGCTGGCCCAGTCTGCTCTGTGAGACGCTGTTTCTGGGGTGGGCGTGGTCGACCAGGACGCGGCCAGTTGCAGCGTCGACACGATGTTGTATCGTGCACACCGGCTCGCGTCATCGTAGTGCAAACGCTCGCCGTCGCCGTCGTCGTCTTCGTCTTCGCTCACCTCGACAACCAACGTGCTGTAGCGTAGCGAACAATGCCACCTGAAGCTCTGTGACTCTCCTACTGTACAACGACCGCTAGTCTGCTTCCAAAAGCGATATGCTTTATTGCGCAGTACAGCAGCACACAAATCGCCACCACGTCGCCCGCAAATCATCATGCTTAGGGTTTATCAGAAAAAGTGACATTTTTGCTGTACATGCTCCCGGCGTGCATAAGCTGTGGACAAGCGTGTCGCGTGGTGCAGGCGTGTGAAACAAGCCCAAAGAGACTCTCTCATCGCGAGACTGTGAGACGCCTCACCTGTCCTGGGATCCCTTGTGCCAATCCTCTGCGCGTCTCTTCCTGCCCGGCCACAAGTCGCGGTGCCGCAGATCGCCTTCTCGAAAGGCGCGGCGCGGAAGAATGGTGAAACGAAGCGTGCTTCTGCCAGACTCTCCACACACCCGCGTCCCACTCAAGCCACTCACAGCGCCGGAAGGAACTTAGAGGCCATGTTATGTTGTTATCGCCCACCGCCAGCCCATATCAGTGTGCGATCAGCATATAGTACCTGCCGCCCCGCCCGCAGCCTGTCTGCCAGCCTGCTTTGGGCCTCGTCGACGACTACACACACGCGCTTGCGTCTATAGTACCGCCGTTGCGAGGCAGGAGGAGGGACGGCCGTGTGTCTTACAGTCCTCCTCTGTGCCTCTCTGTGTCTCCCTACAACATGGCCGTGAGACACTACGCGGGCTAGAGGGCTAGAGAGGCGAGAGACAGACACACCAGACACACTTCCGCCCGCACGCCACGACTCAACGCGGCCTGCCGTCAAACGTGCTCTGCTCTGCGGTATAGGGTAGGGCGAGCGACGTGCGAGCGAGGCACCAAAAAGGCCGTCGAGAAATTGTCACGTATCGCTAGCGCTAGGAACGTGGCCGCATCTGGGCGGGACTAATGCAGCCCTCGACCACTCGCTCGGCGTGCAGGCGTGGAAAAGCAAAGTGGCCCGACGGAGCACAGTCTACGTCAGAAGCGTCTGCCGCGTACCTGAGGGTACCTGCAGGAAGGGCCCCCAACTAGTCTGCTGCAGGTACAGACTCTACTATTTACACGAGCTCACCAGCGAGCAGAGTTTCATAGTTAGGGTGCCTGCGACGCGCATGCAATCACATCCCCAGAAACTGCAACCTCGCTTGCACCACAACCCTGCTCGCCTTGCTGTCTTCACACCGCGCAGCGCCGGCGCGATTTACAGGGCTCAGCGCACGTGCTTCTGTTCTATCTTCCATCTGCCATCTAGTCCCGACAGCAAGGTCTGTTGCTGCGCTTTTCCATTACGTCCCGTCCAGGGTGGTAAATTGCGCTTCTCTCGTGCTTCTGCCGACACCCTTCTGGCGTCGGCAGAATCGCCCGGGGAAATATCATGGCATATGCAGCTGCTCGAACAGGACAAGGTCGAGAGACCCTTCACAATAGCCGCGAGGCGATGCGCGCGCCGCTCCATCCCCGACTCACGTCGGATCCACCACCCGCCAGCGAGATATCGACCGGCGACTTCGTGAACCGTGACTACAGAGTCATGCTACATACCAGCCCGGCATCTATTCGCGACCCTTCGAGCAGCCACACACAGTCTGGAGCCAGCAAGCGTGCGAGATACGCTGCTGGCAGCCAGGGCGAGAAGCGCCATAATATTACACATTGCTCTAGCCAAGATTGTGTGCTCTGCTCATAGACACCGGTCAGCCGGCACCTAGAAACCCTTAGGTTGTCGCCCGGTTCCTTTCGGCCACGAGCTACCTTCTATAGGGCAGTACACTCGTAATGGTGGCGAAAAAACGATAAATAATGCTGATCATCCTGTAACATGACTGTACAGTACGTACCTCGATGGTGTACAGACTGCGGATGCAATCTCCGCAGACTTTCGACCGAAAGCAAACCGACGCAGCCAGCGTCACGACTCACGAGACTCTCGGATGGGTGAGCCGCCGACCTTTGTCACGATCACACAATACGCTATCGAGGCTATCGAGGCTATCGGTATAGATCTGCTATCAGTGCTGAGAACTCTTGGCCCGCACGAAAGCTGACCGTTGGAAACAACTTTTTTCGTAAAAGCGCGCATAGGAGACATTGACCCCAACAGGTGAGGTTGCGTTTAGCTGGCAGGCTGTCTCAGTTGCAAACAATAGCTTGGAATTTTCAGTTCTGTCAAAAGGGCCCATGGTAGACCCTACCCTTTGCCGCGTGCCGTGAACCAAGCCTAGATGTCAACAGAAACGCGTGAGAGCGCGTGCCAGGACACGTCGAGTCACGGCTCGAGTGAGACACCACGCTGTCGAGCATCGCGTCACCAGCCGCGAGCCGCAAAACCAGAAGTGGCAGGATGTTTCAGACGAAAAGTCCATATCGGAAGTATAGCAGTCAACATTTCCAAGACACTCGCCTCAACCCACGTGGGAAGGCGCCACATGCCAGACTATTTGGGTCCCATCTTTTGCTATATCGGCCCTCCGCCCCGCATAAAAGCAGATCATATAGATCGCCTATAAGCCCTCACGACTTCCCTATATGCGACCGTGAAACTTCATCGCGTGCCTGGCTGGGAGATTGCGTTCTGCATGCAAGAAGCCTATACCGCCTCCTCTTGAATCCACTTCCACAGCCTTTCGAAGTATGCCTCGCTCACCGGCTCCACCGTGCGTAAGGCTGGGAGCCTCTCTATTGACCGATGGACAGCAAACGTCTTGCGTCCCGTCGATGCTCCTTCCGTGCTCTCTATACCAGAGCGCCCAGCTTCAACCTCCTGATCGCTAGCGTACGCCCGCTTCCAATGCTCCAGCAGCTGCAAAGCAGGGTGTTGAGAACCCTGCTCAGCCAACTGCTCGAGCTTCGCGACCCACGCGGCAGGTGGCAGCGTTTCAAAGTCCTGTCTCTCCTTTACCCATTGGAGCAGCTCACTCCACTCCGGTCGGGTATGGTAATTGACAACATGGTAAACTTCCAGCCCTTCAGCCTGATCGCCGATTGTACGCTCTGCCCCTTGGATCATCGCAGTCGCCGCCGTGTCGACGGGCAGCCAGTCGAGCACTTCACCGTCCAGCTCGGGCAGCGCACCGGTCTCTTGGACACTGCTCAACATCAACGGCCACGCCTCCTTCGCGTTCCACACGCCTGTGTCGCTGGCACCAGCCAGCTGGCCAACGCGGAAGACTCCAACGCGTCCTGCTAGTCGAGGGTGGCCGTTTGCGCGTGCGCATACGTGCTCTGCGACCCACTTGCTCCTCGAGTAGCCCAGCTCACTTGCTGCAGCCGGGTCGTCGACGAGCACCTCAGGAATAGTAGAAGCCGGATATGACATGACGCTGGCAACCGATGAGCAAAACGCGATTCTAGGCGCAGGACGTGAGGTCGGAGCGGCGAGAGCCAGAGAGATGAGGTGTGAGAGCCCTCCAATGCTGTCCTTGACGAAACTGCGCAGCTTCATGCGGAAGTTGACTGACCACGCAACATGCATGATGACGGTCGCCTCGCGAGCAACGGCAGCATACGTTTCATCGTCCAACCCGAGGCGAGGATCGGCCAGGTGAGCAGGCAAGACGACGACTTTGTCGTCAGGATCGTCGGCCAACGCGCGCAATTTGCGATATTCCAACGCTTTGGCGACTCTCTCTTCCGCAGCATGAGCATCTGCTCCCCGTACCAAACAGTACACCCTGCGGACAGAAGCTAACGAGCGATACTGGTCCAGCACGTGAGCGCCTAAGGCACCGGTTGCACCAGTGAGAACAACAACGTCTCTGTCATCGTTCTTGCTATCGATGTCCCCGTTGGACATGCCATTCCTCGTTTCAGCTTCTGCAGACTGGAAGCTGCTGTATTCTTCGACCAGTTGTCTCATCAGCGGCAGCTCATCGTCGGCGTTGCCTCCCGATCCGACGTCTTGACCATGTCGACGTTTGATAACATAGTCTGCAAGACCGGACACCGTTTGGTGATCCTCGACCACGGTGATGGGAAGGTCCCGTTTGTCTGCAGGCAACAGTTGGCGTAAACGACCACGTATCTGCATGCCAGCGACAGAGTCAATGCCGTAAGAGAAGAGATCCGTCTCGTCGGTCAACCCAGTCTTGTGTGGAGCCACCTTGGAGACAATCGATCTGATGGCTTCAGTCACATCGTCGTCTTTGACGTCGGTCTCGTCGCTGCCGTTGGTTTCACCATATGCTCCCTCGATCTCTCTGCTGAACCTCTTTTCGGCAGCACCGCGAAGTATTGTACCCTTGCTGCTCTTCTCGAGCGGGCGTTCCAGGACGGACATGGCCACAAGCAAGCCCTGGGACACTCTTGCATGATCTTGGGACTCGTTGTTGAGTTTCTCGATTGCTGGCCACAGTTCTTTGATGAAGTCTTCGTCACTCATCTCTTGCGCTTTGGCTGATCGGAACAACAAGGTACCAGGATACGGCTTGCCGTTTCCGAAGATCAATGCGTCTTCCACCAGATCTGACGTCGAAATCGCTGCCTCCAACGGTGCCGGATCAAACTTCTTGCCCGTGATGAGCGTCAACTGGGAGTCTGCGCGTGAGTGGTATTTCCACGCGCCTTCAATGGTGGAATGCGGCTCGAAGAGATCAGCAGTGGCGAATGCGCCATCTTCGCGGTTTTTCTTCGCCATGTGAGGCCATCCAGGCAGTACCACAAGTTCGCTCAAGTTGTCGTTTCGTGCTTCGAAGCGAACGAAGGCCGCGTCAGAAGGCAGTCGCAGGTGCTGCCACTCTCCGTCTTTGCTGTAGTCTCTGTGCGAGCTCATTAAGAAGCCGCACTCAGCGCTGCCGAAACGTGATATGAGGTTTACGCCTTGCTTTACGAGCTTGTCTCCAATTTCGGCGGGAAGAGCTGCTCCACCTACTCCAACGATAGACATCGATTGGAGGTGCTTGAGACCCGACGGATCTGCTTCGAGCATCTGCAGGACGTACGGAACAGAGCTGAAGTACTTGACAGGTGGAAAGGAAGACTCTCGCGAGGCAGCATCCGCAGCAACGTCGAGACATCTAACCACATTTGTTGCGGTGATGGGCACAGCCTTTCCGGGGAACAGCCAGATTAGCGCACTGCTTGTCCAGGCGCGGAATAGGTCTGCAATTCCACCGTGGTACAAAGGCGTAGTCGTGAAAGTGGCGTTGTCCTTGCCAGACTCGAACGAGGGCAGCACGCAGACTGCCGCTCGATGGGGCTGAGGAATTGGTTTGGGCATTCCAGAGGATGTTCCTGACGTATGGTGAAGGTAAGCCACGTTGTTTTGTTCGACTGCCGAGCTCAGTGGTGGTAGTACTCCTAGTGGTTGCGACAAGATAGCAGCCAAAGTCTGCCCTTGACTGAAGGGAAGCTCTTGCGCCGTCATGGTTGCTCCATCGTGAGCTGCTGCCTCCTTGGCCAACTCAGCGTAGATCTCGTCGTGGAATAGTATGTTGACCTCGCATTGCTCGCAGAGATTCTTGATCGCTGCTGGCTGGCATTGTGGCGCTATCAAGAGGACCGCGTGGCCAAGCTTCATGAGTGCCAGCCACGTGAAGAGAAACTCCGGCGTGCTCGGGCACAAAAGCCCGACGGTCGAACGCTTCGAGAGCGAATCCGGATTGTCTGATAGCAGTTGCTTTGCTGTATTGACAGTGCCGGTCAGGATCTGCGAGAACGTATAACTCTGATATGTCCATTCGCCTTTCGGGTCCTTGTCTGAAGGAGCTGGGAACCCGACAGCAGGTCTGTCTGGGTTGGCTTTTGCCTGAGCTTCCACGAAGTCGTTCACATTGTTTTGCGATTGTTGGTTTCCTAGTTCGGCTGCTTGGCCAAGCGTGCAAGTGAAGTAAGTAGGATCCATCCTGATCTATGTAGCTGTACTGTAAGTAGCTCAAGTGAGCCCGAGATTGTCTGGAGGTGGGCGAAAGAAATGGCAAAGTAGAATACCTCCAAACACTGTCATAATGGTTGAGCTCATTGCTGTGGTCCCCTCGCGTGTACTCAGATCCACTGTAGGTGCCAGATACTCCGTTCCAGATCGCACTAAGAGCTCCGAAGGCTGCTCGTCCACGATCAAATGCTGCATCATGACGACACCAGATCTGCGGAGTTGAGTCCAGTCCAGTCCCTCTTTCCTGCCTTAACTTTTCAGGCAGCAGCTTCCTCGGCTCGCCAGACCTGCCTTCCGACAGAATACCTCTAACTCGGTCTTTGAATCTTGAATGTTTTCTCCAGGCACCACTTTCTAAAATAATCTAATACTTTGCACATCATGGCGCCAGGCGAAGAAGCGCAGAAGGTGTCCCTCTCCTTGGGACGCCTGAAAAAAGCACCAGCGCCTACCAACGGCGTCAAGCGCTCTCGCGACGCCTTTCGCGACGATGGCGACGACGACGAAGTCGGAGAGCGCGTGTCGAAAGTGTCACATTTCGATAGCAAAGCTGGCGGTGCAGTCGACGAGTCAAACCGTAGAGCCGAGAAGAAACCTTTAATCATCGCAACACAGGCGAATCGCGACTGGAAAGAAGCAGCCAACAAGCGCAGGAGGCAGAAGCATGGATTGCCTGAGGAAGCCGAGAGGACAGGAACGGATGGAGCTACGGGCGAACCTGGGAATGGAATGACTGAGCCTGCGAAGAATTCTGGATTTAACGCCGGTCTTCAAATTCCAAATCGGGATGCGAACGAGGCTCTGGCCGAAGTCGAGCAGACGCAAGAAGTTGCGCCTGAGCCCACAGCGGAGGCTTCTGTTGCACGGAAAACGGAAGATGAGGAAGCTATGGATGCACTGCTTGGGCGAACGAAAAAATCCGAGCTGGTGGTACCAGCCCTTACTGAGGAAGACGTTTTTGACAACGATGTCAAGGAAGCGCCTGACATGGCGACGCTGGATGATTACAATCGAGTACCTGTGGAGCAGTTTGGAGCCGCGATGCTACGTGGTATGGGCTGGAAAGAAGGCGACGGCATTGGATTGAACAAGGGAAAGAAGCAAGAGAAGGCTAAAATACCGGAACGGAGACCTGCTTTGCTAGGCATTGGCGCCAAGGAAGAAGCTGCTGTGGCTCAGGAAATGGGCACATGGGGCAAAGCCGCTCGAGGAAAGGGCGGAAAGGAGCCTGTTATTTACAACCCCATCCTGCTCAAGGACAAGAAGACTGGAGAGATGTTCACAGAGGAGGAAGCACAGAAACGACGTGAGAAGGATGAGCGGGAACAATACGAAATGGAGTTTGAGAAAAAAGAGCGAGAACGGGAAAAAGGCAAGGATCGAGACAGAGACAGCCGGCGAAGAAGAGATTATGAAGATGATGACCGGGAGAGACGGAGGGAGAAAGATAAAAGGCACGATCGAGGGGACGACAGACACAGAGATCGTGACAGAGAAAGGAGGAGACATGATGACAGTGAGGATGAAGAGGAACGCCGTCGCCGCAAGGAGAAAGAGAGACGGCGACGCGAACGCGATGACGATGATTATGACCGTGAGCGCTCAAGGCGCCATGAGAAGGACGGTCACCGACGACGGGACCGGAGTCGTGAGCACAGGAGGCGATGATTGGCTTGTCCAGGAGGGGAGGCTCTGCCAAACAAATTCCTGATACATGCGAAATGAATACTACTGAGTCCAGGAAGAAGAACTCATATTACGCTTGCCAGCCCGCCTCGAGCAGATTGTAGCCAGCGAGATGATTCCTGCTGATCTGGTGTCGGAGCCAGGGACAGCCCAGTTCGTTCTTCTTGGGGTCCATGCTCCTACACAGAGATACCCAACCACTAGATTATCGATCGTCGCGAACAGTGTTCAAAGCAGCGTGTTGTTGATGTGAACAACCATCGTGCTTCCATATCTGATGACTTGCTGGTTTCTGACCCTCGCTCTGCCGAGTGCAGATCAGATTGCTGATCGTACATCAATCATGTTACAACACCACTCGACACCCGGAGTACTTTCAAACTCATAATTGTGCATCTTCTTGCGAACGATGAATGTAATGCCTGTTTCTTACCTTGTCTACTAACGGCACTCACGTGAAAGTGTGGTTCTTGCTGTTTGACCAGATTAGATCCACGGTTCGTTGGAGTTGCATGCGTGCAAATTCGCCCAAATAGCACAAAAGCCCGATTTTCTCAACAAGCCAATCACAAGGAAATATTTGGACATCTGGACAGCGACGGCATAGCAATATACATGCCATGATCCATCTCCGCTGATCACATTCGTCAAATAGCGTTCCTGTCGCCCAGAAAGACTAAAAGACATACATGAGTACTAACCCTACTATCCCCATCACCGTTCGATTCATCGAATGCATTGATCTGGACGCTGATTTTTGGCGGAAACGATCGTTTAGATGGCTGTTCACACAGAATTACACATACACCGATTGATATATTTCATCGTGTTGGGGTGGAAGCATGAGGAAACTCTTGTCCACGCCGGAGGTTTTAACACATTGCTTGGCGAGGACCAGAAGTACAAGTAGCCGTTCACCGATCAGCCAGAGCACGAATGATGAGACTAAGCTGGTGGGCTGAAAAAACGAGGCCACACAGGTAAGGTAGTGGAGATAAGATGTATTTCGTAAAAGCCATTAGTCTTGACCGCAGGTTGACAACGTCCAACACATCCATCCCGACGCTGTCCCTTCCAAGTCTTACACAAATTCCAAGAACCTTCGAGCCCAAGAGAGCTCGCCTCCAAAACGCCGCGCTATGCATATAGATATATATTACAGTTGAACCAAAAATGGCAAGGCGGTCTCAACTGTTCGACCTCCTCCCTGGCCAAAGATTCTCTTCCCTTTAGAGATAAGAAGAGATGCCCTCAAGCGACCTGCCCAACCAAACCGATAAACAAAGCTTGCGCTGCAACCTGCAGCGTCCATAGTCCCACTTTCCTGATTCGTCTCGACGTCCTGTCGGCGTCGGTAATGTCTCGTGAGAACGCCTCATATGTCTCCTTGCTCAAATCGTCTAGCAAACCAGAGTCGAAGATTGTCCACGAGCCGTCGAATTCGCTTTGTTGCTTGACAACGCGGCAGTGCACCGGGATGAATGCACGTTTCGAGTTGATGAACGCGACGATTGGACGGACGAGAGCATTGTTGACGTACGACAGATCTTTAGTGAAGAGAGGCACCGATGCACGGACATCATTGAGATGGACGCGGAGGTCAAAGATGATGAAGCGGGAATCCGCTGGGTTGTCGCTGTTGGCGATCGGCACAGGAGTATGTGTACGGTAGGCATCGGTAGACGGCTGGTGGTCGTTGTTATCGATCACATTGTAGTCTATGCCTCGATCCTTGTGTACGTTCGTGACGGTAGCTTCGATGCGGTCATAAAAGTCGCTCACAACCTTGACAATGCCCAGGTCGTCATCGCGGGGAATAGTAATATCTGCAACGATGTCGACGTTACCCTCTTGGATCCAGCTGAGGGGGCCTGCGACACCACGATTGAGGTGATCGATCTTCAGCCCGTCAAGACGGAGACGGCTCTGCTTTTTCCATTGGCTGGGGTCGCCCAGCGAAGCACCATCGTCCAACGCGACTCCAGTGTGACCGTGCGCTTGCACCGGGTGGATGGTGAAAAGCGAGTTATCGAAGGAGCCGCTCATGGTAGTGGCGGAAAGGAAATCATAGAACAACCACTGTTTTCTCAATCGCGGGAGTTCGCAGCTGAACATACTGACCGTAAATGGTCTGAAGTTGTTGGGTTGATAGAGAGTCAGAAGTACGTCTGACATCTTAAAGTTATCGATCTCAAAGTCGCCAATGCTGTGTTTGTGACGATAACTTTTGGGATCGATCACCTCGTCGGTCCAGTGTACAAAGGTACGATCGATCACGCCGCGAACGCCTCGTACTTCAACGTCCTGCAAGAGTCCCTTGCCGTTGAACCACTTCGTGAACGACAGCGTGACGTTGACTGTATCGAATGTGACATCAAATTGTGTATAATTGGTGTCTTCGTCAGGGTCATACTCGTCCTTGGCGGCTTGACTCGCCGCTGCTGCTGCGGCCGCTGCTTCACTTGATGAACCCTTGCTCACAGCTCTCTCGCGCGTGCGTGTCTTTCCAGGGCGTCTGGAGACGAACACATGGCGGAAAGTAATTACACCGTCCCTCCAAGTGGGCACGATGGCAGATTCGAAAACGACCTTGACGCCCGAAGACTTGGTCAAATACTCGCCGATCCATCCTGCTAGCGTTTCTTGCGCAAAGACAGTGTTGAGAGTGAAGATCAACAGCGAGAAGAAGGTTGTCGTTCCGATGACGATCCAAAGAACGTGTCCCCAGAAAATCCAACTAAGGAAGGCAAAGATTTCATCGACTCTGAAGGGACGCGCTGAACGGATAGAGAACCACTTAAAGCGGACGCCCAAACGCTGCCAGAAACCAGTAGCTGCTGCCAATAATTCCTCTTTGGTTGGTCGATGCAAATGTGGAAGGTGATCCAAAAGGTGATGCTTTGCTCCAGCAGCAGCGGGTGGTGTGTGCTTCAGCGCATCTGACGCCTTGGAGGCTTCCTCTGCTTTCTGGCCCTCATGCGCCGGCCGGGCTCCAGTTGAGGGTGTCTTGTCGCTCTTCCATCTTTTTTGTGCGGTTCCCACGATCGAAATAGGCCTGGAGGAAAATTGTGACTTGATCGCGGAGTGAATTGAATTACTGGTCGATGCGCGCAATGTACGAGGTATGGGCGTGGCAGCGCTTGACCACTGCACTATCGACTTTGTGATGGGAGCATGACGAGATGCAACCGTGCTATTCCAGATAGCGCGATGCGAGAAGGAGCAAGGCGACGAAAGCGCCTTGCCTGTGTGAATACCGCAGGAGGGAGGAGTGAAGCCTCGGACAGTCGGATGGCTGGTGATGGAGAGAGAGGGAAGCTGCTGGCGGCCTATCGTCGCGACATGGCGGCTCATTGTATTCTCATTGTGGACGGTCAGACGGCAGTGGAGTGCAGGAGGTGCGCGTGGCAAAAAGGGTGATTTGGTTGATTAAAGGTGTGGTGGTGTTGAAGAAGAGGGCGGGTGCAGCATACAAAGGTTGGACTGTCGATGAAGGTTGAAGCTCTTTCCAACTTCTCGACTGGCGCATTTGCATCATGATCGGCTTTTGTTGCTTAGTCTATTCCCCCGCGGGACCACCCGAGCCAGGGAAATCTTCTTCTTCTGTCTGCGAGGATTTGGAAAGCGCTTGGACGAAAGATTTTGGAGGCACCCAACTTAGTCAAAACTATACCGATCGACTTTTGCGACCGACACCACATTCCCGCCTAAACCAATTTTCGTGCGAGACAAGGTCAAGAGAAAAGACAAGAAACAGAAAATCACATCGCCAACATGCCTGCTCCCACCGCGCTCCAGAGGGCACCCGACGCCCTTGCCGTCGAAGAGTCAATCCACGACCCAACGCAGTCAGCAATCGACCAGGACGTCCTCATTCACACCAGCACCCAGCCCGAACCTTTCCAAGAGTCCCCCAACCAGGAATCCGAGGCCTCAGAAAGCATGCAGGTCGACAGCGAGAACCGCCCCGTCTTCGCACCCGAAGTCGCCTCGCCCACCGCTGCCCGCAAAGAAGAGCGCAAGGTCCGCATCCCACCACACCGCATGACACCTCTCAAGACCGCCTGGCCCAAAATCTACCCGCCTCTCGTCGAGCACCTCGGCCTGCAGCTGCGCATGAACGTGGCCAAGAAGGCCGTCGAGCTGCGCACTTCTTCTCAGACTGTCGACACCGGCGCGCTGCAGAAGGGCACCGACTTCATTACCGCTTTCACTCTCGGATTTGACGTCGACGACGCTATCGCGCTTCTTCGTCTCGACGACCTCTACATCGAGACCTTCGAGGTCAAGGACGTCAAGACCCTCAACGGCGAGCACATGAGCAGAGCAGTCGGCCGCATAGCAGGAAAGGACGGCAAGACAAAATTCGCGATCGAGAACGCCAGCAGGACGAGAATCGTGCTCGCCGACCAGAAGGTGCACATTCTCGGAGGCTTCAAGAACATCCACATCGCTCGCGAGGCAGTCGTGTCTCTCATTCTTGGTAGCCCGCCCAGCAAGGTTTACGGCAACCTTCGCACTGTTGCTGGCAGAATGAAGGAGCGCATGTAGAGTTTTCGATTCTTTTACGAACAAAGTGGCTATGCTGGCAGGATTTATTGTGGCATGGTGCTGATGCTTATTATGGGAGGAGGGCAAACAACAAAAAAGCAGATGAAGGCATGATCACATTTAGCGAGGCGTTTTGGCGTGGGGGCATAAAAGACGACATGAGAAAAAGTCAATTAGAAATTCAATCGAGGCCTTTTTGAAGGCTGGTGTCTGTCATGAACAAAATGAATTGCATCGCGTGTGTTGAAGATGATTTTCACAAACGCCGGTGAGTGCTTACCTGCTTCGTAAAAATGCCCGGTGGAAGGAACGATGTGACGCCGCAACTATGCTCTCGGTTACGGCTTGCCATCTAGACTGCTCTATTCCAAGACTCGCGTAGCGGTGCCTCCAAGACGTTCGCTAAAGGCGGCGTCGTGCAACATTTAATTGCTGATCATGATGCAACAGAGTGGCAATCGATCTGAGGCAGCATAAAGAAGGTACTGATGGATGAAGCGCGAGAGCACAAGTACAACGACAGATTATACATACAGTACTATTTGCGACCACGTTAGACGGCACTATCAACCTCGAAACCATCCACTCACCTAACCATGTCCTTCACACGCTACACAGTCCCCATCCCAGAATCAGCCATAATCTGCACGGACTGGCCGTCGCTGTGCAAGCAAAAAGGCGAGCACTGGAACGACAAACTCCTGGAAGAAAGATACGGCGGCTACGTGGTCGAAGTCGACGACGCCATCGTACTAGCTTGTATGGACGACCTTTGCGCCGTAGTTGACGAGAAGAGCAAAGGCCTCCACGAGTTCACCTTCCACGAGCCTGGCAGTGGCGTGGCGATTTCCCATTATACTGTCGACATACCTCCGTCTGCTAGGATTTGCACTTCATGGCCGAGTCTTGTGGAAGCTGCTGTGCGGAGGCCGAGTGCTGAGGTCGAGAAGTAGTATGGCGGCTATGTGATTGAGGTGGACGGTGTGGTTGCGATTGCGTGTGATGAGGGTTTGTGTGCGGATATTGAGTCGCATCCTTGGATCTTGGATGAGCTCCGCGAGGAAGTGGCTGAACGACTTGATCCGAAGAGCGGTAGGGAAGGTGGGTGTTTGAGTTGTTAAATGTCTGTACTATGTCAAGAAGCTTCGAGACTCAAGGCACACCAATACCTTATGCAGGCGTGCAGGTCAATAGCCTCATTCACAGATATCTTACGCGGCCAAAGTCACGAACTAAGCACAACCTCGACAACTCACATTGATACATGTCGATCATCTTTTATGAAGCTCTTGATCTCTTGCCCAAGATACATGTACATAACCACCGTCCTGTGGAGACAGATGCCTCCGACTTCGGAGTGGCCAAGCATCCCCGCTGGAGGCTCTTCCAATGCCCCAGCCACACTAATGCAGTGTGACCTGACACAGATACAACATGGAGTATTATGAAGTATGCCTGTTCTCCGGCAACGCGTGCTGCAAGCATAATGACTCGAGGAACAGATCACACCAAGACTTGGCCCTTTGACGCGATATATTTTGGTGGATCAAGTGCGGAGTCGTGCGATAAGTGACGAGCGTACATCCTCAATGGCTAGCAAGCTAGGATCTTTGGGCACGGTAGTCGAGGTAGCATAGGACCCTATAAAGGGCTACTGCCCACGTGTGTTGAGGATGGTCACGACCAACTAAACACGACACAATGAAGTCCAGCATCTGGCACACCTTGCCGCAAGCATTCCTCGCCGCGACTGCTGTTGCAGATAGCCATGAGACTGTTCACCTCAAAGGCTATGGAAGCTTCTCCGGCACCTCGATCAACCAGACATACAGTGGACATGCTCTCCCACACGCCGTCGACGCTTGGCTAGGTATGGACTATGCCACACAACCAGTGGGAGACAAACGCTTCACCCAGAGTACCTGGCCTGCTCCTTTCAATGGAACCAAATCTGCAACATCCTATGGTAAAGTCTGCATTCAAGAGCTTACATCAGCCCTGCCGCTCGAACTGCAGGACGAGGCTTGTCTCAACTTCAACGTCTACAGGACGCCTGGTGTTCCTCTGGACAAAAAGCTCCCAGTCTTGGTCTGGATTCATGGTGGCTCTTTCTACGCTGGTAGCTACAAGAGTTTTGATGGAGCATCTTTTGCGGCGTCATCGCCTGCGCCCATTGTTGTGGTGACATTCCACTATCGCGTCAACTCGTTCGGCTCACTCCCGTCTCAGCTTCTTCTCGATGCAGGGCTCTCCAACATCAACATCCGAGACCAGCGGCTGTTCCTTGAGTTTGTCCAGAAGCACATCGAGTCTTTCGGTGGAGATGCTGAGAATGTCACCATTGGAGGCCGTTCCGCAGGAGGCCACTCAGTGGGCATCCACTACTTCCACAACTATGGCACTGACGAGGGTTCGAAGCCTTTGTTCGCCCGCGCAATCCACCAGTCTGGTTCTGTGACTTCTCGCGCCTTTCCGCCATCAGATGCGCCGTTATACAAGGCTCAATACCAAGAGTACATGGATGCGCTGGGATGTCAGACCAACGCTACTACCGCCGATACCCTTCACTGTCTTCGCACCGTCGATGCTGATGAGATCCGTAACGTTACTACTACGATCTTTAGGAACTATGAACTGGATTGGACGTGGGCCTTCCAACCCGTGCAAGGAGGGGAGTTGTTCGAAAGACCAGGATCTGAGTCTGGTGTCAACGGCACATTCTTCCACGTTCCAACGATATCCTCCACAGTGACCAATGAGGCTCGGTACTGGCAGACTGGAGCATTCGAGACCAACAAAGAGGTTCTGGACTTCCTGCAGAACGTCTCGCCAGCACTCAACCAAACCGATCTGAAGCTAATCGAAGAGCTCTACCCGGACCCGGCTCAATATGCAGACTCGCCATACGCTGGATCCCCCAACAGCACACAATACGCTCGTTTCCAGGCCGCAATGAGCGATTACGCCTACATCTGTCCCGGCCAAGAAACAGCTTACCGCACATCCTCTGCTGGTGTTCCAACGTGGAAGCTCCGCTTCAACACCAACGCCAGGTTTCCCTCATGGCAAGGTATCCCTCACACCTCTGACACTGCCTATACCTGGAACGACCCAGCGACACAGTACCCTGCCATTAGCAAGGTCTACCACAGCTACCTCGCTAGCTTTGTTCTCACGGGTGACCCAAACACATACCGCAGCGAAGGAAGCCCGGAATGGGGTCAGTACGAGCCGGCAGGATATGGCACGGAGACTGAGCCTGGAAAGCAGCTCTTGGTTCAGCCTGGACCTGGTGGGAATGGTAGTGCTACGACGATCGAGCGTGATGACTTGCACAGGGAACAGTGTTTGTTTTGGAGGGATACTGAACGGGCGCCGAGACTGAACAAGTAAGGGCTTAGCCTAAGCAATAGCGGAACCATAGAAAGTTACAAATCTGTACATGTTAATAAAATGATGAACGGGACTGGCATGTAAACAAAACTTGACCAATGGTTTTGTGCGTGACAAACACCTTCGGAGTAAAATTGTAATTGCGTGCGATTTAATATATTACACCACACAATATCCCTACTCCACTGTCGATTGTCGATTGAGCATTCAATTATTAGCTAGGCAAGGCATTTACAATGCAAATACGAAGATTGGGCTGAAGCACTGAGCGACAAAATTCATTATTTGGAGGTCTGTCTCCGGAAGAAACAGGCCCCTACTACAACTCTATCTACAAATCTAAAGCTCCGCGAACAAATCCTTCAACTCCGCAGGAGTCTTCTCCTTGACGCCAAGAAGACTGTTGTCGTTCTTCTCATCCCACAAGTTGCCATATTCCTTGCTGTCAGCGAAAATGCTAGTGATAATGAAGCCAAAGAAGGCAGCTCCGATCTGCTCACCACCCTGAGCAAGCTGCTTGTGCGAAGTCTCGAGCAGCTCCTTCACCGAAGCGTCCTGGCGCTCGATCTTGACGTCTGGCTTCGCCTTTTGCGCAATCTCAATTGCCTCGTTCTGGGAGAGAGCGGCGCTCTGGACGTAGACGGCACGGTTGTGTGTTTCCTCGGGGTGCTTCAAGACACCAACGATGGCTTGTGCGACGTCGCTGAGGAGAGTGAAGCTGTGCTTGTCATTTCCGCCGTCGAAGACACGCGTCGGCTCGCCCTTGATGTTGACCAGCAGGCCGACTTGGATGCCCCAGTCGAGGAACAAGCCGTTGGTGATCAGAGTGTAGCTGATCTCGTTGGACTTCTGCTTTAGGTAGTCTTGAGTGGCCTTCTTGCCCGCGAAGACTGGCAGGGCAGCAGTGTTGGCATTGCCAGAGATGTTGGAACCGAATTCGGAGGGGATGAAGCGCTTGACACCAGCGGCGATGGCAGCGTCGATCAGTGCTGGTTGCTGGTCGTGCTTGGGGATTGTGGAGACGAAGGCATCTTGGCCCTTCAGAGCGGCGACGAGCGAATCTTGTGAGCTGTAGTCGACTTTGATGGCCTTCACTGCGGATGGCAAGCTGGATGTGTTGCCGCTTTGTGAGAGGACGGTGACTTCGAAGCCTGCATCGACAAGGCTCTTGACAATGGTTGGACCCAAGTTGCCAGTGGCTCCGGCGATAGCGATCTTTTGGTAAGACATGTTTGTTGACGAATAAGGTCGTGAATGTGTAAGTGAGTAGGAGTACTTAGTTGGTTTGAGAGGTGGATAATGGATAATGAGCAAGAGATACACTACAGAGAGGTCGAGCCTCAGCTATATATATGTGACATGAATACCGACGTTGGATAGCGTGATAGCTTGAAGCATGGTGTCACTACCTGCTGAGCTAAGTGGCTCCTACATCCGGAGCTGTGTTACGAATGCATAGGCGGCTTCTGCCCGCTATGCTTTCAAAAGCTTGCCACATCCGCTCGGCAGTCATGTTGCGCGATAGATTGGGAGATGGCGCAGCCATGGACGACGTTCGAGAACTTACAAGAGGCGCTGGCTGACGAATCTGTCGCGGAACAAAAGCCGCGATGACCAAGGGGACGTTCCAGAAGGCACCTTGATGACTGAACACTTTACATTGCACATGCTCCGAGAGTAGTCTGACCTTTACACATCTGGACCGAAGCAACAACAATGTCAACGGCCATCTTGCATACCGGATCTCGGGAAAAGCTCACTTGCGACCGGTCATGTGATAATTCATGTAAATGTCTCTCAGAACTTAAGTTTGAGGATATATTTGGACCATTGCGATCTGCTCGACTTCTGTTTCCGTATAGTAACACTGATATATATGTCGTACCGTGGCCCGTAACACGTGTGATGATCATAGATCTAGTGTCCGAGACCTTGCGCTCTCGCGCGCTCAACGTCGCGCCAATATCTGGCCGCAGTGCTCTCTCTGATCTTGCGTCCGTATCTTGTCATAACGAAGAGACTTGCGTTCCAGACGAATCCAATCCCTGCCAGAATACAGTATACCGTCAAGTAGTTGCTAGACTGTAGCCATGGCGTTATACCAAAATTAATCGCGAACGACAGGGTATTCCTGATCAACACGCATGTCGTTACAAGTTGGCTTCCGAGCTCAGGATAGCTGGAAATTGCGTATGTGAGGGCGGCCGAAACACAGATGGTACCGTTGAGGGCAACAGCAAATTGTGTTATGGCAAGCGCGAACCAGTGGAAGTGATATGTAACGGCACAACCGTACAGTGCCATGGCGAAGGGCACTAGGAATATGCTTGCAATGAAGACATACAAGGTGTGTTCTGGCTCGGAAATGCCGTTGTTGCGACGTGCAAGACGAATAGTCAAGATCTTGCTCGCTTTTCCGACGTAGAGACCACTGCGAGACAATTGGTGTTAGCACTGATATGCTGCGGTCTATAGGGACAAGTGGGTTCAAGCCTACCCGATGATCGTGCCGAGAACTCCACCCGCGTATGCGGCAGAGATAGATGAGGTACTGAATCCATATTCTGTGGTATATATGGTTCCAATTGTGGCGTTTTGTACACCTTGCCAAACGAGATTGTTTGCACCATACATCAACCTGAAGCAATGGTCAGCAAATATGGCCAAAATAAGTCATGGCTGGAAAAGGACAAGACATACCCAGCGTACACGACTGGCGGATAGGTGAACCCAACGAACGGAGCGATCATGATGGGAACAAGACGATTGGGTCGCTTCTTGTCATTGAACCCAAGCTTGTCCCAGTATGTCTTTCGCTCCCAGATGACTTCGCCGGTCTCACGGTCTTCTGAATCTCGTGGGTTGACTTCGCCGGCGGTTGTCTTCTCATCGGAAGCCACATCAGTACTGGATTTTGGTGCAGTGTAGACGGCAGTCGCGGTTGTCGAGATATTGTTGAAATGCTTGCGATCGTAGTTTGTTTCCTCCATGAACAGGAAGCAGTAGACAAAGCCGATAGCGGCGAAAATAGAACACCACCACAACGTCCAACGCTACAAGATTGAAGGGCATAAGTTAGCGCAATGTCTCAAATGTCCATTCAGGATACAGGGCTCGCTTTCGTACCCAGCCCATTCCAACATTGATTAAACCGGACACCATTGGTGCAAGTTTTCCGCACATGGAGAGAGACCAGCCATATAAAGCCATGTATTTTGGTCGTTGATGAGCGAACCAAATATCAGTAACAGAGACCTCTGCCAGAGATTCAACAGGGCTGCCAAAGAATCCCAGAAGAATGCGGTTCGCCAGATATGTTCCAGACGTTGTGCACAAAGGAGCTGTAGCCAGAATAATGACGTTGGTGAGCAGGGAGGTCAGGTAGACCGGTCGTTTTCCGTATTGCAATGCAAGCGCTTGCCAGACGATACAACCTGAAGAGTCAGCATAGTGTCTTAGATGTCAAGCGGTTTTACATCCTTCGCTTACGTACCCCAACCGTAGAACAAAAACTATTGGCCAGAGTTAGGAACCAAACGATAATCTTACACGATAGACTGGTGGAAGTCCTCAGATCAACATACCATGATACCAGTTCCGTTGTTGATGTCCGTCAGAGTCAATGAAGTACCCTTGCGGATTGGCGTGACAACAGAGTAGACTGCACTGGAAGGATACGCTGCAGCAATAGTGTACACCACAATACAACTCGTGGCCAGTAGCTTGCGCCTGAACGTCCAATTGAGAGGGTCTTCCGGGTCCTCGCTAGGACGTGGTACAAGGATGATGTCCTGCTGTCCTTTGCCTTCAGCATGTTTTGATGTCTGCTGCCCTGTGATGTCGATCAAGCGAATTGTGCCTGGAGGCAAGACGTCTGCAGTAGAAGCATCTTCTCGAGAGGCGTTTTCAGCACCCATCGCGTTGCAAAAAACTTATTGAGGCTTGGAGGAAGGTAATGGTGAATGTAGAAGTGATATGGATGTCTCTCCCCATCGACTTTGTACTTGGTTGATCTCTCTACCAACACCTTGCCCTGCCCCCTCTGCATAATCATCCGATATGGCAGTGATAAGCATTGTTCAAGCGATGGAGCGTTTCTACCCTGTATAGATCGTTATCTATGGGGTTCTCCATGTCTGGGGAAAATGAAGCGGGTGAAATCAACGTTGAGCAATGCAATTAGACAGTGACCAACAACGTTACAGGATGACTTATCTGTCAAGCTCGCGGCGGCAAGCGACAGCGACAGGGCTCGCGCTCAGCGGCCTATCTGACTCTACCACAATCGCCAAATGCGGGCAAAGATAGGCCAAGTGGCCTCTATCACCGCACCCGCACGTTGTTTAGCATTCGAGGCAAGAGCGCAACATCGGGGTTTGAGCGTTGATCCAAAGAATTGGAAAGCTGTAGCTTGCAGGAATCAAGAAGGGATGATGCAGGTTCAAACGCCGTGATTGACGCCTGATGATGCGGAGCAGGGGGAAGATGAAGCGCCTCATGCATGTGCTTGGCACGCTCGTTGTGCCGATCACCAAGGGGCTGGCGACCATGAACTCTGCGAGAATAACAACGTCGCACCGGGCATACACAAGAACTTGGTTCCGATGGTTCAACTCTACAATTTCTGGTAGCAAAACATCGCTGAACTCGCTCTTTCATTTGTGCTAATACAGTACTATCCTCATTTCCGACCCATTGCTCGTTCAATCTCGAACAGTGCAGCGAGGACCTTCTCATCTTCCTGGCGACGTCCAACGATCTGCAAGCTCACAGGAGCGTCCGCAAATGTCTCTGGCTTGTAAAGGCTGTGAACCCACGAATCTTGCGCATTCTTTGGTGCATAGTTGGCATCCGCGACATCAAGATCGGGGTCTACAGTGGTCACTGGAAATACAACACCCGGGTAGTCAAGGAGATTCCAATGAGCTATAGTTGAATAGTCAGCTGCCGACTCTTCCAAATGACGCATTGGTTTTGGTGACGGGAATACTGACATGTGTAGCCCCAGTAACGTGACTTCTCATGTGGAGTCGCGGCACCGAACGATGGCGGGCAAAGAATGACATCGACTTCCTTGCCTTGTTTGCTGGTATCGGTCCAGGCTTTGGCATACATCGCTCGGTAAGCGTCTCTTTCCGCACACAACTGTGTTTCGTCAGCGGGTCTTAGACTTCCCAATGCGCATTGGTGGTGACCCACCTTCCATAATTCATGCTGCGTCAATGCCTTGACGCTGGGTTGCTCCTGCGCAATCCATCTGGTCAGGGGTAGCACAGGTTCGCCAGACTGTTCGATCAAGTCAATAACTTCTTTGGCGCCATCTGGCCAATACAAAGCTGAGACAATCTCCCAGCTTCTTTGATGGTCAAGCTGCTCACAATCCCAATCGACAACTTCCATGCCTGCTTGGCGACATTGCGCTGCAACCTCTCGCAATGCCCTGAGCATAGGCGGGTGGGGCTTTACCACGCCATCCGTCTGTCTCTTGTGTCAGCGGAGTCGGTTCGTGGGTGAAGCTGTGATCGGTAACGACTTACCCACTGTATTGCGATCTTGGGTCGGCTGGTAAAAGAATACGGCGTCCATTCTTTTGCGGTAAGCGATGGATCAATTCGCCACGGTCTTGCTGACAAGGCGACCTTCATGAAAATCTCCAAAGCATCCCGGTCAACTGCCATTGGGCCTGGACAGCCTCCGATTGTCTCTCTGCCCGCCATAGGAGCTCTCAATCCGAGAGTCGATATTCTTTTCTGGGTCGGCCTGAACGAGTCAGAGATGTGCTGTATGGAAGAAGCTATGCTACTCACTTGAACCCGTAGACTCCGACATGAGCAGCTGGACAGCGAATGCTGCCACCAATGTCTCCGCCTATGCCCAATATGCTCCCACGCATACCGAGCAGAGCCGACTCGCCCCCAGTGCTACCTCCTGGGGTAAGGTTGCGGTTGTAAGGATTAACAGTCCGTCCGTAGATGTTGCTTGTTGTTTCTAGGTGCATGATCGCTTGAGGCTGCGACGTGCGGCACGTGTATACCACTCCTTCGTCGTAGAGTGCGTCAAGAAGTAGGTTTGAACCATGTTTCTTACCAATCCAAGCAACGAATGAAGCTGTTGACTCTACCTCTTCGCCACCGACCATTCCAAGGTGCTCTTTGATCGAGATTGGGAGCCCGAACAAAGCTCCCTTGGGTTCAGGCAAAGCATCAAGATATCTAGCTCTCGCAATAGCCTGGTCCCAGAGCAGTTCGATAAGACAGTTGGTCTAGATTCGTCAGCATACTATCGTTGACGTAAGAAAGAGTATGGGTTCGTACAGCGGCGTGCGCCAATGCAGCGCGCCTCAGGAATGCTCTGGTAACCTCCTCAACCGACACATCTCGTGTGCGAAGGTGATGGAGTAGCTCCGTGATGGTATAGCCCTCGGTTAATTCAATTTCCCGTGCGGTCAAGATATCTCTGGGCAGATCGCGCGAGTTTTGAGGCAAATCGTCCCATTCCGGTACGCCAACAAGCTTTGGCGACACTTTCGCAAGAGAAGCGCTTCTTTTAGCCTGAGCCCAAGCTGCCCTATCCTGCCAGGACTTGGGGTACTGTGGCACTGTCATCGTTGTTGCTAGGATGTTGAAATGGCAATGAGATGTGTGGCGATAAAAACAAAATCGTGTGTATTCGTACGGAAGAAGTGATTCAGCAGCGATGAGATGCAACGGAAAGGTATAGCTGTAGTATCTCATGGATTGAACTACTGATACTACGTGATTTCCAGCATGCTAGCAACATATTCGACTTCCCAATCTGTGTCAAGCTCTCTTATCATTTATCTTCGAATTGGTCTTGTCCGATTGGCTCGCTGTCTGTCACCTCACCATATCTGCTGAGTACATGAGCGGATAATGGGAGTTAGACTGAATTGTGGATAGCTTATCTGCCTATCTTGCGGACGATATGTACAATTCTCCACTTTCGCTCTTCTACTGCTATCAATGTACGCTTTTGGCTATCTCCGGCTTCACCCGAGGTGATTCAGAGACATGTCGGTACCGTGATCAATTGTCAACATACAAAGCCTCAGAAGACGAACATCATCTGTTAACACCTGCGCCGCGATATGCCGTAGGCGTGATTGTCATGAAATAAGAACTAGATTAAAACTCGGATCAGGATGCGGTATCTATACTTCTGGCACCCAATATTGCAACTCAACCTGCATTTGAACGTCGCAGCGGCGAGCGGGCCGCCTTCTTGGTCTGGCAAAATGGACACTCTCGAGCACCGAAATGACCATGTTATGGCCGTAAGTGTGCTTACCAAGATATGGATCCTGAGAATCACATATGTTAAACGGGCGCTGGTAGATATGTCGTGTATTGTCCGATTTCAAACAGCATGTGGTTGTGATCTATAGTCTTGCAGGATGACCGGGTTTGAGATGCTCTACAACTTCAGCAGCAGCACGCTCTCCACTACGCACGGCTCCTTCCATATATCCCTTCCACTCCCCAGCTGTCTCGGTACCCGCGAAGTGCAAGTCGTACCAAGGCTCCCTCAAAGCATCAGCACCAACGGTATCGATGACTCCAGGAGTGAGTGATGCGCAAGGGCATCCCCATCCAGAGTACCGATCTTCGACCCAGTCATAACTATGCATTTCCAGGAACTCAGTCTCCAGATTCTCTACGTCGTACAACTTTTCCAGCTGCCGAAGTAGGCTCTCTTGACGTTGAGATGCCGACTGCTGCGACCATGCTCGTCCTGGATCGCCAGCCATAAAGCAAGTCAAAACGAACTTGGCATCAGCAGGGCTGCTAGTGTCGCGAACCACTGATGCAGGGCCCACGAAAGACTGAACTAGCCCACAGAAACCTTTCTGCACCCAGAATGCCGAGCGGAACTCCATCATGGCTTTGGTATAGTATCCGTAGCCAGTCGATTCTACCCAAAGACGTTTCGTGGGCGGAAGCGGGGGGGTGAATGAGAGTTCTTTCAACACAGGGCCTGGTACTGTTGTGACAACTTTACGAGCCGAGTACACTGTACCGGCGGCGTAAACTTGAATGGCTTGCCGCCCGTGTTGAATGACAGCCTGCACGGGCGACTTGAGGTGGATGGTGTCCCGCGGGAGCGTTTCAGCTAGGCATTTTGCGAACAGCTGGGTACCTTGGCGAATCCGAAGATGCTGGCCACCTCCCTTTCTATCAGATCGCATAGCCAGAAGGCCACCGCCGGATTTGCAGTAGTTGAGGAAGAACAGGGCCGAGAGGTCCGCCGGGTTCACACCTAGCATAGCGCGAGTCCATACTGTGGCAGTTGCAAGCGCATTCTTGTCAGCACCACGAGAAATCAGATACGCCTCGAATGTCAGAATGTCGAGATGCTTCTCCTTAGGCTGCCACGCATCGAGCTCTTGGCAATCCCTTTCGACCATGTCGCGGATATCGACAAGATGTTTGCGAGTTGCCACATCGAACTAATGTCTTCGTCAATCATTGCTTCGCCAGGGAATTCGTTGTTGTTGGCGACTTACATTTGGGAGCTCGCCATAAGCGAAAGGACTGCATTTTCCGTCGAATCCTTGGAAGACACACTTGCCCTCAGTGTTTTGCTCAATCAAATCTGCATTGAACTTCTTGGCAAGGTCGTACATTTTGGTCTGACTGGTGTCATTGATCCAAGCAGCTCCAAGATCGACTATACCCTTTCCTCCGTCCAGAGACTTGCTCCAGGTCTTTCCTCCCACCCGGTCACGCGCTTCAAGCACAACGCAAGTGTATCCTTTACCCGTCACATCGCGTGCAGCCGAGAGACCAGCGAGTCCAGCTCCGATGATTACGACATCGACTGATTTCCTTGGAATGGTGAGTGTCTGTGGAATATGAATGGGTGCTGGCCTGTTCAGCACAGCATCAATTTCAAATAGCCAGGAGGGCGCAGCAAGCTGGTTCACTGGTATAAGGGTGATGGCCGGGCGATGATTCCCGAGGAATCGCATCAGGTGCGAAGTATGCTTGCGTGATGCTGCATCGTAGTTCACCACGAAAACAGTGAGCTTCGCAATGTCGCTCGTGGAGGCTCCCACCGCGATCAGAATTCGCCTTAATTTCAAGATCGACAGATGTATCTGTGACTCGTAGTCGCTGGGTACTGAACCATCGTCTGCGATACCTGGCTGGCCAGAGATATGTACGAGTCCTCCAGATCCAGACACCGTGGCAGGTGCAAAGTAGGAGGCGGCTGTGTTGTGAAGATCAACGGTTTTGATTGGCCCCATGTTGATGACGTGTGCGCTTGTGCTTCCTCCGTTGCTGTGAACTCGAAAGAAACGCGACTAAGGGGGTGGAATTTTACAATGGTCAAGACGCGCTCATGTTGGCTCCCCCATTACTGTATATCTTTGCATTTCCGGCTTGATCTTGTGCATTTTACTCACAACACAGATAGCCTGTGTAGAGGTATCCCAACGTAGAGGCGCCAGTCTAACCCTGTACGCCTATCAGCCCTGACGCGCTCTTCTCACGCTGTACGTAAGAGGAAGCTCACCGCGAGATTAGGGAACGGTGAGCGATGCGACCACGCTTGGTGATGGGCAACAGGTAGCGCGCGCACATGGAAGGTGTTCACGGAGCCATGCGGGCGCATCTAATGCTATACCGCTATCGAGGGTACAGAACAAAGTCTGATGCTAAAGGTGAAGCTGCCTTTTCAAAGAGCTTTCTTGAACAGTACTCGGAAGAATTGGCATACATCTACGGAGATACCATCCTCTGTAGTCCACCTGAATTCAGAGCCTTCCAATTTGGGAAGCCAGCATTACTCGCTTCTGCACAGCTCGCCCTTTGACTTCCAGATCTCGTAATCCAAGTCCGGCTGGAACTCTGTATACAGCACCTCCTGCAAACACTATTAGCCTATGTATGTTGACTTGTGCATCGTAGGTCCATCTTACGGGGTCTGCATTGACTCGAGCCGTGAATTCGGCCTCTTTATCGCCGATATACCGTTTCGTGAGACCAGCACCCTCAACGAGCAGCTGCACTTTGCACGTATTCTCCATCAAAGTGAACAAGTAGGCAGCCTCATCGACTGTGGATCCAGCGGTAAGCAGCCCATGGTTCTGCAATATTATGACACGCGCCTTGTCACCCATTGTAGCAGCAATCTTTTCGCTCTCATCATCTTCAAGAACAACACCACCAAAGGATTCGTACACGGCCTGAATGCCCCAGAAATTGCAGGAATCCTGGTTAATGATGTCCAAAGGTTTGCCGAATGCAGACCATGCTTTACCAGCCACCGAGTGACAGTGGCACGCGGCATTCAAATCAGGACGAGCCTTGTGTATCGCACTATGGATCTGGAAGCCGGCAGAATTTACTGCAACCTTGTTACCACCAATGACTTGGCCATTTTCGTTGATGTGTACCATGTCGCTGGCCTTCATCATTCCGAAGTGCTTTCCCAGTCTATAAACCCTATTAGAAACTGCCGCACAAGAGTGAAATGCGACTTACGGATTGATCCAGAATGTTTTTGGGTCGACCGGGTCGCGAACACTGATGTGGCCACTCGTGCCTTCGGTGAATCCCTTGCGCGCAAACACGCGAAAGGCACCTGCCATGTGCTCTAGCTGCCATTGTCTTTTCTTATACAGGTCATCGATCTTGGGAACTCCAGCGAACTCGTAGCCTCCAGTCGACAGCGCGGAGACACTGGCGTTGTGCTCGGCTATGTGCATTGGGACGGTTGTCGCATGTGACGACTGTGTTGTTGTGGTCGTAGTCGACATTGCTGTGGCGAAGTATTTTCCGGGAATGTAGGAGGAGCTCTTGATGTAGGCTCTTGTTTTGTCGAGTCTAGTAAAGACTTGGTTGTAGCAAACAGAAAACTTTAGCTCTTGATACAACGCCGCAGGTAGCAATTCGTAGCATCGCTGGACTGTTTCAATTTCTGATACGATAGCTCTACCTCCACATGATCGCCAGCCTGTCTTACTCCACTGTTTGATTGGTTTAGCACTTACATGTGTTTGTCGGACACTTTCATAGTTCGCAGACGGCTTCCCTTAGTAGATTCTTCAAACGAAGTTGTATCTACCTTCTGCGGCGACATTGTGGAGCTCGCTTTGGGGCTACAGTAATCCAAGCGCACAGTCAAGCTACAGCATCGAAGATGATAGACTCCAAGATGTCACAACGTTGTCTCGTAACGGATCTACTTATCCGAAGACTTCTCGACAGCTGAGTGGCGGGATGATAGAAAGGAGGCTGGATGGCCGAAAGCGTGGAGAGGATTTCCCAATCCGGTGGCGCTGATCTCCGCGCAATCAAGGTTGGTCTTGGCCGGTGTCACCACGATAGGCCAAAGGATGGAGAGTGGAGTGGGTAGGTGTTGCCTCGCTCTTAACTGCCTTTAACAACATCGTTACTGACAACGTTGGCTCTTACTCATGTGATTGCCCATTACCTCGTCTACATTGTTTCGGATGACGGGACTTAGTCGCTCCGAGACCAAAAGACGAACAAAGACCTTCACAGGATGTTGGACATGGGTATGCAGTGCAAGAGAGATGCTCGTTCCTCGTTCTGAGAATACTAAAGTTTCCTGCAGTACGTCTCGCCGCCGCCTTGTGACACGCTCTTCTAGCAGCTCTTCTTCCGAATACATGATACCGTGCATCTAACCTGGATCCTTCGCAGTCGAGAGAGGAAAGTCAAATGCGACGAGGTTGTACCAGAATGTCGTCAATGTCAACGTAGACATCTTACTTGTGGAGGCTACGGTAGTACTATATTGTCACGGGCTCCCGCTCTTGGTCCAGCTAAGTCGACGTGCTAGGCTGACATTTGATATTGAAACAGGTGCTCGGCTTCAATGGCTTCAGCCAGTCGTAGCAATTCCCTCAGGCGACATAGGTGGTTTAGAGGCTAACGAACCTGCGCCATCCGGCTCTTCGCGGCGCTCTCTCCTACCACGTGGGTCCATTTGATCATATCATGCATAGGCCGTATGCTGAAGTTTTCCGCAGGATGCTCTCAGGCTGTACTGTCACCACATCAGGTTGATAACATACTGAAGTATCTAGATGCAGCTGAGCCCTCCTTGCTGTCTTCTGGTAATGATGCGGCAGTCTGCGACCACAACTTTGCCGTCTTTGCTTCGAGACCTGCACGTGCAACTACCAGCAATGAGGGTCCTTCCAGGCTGACTCCTGTACTTGCAAATCCGGTGTTGTGTCCTGCGGACGAAGTTGATGCTGTATCTGGGTCCATTGACCACTCAGTCCGCTATGATCTTGCGCAAATCGATGATGCATATTGCGGCCATTCGGTAGAGTGCGTTGAAGAACCCTTTCTGGATAGCATGCCAACTGCCGAGACGCCTTCAGCCTTAGGTCATTTCGATGATTCTCCATCTACCAGGACGCTTGGTTTGGCCGAATTACACGGAGCGGTAGGAAACGATTGGCTCGATGCTGGCGGTTCACCTTCCAGTAACCCTCGTTCTGGTCTAGATCTGGATAACTTTCTTATGCGTCATTACGCAGAGAGAGTATGCCACCTCTTCTGCGTCATCGATACGGTCAAGAGCCCCTGGAAGACAATACACCTTCCCCGTGCCCTTCAAAGTATGGGCGAGCTGAGCGTTACAGGTAGCACCACCACAGTACGTAGTGCGCTGTGTAACGCACTGCTTTCAATTAGTGCATGGTACTTGTCCAATGATCATCAGAGACATCAAAATACAGAGCTCGGTCGACGATGGGCTGGTGTGGCTGCCAAATATGGTTACAATGCTATTGCAATGCTCAAGCGAGCAGTAGAGTTAGACATGTACTCGAGCCCGAAGCCAAAGCACAAGGAATTTCTCGCATCAATGCTTTCCATGGTAACAATCAATGTAAGTAGGATAAATGTGTATGTGGTAAAATGAATGTTGTATCCGCTAACACGGCTCAGGTAATGTCTGGCGATACTCACACCTGTGGAGTCCATCTTGACGGAGCTGGTGAATTGCTCAAGTTCCTTTGGAGCAAGAAACGGTCATTTTCGGCAAAGACTCGCTCTTTGTACAGTATCTACTGCTACCTGCGAGTCATATACGAAAGCACACTCGTGAGGCAGGCAGAACAGCCTGCACAGCGCGAATCGAGGCCAGAGAGCGTCTTCTGCTTCTTCAACAGCACGACTTCTGACGAAGTTGGCGACACAAGCCAATCTTCACCCACAATTGCCGCGGAGACCGCCATGTTCGAGTGTATATATGGTATCCCTCAGCAGCTCTTAGCTATACTTGAGAGGATCACTAGACTTGTCCGACGTGCTGATGACTTTCGGACGGCTAACAAATTGGCCTATTTACCCGAAGACATCGACATCGCATGCGATCAACTGGAGAATGACATCCTCGATTGGAAGCTGGAAGACGACCACAGCCTTTCACTAGCCGCAACCACCGATGCAACTCGTGACATTGTACGCAACCAGACGCGCGCTTTCCACGGAGCTCTGGTAATATTCTTCTCGCAGAACATCCGTCTGCTTGATCATCGATACCTTCGCCAAGAGGTCGACAATATACTGGAGAGCATCGAGATAATCGAACACATCAAAGCAGAGACGAACATGCTTGCGGCACCGATCTTCTGGCCCGCATTTATTGCCGCCACGGAGGCTTTCGACCCCAAGCAGCAAGCACGTTTCCGTAAATGGCACGAAGAAGTGACCGCGTATGGCATTGCATCGGTGAGAACAGGCATAGATGTGTTGAACGAAGTTTGGAAAGTTGGACCATCAAGAGCAAAGCGACACACGAGCTTGTGGCGAACGATCATTGCTAGGACCGGTGATAGTCTGATGCTTAGCTAAATATCATGTCATAATTATCAAGAAATAAAAGTCTTTCTCATGGAAGTGGGGAGCCTTAACGACGCGGCAGTGTCATTTCCCGTGCGTTGAACGCGCCGAGCCCCTTCAGAGCTATGCTCGCCCTCACTTGCTGTCCACCGCCGACATCAAACGTATCCTGGAGCTTCATGTCCGGAGCGTTCTGGACGTCCGCGAATGGCACATCCACTGTTCCAACCTCCTGTTCTCCGTTCAAGAGGGTGATGCGGAAGCTTTCAGGCCCTGCCTTTGATGTGATGGGAACGCGGAAGTTAGTGTTGAAAGACGGGTTGTTGATATCGGTGCCCGGAGCATCGGACTGGATGGCGGTCTGGAATGTGTGCTCTTGTCCCCAGGTCACCTTCACGCTTGGCTTCAGCTGTTCGCGCTGACCCTTGATACCGTAGGCGCCAGCCACCAGAACAGAGGCGATGCCGCTGATGAGGCCATCACCCTTGTGGCTGGATGAGGAGAAGCTCTTGCCGCCTTCGGCCTCCAGCTTGAAGTACTCGGCTGCGATGGAGACCTTGCCTCCAGTCTGCTCGCCCTTCATCTCCAGCGCTAGCTCCTGACGACCACCATTTCGCAGGATCTCGTCGACTGTGGTTACGCCCAGACCGACTTCATCATCGCCGTTGACATCCTTGTCGAAGATGTGGACCTTGATGCACTGGTGGAAGTCACTGACCACGAAGTCGTGGGTTTCGTTCCAAGAGGGGTGGACGGTGTTGTCCTTCGTAGCAGTCTGCCATAGAGGCTCAGCACCAAGCTCGACCTTTGCGTAGCAGTCGGGTGCCGCTCGTGTCAGTTTGGCGAAGATCTTCTTGGCTTTGCCCTGAGCCTCTTCGGCGAAGTCCCAGGCCTTCTCGACAGTGATGCGCATGACACCCATGGGTGGGAGGTATGTCTTGAAGTAGTCGTTCTTTGCGTCGAGTGTCAACAGGAAGCGGTTCGGTAGGGTGAACATGCTGTTGATGATGGAGAGGATAACTCCTCGCACAGCACCATCAATGGCCGAGAAGTCGGCCACGTTGGCAGCACCGGTAAAGTCGAGTTCCAGGTGTGGTGGGTTAATGAAAGCGATTTGTGCGGCTCCGATCAGTGGGATAATGTTGGTCAAGGGACCGAGAAGGACAGAGAGGCGACCACGGAGTTTGACATGCTTGACACCCTGGAAGAGATGTTAGCTTTGGCGATCGACTTGAAGAGTCAATAACATACAAGCTCGGGCATCATGTCGGCGTCCAACTTGATGTCGCACTCGCCATCCCAGTCTACATTCATGTCAAGCTTGATGCCTTCTGTTTCAGTCTTGGTGACCAGGACGCCATTGAGTCGCAAGGGCACGGTGCCGAGGTCAATCTTTGTGAAGTGGAGTGATTTCAGCGGCCCGGGAAGCATAGTCTTGAACATCGGCTCAGCGATCTCCTTGATCATTTGGCTGCCAGCCACGTTAATGTTGGGCCACAATTGTGTAACTATATCGTTAAGGAAGTCTTTAGGAGAAGATCATCAGCTGAGATTCTCTTATTGTGGAAAACTTGTGCAAATAACGACGGCTCATATAGCTCCAGCACACGCCAGGACTTACCAGCTTGCTCGCCGCTTCCTTTGGCCGTCATCTTATCAATCAGAGTTGCGGACATGTTTGCGAATACTAGAGAGGGTTGATGGGGTCTCGAGGAGTTGTTCGTAGAAGGTGAGTTAAGAAACACGAAGCTTGAAATAGTCGTGAGGTCAAGCTACCAGCATGTACTGTGAGGTAGGCAAGTGTGGCTGTGTACCGTAGCATGCAGCTACTTCCCGCAAGCCAACTTTTCCATGCATTTGCTTACTCGTGCCACTCTGTAACAGGCTAGCAGGCGCCACTGTCACGGCACGCACAGATGGCCATGAGCTGTCACGATCGATGTGCTGGAGTTGCGTGGCCAGGTGCATCACTCGCGATGGAGCTGTTTCTGCGTCACGACGTGAAACTTTCAGCCACGACATGTCGCTTACTTGTAGGCTACTGTCACTTGACATGTGCTTACCATGGGACCTTCAACATGCCACATACCATTGGGATCGCTCAAAGTAGGGTTACGTAGGAGGTAGATCGCCGTTGTTTATTTGTTCCCGTCGGAGGAGCCACACTTACGTCAGAGTGCCCAAGCTCGATCAATGTCTCCACCACGGTGAAGCTTTGAGAGAACATGCAAGAAGCAACTCTAAATTACCTCTTTCGAACTCCTATGACCCACGGTCTAGATAGAAACTATGTCCGTACTGACCTCTCAGCGGCAGGACAGGCAGTACGAACATTGAAGCTAGACCGCGAGCCTGCATGAGAGTCGCAGGCGAACTTGCAGTTTTTGTTGTCTACTAGACATTCACGAGTCGTTCAAGTCGCTGTCAAGCCAAAGCAAACCTTCGATCACAAATGGTGAATGTATGCGCATGTACTTGATCCAGCACGATTTACAAAGATCAGAATTTTAAGGTTAGAAAGCCATGATTCACTCTCAACCAGCTATGTGGTCAGCCGAATGCGATCATTCTTGAAATCGTTGCAAATCATCCACCGAGAGTAAATGTAAATCATGGTTCTCGATACAACTAGACTAAATGATCGATGTCCGGCCAGCTGCACGTTTGACAGCGCAAGCTACCTTCTAGCACTAGAGTTCTCAGTTGCTCGCGAACTACCGGATCGAGGTTGCCAAAAATACCCAACACTCTTGCCACAACGACACATCGACACAAGCACAATCACTTATGCGAGACCGAACCACTTAAGATCCTGAGCACCGTTGATAGGAACAGTGTGGCCAACACCAGTCGCGTAGATACCCTGGACAGTTCCAAGAGGGTTCGCGGTGGTGACGCCCCAGGTGTCGGTCTTGTAGTTGTTGGACGGGAAGTTGTTCTGCGACTTCTGGGGCTTGGTGGCATCGAAGCCGAAGACGCCGGTCCACTCCTTGACGGTCTCCTGGTAGTTCTGAGGGCGTAGGGTGGCGTCGACGCTGCCGTGGTAGACCTGGAAGCGAGGGCGGGCGCCGGTGTAGCCGGGGTACATGTTCTTGACGGTGTTGGCCCAGTACTGGGCGGTGGCCTGGACCTTGCCCTGGGCGCAGGTGGAGTTCCAGGCTGCGGGTTGGTTGGCGGTAGAGACCTGTGCAGAGAAGAACATGGTCAGCAACGGTTGTCTCAAAGATGGTATCAGTTCGAAGGATAGCACTTACGAAGCAGCCAGCGGGCACACCAGAGTAAGCGGTAGCAGCCTTGAACATTTCAGGGTAGGTGGCGGCCATAACGTTCTGTGATATTGTCAATATACGTGATCAATTTTCTCGCGTGAGATCTGCTGCACATACGGTCATCATAGCACCAGAGCTGCTGCCAGTCACGAAGACCTTGGTGGAGTCACCCTTGTACTTGTTAAGAGTGTAGGTGACCATGTTGGCGATGGAGTTACTGTTTCCACCACCACCGTGGGTGAGGGTAGCCTTGGACGAGACATCCCAGCAAGTCCCCTGGTACGGGGACTCGGGGTAGATGACAATGAAGCCGTGCTGGTCGGCGAGCTTTGCGTAGGGCGAACCAGTGTAGTAGGCCTGGGCAGTACCCTGGCAGTAGTGGATGGCAACGATGACCGGGGGCTTGGCAGCAAGCTTGTCCGGGACGTAGATGTACATCTTGGTCTACAATGCTTGTCAGTCTTCACTCGATGTTTCCATGGCATCGATCGAACTCACGTTGGAAGGGTTGCTTCCATAGTTGGTCACCTGCTGCAGCGACGCAGCAAACGCGCTGCTCGCAAGAGCGACGACGGAGGTCAAAAGAGAGAGCTTCATGATGAGCAGTAGATCGAAGATAGGGCAGACTTGGTATGAGGCAATGTGAGTGTAGGGCAGGAAGGATCAATGGTCAACACTGGGGGATTTAAGATTTAAGTTGTTTTGCTTGTCGCCAACAAGGTTCATGTGCCCACGAGTCTGAGAGTTTTGGATATATTGGATGTGAAACAGTCTACACCGTTTAGTGTGCGGAGTGTCCCGGCCGTATTTAGGCACGAAGCCGAATAGTCTAGACTCACACGTTGTTCGCAAGGATTGGTGGATTTAGTCTCTATCCTTGATTGAAACAGCCATCGGGGTCGCATTGACTAGAAGCCGTCGTCTGTAACGTTGCTCTTGTTTGGAGCGGAGAGCATTGACGAAGGGACAACCGAGGCAATTGACTATCAATTTAAGAGCCATCAATTTAAACGTCGGCTGATAAGAAACCATGCAAATGATGAGTATATTTGCGCTGGAAGGTGAATCTATCATCGGCGCGTCGATTCATCCAGCCCATTGATTTTGTGCCGGCTGTACACGAATGCTCCAGTAGCCCAGCGACGTTGAGTCGCATGTACGTACATCGTATGCGGACCACGCCTGTCCTGTGATCCAGTCGCCTGACGTTAATTGCGGAGGCACTGCATATTGCGATGCAGCGTCAGGAACAACCATGTGGCAGAAAGTGATCTGCGACACTCCTCTTAATCTCCACAAGCTCACTTCACCTCATCCCATGGAAGGGAGAAGGTGCCCACCCAATCCTCGACCTCCCTCCTCAATTCGACAATCTCGACGATTTCCTCGCCCTCCTTGACGTACTCCCTGAATGCGTTGACACTCGTAGGGTTCTTACGACCGCTCTTCTCCGCAGCATCCTTGGCCTTCTGGTCGAGGGTCTTCGTAATGTTGACGGCACGGTTGATGATGTCGGCGACGCGTGCGAAGTCGGTCTTCTCAAAGCCGCGAGTAGTCATGGCAGGAGTACCGAAGCGAAGTCCACCGGGCTTCATGGCGCTCTTGTCACCGGGAACGGTGTTCTTGTTTGCTGCGACACCAACAAGCTCAAGGACACGCTCAACGCGAGCACCATCGATGCCCTTGTCTTTGAGATCAACGAGGACAAGGTGGTTGTCGGTGCCACCAGACACAATGTTGTATCCGAGACCACCGGCCTCCTTGCTGTCGCCCAACCTTGCGGCGAAAGCCTTCGCGTTGTCAAGCACAGCGCGCTGGTACTCCTTGAACTCAGGCTGCTGTGCTTGGTGCAGAGCGACTGCTAGCGCAGTGATGGTGTGGTTGTGAGGTCCACCCTGGTGACCTGGGAAGACTGAAGAGTTGATTGGGCCCTCAAGGTCGTACATGATCTCGTTGCCCTTCTTGTCCGCGCTTCTCACTCCCTTGCGGAAGAAGATCATAGCGCCTCTGGGTCCTCTCAAGCTCTTGTGGGTGGTAGTCGTGACGACATCCGAGTATTCGAAAGGCGAGGGAACAACGCCACCAGCGACCAAACCAGAGATGTGTGCCATGTCGCTCAAAAGGTAGCAGCCGATCTTGTCCGTGATGCTCTTGAACCTCTTGTAGTCAATCAACCTGCTGTATGCGCTAGTGCCTGCAATAATGATCTTAGGCCTATACAGCATGGCCAGCTCTTCCAGCTTGTCGTAGTCGATAAGGCCGGTCTTCTCGTCCAGCCTGTACGGGAGGGTCTCGAAGTACTTGCTAATAGCGCTAATCTTCTTGTTGGGCAACTGGTAGCCGTGGGACAGATGGCCGCCGTGTGGCAGGTCGAGACCCATGATTCGGTCGTGTGCGTTGAGAAGGGCAGAGTAGGCGTAGAGGTTTGCGGGCGAGCCAGAGAGTGCTAGGCAAGGTTGTCAGTAAGGCGTTCGCAGTCCCGTATGTCGAGCTGGAAATCGCTCACCTTGTACATTGACACCCCATTCTTGAGGGTTCAGGCCAAATGTCTTGAGAGCGCGCTCTTGACATAATCGCTCTGCCGCATCGATGTGTTCGTTGCCGCCGTAGTATCTCGCGCCTGGGTAGCCCTCGGAGTATTTGTCTAAAGGAAGATGTCAGTCACACTAGTGCAATCCATGACAGGTAATATATTCGCGCGTACTTTGCATGACACTTCCTAGCGCATCCAACACAGCCTGGCTCGTGAAGTTCTCCGAGGGAATCAAGTTGATGAAGTGCTTCTGTCTACGTTTCTCCTACAATTGGGTTAGTCGCTTGTTATTAGAAAGAGTGTATTCGTCCCATCGCACCTTCTGCACGATATCGTAAACCGCAGGATCGGCTTTCTTCAGGTCGGCAGCGAGCAGCTTGTTCTGCGCGTCCTGTGACATCCATCGTGGCGCGAACCTCAGCGATTGTGCGATGGCCGCAGGGCGACGAGACACCAGCCGCGTGGTGGTCCTGAACGCCGACATGTTTGCGAGTGCGTATGAGGGAGTTGGTAGAGGGAGGCAAAAGTGAGTCGACTCTCCAATGTCATAGAAGAAGCTCGAGGCGGCTCAAGGATCGGCTGCATGCCGATGCCGCCGCTGAGCGAGAACGAGCGGCGGGGGTGAATATGCCCGAATAGGGTTCAATTTCACTTGTCATCAAGATGTCTTGTTCGCGCCCTATCGACATCTATGGCACGCCTTGTGGTGCCGGTGGCAATGCCGTTCTTCTACCGATTTTCATGCCGTGATGTTATCAGACGTGTCTCCAATATCCATGATTGATTCGAGTAATGCCATTATTGCTGAACTCTTGCTTATCACTGCAATCCCACGCGTCTTCCATCGCTACATAAAATGAGGCGATTGTAAATTACTAAATAGTCGCACTGCATGAGCGTAGATTCACGTTGATTTTGGAGTGACAGCATCATTCATTTGTACATCAGGTGATTCCATTCATGTCATGCGTACAAATCATCAGGACTACAACGAGAATTTCCACCGTCTCGTGTTCATGTGGACTCCAATTGTAATCACTTCCACTCAACGCCCCAGGTCAGTTTTCCACGGCGGAATGGCACAACCTCGATAGAAGAGTCCGAGTTGCGCAGAATGTCCTGCACAGACTCCGTCGGCTTGCGTAGAATGATGGTCTCCTTCTTGCTGTCAGACAGCTGGTAGAAGGTCCTGCCGAACTCGCTGAGGAAGTTCTGCAGCTTCTCCTGCGTGACTTCCTCCTCAGTGATCACCTCTTTCTCAACACCAATCTGCAAAGCGTCCACCACGAATCCAACGGCGTGGGGCTGGGTGAAAACACCTGCAGCGACCTTGTCGCCACGCTTGGAGATCGCAGGGTGAGGTGCTGAGTCGGTTCCGAGGAAGAATTTGGGGTCGCCGCTGACGGCAGTCTTCAAGAGGGCTCTGCGGTCTGACGGAAGCTTTGCAACAGGCTTGCAGAAGCAGTGAGGGTCACCGGCCCAGTCGTCGACAGTCAGGCACAGATGGTGTGCGGTAATGGTAGCAGCAACGGTAGGGCCACAGGACTTGACAGCCTCAATGGCAGCCGCGGTAGTGCAGTGTTCCAGGATGATGCGAAGCTTGGGGAAGCGTTTGTGCAACTCCAAGAGGGTGGGCAAGAAGGTCTCCTCGGCGTTCAACACAGTGACATCTGAGGTGGCCGAAGGAGGCGCCTCGCCGTGCAGGTTGAGGACCATGTTCTGACGCTGCATCTCCTCGAAGACAGGGTAGAAAGCTTCGTAAGAAACAACGCCGGCGGCAGAGTTGGTGGTCACGCCAGCCGGGTAAGACTTGATGCCAGTGATGCCGGCCTTCTTTGCCTCGATGACAGTCTCCGGAGAAATGTTGGGGTGGAGGTAGAGAGACATGAGGAAAGTGACATCCGGCGCCAGGCTCTGCAGGCGTTGCTTGTACTCGAGAGCATGCTGGGGAGTTGTGATCGGAGGAACCAAGTTTGGCTACAGGCGAATTGTCAGTTTCGTCGACTGATGTTTGTAAACCTTTTGTTGCAGCACTCATACCATGACGAACACCGTGTTGACGCCACCTTGACGAATGGTTGGTCTACGATCAGTCAGTCAGTGCCTGTACGAGTCACTGTAAATGGAATGCTCATACACAACCAACTCAGTCATCGCACCGTCGCGCAAGTGGACGTGCATGTCCGCCGCAGCGGGCAGCTCGCAGCCATCGAGCTTGGAGAGAGCCATTGTTCTGGGTTGTGTTATGTTTATCGGCATGGTCACGATCACGAATGGTCAACAGAGCTTGCTCTTCGGTGGGGCGTTGGCCTCAGGCACCTTTGCTTTGCCTGGATCTTTCTTTCACTTCGAGTGAAGGTGGATGCTGTCGCAGTATACTCACGATACCATCAGCCATCACCTCGACTACGCGTCGCAAGTTGCTGGTGCCAATGTTATGTGGCGGTACCGCCAATCAAGCCTCGAGTCTTGCGCCGCTGATACTGTCAGCACCTCCAAGACACAGCCTGAAAGGGCCCTACGGAACGCTCAACCTCGGTGTTTGATGACCCAGTCCCCGCCCTGCGGTACAATGTCACACCGACATCGATCTCGCAGATTCGGGTAGTGCTTCCGAGATGGCGGCTCAAATGCGATCGATCTTCAAGATGCGATTCTTATCCATTGATTTTCTTTGTTACGTGCGTGAAGATGGCTGAAGGAAATTTGATCTCGGTCGAAGAAATCTCAAAGCACAACACACCAGAGGACTGCTGGATCGTGGTTGATGGCAAAGTCTGGGACATTACTGAATTCGCGCCTGAGCACCCTGGCGGGGGCGAGAGTACGCATTGAATCTGCCAATGTCAGCCCTGTGTAGCTATCAATCTAACATATCTCAACAGTAATCTGGAAACATGCCGGCAGAGACGCGTCGACTTCGTATAACTCCATTCACGCTCCATCTGTTCTACCAAACAATTTGGACAAGTCAAAACTGAAGGGCTCGGTCGATACACGAACAATCACAGATGAATGGGCAAAGCCTCCACCAGAGAAGACCACAGAATTCAACTTGCACGAGAAACCCGGCCTCGAAACTGTCATCAACGCCAACGACTTCGAAGAGATCGCCGAGAGGACGGTCAGCAAAAAGACCTGGGCGTTCTACTCATCTGCCGACACCGACTGCTTTACGCGAGACCGTAACAAGAGCTTCTTCGGACGCATCTGGTTCCGCCCCCGACTCCTGCGCGACGTGAGAAGTGTAGACACGAGCACTAAAATCCTCGGCCACGATGCAGGACTGCCTCTCTTCGTCTCACCAGCCGCCATGGCACGTTTAGTTCATCCGGAAGGCGAGAAGGACATCGCACGCGGGTGCATCGCCAACCGAGTCCCCCAAGGAATCTCGACCAATGCATCGTTCCCGATCGATGAGATCATGGCTTCCGTACCCAAAGATGCCAACCATTCCTTTTTCTTCCAACTATACGTCAACAAAGACCGCTCCAAGTCCGAGATCCTGCTAAAACACGTCCGCTCACTTGGCGTCGATACCGTCTTTGTGACGATCGATGGACCTACACAGGGTAAGCGAGAAGCGGACGAGCGCGTCAAAGCCGACGAAGGAATCAGTTCTCCGATGAGTGGCGCGAAAGCGTCAAATGACAAGAAAGGTGGCGGACTTGGTCGCGTGATGGGTAGCTATATCGCGCCTGATTTCACATGGGACGAGTTCACATGGCTGCGCAAGCACTGGGACGGCAAGATCGTCGTCAAGGGCGTACAGTGCTGGCAGGACGCGAAGATGTGTGCGGATGCTGGTTTAGACGGCGTGCTGCTTTCCAATCATGGCGGACGCAACCTCGACACGTAAGGCAACCCTTGAATATAACGCAGCATGACCACTTGCTAACGTTCATATACCCAGAGCACCACCCGCCATCATGACCCTCCTCGAATGCCAGCTCAACTGCCCCACAATCTTCTCGCAGCTCGAAGTCTTCGTCGACGGCGGCATACGCCGCGGCGCCGACATCCTCAAGTGCATGTGTCTAGGTGCCACTGCTGTTGGCATGGGCCGACCGTTCCTGTACGCCGTCAACTACGGCCAGGAAGGTGTCGAGCACTTCATCGAAATTTTGAAGTCGGAGCTGGTGACCGCCATGGCATTGGTCGGGATCACTGATCTTAGTCAGTGTCATGCTGGGCTTGTGAGCACGTTGGACGTGGATCATTTGGTGAGTCGAGGAGAAGGGCACCCGTACGCGACTGGCAGAAGGCTGGGGAGTGTTGTTAGAAGTCTGAAAGCTAGGCTGTAGAACGATACATTGATATACACGTTGGAAAGGCGTCCTTTGTACATCGTCTGTATTTGATGGGTCTATGTTCATCCTGTCGTCGTGCTTCTGTCGTTCACGTCCAGCAGATGCAGGAGTGCAATCCTCTCACTCGGCTTTCTGCCATGATGGCCGCAAAGACAATCGCTCTTCAGCCAAACTGGCTGTCGTGTTTGATCTTCTGCGCAATCATGAGCACCTGGCCCTTTCGACACCGTAATTTCCTTCTCAGAACCGCGACGACTTTCAGAGCCTGTCTCGTCTCATTGTAATCTTCGTTAATCATCTCTCACCACCCTCTCAATCAAACCCCTCCGCCAACGTAATCAAACTGAACCTCAAATCCCCTCCCCCAGCCTCCTCCTCCCTCTTCAAGAACGCCCTAACCCCCAAATCCAACGCCTTCTCACTCAACACATCCTCTCCCTCCCCAAGCTGTCCTCGATTAATCGGCCCCTTGCGCCTCCCATCCATCTCCCACAAATTCCCGCTCACCTCGCTCTTCACAAAGCAAACATAGTGCAAATCCACATCGTCCTCCGCCGCCGGCGCCGCAGTGTCCCCGCCCGCCGCCGCAGCCTGGTGTGCGCGCTCCAGCGCATTGGACTCCTCGATCAGCGTCGCCCGCTCGCGCGGCGCAAGCGGCACGGCGTCTTTGATGAACTTGTCCAGATCCGAGCCAGGCTGCACGAACTCTCTAGCGCGGCCGTTGCTGACGCCGTGCAGCAGCCCGATGAGCCCGCAAGCGTTGCCGATGGTCTGCTTGTACCAGACGACTTCCTCGTCCGGACCCGAGGCCGCGTAGTCCGGTTTGGAAGCGTCTTCGGCCGCGCGGAAGGACTCGTAGGTTTTGCTGACGGGGAAGACGAGCAGGAGGGCGTGGGCGGGGCGGGGCACGAAGGCGAGGAGGTCGGGGTCGGAGATGCTGAAGACGTCGTGGAATTGGAGGTTGGAAGCGAGGCCGAGTTTGTGGAGGAGGGAGGACATTACTTCGGGGTTGTTTTCTGGTGGTCATATGGTCAGTTTCGAGGTCTATTTGGTCTGTTTGACGGGTGTTGTGGTACCGAGTGGGATGAAGTGTTTCTTCTTTGTGGAGGCCATGTCGCCTGTGTTGGATTCGTTGGTGGACATAATTGATTGATTGATTTACTGTTGGGTGAGGCAGGAACGACGGGAGTGTTATAGTTTCAAACGAAAGTGGAAGCGTAGACGCGGTAGGTGCTCCACGTGGAAGTGGAAGTGAACGACCTGTGGTATGACGTGGGCGAGGGGTCGTTCTTCACGCGTCGCATGTGATAATCAGAAACACGGAACGCCTGATTCACATGGGGGCCATTGAAGCTCACATGCAATTTTAGAGGGGTGTGGAACACTCTCTTCAGCAAATAAAATACTGATAATGATCATGACTGATTGGTGAATGAAGACAATTGCACAAATATGACGCGTGAAGCTAGAAACCTTTGATTCTTTGGATTCACTCGAGTATGCGTCAGTTATGTGCATGACAAACACCTTGCGCGTGTGCGCATTATGCATCCCTCTATATTCCAGTCCCATGCCAAATCAATCCCATCGAACGCCATCTTATGCTACAAATGGGAGCAATTGAAGTTCTCCGGATGAAACAAAAACCGTCTATGTCGCGTCGTTCTCCAGCTCAGACACTTCACTCCTCGTAACCCTTCAACTTCCTGTACATTTTCTTGTGCTGTTCAAGGAACATGAAGGTTGCGACCGTGTGTGGTCCCAGTCTGATGAAGCTCGGCACCCAGCCCTTGAAAACCCAGCCCAAGCCCTCCTTGGCTGTGATGCGAGTGACGAGGCTCACTACGCCCTCCTGGGTATGCGCGCTCATCACGCGGGTCTTGATCACGTCCACAGGACTGCAGACTGTGGTTGCGACGAAACCGGCCATAATAGAGGCGGTGAAATGCGTGGAGAGATCGTCACCAAGGTTGGTGCGCTGCAAGAGTTGCTGCTTGAAGACGTCGTAACTTGCAAGTTGCGACGCGGTCATCAGGACTGCGCGGATACTGTTGGGCCAAACGCCGCGGAACAAGCTGCGCACGCCTTCATCCTTGACCATACGCGCGAGTCCGTCAACGGCATGCTTGTAGTTGCGACGTTGGTCCGGCGGGAGGGACGCATCGTTCTGCATGCGCACGTTGAGGATATCAGCCGGGTTGCCGGCAATGCCGCCCAAGAATCCGGATGTAGAGGCCATTGCGATCAAGGCCGGTAATGAGGGCTTTGACTTTGCTGTTGTGAATGTTTCCTTCAGCTCTTCGTAGACACCGAAGCGAGTGGTGCTGTATGTGATCTGGCGTAGCAAGGAGGCAGAAAGCTATGCGATACAGTCAGCGACGGTACTTTTCTGTGTTCTTTCAAGAATGTTCCCTTACTCCTCTGTACAAGCCTGTGAAGCCATCGCTCTTGACCACATGGCTGACCATCTGCATCATGTTTTTACGCGAACCATCGTGGGGTTGTGTCTGCAATCTGACCTTCACTTTGTCAGCGGCGATACTTTTTTTTTCGCATTGTCGCGATCGATCGACGGGCATACCTTGACTGCGACGGTGTTAGCAAAGGGTTTCAATTCACATGTCAATGTCGACGCGACTCACTTAGATCGAGAGGGTGAGTAACGCAGGCTGCGAAACAGCTGGCACTCCCTCCGAACCACAATGGGTAGTGGATGGGCCCATGCTGGACATCCTTTGACTTTGCTTCTGCTTTGGACATGCTCGCAGCAGCTAGAGCATTGCTCTCGTATGAGAAGCAAGCAAGACTACGCGACCGGGATCCGAGCTCTGCCGAGGGTAAGAGAGAAGGTGGTGGACGGTGGTTGGTGGGCGGGCGTGGGTGAATAGGGTGGTCGTTTCGGGCTGGCGCAAAAGATTGTTCGCACAGCTCTCACAAGCAAGCCAACAGCCGGGTTCACATGCGAGCCTGGCTGCCGATCGCGTGCAGTTATAGCTTTTGCCCGAGGCTTGCACTGCTTCGGCTAACGGTACCGGCTTGACATCAGCAGCAAGCCAAACCCCGTGAATCACCGTGCTGTTGGTGCTGCTGGCGTGCGCGTGTGATGTGTGGAGGAAGGGAGGGAGAGGCACTACTAGCACTATCCACCACGGAATAAGTAGAACTCGGCGATTGCTGCCCGCGTGTTGTGTCTTGTGTCTCTCGTCGTCCCTTTGATCCCTCCATATCGCTATCACGAGCCAAGCATCCCCAAGACGCCATTCACCTCTTGCCAACCGACCACTTCCACCCATCCCCGACTACTCCCACCCTGCTGCTGCGTGCGACATACCACCACAAACAACCCTCCCAAACGATCGACCTCGCCAAACGCCCACCATGGTCGCCGACGCCCTTATCTACCACCCGGCCGTCACCCACTACCAGAAGTTTGTCGCAACAACCAGTAAGTAATAGTACTATACTCCCTTCTATCTACCCTCCTCTACCACACCCAAACAACACCCAACTAACACCACCCAGTCGGCCGCGACAAGACCCTCCGCACAATCCAGTACTTCTCGCGCTTCCTCGCCTGGTACACCCTCCGCACCAACCACTCGCAATCCACCGTCGACGTCTTCAATGGCGTCAAGAAGAACTTCGGCGCCGTGCGCAAGGCCATGCGCCTGACAAAATTCATCGAGCACTTCAAGCTCGCCGCCGTCGCATCCGACGCCAAAACCTCAGACCCCATCGTCAAATACTTGGCCGTCGGTCGCCAGCTCGGATATGCTTTCTACCTCCTTCTCGACAACCTGACCTACCCCGACGTTGCCGGTATCAAGAAGTTCCAAGGTGCTGCGAGGTTGCAGAGGGAGGCTTATAAGGCGTGGGCCGTGGGTTTGGCTTGCAATGTTGCTGCGGGTCTCTATGCGCTTTACAACTTGCGCATCGCCGCGCAAAAGCAGGCGGACAGTGCCGACGCGGAGAAGGCTGTCGAGGCGAAGAAGTTGGCCAAGTATGTTGCCTTCGAAAGCTCACTTGCGTTGGATCGCGTTGGATCGCGTCGGATCAATTGGCTAACAATACATTTACAGGGACCAAAGCGTTGCTCAGCTCCAGCTGATCTCAGATCTGTGCGATCTGACTGTCCCCTCCAGCGCTCTTGGCCTCGTCAACCTCGACGACGGCATCGTCGGTCTTGCCGGCACGGTCAGCAGTTTGATCGGCCTCTACGGCGTATGGCAGAAGACTGCATGAAGGCTTGATTGAACTGCCTACGACGGCACGCGGACCTACAAGCCTAAATGTTGGATACGTCTAGTTCCGAACAGAGACAATCCCAGCAATCAAGGTCAAGATGTCGATTTTCTATTTTCTTTCGCGCGTAAGACGAAACTACGACAGTGTTTCGGTCACTTGAGATTCCCTTTCCCTCGGAGTTGTTGGCTTGCATGAGAGCTTGGATGCTCTGTTTCGTAACTTGCTGTATCCATACCCAAATCACTTTCACGTATCGTCTATAAACATCGACAGATCGTTCACCGTGAGACAGAAAGGGCAAGGTCGACAAGTCAGATTTCTCACTGGCAAGTAATAACTACCAAAGCTCGGCTCAATTACCGCCGTTCAAGCTCATCGACATGGCATCCACTGCAGCTCCAACCGCAACCTGCGCAGCAATTTCTTGGATCTAGAACCCAATCCAAGTTAATCATTCGGAAGGCAGGTAAAGACGTCCTCAAACATCCATTAGCGCCCCGAAATCGAAACGATCACCCGTCGACTATCAGTACAGCGTCGAAGATGATATGGCCCCCCTCGATGCGTTCCCCATAGATCAGTCGGGTTCAGAGGACTTACCCGCGTACCATAGTTCGACCCTGACACTTCGGTGCATGTCCCTTTGATTTTCACAATCTCAATCTTGTTGCCGAACACGGAGACTTCTTCTTCGATGATGCACTCGTCGCCTGGTTTGCAATCGACAAACACCTGGGAGACGGCCGGACTGGCGCAGAGGAGCAATGCCAGAGCGGCGATGGGATGGACTGTGGCGCGCATTTTCAAGGCAGAATCGTTCGACTTGAGGATGTATTGTGGTTGAGGGGATTGTTGATTGCTCTTACGAGGGGTGAGTGAATGAAATGAAGGAAAGATTCAAAATTCACAGGCGGGCGGCTGGACAATATACGTTCGCACTCCGACGGCCACGGACAACTCTTTACTCCCGAAAGAAGGGAATGCAAGCTCTTCAGTCACGGATTGGAGCTACACTGGAAGCAGTGTTGTGGTCCTATGCGATGGATTAGGCGATCTGCGCGTCCCGACTCTTTGCGCAGACAAAGAGACAGAGAGGCGACGAGCATGGGTGGCGTACGAGAAGTGTTCCGGTAGGCTGCGTGCTAGATTAAGGCCTCGGGAAGTCAAGGTCGTGATGCCACTCAACTGCTCTACAGCAGCTCGGACAGAAGCGGGCGCCGATCGGAAAGAGCCTGCAGCCACGAACCTCGAGCATGTTCCACTTTGGAACGCAACGCGCCAGTGGTGTTTTGGGCAAGCACTGTTCTGGTTTGATGGAAAAGATCGGCAGAAGCTCGAATAAAGGACTTGCTACAAATTTAGGCTGGGCTAGAACCAGGCGGCCTGCACGATGTACGCTAGCCTAGCGAGCAGGGCGTTATGGCATCTCGTCAAGCGAAGACACCAATCACGGGGCGCCTCAGTATGACCTTGAAGGATCCTATTCGACGGGCCTGTGACGACTAATAAACCATGATGTTGAGCACTACGACGCGACAGAAATACGCGTGTCCGGCAGCTTTTACGGAACAGGACTGAACGGACGATGCGCGACGATCCCATCTTGCTTCGTATGGAGATGTTTTTGTCGCAGCAAAAAGTCAGTGCTTGCACTCTATTGCTCTAGCTCTTTGTCGTCCCGGTTACAGGATCTGCCGCTCCAGGGACGATCTCTTGATGGATCACCTCAAGAGTCACACGTGGGCCTCGGTATGATTTACGGCCATCAAAGATCCACTGAAGCGCAGAAATGACCATAATGATGCCAAACGCCACCACACAATAGTTCATCGTCGTACCGGTGACTTCCTTCTGCGGCGGGAACAAGAACAACACTGTGGTGACCAGAGTATACACCAGACCAATGATATTGGCCGTCCAACCCAGCCACGAAGGAAGTTTGAAAGCGCGCTCTGGCAGTTTCCGACGCATCTGCACAACGCTCAAAGCGACCGGAAGCCCATAGCTCACACCGAGAGCAACCACCGAAGCAGCGACGATGGCGTTAAACGCGATGGTCGATCCCAGGTAGATGCAACCGAAGATGACGACGATGAACATGTTCAGGTAAAGTGCGTTCATCGGCACACCAAGCTTCGGATCGATTTTCCACCAGAGACGCGATACCGGCAAGCCGCCATCTCGCGCGAAAGCAAATGTCATGCGAGATGAGGTGGTCATGACCGCCACGCCCGCGAACAGGAAGCACACCAGTGGGAACATGAGCAGACACACGGCGCCCACTTTGGACTTTGTGGCGAGGTAGAAGATCTCCAGCAGCGGTCCAGCAGAGGACGAAACGATGTCCTCGATATTCGCCGTACCGCCAGAGACGAACAGGACAACGACCAAAAAGACGAAACCGGTGGAGATGCCGATCAGTTGGCAGTAGATCATGATCTTGGGGCCCTCGACTGCTGCGTTGGGAATCTCTTCGATCATATGAGCCACGGCATCAAAGCCAGTAAGTCCAAGACCGCCTTGAAGAAGACCCAACAGCCAAGCAACGCCATCCGGCCAGCCAGTACTGTTCATGAACGTCCCGAACACGTACTCGGCGCTGGCGTAATCCGGCGCCGCGGTGGCTAGCAGCGTGATCGAAATGATCAAAAATCCACCAATGCTCCAGGCTAAAGCAACACTGTTGATGCGTGGGAGCAGAGTGTGCATGTACGCGTTGACGATGAAATCGAGGACAGTGACCGCGAGGAAGATCAGGAATTGGTGCCATCGTTGGTACTGGTACGACGGAACCTCCAGAGCGATGATGTTGATAATCAACGTGCTTGCCAGCGAAGAGTTCGTCGCGACTAAAGCCACCCAGCCGGAGACGTTGATCCATCCAGTGACCCACGAGAGACCACGCTTCAAGCGAGACGGCGCGATGGCAGCAACCCAGTGATATTGACCACCAGCTGTTGGGTACGCAGAGAGGAACTCGCCTAGGCTTGCGGCGAGAGACAAGTTACAGATCCCGGCCGTGACTAGTCCCCAGATGACTGCAACGGGGCCTCCAGATGGCAAAGCAAGTGAGAGGGAAGCTGCAAGGGCGGTCCACGAATTGAGAATTGCGAAGGCGAGGCCGAGCATCGACCATCTTGTGAATTGGCGATTGAAAGATTGAGCGTGGCCCAATTCTGCTAGTTGAATGTCATCGCGTGTAGCCTTTTGATCCAAGTCCTCCATGTTTTCAGCGAACGATGTATTGAGATAGAATGGCCATGTATTGTGTCCTCGATAGAACGTAGGACTGTGAGGACGGAACGGTTTACAATCTCAGACGCGTCCACCAGCTTATATATTTGTCCTCAACTCAAACACCTCCACAACGAACGCTTATCTTTGGCCAGATTCGGTCCAGATATCATACGAAGAGTGTGGGGCGATACTGGTATGTAACCCTACCCCCGCATCTATCCAGCCACTGCGCGTGTCACAAGCTCACATCAGCGTGATAGCACATGGTGGGTCGGCTGGGGTTGCTCCATCGAGCTAGTAATCGATGCAGTGTACGACTTTAACCAGACCTAAGGGCAAACGATAGACATGTTGTTTATGGTTTCATCGGCCATCACCGCTACGATTAGATACTACACGTGCACCTCTTACGAGTGATGTTATGTCCAAGCTGTTGGAGGCATCGCCGCTGCGCAGTAAGCATTTCAGTTGTTCGTGCTGCTACCGACCACTGTGATTCTAGAACGCGATTTGTTTGTCAACAAGAAGGTCAGGGTGGGGACAGGCATTGTTGCCACTGCGAGTGCCAGTATCAAATGTGCTGGTCCCACATCACAATGACCCTCACTAGCGAGAGACTACATTCCCCAAAAGTCACTTTCTACTTCCACCTGTGCTGCTCTCAGTCGCAGTAATATCATAATCCGCTGTCATACCTACGAGAGTGCGCATAAATGAGATCAAAGAGACGCAATGAGAATCCTGATACATCGCTATTTTTTCTGGTTTTACGTACCCAAACTCGCCTATTGCCAAAACTCTCTGCTTTCGGACGTTTCGCTCTCTCCTTTCGGATGTTTCTCAACTCACCTTAGCTTAGCAATCAACAATCTTCGCCTTCACCGGCGTGACTCTCTCAGTGGTGACGATCTCTGCTTCCATGTCGACGTCGGTACAAAGAGACGCAGTGATGCTGTGCAAGGAGTCGCGGTTGCTCTTCGTCGGCGTCATGTTGAGGTCGAGGTACAGACGGGCTGTTGCAGCAGCGTCGACGACCTCGGTGGGGCCAGACGTTGGGTATGGGTAGCTCTCTGACGCGGTTGGTGTGGGAGTGAGTGTGCGCACAGATGACTGGTCGACGTCTCTCGAATAGACCGACGAGGCGATGTTGAACCTTCTGATGGACGGCTCGACTCCGATGAACTGCTCCGACGGCAAGTTTCTCAGGTTGATTGCGGAGACTATGTCTCTTTCGATAGAGCGGTTTGCCATGTTCTCCATGGTCTCACTTTTGCTGGTCTTGTATAACTCCCTACGAATAGCCTCGGCCACCTCAGGAGTGAACCCTTTTTGGCCACGCTTTGGCCACGTCCCGGCGGCAAATCTTTTCAACAACTCGTCGAGTGAGTGTGCAGCCAGAGCCTGATATCTGGCCTTGTATTGCGGTACACAATGGGCCTCTAACAGTACCTCTGCAGTGATTGACCCTTCGATCAAAGCGGCCATAGCTTCCCTCGCAGCGTCTTCCCAGATGACACGTTCCTCGGGGACGTACATGGCAATTCCAGTCCAGACTCGGTCTGCGGCGTCTTCAAGGACTTTTGTTCCAGGCGTCGCCTTGACAAGTTTGCGTTCCAAGAAAGCCTCTCCTGCAAAGTGAACGAAAACATTGCGGCCGCATGAGAAGAAAGTGTGTGCTGAGCGAGCGATGTGGCGTTGCTGGAGCGTTGCGAGGACTGAGTTGCCAGCCACTGAGGATCGGAGGGACTGAGTGGCCAGCGAGGCGGCCTCAAGGACGTCAATACTGCGAGGTGTAGTGCGAGGCGTAGTGTGAGTGTAAGTGTGCCGTGATAGTGAGAGTGAGGTGGCGTCACTCGTGCGAGGTCTGATCGAGCCTGCAGTGCTTCTCATGCCACTGCGTAGCATTGGTGAGAGCTGCTCATGCTGCCCCACGGGTGTAGACGGTTTGTTGCCCATGGTGCGTTGTGTGCATGGTTTTGTGGCTTGTGGTTGTGTGGCGAGTGAAGTAAAAGCTCAGTGCGGGATGTAATTATGCGTGAATGGTCCAGCTTGAGCGCGATCAATTTGACAAAGGGACAACAACAAACTCTCACCCGTTCGAACCAGAGACCAAACCACCTTTTTTCCTTTCATATTAGTTCGAAACGACGTCCACTGTGACCACATCTAACCCACGCCGTGAATAAGTGTCCAACCACTTTCCTGCCAGGGTCCGAGAAATCAGCTCATATCAGCACCACCAGTGAACTGCAACGCGCCGGTTCCGCCAAGAAGTGATCAATCGATTCTTCAACCAAACCCTTGCGTCAAATACGTTGCTTTAGCATTGAAAGGCACAACTGATTTTACCATCAATGATCCTGCGATTGAGGAATGCTGCAGTCGCAGTCAACAGGCTCTTAGTCCCTCGGCCCTTACCACTGTGGTAATTCGAACCACTGACGCGACCAATCCTTCGCAGATCCTTCCATAACTCGGAAGTGCATATCAGGCTTTTGGTGAGCTAGACGAGCATCCCATTGTACAGTTAGAATTGGAGCAAACGCACACAATCAGCACCAGACGCAAGAAACAAGGCGATTGTGATCATGTCCTCGGTGGATCCGCACAATCGAAGCCTTCTCACTCACCCAACTTGATCCGCAATTGAGAAAGCAATGTTAGTCAAACAATCCGTTGATGCACGCGTATAAGAAAAAAGTTTCACTTAGTGGGTATCATCCATGACCAAATCTGGCCCAAAAGTCGGAACAGCATTCCTCCCCAGCTTCCCCTTCAATGATCTCATTTTGTCTTTTGCCCCGTAACGCCATCGCTATGTGCCAAAGGCATGTTCCAAATCTCATTTCGTTCTCCATAACCAACTCAGACAGCGCCAATCAAATGTCGAGGCCACCGTTGGGCACGTTGGCAGCCATCTTCTTGAGTTCGAATTCCTTCGTGAACTCCTGGTCAAGCTCTTGCAGCTCGGTGATGAGCTCACCGCAGGCCTTGATGATTGCGGCTTTGGGCGTGACTTCGCCGTCGGTGTGAATGCGGAGCTGGAAGGTCGCGAAGAGAGGGTGCGGGACCTTGTAGGCGGCGAAGGTGACGTGCTCCATACGGTAGAGCTTGTCGCGGAGCATGTTGGCGAGTGTGTGATCTTCCTTGTTGAAAGTGAAGAGCGCGGCGTTTGCGACCTCTGCATATGTGTGTTAGAGAGCCTTGTCCTTGATTGGGATCCGAATGCAGTATCAACTTACGGGTCACCGTCTCCATCTCAACCTTGCGCTCGCCATCTGCGAGGAGGAACAGCTCGTGCCTGTCAGGCTCGTCAATCTCTGGCTTTACATTTGTCCATGTGCTCCCGCTGATGCGCGGATCCAAGGCACCCGAGTAACGTATGGCATATTGCCCCATGCGCTGGATCCTCACAGGGCGAGGCGGGGATGTGCGCGGTGTGTCGCTTGCACACTCTTTCACGGTTTGGGCAATTGCGCTGTCCATCTTTTTGCCTTATCCGTGCTCTTGTGCTGGTATGCCTCTTTGCGCCCAGTGGTCGGGAGGGAGCTTTTGCGATTTGACGTACCTCTCGGGAGCGTTCATGTTTACTTTTCGACACCGGTGTCGACGGGATGATGCGCTGCGGTGTCTGGGCAACAACAAAAACAAACAGTGGTTAAAGAAGGAAGGAGCGACCGGGTAGTTTTGGTCAAAGCGCGCGTTCAAGTCGGGGTGTAGTCTGTAGAGGAAGTGAGGTTCACGAAGTCGCCAGACCTTCCTCCACCCTTGACTCGTCACAGACGTTCACGAGCCGCCGAACCGCAAACTCACTTGCGGAGGGCGGTGGCGATTGTGCGGAGATGGCGATAGTGATGACGGACAGCGATAGCCTCGGTAGCTCCATCCAATGTCTGGATGCAATGTTATTGTTCGCTCAATCGAGAACAATGTTGGCGATACAAACATTTCCTAGCTTGAATGTGAAAGCACAAGTGACAATCAAACAACAGCAACAATGGGCGACCTTCAGCGCGACTATCCATGGATTCACATGCCATTAGTGGTCGGCGCTCCCATGCGCCTGATTGCTCTATCCAAATTGGCATGTGAGATTTCTAACGCTGGTGGATTGGGATTCATCGGCGCTGGCAGCGACATTTCAACCCTCGACGAAGAACTGAAGCAATCGAAACTGGCACTAAACTTAAAAGGCAAGAAATATATCCTTCCTGTAGGCGTGGGATTTCTCCTATGGGCGGGCGATCAATTACTGAAAGATTCACTACCAATACTCGAGCGTCACATACCAGCAGCAGTCTGGCTCTTCGCCCCAAATGACCCCAACCAACTTGTGCACTGGACAAATGAATGCAGACGCGTCACAAACAACAGGACTAAGATCTGGATCCAAATCGGCACTGTATCGGAAGCCGTCGAAACCATGGCGACATGTAAACCCGACGTCCTGGTAGTACAAGGCACCGATGCCGGCGGGCACGGCCTAGAGAAATGCGCTGGCCTCATCACTCTCCTGCCAGAGGCCGACGACGCATTATCAGTCCACTGCCACAGCCGTGACTTGACCAAGCCAACCCTGATAGCTGCAGGTGGCATCATGGATGGCCGCGGGGTCGCAGCCGCCCTCGCACTTGGTGCGCAAGGTGTGGTGATGGGAACTCGCTACCTTGCCTGTCCTGAAGCCAATATTGCCAAAGGATACCAAGATGCAGTCCTGAATGCTTCAGATGGAGGTGTCAACACTGCGCGAGGCAAGTTGTATGACAGCCTGCGCGGTACGACTGACTGGCCGGCGCACTATGGCGGTCGTAGTGTGCTGAATGAAAGTTGGCACGATGCGGCGAAGGGGATGAGTTTTGAGGAAAACAAACGACGGCACGACGAAGCGCTCGAGACTGGGGATGAGGGTTGGGGCGAGAAAGCGAGGTTGACGACGTATGCCGGGACAGGTGTAGGGCTGGTAAAGTCGGTCAAACCGGCTGCCGATGTCACACGTGAGGTAAGAGAGGATGCTGTTCGCATCATGAAGCGAACAGGAAGTCTTTTGTGATGCTGGGCCGTGGTTAGAAGTCACTGATACACGCTCCGTATCGCGACGAAGTCACTCAGCTTATGGCACACAATCTGCTTGAACAACGTTGATCTACCCGTACCGTCTTTGCAAGGCAGGAAATGTGCGAATAAGCAGTTTGTGTTTGGTTGATGCTTCACACAAGTAAGAGCCATGCCCTCCCAGCTTCTTATCCCTTGCCGCGAATAGACCCACCATCAAGTCAATTTGAACACGATCGAATGCTGCTCCTGCCTCAAGCAAGATCTGTACAATCGCGCGTGAAGACCATTCGAGCGCCAATGAATACGAATTCAGCCATATCCATGCGCCGCATATAAGAACACGTGCTGCAAAATGTCTCCGTCGTGGCTCCTCTCGGCTGCAACTTGGGGCGCACGTTTGAGGTACGACCTGTTCTCGTGGGTCGGTGGCGCCAGATCCGACAACTGTTGTACAATCGAACCATGTCCGTTGCGGGTGGCTCTTGAATGCACCGACTGTTCATCGTGGTTTATAGTTCCAACAAACGCTCCAGCGTTCAGCACCAATCGCACAAGCTCCTCATTTCCTTCACTAGCAGCGAGTATCAACGCCGATTCGCCATCTGCATTTGGCAGATCGACGTGGGCTCCAGCTTCGAGCAGCATCGACAACACTTCTGGATTATTACGCAGAGATGCTTCGCTGGGTGATCTAGCTGCATGGTGTAGTGCAGTGTTTCCAGAGCAGTCATAGCCATTTAAGATCAATGGAGAACTGATTCGGTTTAGTGCGGCACGAAGGAGTCTGGTATGAGTCTTGCGACATGCGTAGTGAAAGACCGTGCATCCATTGCTGGCTCGTACAGAAACATCAGCGCCTCGCTCGATTAGAAGGCATGCCATTTCTTCGTGCGCACAGTCGTTGCACGCTTGTTCCAAGCAGTCTTCGATCATGTCGCACATCGGACGTATGAAATTAGGATCTGCCCCCAATGAAAGTACGAGACGGACGCTTTCCAGGTTATTGTCCTCGATAGCTGTAGACAGTGGCGTGGTGTCATCTTTCGAAAGCTGATCAATATCTGCCCCGTACTCCACAAGAAGTGTCATGATGTCGTGTCTTCCAGCTATATACGAGGCACACAAAGGGCTGTTCAAATTGGGGTCCGATCCAAGTGCAAGAGCAAAGCGAACAGTGTCTATGTCTCCAGTATAAATAGCGGAGAAGAGCGGCGTTTCACCGAAGTCATTGACGGCATCGAAGCATGCACCTCTCCAGAATAAAGGCTCCAATAGCTCGGCAAAACCCATGTCACATGCTGCAGAGTTGTCTGACCAGTCTCATCATCGAGGTCGTTTATCTTCATGACACCACGTGCTAGCCGGTCCATGTCTATTGCAAGATAAGAAAGCGAGGTGAGGTCGTCCGCTCGCTTGTATGATCCCCTCCACCGATCGATAGGGATACTCAAGCGAAGCGCCGCGACCAGTGCTGCCTTGATATCTTCAATCTCGCTAAACCACGATATCGCCTGGGCCAAAGCATCTTGAGCAAGTCTGGCATCGAATAAATCCTCGTGAACAATGCGTAAAGTATTGCCGCTGTCTTGCGTTTCTGATAGATGCTCCTCCGGAAGGTAGAGATTGTTTTCTTCCAACTCGTCAGGAAGACTGAATTCAGAAGGGCATAACTGGCTGGTACCCTGCGCCACACTCGCACTGTCGCCGAGGCTTGCGTGCCGTTGGAGTTTCCACCAATATTTCCTGGCACATGTGGCTTTGTGCTGAGGCATGTAGTCGGCTCGACATTGCTTCAAACAGAACGAGCAGGTGCTGAGGTCACGCTTGTGTTTGCTGCGGACATGACTTCTGACAGTCTCAAGTCTTGCGAAATATGCATGACAGTGACGGCACTGGTGTTTGGTTCTCGTCTGTCCGTGGCCATCTGTTTCGACTGGATGTCTCGTTGAGAGATGGCGCTTCAGCGACGAAGGAGTCGCAAATTCAACATCGCAGAGCTGACAGTACTTCATGTTCGATGATCGCTCGATATGCTTGCGATTGTGCGGTCTTGTGGTTTGAGCATGGAGCGGACACAGCCATGTATGAGGGACGAGGCATCAAATTAACCAGACCACGACGGGAAGAATGCATGACCCCATATCTTGAGTAATGATCAAAGCTCTTGGGTATAGGTCAGGCGTGTCTGAACCACCAAGATCTGAACGCTTCGGGAGCAGAACTGAGTGGAATAGAGCTGAGTGGAGCAGAGCCGAAGGGAGCAGAGCTGAGGGGAGCACCTTGACGTGGCCTTGCATGAGCCTCAGCCGCCCCTCTAACTTAACCGCTTTCGACAGTATCTTGGAGGATCGATATAGGGGTGCTCCTCGAAACACCAAGTTCTTGCCTAATCGATGCTTTACCTGGTGGTTCGTGACACACGGTTCATCGCGCCTCCCACGAGGCAAGATGAACTGCAGAGCCCTATCGACTGCGCCCGCCGGCATCCATATCAGCTAAACCGTTCTCGTATCATTCTTGGTGGTTCCTGGGGATAACCCACCAGGATCCGTCTCAAATGGCTGATTTTTTGGTGGTTCGTCGGGTCCTGCATACCATGTGGCGTGGAACCTGTCAAGCAACAACCACCAGATTCCCCACGACCATGGCATAGAGCCATCCTGCATGGGACAGCTGCAATTGCCATGCTGCCTCACCATCGACGGATAAGTATTGACACATTCCCCCGCAATTATCTGCCATCTCAACCACCATTGCCCATTTCACTCGCCGCATCCAAAGCCAGAGTCACACATCAGTCTCATCGGCACTCTCATCGCAACAATGTCTTCATTCAGCACCAACACCACTCTCAAGTCTTATCCAGCATTGAACCCCACCACGAACTCAACCAATACCCAATCAAACTCCGACTCAACCGGCACCATCATCTTCGGAGTCCTCGCTTCAGTACTGGCCCTGATGGCCATCATCATTGGCATCCTTCAACTCCGTAAGATCAAGGCTCGACCGCATGCGGATGGAGATGCGTGAATGTACGTTGAACACTCAATCCTTTATGAGGCGTAGTGGACCTCGCTGACCTGATTCTGCAGGTGGTCGTCCGGCAAAGAAGACGAAGCTGTCATACCATTGATCAGGACGGTATTGATCGTGGTGGCAGGCGTGTTAGTTGAAGTCGATTGGCGTATTGAGGTGGCGGTTGTATCTAAAACTTGCATTTGATGTGAGCTCTTCTTCATACCTTTGTCCATCTTCATCACGCAGCTGTGAAAGCATCAGGTACAAAAGAAAAGGACCAGGCGCACCCAAGTGAACAAACTACACAATAATACAATACGGTACGTACGTACGTTTCCTCTGCTTCTCCCTACCAAGCCTCCCCATCTCAGGATCACCGCACAATCCAAACAAGCCCAGAACCCGCTGTCTCAAACCTCCAGATCCAAGTTACTGAAAACAACCACCGTGAAAAGAGAAAGTTGACAAAGAAAGGGAAAAAAGTCGGCCAGTAGTGGCTCTGTCGAGATTACGAAAAAGAAGGGGGGAAAAAGAATGATAAAGGTGTTTTAACCAGAAGAATTAAATGAAAAAGGAAAAGTTGCTGATACAGCCAGGCGCGGACAACTTGTGTCTTGTCCAAAAACTTCGCTCTCCTTCTCTCTCTCGTTCGGGTCATTATGCCAACAACTCTATTCCAAAGCGCGGCCTTATCCCTTTCTAATAGAGGGAGGCGCGAGGATGCTGACGGGCTTTCTTCATGCCATTATGGTCGTGTGTGTGTGTGTTTGTGACTTGCGTAGGTTTGGATGCGAGCGAGCGGTGTCTGGCACGTCTGCTGCTCTTATCTGGTCTCGTGACATCGGTGTTGTTGCTTCCTCCAGGGAGCTTTCGTCTTGTAGTCCTGTATGTGCTCCCGGCGTTCAGTTCTTCGTGTCGACTTTTCCAGCGTCGCGCACGGCAGCCACAAATTCCTCCTCAGAGCCCAGCTCCCATCTGCCCTCGTTGCCCCAGCCAAGCAGGTCGAGCACTTCGTCCCGCTTGCCGTAAAGCTTCGATTCGAGTCTGGACAAGACTGCAACAGCTGCGCGAGCGAGCGCCTTGTCGCCCTCGAAGACATAGAGATCCCAAACCCTTGCAGCGTGAGAGGGTGGCAAGTTGTATGAAAACAAGCACCTGAAGAGAGGATCGAGGAGGTCCGATGGTGTTAAGCCGAGAGAAGGTGATGTGAGGTGGGCGTGGAGCGTGGGTGACTTGTACTTGAGGGTGCTGAGAACCATATCGTAAGTGCGAGACATGGCTGCTTGATCGTGGACAAGGAAAGCGAGTGGTGTTGGGCGATTAAGAAGATTGGCAAGGGCCACGAATGCGGTCTCCGGCTCCGAGGGAGAGGTGTGCAGGCAAAGCAAGCCGGCAATAAGGTGAGTTCCGTAAACATAGCCTACGTCGGAGCGGTAGAAAGCATAAGCCTTAAGCACGTTGGCTAGTGTCCGCTGGGCAGGTGAAGGAGGATCGCAGTTGAAGATGCCCAGGTCGGGGAAGACCGCTGGAACATCACGGGCAATGGCATCGAGCCAGGCGGCTTCCTTAGACTTCGTGCGCTCCTCAGCAGGCAGATCATCCAAGCGTGCTTCAAGTTGCTGAGCGCGAGCGAGAGCAGCAGTGTAAGAAGATGCAGAAAGTGAGAGATCGTTTCCAATGGCTTTCGGCCAGACAAGGCCACGAGCACCCGGGGTAACTCCTCGCCACCAAAGCTCGCGGGTTCGCGGCTCGTTGATCACCGCATCCCAGTTTGGAAGTACGTGCTGCTCCCAAATGCGAGCAATGCTGCCATCCAACTCAGTCTTGTTGCTTTGCGCAGCCTTCTCCTTAGCCTCACGCTTCTTCTCAGCCTCCGCAGCGCGAGCCATCATCTGCTCCCATTCCTTCATGTGCTTCTTTTCTTCCTTTTGACACTTGGGAGGCAGCCAAGATGGGCGTGTGCGAGTTAGCACAGCTTCCTTTTCTTTGCTGATAGGCAATGGATCAATCATTATGTTTCCTTTCTGCAAGGGAGGCATCTCGACGGCGCTCGTTGTGGCCCTGGTCTTCTGATCACTTTTCCGCGGCGGACTGTTCGATGCGCTGCCAGGAGCTGAGCGGAGTCCGTTTTCGCCAGATCTACGCTCCTCTGCGTATTCCTCCAGCTTCGCAGACAGCTGACGAGCTTCTTCGTTCAGGTCATCACTCCAAGACTTTGAGCGTTGTGGCCTGCCAAAAGCATCTGACGGGAAAGAAGAGGCAGTTGCGCTTTGTACCATCCTAGGCCTGGGGTTCTTCGGTGAGCGAGGGGACCGGCTGTGTGGTCGCTTTGCATTCTTGGGGACATTAGCAGAGTGTAATGATGTGTGTGCGCCCACCGCGAGCAGATCGGTGTACGAGGGTTGCCGTTGCGGACTAGGCGTACGGCTCGCTCGCGGCTGTCCGGGGATTGGCGTGAAAGGGACGTTCTCGAGGATGGCCTCATCTGGAACCTCCTCATCCAGATCATCGTACTCGTCTTCGAGCTGCTTGGTCGTCTTTTTGCCGGGCTGCCACGAGCTGCGCCTGACAAATCGGCCGCTATCATAAGATACCTTTGGTGTAGGGACGTCCGGAGACAGCGGAGATGACATTAGACCTTTTGCAGGAGAAGGCGATCGTGAACCGTCCCTGCGTCTTGGTGCCATGAATGTCGACGATGAGGGGCTGGTAAATCCTCTGCGCATGCCACGGCCTTGCGGAACAACCTGCAGACTTGGGTGACCCCTTGCATTGGCATTGGTTGTGTCCCGGATTTGGGGTGCGGCATTCCGCTTTGCGATCTCCAGCTTTTCTGTGCTCGTCCTGGTTGGTCGTTTAAGTGTGGGCCTGCTCTCGGGCTTCAAGTTGCAGTCTTCTACCGACTCTCGTCCAGTTTCCTCCAAGGTGATATCCTCAAAGTTGGACAGCTTCTCTCTGCTAGCGTTGTCGAGAGACAATGACCGGCAGGACGAGGAGCTGCTCTTGGAACTCTTGCTGTAGCTCAACTCTGGCGGGGAGTTTGGTGCAGTGTCGATGATGGGTTCGTCGGCACACATGATGCTGTGTGCCCGCTCGGCGGGTGTACGGTAGGCCATGCTTCCTCTGTGTCCGCTTCGCACGGCGAGCGGTGCTGCAGCAATGGCGGGTATGCTAACGCTTAGCACAGCTTGTTTTCCAGCGCCGAATCCGCTCCAGACGGTGGTGGTTGATAGGTCAGAAGTTATGAGCGAGCGCAAGTAATCATGTCTCGAATCGAGGGCGTATCGGTAGCGGTGGGCGGAGGGCAGGTGGGAGTCGTTGAAAGAGTGGTCAGGGAGATCGGGTAAGGAGTAGTGGTTGTAGTAGACGGGTTCGTGGCGTTTGTTGTTAGTATGAGGAAGCACGAACTCCAGCCCGTCTTCGGAATAGTAGTGGGTGGTGTCGAGGCGTCTTTGGGTGTTTGCGGTAAGAATTGGACGGCGAGCCGGGGCCAGATGTCGGTTGTTGGCCATGATTCGAAGGAAGACTCGCTGCTTGTCAGACTGCCTGCGCCCGTTCGGCCCTAGAGGATTGCAATGACCGGGGCATGCACTAGCTTATGTTCTGCCGCACACTCCGCTCACAGTGCAGCGAGTCCCTTTGGCGCAGAAGACCAGGTCTGCTCAAAGCTTGCTGCTATCAGGGGAGCAGGGGAGCCGCAGCAGGCGATTAGCGCCAGCAACGCCTGCCAGGGGGAAGGATGCGAGATGCGAGATTCGCGCGCGCAGAAGCCAATCAGCACAGCCAGCAGCCTCCGTTTCGCGTTGAGTCTTGCAAAAGGTCGAGACTGCGCGCACGGCCGGTGGGCAGCGTGGGCGTGTCGCAGGGTGGAATGGTGTGAGGATGGTGAGGAGGAATCTGAGGATGATGCACTGCTGAGTATTGAGATGTGCAGGAGAGGCAAGACACTGTCTTGAAGTTTGCGAGTGAGTGAGAGCGATAACTAACTCAGTGTGCAGTATTCCTCTCTCTCAGAAACAGACGCGCAATGGCTGGAAGCATGCATGCAGAGGGCTACCATGCATAGAGATGTACTGCATGTATGTACATACTACTGCTAGCTCTCTCATTCATCATGCATGCAGCCAGCCAGCCAACCCCCTCCGTCTGTACTCTGCTGCATACATGTACCCACCAAAACCTTCACATGCAAGTGATGCAACCCATTCTCTGACAAGGTGGCTGGCCTAACAATCGCCTTGTCCTTGTCGTTGCTGCCTTGCTGGCCTTGCTAGTTACAGCGCATAGCCGCAGCAGGCAGGCACGAGCAAGCAGCTTCCTTCCCGCGCACATCTCACCGCCGCCGTCATTCCTGCCCTGCCCTGCCAACTAAACCTGCCAACACGCCCCAACACAGCCAACGTCCAACATCCAACCAACTCCAAGCTCTTCCCTCCCGTCTGCCGTACCCAGTAATGCCAGCGCTAGGCTCGCCAACGTCCGGCGGCTGGGAATCTGCCAGATCCTCAAAGCTGCACCATGATACGCTGCGGCTGAACGCGCTCTGAAAACACGATGGCTGGCAGAGAGAGAGAGAGACTCGTGGGGTTGTTGCACCTTGGTCCCACACGATTTGCAACACCCGTATCATGCACTCGTCTACTTGCCTACATGTATACTCAGTAGTAAATAGTGGACCCGCTCGTTGTAGTCGACCAAGAATCGTGCATGGAAGTTCCACTAAAATCGTTTGGTCGGGAAGAACATGCAAATCATCAATCGTCGGAATGTCATTCATCGCCGTCTGCAGGAACCCACACGGTTACACTGGCACAACCTTTCTTGCTCCTCGCCGGCCGAAACTCCCACACTTACACCTTATCAGCCAAAGATCATCTGACTATATCTACATGTATCTCCCTTTCATATCCTCAGCTGATTAATCTAACATTTCCCTGTCCAACATGAAGAGCATCCACTAATCACGCCCGCCCTGAACAGCAATCGCCAACAGGGAACATGGATTCAAGAATAGTGACATGCATATTGCACGCATACGGGCAATCACCGATTGACTGACATGGGTTCTGCGCACATCGCCGTATCCACTGCCTTCATCCCGCTCCCCGCCTAGTAAACCAGCCAAACTCCATCATACACGGCATAGCAAAGAAGGGCAAACATCGTCACACCGTTTATTTTTTTGTACTAAACATTTGAACTATACGTCAACGACGACTATTCCGCCCAACAACACCACGCAACCCAGCCGCCTGCGCCCTCAGCGCCTTCCCTTCCTTCACCACCGCCAACCAACGCAACAAACCCCCAAATTTCGTCTGTCGCTTCTGAAACACCGCCTCAAAAGCCGAGCACGCAAGCCTGTCAAAGTCGCATAGTGGTCAGCAATTTGGCTCTCAGAGGCGGTCTGCGTGCGGATCGAATCTCGCTTGAGAGTATAGTAGAACAGGAAAGCTCGGGGAACGACGGGAACCCATTGCGAAATTTTGCTAGTTAGTAGCCAACAAAATTCCTGCTTTTTCTTCTTCTTCTTCTTCTTCTTCCTCCCAACTTCCCAAAAGTCTTCCAATCCTTCCAACCGTTCCACGGCTCTCCGAAGCGATGATCGCAGTGGCGCAAGCGTGGGCGCCCGCTAGATACGCGCTTGTGGCGCCCCATGAAACGGCGGGACGTGAAGTGGGGAGTTTTCCGCTTCGCGCGAGATTTGATGGAGAATGCCATCCGGGATTGCGCGGATCATGAAGATCGGGTGGAGGGCTCGGAGGGAGAAAGAACAAACAATTGGGGTGTTGAGTGTGGAGAGGACTGGAGAGCGATGCATCATGATGCGCTTCTCTTGTCTTCCAGGTTTTGTGGTGGACAAAAATTACTAGTGATCAATGAAGATCGGACTTACCAGCGAGTTTGGCCGTTGGTGATGGCGCATTCAAACGGCGCGCCGTTCTTGCTTTTCGATGCTGCGCGGCGCTTCGTGAGATCGCACGCGAGCCTCATCAGATCGTCGACGGTCTCTTTGTGTGAATGGTCAGCATTTCGCTCTCACATAAGATGGTTGGAAGCCCAGTATTCCACCCCGCAACCATGATTGCGTTATTACATCTGTCTGACCAGTTATATACCGGTTCGACGTAACTCTATCGGACATCGGAGCTCTGAGCAGCAGTATGGCTCCTCGGAGCCCACACCGGCATGTCAGACAAAAGGCAGTTCAAGACACACAGCTCCCTTAGCTGCAGCTGCAAGCTGCAAGCTATGCGCCACATGTATGCAAAAGCCGGATGTTGAGTGAGCTAGGGATTTACAACTTACTGGTGATGAGTTTGCTCGATGGCTGCTTGCTGTTGGGCAGCGATTTGATGTACGCGTAGCTCTTATGCGCGACTTCATTAAAGGCGTGGTGCAGATTGGTGAGGACGGTTTCGATCGAGTTGTAGTTCGTCGACAGGTACATCGCACGCATGTGCAGCTTCAAGGCGTTCAACGTTTTGCGATAGAACGATTGACCTGGTAGCTTGGAATATTCGACTGTGACTGAGTCTTGGACGTTGACCGCTTTCCGACGCTCGGCGTCTTTGCTCAGGTCAAGTGTGACGGTGTTGATGGCATTGCCACAGTATGGGAAGTCTGTCACTGCTGGTAGTCGAGCGACAGGTGACCCATCAATCTTCATGTCAAAATTGGCTCTGCTTTTGTCGGCTTTGACTTGGACGCCATATTCTGGCAGGCCAGCGTGCATGGTATACATGAAGTTCTCTGCCACGTTGCGATCTGTGGTGATCACTAGGAAGTCGTCAATCAGCCTCAAAAGCAAGCTATCCTCACCATTGACAAATTTGAGCGCAGTTCTCTCAAGTTCAGCGTAGAAATAGCTGCACAACAGACTGGACACAATCGATCCTTGCGGTATGCCTCCCTTCTGACGGTACAGACGATTGCCCAGCTTCACGATGTTGGACTCGACATGCTCGTGCAGAAGATCCAGAATTGCCTTTCGACGTTGAGACCGCTGAATAACACCGCCCACGTACGCTGTCCGAGAACGACCTGCTACAGTCTCCGAAGTGATCTCTTTCTCGAGGTCGAAAGGGGTTTGGTCGGCGGTAGCTTTGGTAAGAAATTTCCAGGATGGTTTGGCACCAAAACCAGGTGTCTCGTCATTATTGCCGCCGAGCAACTTTGCACGTGCATATCGGGTAAGATGATATTCGTTAGCAGAGAGTATGCTTTCAGCCAGTTTCAGTAAACGTTTCTGAGGTATCGTATCGAAGCATGACTTGACATCGACCTTGGCAAAGTACAGTGGTGTAGCCAGTGATCCTCTCGCACCCAACGTCGACCTAAAGGCCTGCAACCGAGTGAACATGTCGTCCACAGAGAACAACGCGGAACCAAGTAATTCCGGTCGGCGGGCCTTTTCGTAGTTCAGTATACTGAAGGCTGGAGTCAAGATGCTGTTGATACTCCGTCCGAGCACTGCTCCGCCGTGCTCCTGCCTTTGCACTCGTCGACGAAGGTTGATGATAGGTCTCATTCCCTGCTCTTTCGGCAATAGGCGCACCTTGCTAACACCAAGAGCGCGTTGTGCCATAGCCCCTTGTATCTCCGCAGCGCTGCACTCTTCGAACATATCGAGCTTGAGTGAGGTCAACGCTGGCTCTGACATGGCTCTCCATACATCATGGCGGAAGTAAAACAATTGGTTTCGATGAACGCCCGACTCGGTCACATGGAAATGACCCCGAATAAGAGGGATTAGGTACGAATCAAACATGTAATAGAGTAGCTCCAACATGATCTCCTTGCGGGCGGTGAAGTCGGATCCGCACATGCTGGAGTCTCTGTTTCTACCATGCGGCTTGAGCCAACTGATGTCCTTAATTGCCATCCCTTGTATTAAATTGTGAAGACTGAAAGACTCGTAGCGACGCAAGCAAACAAAGCTGTCTACAGCGCGCATGATGATTTCGAAGCTGTCATCTTCACAGCTGCCTGTACCAAACGCATCAGGTGGGAAGACGTTTCGTATGACGGCTCGACAAAAAGCGGAAACACTGGTGAGTACTGTAGCCTGGTCGAAGGTGTTTGTCTGCTTTGAGGTGTCAAACAGCGAACGCGGACAGTAGTGGTCTAGCAACGCTCGAAACGAACACCTGCTATGGCGCTTCCGTATCCGTTCAACCAACTTGAAGCAGGAACCTCGAAGTCTCTTGGGAACCTTGTCGGGAGGCAATGATGGTTGTCCAGGCCGATATTTGCGCTTCGTCTGTTGCTTTGCAATTTCTGGTTCACGTAGTGTGTAGTCTTTGAACTGTTGCGATGTGTCCTGCAAGTCGACCGCCGATGTGAAGGCGTTATGGAGGCCGAATTGCCGTGGGAATATGTATTTCATGACATGAACTGTCTCGGCATAAGAATCAAGATCGTGGTAGCGGCTCATGACATGTACATGCATCATGCCAAAGCGAACTTCACCAGATGATTTGAGAGAAGGTTTTGCATACAGCATGCGGTGGCGTAGAAAGCGCATATCAGAAATACGATGCTTCGTTGTTCTGTTTGACGCAGGCCCTGGATTGGAGCTTTTTGTTGCTGGCGGTATTGTCTCCTTAACTACAGCCTTGAGTTCGCTCAGTGGTATTCCAGACAGTTGTATCGTATTGCTACCATCGCCTACTGGCTGGTAAAGGCCACAGTCCATGAGCATCTCGATCAGTATGCGCTCTGCCCCACGTCCGAGGAGTCCTGGTAAGTTTGACCATGAACTATCCTTGAGCTCACCGACATGCGGGTTGTCAGTAGTCACATAAATTCCTGGAAGCCCTGGCACGGGTCTGGCCTCAATGCCATTACCGCCACCGGGAGATCGCTGGAACCCATGACACAGGAGATGAGAAGGTCGATATGATCCAGTGTGGCGACGGAAAAGGGACCAGATGGCAAAGTCTACGATCTGTCGTTCATCAGCTCTATCTCTGTAGGTATGCGGCGGCCTCGGGGGGCGTTTAAAGGAGCAAAGAGACGAAATGCGATGACCCTACCTCGGACTGCCTCAACTGACGAGCGCGTGGACTGACTGAGATGTCAATCTCCGACACCTGTTGGGTGAAGACGGATATCTCTTCATCCAGCTGCTCGAGTTCTTCTCGATTTCCGACATGTTTCGAAGTGCCCACCTGGATCTTGTCAAGCAGCTGTACGGTCTTATCGTCTACCAAAATGCCCTCGTCTTGTGCAGGCTGCAAGCCGTAGTGGAGCAGTCTTCGACGCCGCTTCTTGGATGATTTCGGCAAACGTGAGATCAGGTAATTGCGGAGACTGTGCACCTCATGATAGTACTGTTGGAGCAGTGGCACAATCGGACTCTGTTTGTTGTCGCCAGTCCGTTGTCGCTTGACTGAGGCAGTTGCCTTGCGTGGCTGTCGCTTTCGCTTCGTCATCTCGCTGCTGTCGGTGCTCAGGTCGGCAGCATCACGACAATCAAATCCTCAACTTGTCGTTTGATCATTGGTTCACGGGCGCTGTGCTGAATCACAAGCACTGCTGTAGATGCGCGCGTCTAGTTCGTGTTTGGAAGACGCGAGAGATTCCTGGAGAAGCTCGGCCCTTCGTTCGGGCCCCGGCTTTGCTAACTCCGGGACAGATTATGTCAATCAAGACTGCCTTCGTGTCCTTCGCTGTCGCTCTTCGCTTGCCAAAACGGGGACATCATGAACGAGAAGCGTTTGGTTTGAACACATGTCGAGATTGATCGTGGATGCCCTAGCCATGGCTTACAGATGTAGTATCGTGACCATTGAGCGAAGGCATCTTTAGTTCGCGCGGCCTCTTAGTTTGGCATCATCACAGCCCCACTTCGCTGATCTGGCAGTCTAGACAGAGCGAAACGAACGAGCCGACCGAGGGTATAAACTCAAGCTATTCCTACAGACCAGTGGTTTCCATCTCATTACTCATGTACATGACTTTACGAGCTCGACTCTTCTCAAAGCAGCCCTTTTTCCGATCCTCCGGCGTGACAAGAACCATGGCGACAGCATCCCGAGTCCTCCTCTCCACGCACGAACAACCGGCTTTCTCTCTACCTGGTTTTGACGCTCCCGAGAAAGCGAAGACTGCTTCAGAACTGCTACAAGAGAACCATGATAGATTTCACATGTTCTTCAATAACGATGGTTTCCACAACCACATCGCACATCATCTGTTGACAACATACGCCCTGGACGCTTCGACAAAAGACCTTCAGCACCATTTTACGAGCAATGAATCCTACCAGAGAGCGCTTGGTTCCTACGACGAGGCTACTATAACAGAGATGCAGGATCCTTCAACTTTAATCAAGCTTCTAGGGGACGAAGGACATTATAAGAACTTTCTCCAGTTCTTCAGGAACGAGATCAACAAATCTGGATGGCAAGCTGTGGTCAATAAGTTTGTCTTTTCCAAAGATGAGGTTGCCACCAAAATGCTTCCCCTACTTTTCGCTGGTTTCCTCCACCCTTTGATCCATCTCGGATTTGGTGTGGAGTTTGAGCAGCCTGCCATCGTCGCCGAAGCTCTTGCTCAGGCTGCCATTCACTCGGACTGGATCGAAAAGTTCTTCTCTCAAGCCGAGCAAGCTGCAGACAAGAACCGCTCGAAGCCCTCTCGGACCATGGTTGAGCTGATTGATGAGATACGCAATGACAAGGAGCTCTACGAGGCACCTCACTGGTCCGATGGGAACAAAATCCGCGACGGCATTTTGGCACGTGCTGGTGAGCGCATGGTGAGCTACACATCTCAATACCACATCAAACCCGAGGAACTCGAGGAGAAGACCGCAGAGATGATCAACGCGGCAGCATACTTCACCGGGGGCGCACAACGCAAGCGCCACGTCGTCAAGTTCGATTTCTTCTACATGCACTGCGTCAACTCCAGCATCTTCTACTCCACCTTCCTCAAGCAGAGATGGCTGAGCGACGCGAACAAAGTGCGACTGCTCGAGTGGAAAGTCTGGAACGATCTCGCCATGTACGCTTCGAGGAAAAGCCCCGAGATACACTTGGACGAGATCAGGAACTACAAGCCGACACAGCCATTAGACTGGGACAAGATCATCGAGAGGGTGAGGTCAATGGAAGACGATGGGCACGCGTCGAAGCTTGTCAGGGCTCTTGCGCATGGGCAGCAGGTTTGCGCGCCTTATGAGGACAAGCCAGAGTTCAGACTGAAGAAAGATGACTGGCTGCAATTGGCACATATGACTATTGATTCTGTACAGACTGGTGGGCCCGAGTGGGTACGGTCAGCAGGCTTTGATGAAGCTTGGGAGAGTGTTCCTCTGCGTTCACAGCTATAGGATTTGCATCATCATTGTAGTACTGATGCGAACTGGAGTGAAAGATATGTCATCAGGTCACAATAAGAATGGTTGTTGTTCCTCACTTAAACTATCTACACCAAAGAAGCTGCTCACATTTACAAAATTCGTCCCGCCGTGGCCGCCTGGCTACGATCCTTAGTCTGCGTCTTCCTGAGGCCCTTGCCCAGCTGGATCTGCTCGAGCAGTCCGCTGCGGTTCGGCATACCAGCAGGAGGACCCGCGGGCATTGGGGGTGGCGGAGGAGCGCCTGCGCCGGGCATGGGCGGAGGCGGTGGTACACCTCCAGTAGGCATTGGTGGGGGAGGTGGAGCACCGCCGGAAGGCATCGGTGGTGGTGGGGGTGCGCCACTTGAAGGCATTGGAGGGGGAGGAGGCGGCGAGCCTGGCGCGGGAGAGTTGGGCTTTGAGGTGTTTTCCATGGCCGACATGGGGCGAGGCGGCGCCATGGTACCGAAGAGGATAGAAGCAAGGTGCTTCGCACTGCCACCGCCTGGGGGTTGGTCATCTTCCTCCTCGTCGTCACTGGATTCGACTACAGACCAGTCATCGTCATCTGATGGCTTTGCGCGGGAGCGACCAGCAGGCTGAGGGTCAGGCAGAGTGGTCTTGTTGCTGTCCGACGCTTGCATGGCATGGAAAGGGTTGTAGTCCTTCTTGGCGTCGGGCGATGCAACAGAAGGAGGACCAGCCACCGAAGGCTGCTGGCTCATACTCTTCCAGAAGGGGTTCTTGGACTCTTCCGGGGGACTCTTGATGGCGGGAGGGCTTGCGGCCGACGCTTCGGGCACCTGAGGAATCACCATGCTTGCAGAGGGTGTGCTCTCGTCTGGAGTGATGCTGGCGGGAGCTTCGTCGTCGTCGTCGCTGCTGTCATCGTCGCTGATAGACTCAAGTTGAGCTCGCAGCTGGCGCTCCCTTTCTTTGGCAGCCTCAATTTCAGCCCGTTGAGCGGCAAGTCGAGCCTCCTTCTCTGCAGACCCCTTCTTCGCGGCTGCACGGCGTTGCTTCTCTTCCGCCCTCTTCAGCTTGCCAGCTTTGACTTCTTCTTCAAGCGCACGTAGAGAAGCCTCTTGTTCTTCGCGTTGCTTCTGCAGTTCGCGTTCTTGTCTAGCTTCCTCGTCCCTGGTAATCGTCAGTACTGGTGAAACGAATTGTCTTGGTTGATGTGTAACATACTCCAAATCTTGTGTCTCGTGGGCCATAGCTGATTGCTGTTCTTTGATGGCCTGCTCCTTAATCTCATGTTCCGCCCTCTTCGCCTCGGCGTCGGCCTGCGAGTGGTCTTCGTGCTTGTTCTTCCTTGGTGCAGGAGGAGCTGGCTTGGCCTTGCCGCTAGCTGGAGATGGCGGTGCAATGCTCTCGCCTTGAAGTCTTGCTTGACGCTCCTTCTCTCGACGTGCGTCTTCCTCCTCGGCCTGACGGACACGATCGTCTCTTTCTTTACGCTCGCGCTCAGCACGTTGGGAAGCGCTCTCACCGCCCTTGGCTGGTGCTTTGAGTCCAAGTGCAGCAAGACGCTCGGCCATACGGGCTTCTGCCTGTTGCTTGATGAAGGCAGCGCGCTCCTCGGCGGTCTTGTAGCTGGAGTACGAGGAGCCCGAAGGTTTGGGTGAAGCTGCGCTTGATCGTGCCGCGGCTGGACTTTCGTTGCGAGAAATGCTGCTTGCACGTCCAGTGTCTTCCGCGCGTTCTGAAGTCTTGGGGTGTGACTTTTCCTCGTTGCGGATTCTTGCTGAACGTGAGCTGCGCTGGAGATCAAAGATGAAGTCTTTGACCTCGTCCTCGACGCCGAGACCATCCTCCCACCTCCTACGCTCGTGCTCGTCTGAAGCGCTCTCGGCACCCTGTTTCAGGGTGGAGTTCAAGCTCTTTGAGTACTCTGTGACGCTCTCCTCAACATCTTGCACCATGCGCTCGTTGTCTTCACGTTCGCGAGACACACGACTCTGCTCATCTTTCAGTCTGGCGGCAGCACCAGCACCATCATCTGATGCTTCGACCTTGCGTCCAGTAAGCGCGGCAGAACGCTGCTGCATCATAGCCCTGGCCCTGGCCTTCAGGCGGTCACTTTCAGTGACTTCGCCATCAGGTCCGGTACCAACGATTGCAGGCGCAGAGCTGGGGTGTGCCTTGGCGTCTCTCAGTCGGAAGAGCTCCAACTGCGCATCTGCGATAGCTCGTTCGCAGCGACGCACATGACTTGCAAGCTCAGGAAGCCTGTCAGACAGGCCTTGGAGCTGCCTTTGTAGGCTTCGTCGCTCTGCGTCAGAGTCGCCAGTCTTGAACGCAGAGTTGGGATGAGAGTCAATGTCTTCTTGAAGGCGCCTGATGCGACGGAACAAGTCGTCACTTTCCTTCCTGTCCTTGCGATCAAGAGCATCCTCCGCATCAACGTTGCCTTCGTCTTCGAAGTCCATTGCATCCAACAGTACCTGCTTCTCGCGAATGGCCTTGCGCAATTGATCGATGCTGAGGTCATCCGCACTTTTGTCACTGATGGCTGGGCTTGGGCTACGGCCATCCTGGCCGACTCTTCGCCTTGCTGAGCTGCGATATCCAACTTCTTCATCGTTGTTCTTGAACACAGTAGCATCCTTCCTTCCTGCGTTGGCCGAAGCACCGTTACCGCGGAATGAGTGTCCCTTCAAGTAGCTGACACCAGTCTTCTGAGGCTGCAGGAAAGCACCCGTGTTCTTGCGTTGCTGGGCATCTTCATTGAGCAGACTCTTCATCGTGCCAATACTAGCATCAAAGTTGCGGGTTGACGGAGGAATAAGCTCTGGCGGCAGCTTCGCAGGGACCGGGTAACCGTTGAGGCGGCGGTAGATCAAATGCATAGCAACAGCAAACTCGTCGAGGTTCAGACGACCCTTGTTGTGAGGATCGGATAGTGTCCAAACGCGCTCCAAGTCGTTCTTATCAATGCCCGACTGACCAAAGATCTCGATTGCCTGCTGTCCACTGATGTAGCCCTTACCAAAGCCGTCCCAGGCTTTGAACATGTCATCGTAGATCTGCTTCTCCTGTTTGGTGACCGACCATGGGACTGTTGCGTTTCCTTTCAAGCCTTGCATGCTAAAGCCAGTCTCGCGTCCAGGCTGCGGCATCATCTGTTGCTGGAGAGCCTCCAGATTGGGAAGACCTGAAGCCGGAGCGTTGACGAGACCCCATTGTCCTGGACGGCCAGTCGGCTGCGCGTTGAGAGGTTGCGCCATTGGTCCTCCACCGAAGCCAGTCTGCTGGGGTGACAAACCTTGTTGCGCGTTAAAGCCAGTTGGCATTGGGGGCATTGGCGGACGGGGACCAGTGTAGCCGGTAGCTTGGGGCATACCGCCTTGAAAGCCAGTCTGTTGCGGTTGCTGGAATCCTGTCTGCTGAGGGAACTGGTAGCCAGTCGGTTGCGCCGTCAATTGCGACAAGAGCTGAGAGTCAGACGGGTTCTGCGCCTGGGGCTGTTGAATTGTTGGAGTTGACGACTTGGGTGGTCCCATGATGTCGATGCCGTGGCTTGTGGGTTGCGAAGGACGGTCATCCGGCACTCCGAAAGAAATGATGTCGACCATGCCCGAGACCTCGTTGCGGACAGTCTCAGGCAAAGTCGCAGGCATGCTTTTTCCGGTCAGGCTCAAGTTGCATAGCCACATGGCAAGCGCAAACTCAGGGAAGAGCAGTTGTCCAGACTTTGTGGTATCCGCAAGCGTCCAAATTTGGGCCAGACTGTTTCCATCGAGCTTGCTCCTGAGAAGAAGGTCTCTTGCCTTGTCGCCGCTCAATGCCTGCTCATTGCCGGTTGCGCTCTTGAACAGCTGCTCGAACTTGGCCTGGTCGCTCGCTGTGATGAAGCTTAAGCGCATGTTGGGAATCTTGTTGCCGCGACTCGCTGCTGGCTGCGGCGAAGGCTGGGCAGTACCGCGGAAGGAGGCTGCGATATCGTTTGACGTCATGCCTGTAGGCTGCGGCACCTGAGGAGGAGCAGGCGGTTGCGCGCCATTCTGCTGTTGCTGTAGACCTGGGTATCCGGTCTGCTGTGGCTGCTGTTGCTGCGGGGGTTGGTAGCCAGTAGGCTGTGGCTGCTGGAAGCCTTGGAACTGCTGTTGGTTCTGAGGAGGATAACCAGTCGCTTGAGGCTGAAGCCCAGCACCAGGATATCCGGTGTATTGCTGCTGGAGAGGCTGCTGTTGCTGTTGCTGCTGCTGACCGAAGCCAGTTGGCTGCTGCGACTGGAAAGGCGATGGCTGGCCCTGGAAGCCCGTAGGTTGCGGTTGTAGGTGGCCAGGACGGCCGCTGTTGGCGCCGCCCAGGTAAGAGTTGGAGCCGGAGAACATGCTTGATGTCCTTCTTGCTAATAAGGCAGTATCCGGTACATCTGTACTGCTGCTTCAATGTCGTGTGAGGGAGGGGGCGGAGTGCGCGGTTCAGGTGCAGGCAGGCAAGCGAGCTTCACAGTTGGCCTCGGGGTTGGCACACGCTGGATGCTGGCTCGTGCTGCCACGCGCCTCCCCAATTTAGCGAGCAGCAGTATACGTCATCCACAACTACATCATGAGTGAATGTTCTTTGGTCTGTAATTACTACTCCTGAGTATATGATCACATCTGATATACAACGGCCTAGACGTTGGGAGTCGCAAAGGTGTGGGCTGACTTCTGGGGACTGGCAGCCACTACATTTAATCATTGAACAGGGACATCACCAATACACATGAGCAGAGTTCTTGTGTATTCACGTGAGTTATCAGAAGCTCTAATCTCGAACCAACAGCGCCCATGATGACCGATCTCCCCGGGAGGATTGCGTTGCATTCAACTGATTGTTCATACAAGCGCAAAGGCAGCCGGGTTGATAACTCGAGCCTTTCCTCCAGGAAGATCAGGCAGCACACTAGCCGTTGGGCTCAGAACATCCTCGATGCTCTGGTTCGACTGCTGCTCCGAATGCTGCGATACTAGGCTGCCGCCATAGTACGAGCGCAAAGGACTGACGCTTTCTTTGCCACCACTTTCAATCTGCTTACGCAGGGAGTCGGCTTGCTCCTTGAATACGCGCCATAGTTGGTATTGGTCCAAGCTGTCGTCTCTGCGAAGACGTAGCTGAGCAAACTGCGAGATGTAAATACCTTCCTCGCGCGCCAAAGTAAGCAGCGTTGCAACGAAGCACTCTTGCAAAAATGCGAACGAGAAGCCGTCCGTGATGTGGGCCATAGCAGGACACAGTTTCTGCGGGAAGTTGATCTTCGGCTTGTTCTGCAGCTTCTGGCGCCAGAACTCGCAGTACAGTGTGCGTTCGTGCTCGTTTGGAATGGGGAATATGTACTTTCGGTCGAACCTGCTGGGTCTTTTGGACAGACCGGGGTCAAGGCGGTCAAGGAAGTTCGTAGATGCCACGACGAAGATACCATCGTTGTTCTCCAAGCCATCCATCTCGTTGAAGAAGTAGCTGCGTGTCTGAGGCGTCACGATCGTTTCAATGTCCTCGAGCACAAGCATGCAAGGAGCAAGTCGGCGAGCCATTGTGAACACGTTGCGAATGTGGTAGTTGTATGGTGCATCTCGGACGTAAAGAGTCGGGATTGGGTCCTTACGATCGAAGAGCAGCGTGTGCATGAGCGCTTTGATCGAGATGGTCTTGCCGTTGCCAGGTTCTCCTCCGAAGATGAGGCCCCGCTTCCATGGCACTCCCAAGTCTTCATAGACATCCTTGGAGTCAAAGAATTTGTCGACCACACTGGTGAGATCGCTCTTCATCTTTTCATCCAATATGACCTTGTCCCAATTCGCCTTCTGTACCGCGACCCATAGGTCCCTGCTTCTCTGCCAGTAACCATCATAGACGAGGACAGTCTGGTTCAGACCACTGTCTTGCCACTTGCCTACCGTTAAGATGAGCTTGTCGGTGATATGAGATGGCCCCAACGCTCCCTCAGAGCCAAGGCGCTCCTTCAGCACATACTGCACGTTGGCGACGGTGAACAAGATGAAGTCCTCGTCGTTCCACTTGTAGTGATACTTGGCAAAGTGAATCTGCTCGCCAAGCTGTCCAGCATCAGATCTCACTCTGGGTGCGATAAAACCTCTCCAGCTGGCGTAAGAGTCTGTCTTGGTGTCGAGCTCGCAAGTGGCGAAACCAGACGCGGCAAAGGCGCGCAGGTTGACATTCATTGCAGGAATCGAAGTCACGATCATTTCCGGGTTGGCTTTTCGCAGCGCAGCGACGTATTGGAGATCATGGTCGGCAGTCTTTGCAGAAGATAGCTCGGTGACGTTTTCAAACAAGTGGTGCGGACCTTTGTCGCCTGACTCCTCGATGAGGGTAAAAGGCTCGAGATCTGCCATGTTGACGAGTGATCGCGGTGTGGTCCGGTGGGAAAGGTAATGTCACGATTATGTGATGAAGATCAGGTACAGACAGGAATGAGGTACAGTGCTAGTTGAGGTACCCAGTAACAGTCGAAGGAGGGAAGGAGCGAGGGGGTGAGGGGCAGTGCTGCCTCGATGCACTACGATGTCATCGGGAGGATTCCGAGGCTAGTGTAACAAGTGTAACATAACGTTCAAATGTTCGCCGGACAAAGTAGCAAACAAATGGAGAGTAGCGCAAAACAAAGAAGCATGCCTTCTGTCTAGATAATCACCATCCGGCTCTATCAAAGCGCCCCGAAAGCTCGTGAGACTATCGCGAAAGATTGCTGATATCTATCCAGTGATCGGCCATATTGACAACTACACGTACTAAAGTAGATCGCGACCCCAATATTTCAAAGGCAATTAGACAAGCACGAACATAACATCGATGATCGAATAGCTGATCTGCGAATACCATTCCATTCAATCGAAACATCCCTGCATGTCAAGGACACTCTACATCAACCCACACCAGGCCTAACACCAGCCTTCTCCATAAATCCGCTGAACGTCGTCTGCCTTCTCAAATCAGGCTGAACCATTGATCTCTGTCCAGATCCCGGGGCTCCGAGCGCCCGAGTAGCTGTGCGAGCCTGCGAAGCGGGAACACGAGTGGGTGTCTGTTGTGCATGTTTCTGCAAGCGCATGGGCTCTGGATAGAGCAGCGAAGACGACACTGTTGTCCATGTGGTCTCCGGGTCTCGAATTGGACGAGCTGTGCCATCTGCATTGTTCGTTCCAAGCTCTGCAGGCGGCCGCATCGTACGCTGATCAGGCGCAGATGCTCCGAGCTCTACCTGGGGCATGATTACTTGGATTGTCTCCGTGCTTCCGCCGGCGGAAGCTCGAAGTGGATCTTGATTTCGAGATCGAGCGAATTTCGTGTGCGGAACAGCTGCACTTGCCGTCATCTGCCTCCTAAGCGAATGTGAGGATTTCTTGGAGCGTAGGGCGCGGATTGGCGATATGGTGTAGGCATGATCTAAGGTCCCGCGTTTCATGTGTGATGGAAGTCGGCTCATCTGTGGTGAAGGCGATGAGTGGAAGACTGAAGATCGTGAAAACAATGCTCTTATCTTGGGCGTACGTGCTGGAGTCGCAGGACCGCTTGCTGTGACGATGTAGTTGCCTGCGTTGTGATTGAGCGGATCGAAATCTCGTGGCGGCGAGGGCGTGCCACGAACGAAATCTGTTCTGTGGCCGTTCCGTGGATCAGAGATAGGCTCAGATATGGATCGTGTGTGGGCTGGTAAAGTTCGATGTGAATCGGTACTCAAGCTTGTGAGTTGGTCGGCTGTCGAAAAATGTTTCTGTTCTGGATAGTCATATGAGTGCCTCCTACGACCATGCTGCCGGCGTCTGTCCAAACACCACATCAAGAGGGCGAGCATGCAAGCACCGAGAACGATGCCAGGGAAGAGACCAGCGACGAAACTCTTGCCAGAAAAGTTGTCGGACGACGACTTGGACGATTCACCAAGGACTGCCGCACCATCAAGAGCGTCCGAGGATTGTGATGATGCAGCTGGGAGCAAAGAGGTCGAAGCAGAGTCTGCTACGCTTGCTCTAGTGCTCGAAGTTGATGTTTGCGGAGGTGCGGCGAGGGTAGACGTAGGCTTGGTTGATGGAGTCGCCGTCGAGATTGAGACTGCGCATACTCCTTCATGACAGGTCGCACCACTCGGGCAACACGCATCACCACAGTTGTCAAGAGGTATTATGGGATCTGAGTGAAGCTGATTACCAGGGAACATAGTAGCATTTTGAGCCTGCTCGTTGCAACTTATAGGCGATATGAATTGGCAGTCCAGTCCAGCTGGACAGCAGAGCACAGCGATTGCAGACGAGTCCATTCGGAGACATTTTGTTGATGTCGGGCAGCAAAAGTCGGAAGGAAATGGTGCGCCGCACTGAAATAACGAAGAGTCTCCGCCGCAGACAGATTCATCGTTGGTGTCCTGACGGCGAAATCTCAATGGATGGTTGATGTGCCTGGGACTTTTGGTGCGACTTGACGAGAGAGCCAGCTCTTCTGTTGCAATGGTCGATAATGTGGGCACATGCATCGGTGCTGCAGATGGGTGGATTACTGAGCAGTAAACGATAATAAATAGTATTAAGGCATTAGTTACCATAACGCACAAAGAAACCCCACGGAGGAACAGGAACGAAGAAGATAGAGAGAGAGAGAGAGAGAGAGTGGTCTTGAAGAACGAACACAACCGCAAACGAGTCTTAGGCAAGAGAGAGACTGAGACTGACCTTTCCGACCGCAAGACAGTGGTGAGCCAACGGAACAATGCCCATACTGTCCCTTACCGAGCTAAGCGATGATAGACGATTTCTACGCGTCTGTGAATGCATGCACTGATCGCGAAAGAAAGGTGACTGTAGGCGCTGCGGTAAGACGCGTGATGCCATCGTTTCTTGGATAAACGACGCTAGAGCATCAGTACGGTTCCTTCGCCGTACACAACTGCAGAAGGCAGAAGGTATGAAACATTGTTGACGCCGCGTTTCGGCAGTGCGTGTTGGTTGTGAAGGATGAGGTGTGCTTGATTGGTGGAGGTCACTTCGATTTGGCGCGCACCTCGAGTGGCAGATGCGTGCTGAATAGTACACGCTCATGCTCACAGATACCCGCATGCGGAGCATTCGGGGGTTCATTTGGATTTCCGCTGCGTTGTCTGCTGCGCGACAGAGGTAAGGGCGATTGAGACGACACACGATTGCCGCCACACGAACACACGCACAGTCATCATGATTCCCAGAAGAATAGCGCGCCCTCTCGGCGCCTTCGCCAAAGAGTGGACTTGCCCTTCATGCGTACGTCAACAAGCATTGCGATTCCAGCACAAGATATCAACGTACTAACAACATCTGCCTTCTAGACCCGCACATCTCCTAGCACATTCACAAAGGCAATCTCTCAGCAAACACAACACCGCGCCTTCTCCCGCTCCCTCCGTCGCGATGTCCGCCCCACTCCCGACCTGGTTTACGACAAGGAATTCCTCGAGCACGGAGTGCCTGGCCTCTTCAGCGACACCGGTTACCGTTTGGGATGGACAACCTACCAGAAGATGATGCTGCAGAAGCTGGATGAGCTCCTGGCCGGTGAGCCAGATGAGAACGCGGATGTCAAGGCCCTGCTGCTCAAGTACGCGCGCGACCCGCAGACCGCTTCTGTCTTCAACCATGCTAGCATGGCATTTAACAACCACTTCTTCTACCAGGCCCTCAGCACCAGCCCAATGAACCTGGACCGCTACAGCCTCCTCAAGCAAAGTCTCATCAAGACGTTCGGCTCCATCGAAACCCTCCGCTCCACTTTCCTTGACACAGCTTCCGCCATGTTCGCACCGGGCTTCGTCTGGCTTGTTTGGTGCAAGGATGCCGAAGGCCCGCAATCAGCTCGCAGCAGGGGCGCCTGGCGTATTCTTGCGACATATGCCGCAGGCACTCCTTTCCCTGAAGCCGGCTACCGTCAGCAAGGCATTGATGCCAACACCTCGTCACCCGCCTCATACGAGAAGTACCAGGCCACAAACCCTCTTGGATCATTCGGCTCGCACAGCCAGTTTGGCCAGGACGCCGCCAAGATCCCCCCTGGAGGCACCACCCTTGCGCCTGTGCTCTGCCTGAGCACTTGGGAGCACTCATACATCTACGACTTTGGCCTCACTGGCAAGAAGAAGTACTTCGAGGACTGGTGGGCTGCTATTGATTGGTACCGCGTGGAGCAACGTACTCCCAAGGAGGCGGGAGAAGCTGCTGGCAGGTCCCTGCTCGGATAAATGGACCCGTGTTGCTCAGAAGTAGCATGACCTGCATGCTGCCATGCCAAACGTCGGATCAGGCCGATGTCGGTAGCATAAGGACCAAAACAAATGCCGCATGCACCATGTCGCACTCATGGATGGCGAAATGGGGACAGGATCAAGGGGTGATTTAAAAACCAGCGGTGCTCGCCGACCTGCGATTCGTCGTGCAGAATCGAGCGTATGGAGAATCACACAGCGGAGAATTTACCAGCTGCGAGCTGGTATTGTACAGTAGTAGAGCACGTACTTTATTGTAGCATTACATCTTGTCAAACTGTGAAGGATAGTCTCGCATTTAGCGAGCCCTGGAAGTCTATCTGCGTTCTGGGACGGCAGAGCACGACATGCTTGAATGTTCAGACCAGTGAATCGTTCCCACTGGTGAATTAACGCTTGTATCTCCAAATGCTAGTCTGTTGGCTTCGAAAGCCCGAGCTGTTGGTGTGTCCATTCTAGTGACACATCAAAGTCGAGACATCCAGCATGCGCAGTGCACCAAATCGAGCGAGAAGATGAAGCGTTTGAGTTCACATGCAGACAGATTGTTCGAGCTCGGCAACGAACGGTAGACAGCGTCATGCACACAGAGAATCAGGATACACTCCTACAAACGGTACGATGGATTGCATGTGCATTTCGGCAACACTGCTCTGTTTGATAGCTCTGATGCTCCTCAAACAAGCGGTTCTCTCGATGCCTGAAAGAAGGCAAGTCATGCGTTCCAGACAAAACGCCCTTCGTCATCGTCAGCGGCGGCTCGGGGCACAGGACGGCCCGAATAGTGGAGATGTCATCTACAAAGGGGACAAAAAGCTGTGAAAGGAAAGGCGTGGCGACTACAGCACATGCGGTTCTGTACGTAGGTACAGTAAGTAGCTTGGGTAGCTCTCATCTCCCCGAGGGAAGGTTGTTGGTAGACAGGAGGCTGACGGTACCTGCGTGGGTCTCGACTGTGATCATGAGACCGGTTACAGCTTTGATCCGTAATTCTGCCAGGCGATCTGCAGACAGCTACTGTAGCTGTCGCGCGGCCGTAACGAGGAAGACTTCTGTCATCAAAGCAAAACGCGTGCGTGGGCGGCAGAATTCTGGGTTGCACCCTGCGTGCGCTAGAGGGCATCGGAGTGTGGGGTGTGGTTCGATGCGGTGGGTGCGGAAGCGGTGGAGTAAGATGTGATGGTGGAGGTGCGGACGTGTCGTCGTGGAGCAAGTCTCCAGATTGATTGCAAAGGGACGATCTCTCATTCCCTGGGACGACACTGTGCAAAGTGCTCTGGTAGACACTCCGCATCCATCCGTCGCGCATGAGTGAGCAGGGACTGAGCGGAAGCCATTGGCCCACGTGACGCCTCGTGACGCCGTGTGAGTGAGGTACGGGGGTACCTCTCAGAGCACACAAAGGGCGTTCGTTGTTCTATGTGGAGGGGTGGTGGCAGGCTACACCACGGCGGGCGGCGAGGTCAAGGATGTGTCGTCGTTTCGCCTCCAGCAGATAGCACCCACCCACTACCCCGCAATCCTTGGCTTGTTAAGCCTTCGCGCAATGGGCGGGAGTGGGCGATAAAGGAAACAGATCGACGCTGCTCGCCGCGCACCTCGTCAACGCCGCCCTCTCTCCTTTCGTCTCTTCGCACGCTATAATCCTTCGTCTCATCCTCTGCATATTGCATTTTCCTCTTACTACCACCACTTCGCTTCATACAAACCACTTTTCCACACACTCATACGCCTACCAACCCCTCCAATCCCCGCAAGCCCGCCACCACCACACCCTGGTGACGTCGACGACACTCGAAACATCAATCTCACCACCCAAAAGACTGCCGGCCTTCCTTGCTTGCGTCTTCGTTCCCCGCCTACATTTCACAACACACCCCGCTGAGGGATACACTCTGGCTCCTGTTGGCCTCTGGTCAGCATCAGCCCAACAACCGTCTCGCTACTAGCAAACCGCACATTTGCCTGTCGCCGTAACCACCGCCCTTTGATCCGCTCCTATCCGCTCGCCCGTTACCGCAGCAATGGCCGACGAACCCACTTCCACCTCCCAGTCTCCGCCGCGCACCAGGCGCTCATCCTTTGCCGGTGCGACCTTTGCTGACCTGTTCGGCAACGGTCGTTCATCGGTCTCGGCTCCTCGCAATGTCCCTGGCAGCAACAACGGAGACAGTCAGCAGGGTCAATACCCTGGTCCGATCACCAACGCTGCGGCCCAAGCCCAGCGTAGGCGTATGTCATTGACCACCCTCGGTCTCTCTGGCTCGCCTACTGCTCCCTCGCCTTTTGGTTCTGTGCGTGGCCGTCGTGAGAGCTTCAGCTCCGCCAACAGTGGAAGCATCGATGAATCCGCGGTCGAGGATGAATTTGCCGCCAAGGATCAGTCTACACCCACAACCCCGTTTGCACGCCGCATGAGTTTCGGTGCTCGCGCTATGAGAGATATCAGATCCTCCACCGGTGGCAGTGGTGGCGGAGGAGGTGAAGGAAGCCCACCCCAAAATGGTAGATCCTTTCCGCCCCCTGCTCCTTCATCACAGCATGCACGACAGATGTCTACATCTGTTCCATCCTCTAACGGGACAATCTCTTCCCGCGACGGAAAGGGTCGAGGTTTGTCTTCAATGCCCTCTAGCCAATCTTCCCTTCCTGCGTCTTCGTCCCGCACTTCGTTCAGTATTCCGTTTAGCAATAGACGGCTGACCATAGCTTCTGCCACAGGCGAAGGCTTCAACTGGTCTGAGAACCTACGCTCTCGCGCCGAGCGGACTGCCTCCATCGCTGGCCCGTCCGGTGGCGGTGGCGTTGGCCTGCCGCTTGGATCTCAGAACCACTCACGCGCTAAGAGTGTTGCCACTATGGAAGCACCCGTTCGTGAGATGCCAACTCAGCCCAGAGCCAGCAAGAAGCCGGACCACTTCCAGGAGAGGATTCTGAAGGGAGACTTCTACATGGATTAATTCGATTCGCTGTATTACGACTACTTCGACACGTTTCCTACAACGCAAAAGTAGAATGGACCACTTACATCACTTTATGATATTTACGACCGGAAAGCACGCAAACAAGTGCAGGAGTTAAGAATTGTTTTCAGTTTCATTTGAGTTTAAAGGATTACGGAACGGTGGTAAATGCGTCAACGGATCATTATGGTGGCTGCTGGAAAGGCATTGGGTTGAAACGAAGCAAATAACGGCGAGGCAGCCGTGTGGGCATGTGGATGTGAAAGATTGCCTGTCATCCTTGGGATTTGAGTAGAATGATGCATGCCAGAATGAGGATATTCGAATGCAAATGATTGATGAAAACCCCTACGGCGCTCCTGTGCTCGTGCAAGCTTTTTTCGCTGATACCCTGAAATCTTGCGTTTCTGTTATTTGCCATCTCCATCGCCTTCACTCTTCTGCACCAGGCACATCACGGCTCTTGGTCCTGCCCCTAGGGAACGGATAAGCCTCCGAAGCACCATTGTCCGTCGATGTTTCCAGCAGTGTTATTCCTTTCCTATAACGCTTCGTAAATTCGAAGAGGACGTTAATTTGACGTTCATCCAGCTCGCGGAGGATGATGATATAGGAAGGATCAGACTGTGGCAGAAGTTAGCCAAGTCTCAACCCAGCGATCTAGCCTTTCTCACCTGGTCATATTCCCACGGAATGTCATAGTACCTCAGCGTCTCGGTAGCCATGTGTTCGGTATGAACCTTGTAATAGACCGGAGCGCGAGGCGTTGGATTATATGCTGGTGGTGGTGCTGTTTTGGGCGTTCTCGAAGCAGGATGTTGCTTAACCTCATCCTCCTTGTCCATCAAAGCATCGAGTTGGGACTGTGTAAAGCCCGCTTCTTCAAGTCGCTCACGCATTCGATCGTTTATCCTGTCTTGCAATACATCCTTTGCGTATCCCAGCTTGTCCTGAGCTTTCTCTTCCTCTTTAAGTCTTGTTCTCGTGCTCATCTTGCTCGTTGAGGTCGTGCTGCCTGCGCTCGTACTCTGAAATCCTCCGCCTCCTTTCCACTTCAATATCGTCGCGCGAACCATCTTCAGATCGTCTGTTGTCGCTTCCGTAATCCCCGCCGGACTCAGCCTCATATGTTTTGCTTTCCTCTCCAGCCTCACGATGCCGGGACTCATGCTTCATGATGGCGTACTTCTTTTGAATTTCCAAACTTTGGCGCTCCATCATCTCCGAGACCTTGCGCTCTATACTTTCGAACTCGAGATTCAAGTTTTGAGCGGGATCCTCAGGCGGCTTGTCCTGGTCTTCGTCCTGCCTACCCTCGCGCCGTTCAACTATACTTGCATATAGCTTCCACATACCAAGGTCTCTCACTAACGCTAGACGTTCTTCCTCCGCAATGGACCGCATAGACTCCCAACGTTCTTCTTCCGCCAGGGACCACAAGAACTCCTTAGCGGATGTGGTTTCGTCTGCCCCTCCAGCCTCACGAAGGCTTTCCTGATCATCTGTTGCGGTTCTCGCCTTGCTCACATCGTCTAAACTGTCTTCTTCATCGAGTGCAAGGTCCTCACGAAGAGCTGAAGCTTGATTCTGATTCGGATCGCTCGAGTCTGATTCGTCATCTCGGGCGTTCTCGTTTCCCCAAGAGCCAGTGTTGAGAGGAAGGCAGTCCAGAGAGAATCTCTCGAGATGGCTCGCCAAATGCTTCGTCAGACTTGTGCGACTAGATAGATCAGCGACGTCGAGTAAGCATATTGGGCATTGCATCCTATCGTCCATACTCATACGCTTGTCTGGGGCGTCGACGTCGGATGTCTGCTTGGTTTTCAGCATCAATCAGGAGCGCGGTTACAGAGTGGCCTTTTCTTACCCTCGAAGAGCGATGACCTCATCTTCATGTGCTGTCCACTCTCGGCGACTGCCATATAGATGTGGACCGTCCTGGCAATCTGGATAAGTACAGATGTACGGCTGCAGGTCCTCGAGAATGTGTTTCCTAGCGGAAGCATTAGCGGGACAGCATAATATGATGCAACCATCGACAACCTACTTCCACCGACGCCTTCCAGCTTCCTCGGGCTGACAAAGCACAGCAGTATGGACATTCAAAAGGCTCGTCGTCGCTACTGCCATCGGGTGGCCCTGGAAACTCTGTCTCGTGTCCGTCTATGTCCCGCACCGTGCTTGCTACGGAATCCAGGGACTGCACTTCCACAAGATCAAAATCCATCTCGATCCGTTTGAACACACCGGAGGCCTCGGTACCCGAATATATTGTTGCGTTCTGATCGAGGCCAGCTGTTTTGGGCATTGCTGCGATGGACTTGAGTTTGGAGCTATGCATTTTCCAATAGGCAAGTTGTCTGCGGCGTGCAGTACTTGCTGCGAGACACCTCGCTTTGAGAGCTCGATCTTGGGAGTCACCATCGCTTCTGTGATCAGAGCGGGAAGCCATGGGCTGTCCGTCGTCAGATCGTGGCCGCCTCAAGTCTCGAAAGAGATCGTCGATATGCTGACGGTCGAAAGACTCGAAAGACTCGAGCAAAGCCGCTTCCTCCGGATCTCGAGGCTGATAGTTCTGCGCCCTGGCAGAAGCGAGTCGTCTTGTACCTTGATTACGGACAATAAATGACATCTGATACAGCGCAGTAATCGTGGCGTTGATCGCATTCAGTCGGACCTCAAGCTCGCCGGGTAGCGAAGAGTCGCTCAAGCTTGCTGTCTCACTTGTAGATTCCTCTTGCTCGTAAGGTGGCCTCGTCCCTGACAGCAATTCTAGAACTTGAGGGCAGACAAAAGGTTAGTAAGACGATAAGGAGTACCATCGGTCCGCTTCACTGACCCCGTTGCAAATCTTCTTCCAGGTCCGTTAACATCGAGAAGACTTCGTTTTCCATGGTGTCATCGTCCTTGAGTCTCCAGTCGAGCGAAGCATGTCCACCTTGGCGGACACCTAGGTTACCGCACCATACCTTGAACTTGCCATGATTGCGGCCGAGATGAGATGGTGATACGTTGGTACATATCTCGAAGAGCTTCCAGCATAATGTTGGAGTAATCCTCAGGCGGTGGTGTGAGGTATCGGTGGTCCCCAGTGCCACGATTCGTGTATGGTTGGGAACCGATACTGATTCCATGGTGGCCACAGGCTAGCTCTACATGTCAGCGCTCTGGTAATTATTCGTAGTTCAGGCGTTGTCGGCACCAACCCAAGTAGAAGCTCGAATACCGATGTACAGTCTACCAATCTAAACGAGATGCACGTCAGCCTCATGATCCACTTCTGTATTGCCCCGCCGAAACAGCCACATACCGTCAAGCAATCTGTTTTTGAATGATAAATCACGCTGAATAAATCCAAGGGGAAATCGACATGGCTTTGACAGGTGTTGAGATAGTCGGCATCGCGCTGGCCATCGTGCCGCTGTGTATAACCGCATTGGAGCACCATCAAGACGAGATTCGGCCTTTCAAGATGCTCTTCCGCTACAAGACACAGGCGCAGAAAGCACGCCAACAGTTCGGAGTTGTACATTCCAGGTTCCGTCAAGTCATAGAGCTGATCATACGGGATCTCTCGCTGAGCCCGAACTATCTGAATGCGCTGCTGAAAAATCCCCAAGGGACAACGGACGCTTCCATTTGGAGTAACGGCGAGACGGAACAAGCTCTGATCGATCACTTCGGCATACGGGATTACAAGACCGGCTTTCTTCCCTTGATTGAGACCATCTTGGAGAACATCAAAGACATCTCCAGAATCCTTAGCATTGATATAAGTGATGATCTGAGCAACGCAAATGTACGTAAGAAGCGAGAAGAGCATCAGACGTGACGCAGCAGTACTAACAGCTATTCAGACCTTGTGGCTCAGCATTGATGAAGCGAAATCTCAGCTGGAGTCTCGACGGAGTCAACGGATCATATCGAAACAGTCAATCAAAGAAGCCGAAAGAAAAGTGGCGAGCAGGGCAAAAATGATCTTCGAGTCCGGGACGTTGAACCCGAAGCGAGAGGAACTGTATCACAACACCATGATGCTGAGTGAGATGCGTAGTGACGCAAAAGATCTGAGTCCGGTCAGGGTGCCGACGCCCAAGTTCCGATGGCCTCTGACTGAGCTCCGAAAGTATGCCCGCAGTCTGTTCCAAGCGCTACAGGCTGTTCGGGGCTGTGATATGCACAAGGGCCATTGCGTTAACCTAAAACTCGATTGCCGCCTGAAGGGTGACGCTTGTAAAGGAGACGTACCGACTGATGAGGAGAAGCCATCATTTACGCTGTCCTTGGCTCCGACGAGCGATTCATCCTTGTGGTATACACTTCAGGTGGACATGATTGTTGACACGCCCACACCCTGGCGCGCCGGCCAACGGGTTCGATTTTTACAGCAGCCTCCGAAGGCTCGACGGGCGGTGAAGAAAGGGCTTTGCGCTACTCTCACATCGTCTCTGGCGGTGTCGTTCGGCGTTGACTCCCAAGACTCGCCGCACGAGATGGCTGCCGCTCCTGGAACATCCGTTAGCGAATTGCCGTCTGCAGCATGGGTATCGATGCAGAAAATGCTCACCGATCAGTCAACCAGTAACAAGCACGTTGCTGAGCTCGACTACGCCCAGATAATGTCACTCGGACTCACCCTGGTCTGTTCGTTCTTGCAACTATACCTGACTGACTGGGTCTCTGACGAATGGACCACGGCCGACGTAGTATTCTTGCAACAGGCAGCCTCGACCAGCTACGATGCGGCCTTTATTCAATTGGACTTGGTTGATGGGCCCGCGACTGCTAGCCCCGGGACCTTAGCTTCGCCCTCTACCCGCAGATTGCTTGCACTTGCCTCCATCTTGCTAGAGCTGGGTACACTGAAACCCATGGCCGAATGGAGTTTACCCAAAGACCAAGATGAGCTTTCTACCATCCGGCGTTGCGTGTATGACGGACATCTTGATACCGAGCCACCATGCTTCCGCAAAGCTATTAACTATTGCCTGGATTGCCATTCGAAGAACATTAATCTGGTGACTCCAAGTACAGAGACACTGCAAGAGATCGCAGGAGCAGTGGTGGCACCGTTTCAACGCGACCTCAAGAGCTTGAACATGGTTGCTCCACTTTAGCATGCTGTGCAGAGACTGTGGAGGGCCCGGGTGATGATGCTGCCAGTAAAATTGACCCTCCACAGATCACGACCGGCATCAGCTCTGAGGAAAGGGCATCTGTCTATGTTTGGGACGGCATATCTGAGCCGCTAGGACACCAGACAGAGGTTGGCGCTTTCAGAGGAAGAGAGATAGATGATTGTGCCAAAACAAGGAAAAGGGCTGAGGGAAGCGAAACCATTGATTTATGAATAGTAGAATCAAGTTGCCGGACGGGCAAATGAGATCTTCTTTTTTGTACAAATTCTTGTTGCAAGCCACATCATGTGTGACTCCGGTTCAAAATCAAAAGCAAATCCAACTCCGGAAAATGCGAAAGATGCAAGGGTATGCGCTGTGAAAAGATAGACAAAAAGCGAGAAATTCGAGGCGCAGAAAGATCTCAAGAAAAGAAAGAGCGACGGACTTTGCGACCAGAAAGTTGAAGTACAGTTGAGTTTGACTTCGGGTCGTATCCAACATTGGCTGCTCCTGTTGATGTGGACATGCTTCCTGTCGCAGCCGCAGTTCCGGAGACGGCAGTGCCTGAGACTGCGGTACCAGCAACAGAGGCAGTCGAAGTCGCCGATGTTGTAGGTGCTGCTGTTGTGCTCGAGGAAGTGGTTTCGGTTGGAGGTTCGGCAGCAGCGTCGTTCTTAATGTTGACGTCTAGGCAGTTGTAGAAGGCATTTCCGGTGTCACCGATGGACCACACACCGAAGATGACCGCGTACCCACTGTGCTCTGCGAGCCCTGCAGCGGGAATGGTGTGACTGACGGTCGAAGGAGGCGCGTCGTGGTCCGTTTCAAGTAGCAAGATGGGTTTCGTTTGGAAGTCGTCCTTGCTTAATGGCTGAGAAGGGTCAAGCTCGAGATCTGGCTTTGTGATGTAATAAGCCCAGTTCTGAGTCTTGTGGGCTGCAGTGATCTTCCACTCGATGTTCAAGTCTGACGATGCTGGGATGGAGGTCTGTGGCCAGATGCCCTCGCCTGCTGTGTTGAGTGCGGCGAAACGAGCGCCACCACCGTTGCAAAGTTTATCTCCTACATCGATGTCGAAGGGAGCACCCTTGGGGCTTTCGACAGACTGTGGCTCGTATGTTACTCCGTCGCAGTTGACTTCTTCGACCGAGCCATCTGCACAAGATGCTTGTCGAGAAGGTGGCGTCATAATGTAACCATGGGCGTTGACATGTTGCGGAGCCCAGATTAAACCCACAGCAAGGAGGGTGCAAATAGTGTGCAGTGAGGGCGCCATTGTGTAGTGCAAGTGATGTTGTCGAGTATATTCAGAGGGCCGAGTCGAAGCTGGAGTTGGTGAAAGACTGGAATGGCAGAAGCACTTGTTGTATAAGATTAGAAAACTGTGTGAGAGGGATGAATGAATGGCCTTTATCAACCTACTGTTGATACCAACCACCTTGCATACCTAGCCACTGGCCTTTCGGAGCCATGAAGAGATTACAAGCGCGATCGCTGGATCTGCAGAGATGCAGGTGTTCACGAGGGCATCGAGACGATCGGTAGAACTGCCGCGCAATCATATACATCTTTGGAGGCTGAAAGTGGAGAATTGTACCGTAGCCATATGGGTGGCAAGACGCAGGAACGAAGAGGCCGGCGACTGTAGTGCAGAGATCAAGCATTCTGGCAAGGCTTGTGTTTGTGAGACATCTGATTTAGGGGAGCCGAATCTGGATATAGCGTGGTAGGCGAGTGCCTTTCTCGTCTGTGACTCGACGCTCGGGTGGTCCGTTCGTTGGAATCTGACACATGTGTCGCAGTGCTCTTTGCGAAGCCATGCCACCTCGAGTATGGACATTGCGAAGAAAGAGAAGAATAGGTCTGCCGTTCGCGGCAGCCAATTCATATGGCTCATTTGCTGGACCCAAGCAGTTAATCCATAGTGTATCGAAGTTAGCGATACATGTTGACTGACTGGTTGGCTGGGGATGGAGGAAGTGAGGTTGCTGGAGAGCCAAAAACATGTCTCAGGGACAAGCCACCCACTTTGCTTGGCACAACATGGATTCCAACGGCATGAAAGCCATGTTCAAAACGGCATTCACGTCATACAATGGTGCAGATGTACATGCCATAAAAAACGACCATATTCCTCGTTCAAGTGTATGGAATGCTGGCCATGGCCACGCGTTTAACCGCTGGTACGGAGGTCCTGGTATGTCTTTTGCTGACGTCTCTCAGTCTCAGGATCCTGCCGCTTTCTATTCTTATAACACGAAATCTTTTGGTATGTCCTACAGCATCACTATTGGCTGCGTAGACACTTGAGATATGGTAGGCAAAAGCCTTGTATCAGGTAGACCTACTGGCAGCAAAGTGTGCAGGTAGACAACACGATCAGTCTATTAAAAGTGCTTCGGAAATGTTATTTATCGACTTTTGGGAAAGCACTGCGATTCTTCGCTCTGATGTAAGCGCGAGCCATGATCGCAATCATCAAGGGTGCCAATGATAACAGTAGTCTATTCAACGGCAGCCATTCCCTTCAACATTTCCTGCTGTTCAGATTCGTTTAGATCGGTTTGGTAACAGAGTTTAGATGTAAGCGAGCAGTCGCACGGGCCAATCTTTTTTTATCAGCCTAACGAAGCCGACCAACAGTCGTCAATTGGACTGCAGCCAGATTCCTAAGTGCATCCTGCGAATTAAGTGGCCCAATCTTGGTCGCCTTCTCGAAGAGCCTTGACTTGCTCGGATTTTTCACTTATGCTCTTCTGTACGTTCTGTCAGCAAGCCATGTATTAGAGGCAAGAGTGGACTTCGGGACTGAAGACGTACTTCGAACTCCAGATTGGTGTCAACCGTGCTACTGGAACCTTGGGAGGCACTATGCAAAAGACCGCGAGCAGGCAAGGACAATGTGCCGGGTGATGGCGCTTCGCGAGGCCGAGTAGCGCTCTGCTTGAACACGGACCGCACCAAAGCTGTGTTCGTCCTAAAATTGTCTTGTTCATAGACATTGTAGATGTAGCCGACAACGAACGGGATCTTCTCAAAATTGAGAGAAACATCCTCAAGGCCGCTTAGCGGCCTGATCGCTTGAAACCAGCGGGAGCTGCGTACCATGTCCCAAGTCCATTTCGAGCTGTAAAGCGCAGGTCCGCCTCCGATCTTGCAGACCCAGAGACCAAAGTACGTGGCGCTGATGCGAAGTTGGCGCAGGCGAGGGCATACGATGGCAAGTTGTTCGGCATAACGTACTAGATCGCGCATCTCTAGGTTGATGGTGTTGACGTTTGCCATGCCTGAGCATGTTTGTGGAGGGAAAGTTCTTGGGACGTGGCTGTCGAACCGGATCTCGGTGGTGGAGAACATAGCCTGGGCGGCTTCAGATGCCCGTTCCTTGCAAACGAGGAATTTGTTGATGTAATGCTCAAAATGAACAGGCTGGCCAACTCTGTCAGTTTTGCACGCGTACTGGGCCGATGTAGATCTAAGCGAAAGTGAATCAGGCTTACCCTGCGACTGTCACCGCCGTCCAGCCAAGTGGACTTATCCCACTTGTTATACAAGTCGATCTCAGTCTTGAAGATAATCTTCAATCCGTTAGGACGTCTCCCGTATGCGTGTCTGAAGATCTCATCCCTGAGTTCCCGTGGGAGCAGGATCCAAGGGCACGAGCCATCTTTTGGAGGAATAGACGAATCTATGGCCGGATTGCCAGTAGCGAGTTTACGGATCTCCTCGTACTTGGGGTCGATCAAGATACCATTAAGACGTAACGCGAGATCCATGTTGGTGGCAGAGTTGGAGAGGTCTGGTCGAAGATGGTACAGTTTTACCAGCAGATAGGCGTGGGTGGGTATCTCAACCAACACAGAGCGACGCCAGGAAAGTTTCTGCATGCTGATATGACGATAGCAAATCATTGGAGGTTCTAACTTTGGTCAGCGAATTCGATGTCTCAACCATGTCACTGGCATCTCGAGCGCTTGAGCGGTCATTTCTGCTGACATAAGCACTATAACATTGGCAGCATACAGTGCGGCGGGAAAAAGACTGTCTGTATCACAAACAGACAAGAGTACTCGGCGATAGCTGGTTGATAATTCATTTCTTGAACGAGGCTGTACTCCCCTAACTCCAGCGCAGTCTTCAGGTTGATCTGCGAATGCTTTGCCACCAATATATCCCTTTACAGACAGCTACAACTTTCTCATAGCCCCATATTCATACAATTCCTTCCCTTGGCTCCTTGCATCCGATGCTGGACCGCCCTTTCAATGGCTCAGCGTGTTGCGTCCTCTCAACTTTCTCCTCTTCAATGTGTTGCGTCCGTTCTTTGACCTCAGCCTAGAGAGGAAACCGTGTCTGCGCTTCCTCACGCGGTGTGAAGGATCGTATGTGTCTCTCTTTGCGCCACGGACTTGAAGGAGAGCAAGAGCTGGCTGGGACGGGAGCTGGAATGATGCGGTAGGAACGTCGGCGGCGATCGCGTGAGTGGCCAGTGATGGTGTCGCGGTCGGTCGTGACGGGAGTTGTGAAAGAATACTGAGAGGTCTAATTGTAGCATTGTTAGTATGCTGTCCATGTATTGTGAGCATTCTCAAGATGCCTACCTCGCAGCTTGAATTGGAGCAAGAGTTTGACGAGCCAAATGTGGCAGCGCCGGTCGCAGGCTCGAGGCCGCGGGCGCAAAAGCACTCCGTAGACAGCGTAGGCCGAACATTTTGTGTGGTTGCATTTGACAATACCCAACAACGAGCCGTCTGCGATCTGGTGGTGCTTGCGGAGGTCTTGCGGAGAACGAGCGAACTGTAATGATCACGTGACTTGAACTTTGCGATCGTCCCCAAGCTACTAAAATTTACCCATTGGTTTCGTCGTTAACAGTATCCACTCTCGACAAACACCTACACAACGCAATATCATATACACAGCAAACATGGCCTCCCGTGCAGTCTACCCTCCAATTCAACACCCTACCGGTCCAGTAGTTCTCGATCCAACAGCCGCGCAAACCCAACTCGCAGCCTTCCTCTCACAAACTCGTTCAAAAGCACACCTTCACCCAGATGCCCTCCTCTCCAGCACCGGCATTCAATTCTCCGCAAACTCTGGCCCAACAGGTGGACTCGCTCTGCACCACTTGCAGCGTATCGAAGCTGGGCTACGCGGAGAAAACCTCGTGCAAGAAACGCAGGAGGAGCTAGAAGCTGTCTTTGGCGAGGAGATGCGCGCAGCTGGTACTCTCCGTGGCGATGACAGGCGCGTTGATGCGACAATTGAGCGTGTGAGCAAGAGGAGCAAGAGCCAAGAGCGTGTGCGCGAGTGGGAAGACGGCACGGAGTTTGCGCAGCACCAGGACATCACGGAGGGTGAAGTGGGCGATCGCGAAGATGCACATGTCGTGCAGCAGGGTGGTGCACCGCCCGAGATCGAGCAACACGGTGGCAAGGTGGATGCGGCGGCGAGAAAGGCCGCGAAGAAACAGAGGAGACTAGCAGAGCTGAGGCAGAAGGAAGAGGAGAAAATCAAGAAGGAAGATTGAAATATGCTTTAAAAGTGTTCTACACTCAACGCGAGCAGAGCAGCTTTGAGCTGCTACACCTGGTTACGACTGGCTCCAGGAGCACGCGACGCGCGCAATCGCACCTGTGCGACGGCCTTGAAGCCGGGATCTTACCATGAGGCGATCCAAAAGAGATAGCAACTGCGCGTCTGCTGCAAGCACCTCCGCAATCGGCGTGGACATCACAATTCCTTTTCGGGTACACTTGCATCGGCCTTCTTCTCGTCTCGGCCGACCTTGGTCTCGCTCGTCCAGCCAACAGCCTTCAGTCTTTCGGTCAGAATGGGGTGGCTGTAGTGGTATGCAGAGTACATCCAGTCAGCGTCCATGGAGGACAAGTTCTGAATTTGGAGCTTGATGAGGGAAGAGGAAAGCTCAGCGGAGTAGCCGAGCTTGTGGGAAAAGGCATCTAAATGGGGTCAGCATTAGGAATTCCGGCACAAAACAGAATAGGGTATACACACCAGCCTCAAACTCGAATTTCCGGGTGAGGATGTTCATCAGGAGCTTCACCACACTGTCCGTAGGGCTGAGCACCTCGTTGAACAAGATAAAACCGATCATGATCGGCTTCTCGCGGTAGAAGCCAAAGGCCTCGTACAAGCTGCGGTTGTTGATGAACACGCTGAACAACGCAAAAACGTAGAACAGATGGAAGCTCGCAATGCCCAGAAGCTTTGTGGTGTGTCCCATTTTCCAGTGACCCAGCTCGTGTGCAAGGATAGCCTCAACCTCCGGCTCGGTGCTCTTCTCGATGAGGGTGTCGTAAAGAACAATCTTTTTCTTCCAGGGCAGACCGGTGAAGTAGGCATTCGAGTGGGCAGAGCGCTTGGATCCATCAATGACTTGGAGTTCGCCGAGCGGGAACTTGAGACGTGCGGCGAGAGACTCGACGCGGTCCTTGAGGGTGCCAGGCTCGAGAGGAGTGAGCTTGTTGAAGATCGGGACAATGACGATAGGATAGATCGTGATTGCGAAGAGCTGTACGCCAAGGGTGAAGGCCCAAAGGTAGAAGAAAAATTGGTCGCCAGTCTTCTGGATGATCTTGAGGAAAGCTGCGCCGAGAGGGATGCCAAATGCGAGTGATAGACCTTGGGACTTCAGCATGTCACCAACCCAAAGGGAGATGGTCTGCTTGTTGAAGCCGAAGGACTCCTCGAGGACAAAGTGATAGTAGTAGCTGAATGGCAAGGACAGGAGAGTTTCAGCGAAAGAGTAAGTGAAACCGAACAGAAGACTCTGCGTGATTTCGCCTTGGAAGCGAGAGGGGAAGTAGCTGTTCATCCAAAGACCAGTGATGGCCCAAAGTTTCGGATAGACATTATAGCGGATTGTAACGAAGTTCTTAACCTGGTTCCAGAGGTTTGAGACGAAGGTGTATTCTGACTTGGCGCGACCGTAAGCCTGCGATTTGTCGTAGGTCTCCTGGTCGATTTCTTGCTTGAGTTGCTTAGGGACGGTCTTGCGCTTGAGGACCTGGTATTGGCGGTACTGGAGGTAGGTCTCGACGGCATATTCACCGACTGCGAAAGTAATAATGAGCGACTTCCAAGGAATCCCGGGCGAGTCCAGGCCGGCGCCGAGGCGTCGTAGTAGGTCCATGGTGGTGTTGATGTGATTGTGGTAAACAGTGATCGCAGCACAAGACACGTACGAAGTTCACACCCTCGATCTAGGAAGGGTCAAGCTAAAGCCAGCTCCACGATTCTTGGCGGACAGAGCAATCCTCTTTGTCACATGCCAGTTCCAGTCTGTGCCTCCAATACCTTTCTCTCCTTTCCCAAACCCTACCACTGACAGTTCGCTACGAAGTGAAGTGAACGAGATTCATCACATGACCTGCCATTCACTTCGCTCCGTACATCCACGCGAAGGGCGGTTTGAGGCTCGCCACTTGCAGCAGCGTCTCGGCAGACACGCTGCTCGCGCTAACTCGGCCAATCACATGCGGCTGCCTCGCATCTGACGTCGCCTGCAGCTCTCTAGCCGCTGCGCTGCTTTGGGCCGCCAGGATGCGGCCACGCTTGCTGCAAGCTAAAGTAGGTAGTAGGAGTAGGAGAGAGGCAGGTGAGTGCTTGCGACGATAACTACATCTACTATTTCATAGCCAGCTGTATCTGCATTTGCATCCTCCCTGCGAGCTCCCTGTTTCCTAGCATCTCGCAAACTCGCCGTGTCGTAGCGAAAGCGCTGTTTCCACCCATCCCACCACTGCTGACTTCACCCCGCTGCTACGTCCCACACGCCAACACGACTGCGCCGCACACGCGCATACCCGCCTTGAAACCAGGCCTCCTCGGTGCTTGCAGCCAGCATATTGCACATCATGGCCGCCGACGACGAGTTGTTCCTCAAGCCGGACGGCAACGGTGCCTACACGAACACAGAACCTACACCCCAGCCTCTGAGAATCAATAAACAGGGCTCGCCGCAGCCTTCCGACGAACCAACCCAGCAATGGGCTGCCTATAACGTGCCACCTTCCAGCAGTGCTGCCCTGTTCGGTGCGCCTACGTCACCACCACCTACAGGCCCTCTGCCTTACCCAGACGAGAGAACGAGAAGACAAGAGATGCCTTCCGCCGAGGGAAGAGTTCCGAGTAGAACAGCAACGCCGACCGACGCAGAAGAGGGACGAGCTTACAATCTTCGGCCACGTAAGGCTAGCATGGGTTCTGACGCTTCTTCCGGAGCTGGCAGCGGAGACGGTCACAAGAGGAGACCACGCTTCGACGCGAACGACCCAAATCGCCCGACGTTAGGCGGATATGCCAATTCTAGCCCCCGCCTAGCAGAAAGAAGAGGAGCACCCGCAATTGGGATCATGCCAGAAAGTCCTGGCGGTCCAGAACTCCCAGACAAGGATGATGACGGCGACCTCTTCCAACGTGCACCGAGGAAACAAAGTACAGGTTCTCAGCCGCAACAACCAACGCAGGATTACCAGCAGCAGTTTTATCCACCACCATTAGGTTCCACACCGCCCGCACCTCAGCCGCAGCTACATATCTCTAATCCGTCCGGCGTCAACCGACTCAGCAGCACAGCATCGAACGCTACCACGCGAGCGTCTCGTGGTTCGCCGCCACCACCTGAGACTCCTATTGATCCCTCGGGCGGCCCTATGGGGCTGGGCGATATCGAAGCACGATATGCCGCTTCTGGAATATCGGGTACAAATACGCTGAACGAGATGCAAGCTCAAAGTGCCGCTGCAGCAGCTAGGAGAGCTCAGTACGGCAACTCTGCGCCTCAGCGTATAACACCACAACCACAGGCGCAGCCTCTTCACCTGCAGCCACAAGCATCTTCAGGCGGACGGTGGAGCCCCACTGAGCACCCAAGCACTGCACCGCATGGGCCTCCAGTAACATTCCAAGGGGTGGAGGAGGTTGGGTCGAACGGGAACGGCGCACATCCTCAATCATCAGACAGGCGCCCCAGCTTGCCGCAATCCGCTTCAAGTCCTTCAGGCCAACTTGGCGCAGAGATGAATCGTATGAATCTCAACGACGAGCCACCTCCTGCCTACTCCCCGCCGATTGCTGGAACGGCCGCTTCCCAGTACCCTAATGAGAAAGGAAGGTATGGAAACTCGACGCCGCCAAACAATACACAAGCAGGCGCGCAGTCAACACCAAACAGACAACATCCTGCATTTGCCAACGATCCAGTCGTGGCGCAAGAGCCTACTCCTCAGCCCAGCGCTTCACATGCAGGTCCGTCATCAGGTATGGCACCCATCAACATTCAACAAGCAAACAAGTCCCCTTCACCGGGAACCTCTGGGCAGGGTCCATCAAGTCCGCCGCCTCTGCCTGAAGGCTGGATTGCACACCTCGACAGCAACTCTGGTCAATACTACTACATCCACCTCCCCACTCAGAGCACACAATGGGAGTTCCCCAAGGGACCAACGCCGTTGAATCTTCAAGAGCCCATGTCTCCCGTTGGTACCTATCAAAACCCTCTGGCCTCACCGTCCGCATCCATGTTCAAGCAACCGCTTGCGTCACCTTCCTTTGGCCCAGTCCCTCAGACTGCAACATTTGACCACCGTAACAGCATGATGAGTATGTCATCTATTGCGTCTCCCACAGCGGCAGGCTTCACAGGTCCGCCACCAAGCGCTGGAGTCGACATGTATAAGATTCAGCCGACGAACAGCGTTTACTTTGGTCCTTACTTACGCTACACGAACATGGATTTAGAACGCGGATTGTGGCTTGGCAGTATCATGTTGGTCACAGACGCGGCTCAGCCTCCATCCATTCACATTCACCAGTCCTCGGATCTCTCTCCCAATCCCCGACAGCTTAAAGCCCACCCAATACACTCACACCAGAGATGGATCTTTTACCGCTACGATATTGACTTGCGCATGGATGATGTCCAGGCAAAATGGACGTACGCCATCACCTCACACCTGGGCTGCACTCGATATGAATTCCTGGTTGCTGCTAGGAGCGAGCAGAGCTGGCGTTTCATTGCACATTCGGGCAATGATTTCGCTATCAACGTGAGCGCCAATGATCGCGCCAAGCTCGGTGGCATAGGTCCAATGTGGAAGGATGTTCTCCTCAAGCACCAAGAATGTGGCGGCTTCCACACGCAGGTTGGACTCGGTGGTCAAATCTACGCTGATAGGCTGTGGAAAGACATTCCAGCCCTCAGACAATGGACGCAAATGAGCGGCAAAGAGAACAGGAAGAACGCGCAATGGTCTGCGAAGATGGATGAGGACGTCACACACGCTTACTTCCACTACTACACATCACATTTCGACCAGCCAGCAATTCGAGAGGCTTTTGCACAAATCCCGCACGTTTGCTGTCTGGACGATCACGACATCTTCGATGGCTTTGGCAGCTATCCGGAGTACATGCAGCAGAGCCATGTGATCAAGAATGTTGGGCGGATCGGAATTGAGATGTATCTTCTCTTCCAGCACCACACAACCTTTGAGATCTTGAGAGCTGTGTCAAACGACATTGACTTGTTCACCGTTTCAGGTCAGGGTTGGCACTTCATCAAGTACATGGGCCCCAGTGTTGTCATTGTAGGCCCCGACACTCGAAGCGAGAAGAATACCAACCAGGTCATGGCTGGCCCGACATATCAGGGCATCTTCCCGAAAGTCGCAGTCCTTCCACCTAGCGTACAGCATTGCATCTGGCTACTCCCCGTGCCCGTGATCTACCCACGTCTCGAGTCGGTAGAGCATGTAGCTCACGCAGCCGCCACTGGCAAGAAGGTGGTCACTGGCGGCTTCAATGCAATTGGCAGGATTGCGGGAGGTGTTGCTGGTGTCGTTGGTGCAAAGGGTGTGGTCAATTCTGGATTTGACGGTGTAAAGAAGGCCATTGGAAAGTCCGGCCTCATGCAGGGTGTACTTAGCCCGTTCGGTGAGGTTGAAGTGCTTGACGAGTTGCGTGATATGTGGACGCATGAGAGCAAGGTAAGCACAAGATTCAATTTCTCAATCTCACCTTTACAGTAATACTAATGATGATTTCAGGACCTGGAGCGCACATATCTCATCCGCACTCTGCAGGGTATCTCGCACAACAAATCACTTCGCATGACCTTCCTCTCGGGCAGCGTCAACGCATGTGGTGCTGGCCTTGTGCATGATCCTGCCCACCCTTCAGACCACAAGACAATGTACCAGCTGATTACCGCCCCAATCGTCAACGCTCCGCTGCCAAGCTATATCATGCGCCTCCTCAACTCACAGAAGCCCATCTATGTGCCGGCCAACGGGCACCGCAGCACGCCATCCCAGCCTACTGATACCAAAGAAGACATGATGGAGATTTTTGCCGCGGATGTTGACGGTCGTCCACGCGAGCACCGGCGCTTGATGGGTCGCAGAAACTACCTGGCATGCGTAGCGTACGACCCAGAGGTCGTACAGGGCTCATTTGGCAATGTAGTCGGCGGGGGTGGAAGACAGCACGGTGGTGGCAGGCTGAGCTTGGCAGCGGACTTCATGGTGCAAGGAGAGGGCGGCTTTGGCCAGCCCATGAAGTACGGACCGGTCATCATCCCCAGCTTGGAGTATGGACGCTGATGGTATTGTAACGCTGCACAAGCAATGATTGGTGGCATGAGAAACGAAATTCACGCTGAAACGAGCATTCATGACTCACGCATTTCCACGTGTGACGCTGTTTTTGCTATTGATTGCCGAAAACCTTTTTCCTTTCACTACAGAAGTAGTCTGTTAGAACCACTCTTTACATTGCCTAATTAAGTTGGGATAACAGATAGATCCATGAATGCCTACCTTGTTCCGAGCGATTTACGAATTTTTAGTCAGAGCTTCAATTCATGCTAGTTGGTTGAGATTATGTGCTCAGGGAGGCAATGCGCCTTGGCATGTGTCGAAGCACATCATTGATACTACTACTGATGTTCGCCTCGATACCCTAAACTCGAATGTTCCCAGGATTGATGCACGGACATGTCGCCATTTGGCCCACATTTCTTCGCCATTACGGATTGCAATGGCATTATCTCGACCTTCAGGAGGACAGTTGTGAATTCGGCTAAATGCCACGACTAGGCTGGCATCATTCATGAATCGTGGCACAAGAACACCACACACCTCCTCGACCTCTTACCTCTGCGGAGGAGATAAGCCTCGAGTCAGTGAAGTGTGGGCCCATCAATCTATTCATTGTCACCTGATACTAAACCAATATGTGTACTTCTTGTTGAACTGCTGGCTGACTTGACCTTAGTCTGTATCTAATATCAACCATGTCTTCCACTTGGTATCAGGACTTCCTCGAGAATGGCTTCGCCGTCATTCCCAAAGTAATTAGCGACAGCAAAGCTGCCCAGTACCAACAAGCAGCGTTCGAATGGCTAAAGTCCTTCGACAATCCCGAACTAGACCTTTCAGACCCTCAGTCATGGACGGAAGCGAACCTTCCATTCGTATCTAAAATCAACACCTTCAACCATTATGGCGTCGTGCACGAGCGGTTCATGTGGGACATACGACAGGAGCAGAGCATCATCAACGTATTTGCCCAACTTTGGCAAACCGAAGATCTCCTCGTCTCTTTCGACGCCTTAAACATAACCCTCCCTCACCGCCCAGGTCATGAGCAGAGAGAGCCTTGGCCGCACATCGACCAATCGCCCTTCCGTACAGGTCGTCAATGCAATTCAAGGCATTGTGAGCTTATCCGAATCCGGCCCTGACGACGGTGGCCTCACCGTATACCCGGGAACTCACAACGTCGTCCAAGAGTTCTTCGAAGCCCACACGGACAAGACGGAGTGGGACACCAAAGACTTTTACAAGTTCAGCACGGAGCAAATATCATGGTTTGAGAGTCGGGGTTTTGAGGTTCAGAAAGTCGTCGCTGGCCCTGGCGACCTGATCATCTGGGATTCTCGTCTTATTCATTGGGGAGCTGAGCTCAATGATACTAGCAAAACCATCAGAACTGCTACATACGTGTCATACGCGCCTGCAGCTCTCGCCAGCAGTGCGGTTCTGGAGAAGAAGAAGGAAGCATTCGACAAATGGTCAGCGACCACGCACTGGCCGCACGATAACATCGTCGTCAGGTCCAACGAGCCAACGCTACCTGATGGAACGGTAGGCAAAAGGAGAGGCTCTCCCCGAGACAGGCCGGAACTGACCGACCGACTTGTGCGACTCGCTGGCGTAAAATCATACTGAGAATCTGAAATCACTCACGGGTCTGCTTCGAAAGAGATTTGAGAACATGGCTGGGAAGACTTTTGTTGTCTATCATTATTAGTTACACACGGTTCCAAATAGCAGCGCTTGTCTATCAGAGTCGTACTGGTTGTAGAAAGGGTATCACAAGCTGGATCTAGAAGCATCATCTCGCCACGTTCTGCGCATCACGGTTAAGCAGCTCTTGCGCGGCAATCAGCTCTGCTTCGCTGTAGCCGTCCCAGTTCTTCTCGCCTGACTTGCTGCGTCGCACAATCTCACTCAGTTTCGCGGTTGCAGCTTCGTTGAGTTTCTCGACAGTCTTTAGGCTTGGTGGCGGAAGCTCGGAATCTGACGCCTTTTGTGATTTGGAGTTCGAGAGTAGGGGAATCAGGCGGTTTGTAGACTACGCAATCGTTAGCACTCCAGTAAATGATGCAATCGTCTTTCAACGTAAAAGTCGAACTTACAAGCTTAAGGCCGTAGTAGCCACGGAGATAATCGTCGCAGAGCTCAATACTACGGCAGAACCGCCTCATTGCCTCGCTCAATCCTTTGAGTTGCTCTGCGCCTTCTGACTTGTTGGCAGCGAGGAACAAGACCTCTCCCAAACGTGCATGAATGTTCCAAGCGTTCGGTGTGCAGAGCAGGACTTCTTCCAAGCTGAAGATCGCTTGCTCGTAGAGACCTTGTGTGAGATACACATCTGCTATCTCTGCCCAACTCTCGGCATCTATAGGCGATGCATCTAGCAGGGAGGTGAGCGCAACGACTGCCTCGGTCGTCTTGCCCATCGATCGGAGCAGAGCTGCTCTTCGCTTCTGTACTGCGAACAACGTCGGGTCCTCCTTTAATAGCTCCTCGTATCTCGCCAACACTGCCTGCAGCTCTGCGTCGTTCTTGGCGGTCGCCTCTTCATACAGCCCCTTGAGAGCCATCACGCGCTCATTCTCCTTGCCGAAGCGGTCTGTGATCTCCTCCAGGCAGAGGTATGCGCTTTCATTGTCTCCAGATTGCAAGCACGCAAGGAAGATGTTGTTGTAGATCTGCCATTTCTCTTGCGACTCGGTGGCTGAGAGCAGCGACAGTGGCCAGGGAAGGGTGAAGGAGCGCTGTGATGCGAAGAAAGAGGGTGCCGCTTGGGACAGCTGGAGAGCGGCTTCAGGCGAGTTGTTAGTCGGAGGCGCAAGGAGCGCCGATTCGGTGGCCATGTTGGCAAGTGTATGTTCGCTGAGCCCTCGGATATCGATTCGAAGTCTGGTTGTATTCGCGAGCCTAGGGGTGTGAAGAGGTGTTGCGATCTCAAGATATGGGGGTTTTGGTAGTAGCGACCTGGCCTCGCTGCTTAATGAATTGGACCATTGAGCTTGGGGCTTGTCTCCATCAATTTGGCGGGGCAGGCAGGCGCTGGCTGGCGGCCGAAGCCACGCGAGATTGATCATCTGCATGTGTCAACGAGGTCTAGCTTGTCTTTGTACATCTACGTACTTCTTGGATCTCTCGACATTACCCATCTACTGGACACATATCATGGAGTACGCGACAAACCATGGACTTTGAATAATCGTTGCGCAACGTTGTCAAGAACATCATGCGCCAATCCTCAAACACCCACTACCGCTTAGACAAATCACCGGAACCTATACCACCAACTCTACAGTGAACGAGAGCCCACGAGATTTTAAACACACAACCAGTCCGGACACCCAGCTCTCAAGATGTTCGAGAAAGATGTTCTCGCGCTCATCCGCGGCCTGCGGTCGCACAAAGGACAAGAGCGGGAGTACATTCAGTCGGCACTACGAGAGTGCAAGAAGGAAATCAAAAGCAATGACATGGATCAAAAGGCAACAGCGCTGCTGAAATTGGTCTACTTGGAAATGTTTGGACACGACATGGGATGGGCGTCTTTCAACGTACTTGAGGTCATGTCCTCGCAAAAGTACCCTCACAAGCGGATAGGATACCTGGCTGCAGTGCAGAGTTTCAGACCGGATACTGAGGTCTTGATGCTGGCAGAGAACTTGTTGAAGAAAGACTTGACGAGTCCGGACAAGACACTTATTCACTTGCCGCTCAACGCCATCCCACACTTGATCAACCCTAGCATGGCCAATTCTCTACTGGCAGATCTTCTTCCCAGACTCTCACATTCGCACCCTGCCATTAGAAAGAAGACAATCGTCACGCTGTATAGACTCGCTGTCGTCTATCCCGAGACTCTGAGACCGGCTTGGCCGAAGATCAAGGAACGACTTTTGGACGAAGACGAGGATCCGACTGTGACGGCAGCTATCGTTAACGTAGTCTGCGAGCTTGGTTGGAGAAGGCCACAAGACTTCCTACCATTGGCCCCACGACTGTTCGAGCTCCTCACGCAAGGAGGCAACAACTGGATGGCGATCAAGATCATCAAGCTTTTCTCACAATTAACGCCACTCGAACCGCGCCTGGTGAGAAAGCTGCTTCCACCACTTACCAATATTATCAAGACCACGCCCGCAATGAGCTTGCTGTACGAGTGCATCAATGGCATTATCCAGGGAGGAATCATGGAACTTGCAGTCGGCACAACCGAGGGAGATGAGGTGGCAAGACTCTGTGTGAGTAAGCTTCGAGCAATGCTGGTCGTACAGGGCGACCCGAACCTACGATATGTTGCACTTCTGGCATTTGCAAAGATCACTGCCTCTCATGCAGATTTAGTCGCAGATCACCAAGACGTCATTCTCGAATGCATCGATGATGCAGACATCTCTATTCGAACACGGGCACTGGATCTGGTTGTGGATATGGTGAATGGCAACAACTTACAGATGGTTGTAGAGAGGCTACTCAAACAATTGAAGACGGCCGGAAAGGCTTCACCTGTGACTGAGCCCGAAAACGATCGGGCTGTTCACGAGGGTGTCATCCCGATGGCAGATGATGATGACGAGGATACTACAATGTCCGTTAAGAAAGGAGATCACAAATCAGACCAGCCGCCTCCACTTCCTGAAGATTACAGGCAGTCAGTCATCGAGCGAATCCTTGAGATGTGTTCCAAAGGAAACTACACGAACATGGACGACTTTGAATGGTACATCACAGTTTTGGTGGAGCTGGTCAAACAATGCCCCTCCACCATGGTCGGTGGTACCTCTGGATCCCAAGGCTCAACAAAGCAAACCATGGCAGACGCTATTGGTGACGAGCTGCGCAATGTTGCAGTTCGAGTGAAGGGAGTTCGACCCGAAGCTGCAGCTGCGGCGCAATCCCTCTTGCTTCTGGATAATCGGGACGAAAACTTTGCGCAGACCACTGAAAGCGCGCAGAATGTTCTTGCAGCAGCTGCGTTCATAGCGGGCGAATACTCTGCAATGTTGCCTGATCCTGCAGCGGTGCTGGCTTCTCTGGTCCATACCACAAGTGTTCAATTACCGACACATTCGTTGGCAAGCTACATCCAGGCCATACCCAAAGTTTTTGCAACCCTCACAAGCGACGAACAAATACCCTGGACAGAGTCTCGGAGATCTGAGATCGTCCTGCTTGTGGCTCGCATTACCCATTTCCTGGAACCGTTGAATCTACATCCCAGCCTTGAGATCCAAGAGAGAGCCGTGGAGTATCTAGACCTCATGCGTCTCGCATCGGAGGCAATTTCGGCTCAGCAAGTCGGCTCGGACCACGACGGCTATGCGGAACCACCTCTGCTTCTTACACAGGCCATACCCTCCCTTTTCACCGGCATGGACCTCAACCCTGTTGCCCCTGATGCGGTTCGAAACGTGGCGGCGCCCGAAGATCTCGATCTCGATGCACCGATCAACAGCAGTCTGGACATGATACTCCGGCAAGCCGACTACGATACAGAGTACGATTCGGGCGAGGATGAGGTGCGACGCTTCTACTACGAGAAACCATCAATGGTCAAAACTGTCCATACCAAATCTGCAGCCTCAATGCTTGAAGATCGAAGCAGCAAGAGTGCGTCCTATCAAGACGCCGATCGCGATTCCTTGCTCGACCCAGAGGCTCTCGAACGCAAGCGTGCGGAGCGCCGTGAGCGGTATCGTGACGATCCCTACTACATCGACTCTGAACGCAACTCTGGCACATCAACGCCGATGCATAGCATTTTGCGCTCGGCGAATGGCTCGGATCTTGACGTTGACGCGATCCCCGTGATGGAACTCAAGCTAGATAGCAACCCGGCTTCCTCTGGTGAGAATGCTCGCGCCTCAAAACCAAAGGCTCACAAGAAGCCCAAGCGTCACTTTGAGATCACTTCCGACGAGACGCTCGACGGCTCCAACCCGACATCATCGTCTGCCCCAGTCTCATACCCTTCCAGTCCTTCGGGTCGTGCTGCGATGTCACTGCCGCCATCACGCGCCTCAAAGAAGAGTCTTCTCGAGTTCAATAGCGCTGGCTTGTCCGCATTGTCGCTTGAAGAAGGTCCTTCTAGTGGCGGCAGCCGTCATGGAAACGCAAGCAGTAAGCTAGAGTACGAGCGAAGGGTGCAGGAAGAAGAGGAGCTTGCAAAAGCAATGAAAGAAGTAGAAAGGCTGCGTTTGGAGATGCAGAGACAAGCCGAGCGCGTGGACGAGCCTGCAGAAGAAGGCACAGTGGTCAAAAGGAAGAGCAAGAAAAAGGCCAGGAGTGGTGTCATTGCGGACGATGGCCAGTCCACCAAATTTGCGCCTGACACCGAGATCAAAAAGAAGAAGAAGAAGAAGAAGGTCAAGGAGGCTGACGCTTCGGCCGATGCTGCGGAGCCACAAGAAGTCATTGCAGAAGAAGCTGAACAGCCGCTTGCCAAAACAAAGAAGAAAAAGAAGAGGCAGGTCGTGTTTGACGAGCCCCAATAAGATAGCTGTACGTAGTTTTCAACGATCATGGCAGCAATTCGCCACACGAAACCGTTGGGTATGTTTCACAGGTGTACAAGATTACGTGGACACTTACACAATTGTTCGAGAACGAGTCGTTTCCGGACTTGCATACTGGTATACTGGCTTCCTGAAGTATGGCAAACAAAATGACTAGAGACACATGCGCTGTGCGATAACAATTACTCGACGTTGCGCTTATCCGACGCGTGCCACGTGGCCCCGACATTCAACAACCGCATAGCAACTTTGCACCACTTTCAAGAGCTTAGGGTATGATGTGGCCTCGTTCGTTCCAGATGTCCATAAGGCTTCCAGGCCGCGTACGTATACGCATGAAAAATAGTCGTGCCGTACTCCGTAGAGCTCAGGCTGTTTGAAGTAGAGAGTAGGAGAGCACTAGGAAAAGCCACGAATTACCTGCGAAAGATGCCACAGGCACTAAAGGGGGCGGCACGAGTCAACGTCAAATTGCATAAGAACAATTTCTACCCGCAAGGGAGGCGTGGGCATCAGTGGCTTGATTGGTAGATGTTACGCCTAGGGCTTCAGGAACATATACAAAGCCGTCCACTCGGTAGATATCACTATCTCGGAAGCCTAAAGAGTATAGCTGCGAGCGTATTACTGGTGCGAATGTATAAATGCATATAGGGACCTGCATGAGTTTCTCCATGTACCCCTAAGCCTTCACCCCGTGCTTGGCGCTAGGCTTGTCGCTAATAAGGTTTCCACCGTGCTAGTGTGTAACCTCCTCATGTTCGCGCCCTTCCTTGCTCCATCAGGGCTGGCCATCTGATCTGTTGCATGGACGTCCTACTATCCAACAGATCGATTTTGCACCAATCATGGACCCCTCGTGGCTCCTATCAGCTCGCACGCGACCACCTCGGCCCTACAATTTTCCCTCAGGACTTGATACAGTGCGTCGTCACGTAGGGCAATGAACATATTGCTACGGAGTAATATCGAACATGGTCAGTGTTGCGGAGGACCGATCTAATAATGGACCGAATTGCTTGACCTTCATGTCAAGACTTCTTATATAAAGGCTTGTTCGCCAGGTATGTAAGTGAATATCCCAAGCCTCAATCTCCTTCCATCCAACTCTCTCGTCGCTCACTGCCTTCACTACTTTTCTCAATATGTTCGGTTCATTCATTTCCGTTGCCGTTGTGGCGCTGGCCGCCACAGCGACTGCGGCTCCTAAGGCTCTCGCTGCTACCTCCTGTTCGTTCTCGGGTGCTTATGTTGCTTCCGCCGTTCAATCCGCCAAGTCTTCCTGCCCGACTATCACTCTTGACAGTCTTGTTGTTCCTGCTGGCGCGCCCCTTGACTTGACTAAGCTTGCCAAGGTACGAAAGTGATGGCGTATCAATAAGCTTTGTTGGGATATTTGCTGACTCGCTCATCTTCGCTCTGACAGGGAACCCACGTCATTTTCAAGGGCACTACCACCTTTGGATACAAGGAGTGGGAAGGCCCTCTTGTTTCCGTCTCTGGTGACTCGCTCACTATCGATGGTACTGGTGCTACCCTCGACGGTGATGGTGCTCGCTGGTGGGACACCAAGGGCTCGAACGGCGGCAAGACTAAGCCCAAGTTCTTCTACGCTCACTCCGTGACGAACTCCGTCATTAAGGGACTCGTAGGTCATCCGCATAATCATAACGATCAATGATCACCACTAACAAGCTACGTTGTGACAGACCATCAAGAACTCTCCCGTGCAGGTCTTCTCGATCAACACCGCCACCAACACCCAGTTCAACGGCATCACCATTAACAACAAGGACGGTGACTCCAAGGGTGGCCACAACACCGACGCTTTCGATGTCGGAAGCTCCACCAAGATCACTATCAGCGGCGCGACCGTTTACAACCAGGATGACTGCCTTGCTGTTAACAGCGGCACTCAAATCACCTTCACCGGCGGCTACTGCTCCGGCGGCCACGGCCTGAGCATCGGAAGCGTTGGCGGCAGGAGCGACAACACCGTCGACACCGTCAACATCCTCGACTCCCAGATCGTCAACTCTGACAACGGTGTCCGCATCAAGACCGTCTCTGGCGCCACCGGAAAGGTCACCGGCGTTACCTACAGCAACATCAAGCTCACCAACGTAAGTCCTCGAACCATCCAACACAACATCCCCAACAACATACTAACATGTCTCCCAGATCGCCAAGTACGGCATCGTCATCGAGCAGGACTACGAGAACGGCTCTCCCACCGGCACTCCCACCGCCGGCGTCCCCATCACCGGCCTCACCGTCAAGGGCGTGACCGGCAGCGTCTCCTCCAACGCTGTTCCCATCTACATCCTGTGCGCCAAGGGTGCTTGCTCCAACTGGACCTGGTCTGGCAACGCCATCACCGGCGGCAAGAAGAGCACCAAGTGCTCTAACATCCCCAGCCCTGCTGCTTGCTAGATGGATTGATTCGAGTGAAGGATTGAGGTGGGAAGTGGTTGGGAGTGTTGAGAGGGAGGGAAGTTGGGATTGTGGTGGAGGAGATGATTGGACACTCTTTCTTGTTTCTTTATTGTAGCTTGGTGATTTAATCTTCTTCTCTACCTTGGGTTCCCAGATGCTGTGAGTATTGTGTGCTGCCGTGAATCATCAGTCTCGCGAAATATAAGGAGAAGACTTGCTGAGGAATAAATATCTTTCACGTAAATGCGGCGAAGGGATGTTTCGAGGGTCGACTGAGGCAGCTGTAAGGCTGATGCACGACACCGAAGCTTGTGACGCGAGTCGAAATAACGTTACGGTTATGGCGAAATACAAACGCAATTCGGCACTCTCAAAAGGCGAAAGCTTGATGCCGTTGTGCGAGTGGTGACAAAGTCTCAGCATGTCCCACTGAAACTCGATCTCCACAGATCAAAGGAACAAACCAGTCAAACACAGAGGCAAGTTTGCAAGCATAGCTGTGTAAGAGTATGAATCATATTTGCTTTATGAGCAGTTATCAACTGTGTGTGCAAAATGCCCTGCCTTGACCCTGCTCTTCCTCAAGCAATCGGATACGCGTACACCAGGCTTATGTTAAAAGGAGACCCGATCGTCTCCCACAAGGACCAAGGTTCATGGCTGGTCCTTCAACGCGCAGGCAAAAGGAAAAGAAATCCACGTCCAAGATCTTCAACTCCTCTCCGCCCTACTTCTCGCTCTCTCTCTCTCTCTCTCTCTCCTCTTCGTCGACTCCATTTGTCTTCATTTGCAAGAAAAGTTCTTTGTGCAATGGCGAAAAGGTATCGTTCCAAAAACTCCGATGGTCAGTCCTGGTACCATGACCAATATGTTCCCGGAAAAAACGCCGTGATTATGCTGAAGGTTTGATGTGAATATAAACAGTGCCGGTGTTGTCGTTCTTGTGGGCCGGTTGTTGCGATGTCATACACGAGAGCCTGTGAACGTGCGCGTGGCGTTCAATGGACCTCTGGACGGATTGTACTGTGAAACGTGGTGGAGAAAATCGTAGCAATGTCGTACGATTCACCTTAGGCGCCATCACCCTTGCCACGGTTGAAGTCGTGGGTGCCCTTGTCGGACCACACACCACCGTTGACTGAACGGGTGATGCCAACTGCCACGCCAACGATGGCGCCGATCACAACAAGCGCGATGAGAATGCGAATTGCCAATCTCTGGTTCTTGGTGTAGCCAGCCCAGTGGTGCTTGACGGTGCCGCATCCGCAGGTACGACCAGCGCGACGCTGCTTCTTGTCTTCCAGACGAGTCTGCCTGAGAGTCTGGTGTGTGGGCCACATGGTGCATTCTTGGTTGTTGCTGCCAACTTGGAACTTCTTGCTGAAGGGGTTCTCGTCGTCAGCGGCGGTGTAAGGGGTAGCGTGGCCGTATTCGAGGTCCTTCTCAGAGGCAGCGAGAGCAGGCTTTGCCGGTGTTGCTGCAACACGCTCGTGGGAGGCGGGTGGGTGGGTGTAGAAAGGCGAGTGAGGAGGCAGAGGGGTGTTGTCGGAGAAGGTGGCATCGTGGTAGGCGGCAGTGTCCCTGGAGACTGTGGGTGTGAGGGCTGGCGAGTCGATGGTGTTCGAGAGCATGGCGGCCTTTTCGTCTGGCTGGGGAACGACTGAGGCGCCGAACGTGGTTTGCTCGTTGGAGGCCATTGTGGATGTGAGTGTGTGAGAGTTTGAGGATGAGAGTCGCGGGATGAGTGTGAGAGTGGGCGTTATAGTGGGCGTATAGTTGTGGTCAAGCAATAGAGTTGTAGCTGGCCGTGGGGTGGGGTTTGGTGAGGGCCAATGGCTGGTCAATTGATGGAAGCAGGACGAGGTGGGTTGGTTGGTGAGGGTAAGGCTGTGTAGATAGAGTATGTGAAGGGCGAACGTGAGGTCAATGCTGGGTGGCAGTTGAAGCAGTCTCGGCGGCAGCGACACAAGAACAGCAGCAGCAGGCGTGGGAGTGAGACAGACCGGGCCTGATGTAGTAGCTAGCAGACGATGGAGTGACAGCACGGGCGAGAGGGAAGGTTGAGGTCTGGCTGGTGCTCGGGGGATGCTTTCACGGTTCACGCTTCAGTGCACGCACGCACGCACGCACGCACGCACGCCGCACGCGGGCATTCACATGGGACGGGCTAGAGGGAGCTTCTGGAGTGCCAAGAGAGACGGCAGATATATGGTACAGCAGGTAGTAGCGCTAGCTAGATACTGGATATGGCCGAGACACGGCGAATTGCCCTCCATACGCTGCCTATACGCTGCTGCTACTGCTGCAGCTTGAGCGCTCTGCTCTGCTCTGCCGGGGGCTTTGGGGGGATGGAGTGGCTCGAGTGCTTGGACAAGCACAGGCACAGGCACAGGGCAATTGCTGCGATTCCTGGGGATCGAGCCGGCGCCAGACAGGAGAGAGTTGGCGCTTGTCTCGCTCTGCTCTAGCAAAGAGGCACTTGCGGCTCTGCCTCGTGCAGTGCGGCCAGTCATGTGCTTCTGCTGCACGTTGTGGATCTTCGCAGGACGGACGCGCTGCCCGTCTGCGCTTGCCCGCAAGTCTCTGCGAGCTTATCTCTAGCGCTGGCGAGCAAAAGCGTGCTTTCTTGTTGGTCTGCGCCCGCGGCGCAGGCCTGGACTCGACTCGCCGCCCTGCAATCAAGCAATCAGCCAACAATCAACTCTACAGACACTCATGTGACATGTAGATACTACCAGATACGCCGTTGAGTCCACGCCCGACTTCCGACTGCTGAAATCATCCTGGCTACCGTGGGTGAGGGTAACGTCCGTCAGACATGCGTGCTACGTCGTGCTGCGTGCACCCTCAAGCCTCAAACCTCCTGAGACATCTCCTCAGCCCGCCTTACGCAGCCCGTTGCGCATCATCATCATCATCATCACCACCACCCCAATCCAATCATCGAACGATCCCCCAGGTCCGCGGTCTGCACGTGCGTTGAGAATCGACCAAAATGTCAGCTAATCTCGGCCTTGCATGTTGAGATGATTTGGGAGTCGCCGAAGCGTACATCGTACCATCTTACATCATGTATCTTCCAAAATACATCATAGCTCTGCAACAATCAATCAATCGTTCCTGCCAACTACCTCAAGTTCACTACCCTGAGCACCCTCCCCTCTGACTCATCTTCATTATCAAGTGGATACATGTCTCCTCCTCCCAGGTGTCACCCGGGCATCAAACTGTGAAAGGCAGCTCGCAGCCGCGGAGACATTCCCAACTCTGATGAGCCGTTAAACGGGCAAGCGTGCATCCATGCGAAGACGCCTTCCACCAGTAGCGCCTTGTTCGAAAAACGACAGCGCGCCAGTCCAGTCTCCAGAAGCGCCTCCATGCAGGCCCACGACAAGGCCTCGGGCAATACATCTTGCGACCAAAAAAGGGTAGATAGGCAGATACCGTAGAACAATTCTCTCGCCATGGCCCGTCTGCTGATCGCAGCGAGGACGAACTCTCCCGCGACAGAGCCTATCGTATTATGTTATCATCATTGCGTGTTGCGATCGGCGTTCGTGAGTTTCACCACCACTCCAAACTCGCCTTTTATCGGTAGGGGTTTGTCGCAGAACTTCCAGTTTGCATGCATGGACCCGGACCAACTGCTCCACGCGCGGGCGAAAGCTACTGGAAAAAGTCAAGCAAAGCAAGTTTCGAAAACTCGCAAGCCACGTCCACCGCCTAACAGTCCGCTCGCCTTTCTCGCCTTTCTAGCCTTTCAATCCCTCACACTGGCTAGACAGAAGAGAAAACGCGAGAACGGACCGAGCCCCGCGGCTCTAAGAACGAGCGAAATCTGAAAGGGTCCTCTCTTTTGAGATCCAAGGCGACGGCTCCGCACCACACTACGCGATGGACGCGCTAGGGCATGCAAAGCGTATTGAGACTGCAGTTTTGCCGTGATAAAGACGCAAGCGACGCTGTTCTTCTCGCTTGTGTGTGTGGATGTGAGAATCAGTTCTCGCAGAATCTGAAGCTAGCAGGAAGGCTGTAGCTAGAGCTGCGGGTGGAAACGCACGTGGGTTATCTCAATGTCTTGCGCTATTTGGAAGGGAAAAGAGGGCCTAGGTTTGGAAGTACTGTATACCTCCTCACGCAAAGGTGTGCGGCAGGACGGCCCGCTGGATTCGAACACATCTTCACAGGAACAGGGAAAGCCAGCATCAATACTGTGCTCACTCCCCGATCTGGTCGGTGGCTTGTATGCATTGGATCCAGCGCCCACGTTCAGCCATTTTCACCTCTTGTAGCATACACGCTGCCAAATGCAGTCTTAGCAATGCCAAAACTGGGAGCCGAAGGCGTGTCTTGCGGAAGCTTTCGAAGTGCCACTTCTTATCGACCACGAGGCGCCGGGATGTAGCGTCTCGATCGCGACCTTGCCAGTCTAGCGTTCTACCTTATCGCACTCGTTCGTGTTCATCGACTTTCTGATTCGTCCACATGCAGGTCAAGTTCTATCTACTTCGCTTCAGCTGGCCTGGATCATGCGGATCACCGAAGAGAAAATACTACGGAAGACGGAGTAGATGATAAGATTCATTCATGTTCGTTGCGTTGACGATGACCCCGCTCATCTCTACATGACCATACATCCAACTCCGTACATCGCTCTCTCCACATCTCCCTTCACGAGATACCAATCCGCCCGACGCTCGGCGAACTCGTACACTTCCTCGGCCGGGAAAATGCCATGATACCGCTGGTTATCAGCGATAATCGTCGCCAGCTCTTTCGCCTGCAAACTCGTTTTACTCGCCTTGGTACTCGGCAGCAAACTCGCTCTCTTCGCCTTCGGTCCGCCGAAATACGTCCCCGGTGGGTCGATTTCCACGAGATAGATCTGGCCAAGTTCACGCAGAGCAGCGTAGTATGGGATGAGAGGCTTTTGCCGCAGCGAAGTGATGAAAGATGAGTAGTGGTTCAGATCTGAGATCAGTTTGATGCTCCCGCCGTCGCCGCTGGAGATGCGTTGCCGCTTGACGTGTTTGCACAGGAGGGTGAAGAGGCGCAGACCGACTTCTTGCATGAAGACATCGAGCATTGTTTTGTCAGTGCTACCGATCAGCATACCGGTGTGTCCACTGATGGTGTCAATTACTTGTTTGGCAGTCGCAGTAGGGCCAATGTCGATGTCAGGCACTGCATTCTTACTGCCGTCTTTCTTATTTAGGTTGGCTGCAGCGGATGGGTTGAAGTCGGTCGGGAGCTGAGTCGTCGCACAGATGTATTCGACCTCATCCATGAGGACATCGATGCCTTTATTCAGGCCGGCGGCAACACGCTCGTCAAGCATCTGCTCAAAGCGTTTCTTCTCCTTGACGGCAGGATTGAGGAAATCATCACGATCGGTAAGCTTGGTGGCAACCATCTCTTGGGAGTAGAAGACGTCAACCATTTGCTGGATGAGGTCGCCAACGCTAACAAGTTCGAGGAAGGTGACGAGAGGTTCGACGCCAGTGGCTTGTGATGCGGTAGGGTCTTGCCCTTGTGCTCTGTACTCGCGCACCTGTCGCGGGTTGTAGTTCCCTAGATGCTCGACAGCTTTGTCAAATCCGGGTCGCACGTGTTTGCTGCCGAGAACGTCGAGCAGGTCGACGAAAATTGTCTCGCATTGTTCTTTGGCAGCTTCACCTAGTTTGCGTTCCACACTAACCATTATCGCCGCGCGTTCGATTGAAGCCTTGGCGAGGTGAGTTAGGTTCAGGGCTACCTCGATGCTAAACAAAGACTTGATGCCCTCGAGTTTGTTGTTCATGATAGCTGCTTTCGCAGCAAGCTCTGTAGTGGGTGCCTCTGGTAGTGGGGTAGATGACCGTTTGGGGTCACCTAAACTTGGTGTCATCGGGCGTGAGGTTGCTTCTGTGGTAGCAGCAACCTGTGCCGGGGCAGGCTTTGATGAACCAAATGGTGAAGATAGTGGGAATGCAGTGACTGGCATCATCACCACTTTCTTGAAAGACGAGAGGAAGTCGCGTTTTGCAGCCTGGCGCTGCACGTTGGACATGAAGAACGATTCGGCGTTCGCCTGCTGTTCGGATAGCTCTTTCTCCCATCGCGTGACCTCGTCATTCGATCGTGATTTGAAGAACGCAAGCTCCTCTGTGAGGTAGAGATCGATGTGTCGTTCAAAACATTGCATCACCGCACGTTTAGATTGCTTCATGAAGTCTGACGGCGATGCCTTTGATGGTTTGATCGAAGCAACGAATCGAAGCGATTGTTCGAAGGTACCAGAGACAGCTTTCACATAAGTCTCAGGACCTCGACTATGGGCTTCGTCATAAAACGCCGTCAATGCGTCGGCTATCACACTATCACATAGACGTGACAGGAGTGGTGTAAGCACGTCGACAGAAGGAGGGAAAACGCGGTCTACCGTTGATGCCTGATCAACCATGAGCTCTGCCAATCGCTCGAAATATCGTTGGGATGGGTTGAGGTCGACATGTCCAGGTGCCACTGCTTCCAGGCAGTCGAGCAGATTTCCAAGTCGCTTCGTCTCGCTCGATATTAGGTTGCTGTTGATGTATGCGTCGATTCCTGCAACACCACCGTTGGCTGCGACAAGCACGTGGGCATATCGTTTCATTCGTCCGTCGACGTCGTTGGCTGCTAGACCTTGCTGGAATTCTCGAAGCACTGCGTTCTCGAAAGCACCGATTATTGAGTCGAGCTTTGCTTCTCTGTCCGCCCATCCTTCGGTATGGTCACATTGTGAGAACTGCTTGAGTTGTGAAAGTATCTGTGCTTGTTGTTCAGGATCGCGATATGTCCGGAATATCAGTGAATCAGACTGGTTCCTCGATTTGACAAGATTGTTGTAAAGTGGTCCCAGTGCAGCGTAGATCTTCCCAAACTCTTGCCTCGCATGTCCCCGAATCGACCGTACTTGCGACAATGCTGTCAATGCCGCATTTGTGTCCACGGGCGCGGCCGTTCCTTCAATTGGCGTAGCAGGCGATATTGACAGCTCGTTGAATCCATCGGTGAGAGTTTCACGGCGTTTATGGGTTGGAGATCGCGGCTTATCCAGTGAAGTTTTGTACCGTGCCTCTTCCACGCCTGCGTCGAACAGAGTTACACTCCCAGCGTGTCTTCTTCCGCCTTCGCCGTGTCCATTCATGCTTCCTGGCAGGTGTGCGCCTGTTCTCTTCGCCTCCTCTGCCTCTCGCGCCCTCTGAGCATCCGCCTTCCGCTTCATGCCCTCGTCAAATCGTTGCCTTGCCTCTCCGTCGTTCCACACGCCAATTGCCTTCAGCTTTTGTATCCACCTCGTGTCGTCGTATACCATCTCCTGCAGCCTCCTGCTGACGCGCGCACATCGCGCCAGATCTGAGACTGGGAGGTAGTCGAGGATGGTAGCTATGAGCTCGGCCGGAAGCAGCGGCTTGGAGGTTGCATTGATCTGGGTGGCTCGCAGTGAGGCTAGCACGTTGTCATTGCTGCGTGGTCCTGTCATCTGAGCCTTGCGGAGATTGGCCAGATTTCTAGCAGTAGTTGTCTGGTGAGGAGTAGACGACCGACCACCAGGGCCAGTCGCACTCGAAGGTCTCGACATGATGGTGGAGTGGTGGAGCGACAGCTGTGGACTGTTCACATACCTTTGATGTGAGGTCGCCTTGCACAGTCAGCAGCCAACAACAACACTGCAAGCAGCCCCACCGTCGATCTCGTCTATCGATTATGGTGGTATGGGCGGGACGGTGCAATAACAGACTAACAGCACGGCAGATCAACGTCACCTCACACGGACCAGTTGCTGTGCCCTGATGCAAAGTGGCTATGTATGGTGGCTCAGCAGTGGCAGCCAAACCGCATCGAGACAGCTCGCTCTGGCAGTGTGTGCCTAGAGTGCCACGGTTCGCACTCTCTTCGACTCTCTTTGTCCCTTGAACCCAGCTCTTGCTGCCCAATGCCTCCGTGAGCACCTCACGCACCACCACAACCTGTCTGACTCTGTCGCGTCCTCGCGCGATGAGGACGGTCGGCCTCGATGTTCACGCGCTCGTCCGCACGCACTATACCACATGCGCGCCTCGGCTGCACGCTGGTAGTATACGAGTCTGAGACTGAGACCCCCGGTCAGCCACTGCCCTCATCGCTCAGCAGGTTTCTTGAGTAGGCCACCCGCACTACCACTGCCTCCAAGGCCCGTAAGTATATTCCTATATTCTCCTCTATTTCCTCCCGTCCGGGTCGCGCGCATTCGCAGCAACCCGAGTATTATTATCATCATCCGGCGTTCTTATCGGCGAATCGAGCGATAAACACACCAGCCCGCACCCCACGCCGCGCACCGCCATGTGCCTGTTGAGCGTGAAAGAAGAGGAGGCCCCGATCCCTGCGCGTGTCGTTCGAACAAGACGAGTAGTCAGGCGATCGCCTTCGCCTCCACGCCAAATCCGCATAACGCGCCAGTCCTTCGTCGAAGAGCGCCGTCCCTCTCCGCCATCACCGCCTCGTCCAGAGCCAGAGCCTCAAGCTAGCATGACGACAATTCGCACTGAGCAGCGCACCGAGCGAAGCCATGTATCGCGGCCGCCCTCTGCCGCTCCTCCATCTGTCGCGCCTCCTCCCTCTGTTGCGCCTCCCGCCTCCGTCGCGCCCAGTAGGTCCGCGCCAACGCACTTCGTCGAAGTCGAGCAGGATTCCAGCAGTTCTGAGGAAGACGTGCGCTCGCGGACAACCCGGAAATCATCACGGTCTAAATCGTCACGCTCGAAGCCGAGGACGGAAGTTCCTGCATCCGAGTACAGTATACACGAGCGCGAGTTCAGGCGAGAGAGAGGCTACTCGAACCCCCCTCCGAAGCCCGAGTACGAGACGTATCGTTACGTGGAAGCGCCCAGAAACAGAAGTGGAAGCAAGAGCGGGTATCACGAAGGATCGCGGGTGAGCAGAGACAGCTTTAGGAGAGAGGACGATTATGGTCGAAGGTACTATCGGTGATTTTGCGCGGTCATTTTTCGCGTTGTCGCATCGGAGTGGCATTGATTCTAACATTTTCGGGTCAAGCTTGGGAGATACCACTATTTGTTTGTTCTTTTCATTTTTGTTTATATTCATGGCTTGCATGCATGCGCCCTGCAAACCATATTCCCTGTTTAGCGAGTACGACGCACGCATCGCACAATTTCGGCCATCGAGCCCAGTAATGAGTGACATGGGTTATCCAAATCACATCTCTTCAAATCAGGAAGGCACGAGAACAGATACTGTTACACTTTAATGCACCTTGTAGAACCCTTGATCATTCGAATATAGTAGTCGACGTAAATACATACTAAAAATACGTTAACGCACACATGCATGTGTTGCTGCATGCACGGTGTAATACATGTATATCACTCTGCCCCAACTCTTACCCTATTGCTCTGGCCATCCAAGATAGATGTGCTCTGAAATATCAAGTCAAGCGGCACATCTGCTTTTCATTATGATATTGATGGTTGGTTATGGTCACCTTACATGTAGTGCTCGCCTTTTCTGACTGGGCACTCCGTGCGCTTCGTTGTGGGCATCTGTGGATTCTTCAACCTCCACCTTCAAATGAAGAGCAAGACGTGGTACAAAGAACAGCGGTTCCTGACAACCCAAACTATTTTTTCCAACATTTGTTTTCAGATGCGCAGCACTCGACGGCCGTTTCACTGCTCGTGACTTGTGCTCTGCCAATGGAACCTTCGCATACTGCCAAAGGGACAATGCATTGCCAACGATGGGTGTTCATTCACTGTTGCAAGATCTCGTTTCTAGATTTCCAACATAGAAAGTGGAAGAGCCGTTACTGGTATGCTTTCTGTGAACATCCATGCGGAACGGCATACGTAGTCCTATGCTTACCTATAGACACAGCCATCGTTATTGTGATGTGAGGTTGCATCACCAACTAAAGGACGGGAGTACCAAACTTGTGATCAAAGCCACACCACGATTCACGACTCGGCGGCTGATCCTTGCCACTTCCAGCCGCGCTTGACCAACTTGCCATCCTGCGTCCACCAACCATCCAAGAACCAAGACAAGTCATAGATTTCGCAGTGGACACCTGCATACCGACGCATTTCACCCGAGTTCTCGCGCGTTTACACACCTATTGTGCCAATCGCCTGAACCACCCGAACCGCCTCTATCCGCCATTGACCTGCACCGGAGAATGGTCGACGAAATATGCGCGTGTTACTGAGGGCGTACCCTCACCGATCTATTGCATTAGCTACAGAGACACACGTTCTCATCTTCAAGCACAGCTCGACGGCTGCCGGGTCTAACAACAATTCAACAACCTCGTTCGCCGAAAATGGCGCGCCTCGTTGCGTCGTCGAGTTCCGCTCCTGGGAGGAGGCGGACATGGAAGATTACCGCACTCTCAGCTCGCTCAAGGTCTATGGCACCCTCGGACTCATCACGATAGGACGAGATGTTTTCTTGTGCGTTGTCAGCAATGCGCGACAAGTGGCGACCGTACGCCCTGGCGAGGATGTCCAACAGATCCTGTCAGTCGAGTTTCACTGCCTAAATCGAGGAGACTATGATCATCTGCTCAATGATGCCATTAATCCCTATCCCGAAGAGACCATAGAAGCGGACAACTGGGACTTCCAGGGGCAAGCGCACCGCGAATCTTTACTTGAGCACCCATGCATGCAACTCAAGAAAATGCTCAGCGGGGGCAGCTTCTATTTTAGCACCGACTTCGATTTGACAAAGCGAGTGCAAGACAGATCGACCGAGTCGAGTACTGTTGCTGTCGAAAGTCTGGAAGCTGGATTCTTATGGAACACTTACATGATCCAACCGCTTGTCGACTTCCGGTCGCGACTCGCTGAGCACGAGCGCGACGCGCTGGATCACTCAGGTATCCTGACTTCAGCTATCCGGGGTTTCGCGAAAACTGTACATGTACCCGCGTCATCATCGCCTGCAAGGTATTCCAAGCTGGGCCAGCCTTCAAATATGACAGTAATTTCAAGGCTTTCATGCCGCAGGGCTGGAACGCGTTTCAATGCAAGAGGCATTGACGATGATGGCAACGTTGCAAATTTTGTCGAGACGGAGACAATCTTTTGCACCGACTCCCTTTGCTTTTCCTACGTGCAGTGCCGTGGCAGTGTGCCCTTGTTCTGGGAACAGGCCAATGGCTTGCCCACACAGCAGAAAGTTACCATCAGTCGTTCTGCCGAAGCAACGCAGCCGGCCTTCGACAAGCACTTCGAGTCTCTCCAAAGAGCGTATGGAGATGTCTTGGTGGTCAATTTGCTGAGTGAAAAGAGTGCCGAGACCATGCTCACAAGGCAATACGACTACCACATCCGCCAATTCTCGGAGAGACGGGATCCCGAGAAGAGCGAGTCTGAGCACCAACATCTTCAATCAGTAAACTACGACTACCACTCGGAAGTAAGGGGAGTTGGACTTCACGCAGCCAAAGGAATCAAGCGATGGCTTATAGATTCCGCCGTGTCCTTTGAGTATTTCCTTTCCGAAGAAGCACAGGCGACACCGCGTGTTGGGCCCGGCGGACGAAAGGCGATTATGGTCGGTCAGAACGAAGTCCTTAAGCAGGCTGGTATCTTTCGCACAAATTGTCTCGACTGTTTGGACCGCACGAATCACATCCAGCACATCATATCGCACATGGCGCTGGAAATATTCCTTAGGCAGCAAGATGATCGGATGCCAACATCAGATTTCTGGGCTCGCCACAGCACCCTTTGGGCTGATAACGGTGACGGCCTTTCCATGATTTACACTGGTACTGGAGCACTGAAGTCCAGTCACACGCGTAACGGGGGCGGAGGTTTCTTTGCTGACCTGCGAAAGAGCGCGGAAAGAGTCATTCAGAACAGCTTCATTGACCCACACCGACAAAAGCACATTGATTTACTACTTGGGAGACTCATGGGCCAGGTTCCAGTCCACCTCTATGATCCGATCAACGACTATGTGACTGGCGAATTGAGCCGTCGGGCAACGGAATATACATCATCACGCAATATCAATATCTGGGTCGGCACCTTCAACCTCAATGGTCGAACAATTGGAATGACGGAAGATCTGAGTCCGTGGCTTTGTCCAGATGTCGACAGTGCGTTACAGTTGCCTGAAATCATGGCGGTCGCCTTCCAAGAGATAGTAGAGTTGAGCCCGCAGCAGATACTGCAGACAGATCCACATCGCAGGCAGCAATGGGAATCTGCGGTGCGAGACACTTTGAACAAACGAGCTGCGATGCTAGGCAGTGAAGACTACGTAATGCTTCGAGGTGGCCAGCTTGTTGGCGCGTCTCTATCAATTTTCGTCCGAGTCAGCGTTTTGCCGTACATCAAGAACGTGGAGGGTGCAGTCAAAAAAACAGGCATGAGCGGCATGGCCGGAAACAAGGGTGCAGTGGCCATCCGAATGGACTACGCGGATACTTCGATCTGCCTCGTCACCGCACATCTTGCGGCTGGCTTTGCTAATTACGAGGAGCGCAACCAGGACTACCGCACCATTGCAAATGGCTTGAGATTTCAACGCAACAGGTCGATTGAAGACCACAAAGCTGTAATCTGGTTTGGCGACTTCAACTACCGGATCGGAACGAGCAATGAGCGGGCGCGACAGCTGATTGATGCGAATGATCTGGGCAAGCTCTACGAAAACGACCAGCTCAACCTGCAGATGGTACACGGTAGGGCGTTCCCCCACTACTCAGAGACGACGCCGACGTTCCTGCCTACCTACAAATTCAACCCAGGAACGGACATCTACGATACTTCTGAAAAGGCTCGCATCCCGGCGTGGTGCGATCGAATCCTCACCAAGGGCGATAATCTCCGCCAACTGCATTATGATTCTGCGCCGTTGAAGTTCTCTGACCACAGGCCTGTGTGGGGTATATTCCAATGTCAGATCAACGTTATCGATCAAGTCACAAAAGACAAAATTAGCGAGGATCTGTACGTGAAGAGACGAGCAACAGTCCAAGGAAACTCTGCTTCGGCAAGGGAGTTCGAGACAGACGAGGAGTCTCTCATTGGCTATGAATCCGTCGAGCCAGGGCTACCACCAGCGAGCTCTGACAAGCGCAAATGGTGGCTTGACAATGGCATGCCAGCGCGTTCTGCTGTCAGAATTCCTCCTAATGGATCACAATCGACTACGCCTAAGTCTGGCAACCCGTTCACACCTGGCAGTGCCGACTCAGATTGGGTCGAAGTTGAGGCACCGTGGCCGAATCCCAAACCTCCAGCTCTACCAACACGCACGCGAACCTTCGAAACAAGTCCTCCGACAGACAATCCACAATCTCGACTTCGACGCGTCAGGCCCAGAACACCCGATCTTAACCAGCCCGCGCGAGCAGGATCTCTACGAACCTCTGATGCACCAACCCACCTCATGAAGCAGACCCTTCGCAAACCAGCCCCTCCCAAGCCTGCACCGAAGCCAAAGACTCTGCGCGCACACAGTAATTCACAGCCACCGCCTGCTTCGACCTCGGTAGCTCCGCCTCCGCCGGCTCCAAGACGCACGAACAACGCTTCACCTGCGTCGGTCACCAATATCGTACAGCCCCCACCGCGTCGGACGACTGGCTCACCTCATGGGTTATCTTCACCAGCAAGCGGGAGAGATATGGCAACACCGCCTCCGTTGCCCCCAACGAGGAGAGCCGCGCAGAACTCGCGTGCAGAAGAGGATGGTGCCCCAATACTACCCCCAAGACGGACGAACACTGGCCTTAGCTCGCATGCAGGGTTGATGGACGATGCAGCTGAAGAAGAGGGCCTGTCTAAGTGGCAGGCATTGAAGCCGCAATGAGAGGCGACGATGACCTTGGATATTTCGAATGGTGAAACGGTTTTGTTGGGTGCAAAATTGGAGTATCTGGCACCAAGACTAGGTATTGGATTGGCCAGTGCGTGGAGGACTGCGTAATGGTGGGTATATCGCCGCAAGACCAAGTGGAGATGAAAATTGACGTTAGAAAGACATGTGCCACGATCGATATGATTGGAACGCTTTTATCCACGCGTCCAAACTCCATGCGTCTTGTCTATGCTTGCGTCGTTACTGTGATGTAGACCTGCAAACCCAATGCCCATCTCGTTGGCTATAGTACATCATGACTTTTTGCTGGATTTCTTCATTTCCAATATTGCGATGTCTACTTGTAACGTGAAGTGGTCAGTAATTCATTGTCAGCGATCCAGAATGTGGAAATAATGGTAAACAGTCTGACTAAGAGGACTTCCAGCCCAGTATCATTAAACTATCGTAATTGATCAAAATGCCTCATCGTAGTGAATCCATGTTATCTACAGCTTTTCAGACCTCCGTCTCAATACCAGGCTCGCGGGTATGATGCTTGAATATACCCGCAACCTTGTCTTGCACGCGTTCGCCCTTATGCATTGCCCATCGTGCAGTGCGCGGGATCCGGAACTGCATGACACCCCGGTGTCGTCTGTGTTCCGCTCTTTGATCTCTGCGCCGCTCGCGGTACTGGTCTATAAAACCTTGGGAGTCCTTGTGAGCATCGTCATCACCATTCTTCGTGTCTCCGTTGGATCTCTTCCGATGTTCGTTGTCCGAGTCATCATCAGTCGAAGAGTCGTCATCATCTCGGCCGGCATGTGATCCGGTGTCGCTCTCATTATGCACCACACCCGCCCTTTCGCCAGCTTGTTCTTCGTCCAGATTGTCTCTTGCTGTTTCGAGCACCTCCATCACGTTCCTCAGATCTGGATCCTTGTTCGCCCAGGAGCTGTGCGCCTGTCCTAATCCACTCCAGAACTTGAGTTTCAGCTTGATGGTACCAACCTTCGTGCCGGGCTCGTCTAGAGAGCACGCGATCGCGCGCTTGAAGTCTCCTTTCCAGACCGTCAACTCGACCTCGCGATCCTCTTCGTCGGGAATGTCACGCAGCCACAAGACTGCGAACGCCGCGTTGTGGCCACCCAGCACTTTCTTGTCGCGGAAGCGGATAGATAGACACGTGCTGTAACGTTTTTCTACAGCCAGCCAGTGCGGAGCGTGGCGGTGCGCCGACCAACCAGTATGCTTTTTGCTTGGATACATCTTACCCGAGCCGAGACTGGTGCTGAGTTTCAGGCGCAAGTTCTTCAGCTCATCTGGAATGTCGGAAGCCTCTATCTCGGGCTTCACTTCCAAGGTTCCGATCTCCCAGCCAATGGCCTCCGGTGGTGCTTGGAGCTGTACGCTGCGCCAAACCATTGAGAGACGCATGCGTCCAAAACCAACACCACCCGCCAAAGGGAAGAAACCATTCACCTGCGAGCGTTCTTTGAACAGCTCCCCAAGATTCAGGTGTACAATACCAAGCAGTGGGTCGTCTTCGTGCACACGCGCATCACGGACGCCGATGTGTACTTCAGCATTTTGCCAGTCGGCGATGAAGCGCTCAGTCCCCGCATTGTAGAAAGGTTTGGCATTCTGTGGTTTGGTCCTCGTCTTGAACACTTTACGGTGGTTGATAATGACGTTGCAGTAAGCGCTGGGTAAAGAATCGCCAGTCTCCTGCTCCTCGTCTTGTATGTCGTCGCTGTCGTCGCCCTTCGATAGCTTCTCCAGTTCCAGTCCGGTGATTTGATGAATCTGGATGCTGAAGATACCGCTGGGGTACCCGTCTGGTGGTGGTGCAGAGATGATCATCTGGTCTTGCCTCTCTTTGAGTTCTTGGGCTTTTTGCTGCTCGAGCTCTTTGTCATCTCGAGACATCTCATCTCCCTTGATAAAGGCTTCGCGTAGCTTCTTCTCGCAAGCCTTGTCGACGCTGTCTCTAAGTTGTGCCATTGTCCGCACCTCTGGATCGAACGTTTGCTGCTGTAGTTGGCAATCCTGTATTCGGGTCTTGGAGAAATAGCCAACATTCCATTCCAGCTTACCAGGCATGTCCTCGCCCTTCTTGAGAGCACGGAAGCCATCGCAGCGCTTATGCATCTTGCCATTTGTTTGCTCGCTCTTCATGAGGTGCTTAAGGTCCACTTCGATGCGGCCCAAGTCATCGTCCGCAGTGAAGCGGTCGCTGTCCCAGAGCTGCAATCGTAGGCGCTCGTTGACATTCAACTCCTCAGGACTGACCAACAAGTACGCAGTCTCTTCCCACACTGGGTTCATTTCGTTCATCAACAACCGCGTGCTCCACAGAGCCTTGCCGAACTTGGCCCAGCCAACAGAGATATATGGATCGGAGGTCGCTTCCTTGATCAAGGGGATGCCTGCATCCCCACACTTGAAGTCGTAGCCACGAACAATGGTAATGACCACCACACCTCGCGAGATAGTGTCCTTCTTGAAATCGTCGCCAGCGAGCATATCCTTGAGGTCGAGCGATATCGATTTTGGGGCCACGTACTCCGCCATAGCTGCGTCGACAGAAGATTGCACGAATTGACTGATCAGTGGGAGGTCCATGATGTTCAGCATTTTCTTGAACAAGGGTTGGCAGCTAAGCTGTACCTTTGGCTGCCCAAGGAAAGTCATGGTGCACAGAGCGAAGAATGGAGGGTCTGGCGTGAGTTGAAGCCTCATCCGCATTGTGCCTACCACGCCCTTCAAGTCTACCCAGATGGGAAGCTTCAAATTGCCGGGCAGATAAAAGGCCAGGTAAAGGTGCATGTCTTTCATGCGACTGGCCACGGTCTTCTTGTCCGTCCTGGCACGGTAAGCAAAAGCGACTTCGAGGTTGATGAAGTCGCCATCTTCAGCTTCCATGCCTTCGGCCACTGCTTGAGCCTGATCTTTGCCAGATTCTTCCTTGCTCTTCTCATCACTTTGTGCAACGTCTTCCTCCACTTCTCCTTCGCCTGGCACAGTCCTGTCGTTGTGCCCACCGTCACTGGCTTTACGAAGCTTCCCGTCTCCGCCAACAGAACGCGCTGCCGCAGCAGTAGGAAGCCAGCGCACTCCCAGAATGCGGATAGGCTCGCTTCCTTGGCCAATGTCATCGACGCTGACCATGCGCACTAGCCTTGGTAAAGACGCTTGCATGACATCCTCAAGTGTGTCGGCCAGGCTGACAAAAAGATCCGGATTAATCAGCGGCCAAACAGAGCCAAGGAGGGAGTTCAGCCAGCGAACGCTCTCTGCATCGTGCTTTGAGCTGTCTGCTTCCAACTTGCTGCGATCGGCGTCCCAGACTTCATCATCCCAAACGCTGTTGATGCGCTTCGACAGCCAGTGTCGCACTCCTGCAGCAACTGCCCATAAGCCGCCGACGGCAGCAATGCCCAGAAAAGTCCAGGTGATCGATTGTCTTGCAAAAGAGTGGCCTTGCCTAACAAGCAATCTTTCCAAAAGGAGTATTGAAAACACAAGGACGCCGACTCCTACCAGTCCAACAGTAAAGGCCTTCTTCTCGATGTCCTCTAGATCTTTGCGAATCTCCACAAAATCAGGCGGTGGGAATTGCTGGTTCATTCCCTTTTGTCCCTTGCGCATATCGTCCAACTCCTTCTGAAGCTGTTCATCGCCTTTCGCTTTGGCCCGAAATCCTGTATATGTCTCAGGCGTGCTACCATGTGGAGGCTCATTCTCACTGATCTCCTCTAACGCCTCGTCGGTGAAGTCGAATATCCGTACGGGCAGGTGTGTGACCGGATCTGTTACTTCTCGTTCCATCCGCTCCGCCTTGTGTTTCTTCCCAGCCTTCCTCCGTGCTTTCGGATTGACAGAATTGGGATCCACTTGCGAGGTATCTTGAGGCGTTTCCGTATCTGCTCGCGTCTCTTCGTCCGCTCCACCAGAGGCATCCTCCTCACCCTCTTCGACGGGCTGCTCCTGGCCATCGTCATGACGCTCGCGATGCCAGTAACGCTCCGCCGTCTCTTTCCTAGACATGGCCTCGCCATCTTCTCCACGCTCTTCATCGATGTTGCCTGCCTGCTCGCGTCTCTTGTCCTTCTCCTCGCGATATTTCTGGATGGTAGGTATGGTATGCTTGTGAGTGTAGGGTTGGTTATATCGCCGGCGGTCATCCACATCGTCGCGGCCTGACATGATGGGCAATTGGTGCCTCAATCAATAGCTAGCCCTCAGCTGCTTCGTGCGGGATCTATAGTCCGCGGAGCCGACAGTCTACCCCGTGGGCAGTTTCTCGGTAGACGACTTAGTTATGTGAAAAGCTTTAGTCCTAAGCAATTGTAGTTATGGAGACGCCAAGGGAGGTGTATACGCAGTGGGATGTTGAATCAAGGTGTGCGAGGCGGGGTTTCGATCTCTAGTGCCTCGCCAATGCGTGAAGTGAGGCGAGTGTTGAGGACATGGCCCAATGGGATGCCGATCGATACTTACAGCTGTCTGACAACGATCATCATACTATCGTGACAACTCGCCTTGTAGCGCGCGTGCTGCCAGGTTTCGAGTGCCGGAGTGGGGTTCTCGGCCACCTCGTAAGGCGATGCCTGTCACACGAGCTGGGCAACGATTCACGTTTGGGCCCGCCCAGCAGTTTCTGTACGTCATATTTTGCTTGGAAGAAGACCGGCACCGCGCGTCATCTGTTGCAATCGCGATTTTGCGTTGACTTTTGCTGTGAGGTTCGGCGATTTACCTCGTCTTTCGCTCGAGCTCAAGGAGCTGTCAACGGACGTCGCCGTACGTTCGTCAGAAGCGTGGAGACGCCCTGTAGGGCTGAAATGAACTGCGGTAGGGAAGGCTCGCCCTGTTTATACTTTCCGCTCTCCGTGCCGCGTGGCTCTAGTTGGCTGCGAAAGCGATCGATGGCGGTGACAAGCCGAGTAGGCTTTGCGACGCTGAAAGGCACACATGCATCCGGAGCATCCTCCATGCAAACATGTCCCCTGCTCGATGTCAAAGCGTCTCGAATGAGAATCTGGACACGGCGAAATACGCCATCCAGATATTGTTGCCGTCACACCGTCAAGATATCAAGCTCAGGCGATGGATCAATGCCTGGGATCTCGTACAAGGTAGATTTGTGTACATTCAAGTAGTGGCCCAGACCACGAGTGATGATAGCATGAAACTGCCTGCAGACAACGGCAGCATAGCTCTCGTGCCTAAGGCCTCATTATCGACACCGGTCATGTCTGCAAAGGTGAAGCATATTTGTACCTACAATAGTCTCGTCGCATGGCAAGACACAACAGGAGACCATGGCGACACATGGATCGTCGTCTGTTATCTGTGGGGCTTCGACCGATGAACACCGGACGCAGCATCAGGCAAGGCCTCCAGCGCCCAAGTCGCGCTGTTTGCTGCTTAATGTGGCAAAATGAGATGCATACATGCATGAAAGGCCCGCCGATTGCCTCGTTTTATACGACATCAGCTGAGCCACGCAGCGCAGTGCATGCATGAGATGAGCTGCGGGGCGGAAGGGTGAAGAGTGTCGGGGCGGCTCAAGGGGCTTCTTCACGGCGCATCACTCATATTCTCGTAACAATAGCCTTTCATCACCAGCATATCCCTCACTTTTGCCCCAGCCATCAGCCATCCCGATTGCCACCGGTGAAGCCGCGCGACCACAAGCACCAAGCCGCTGCGCTAACACCAACGTCCGGTGAAGAGCGAGGAGGTGGTGAAGCGCCGGTGAAGACTGCGCCTCCATTGATTGGCCGCCCCGTGCTGCATGCCTCAGGCATCCCTCTGAGCACAACCACCTCTCGTGCGACTCAGCTCCGCCATATCAACCAACGGCCAAGCGAAAGACCCGTGACGAACGTGCCGCTGACCGGCCCGTGATGTGAATCCTACCCACTCGTCAGCATGGTCAACCATCAGAACTCACTCGCCCTGGGTGGCAGCCAGATCAGTGTCCCATACCCTGACCTGTTCGACTTGGATCCGGACGTCTGCAACATCGGCAACTTCGAAGACATGACATTCGAAGAGCTCGGCCGCCTCATGGACGACTCGCCCTCGCAACCCAGTATCGAGTTGCCCTACGAGTCTCTGGACCCGTCATCACAGAATGCTCCACCGAACAGCTCTTCTTCGCCCGGCGATACCGAACCTCAGTTCACTCCCGCATCAAGTGGGTACGATCTACCATCAGACGAAAGCAACCTTGACGGAATTCCGATCGACTTCGTGACCGAGTACACAAACAGTCCAAACGAGGGTTTCGAGCAGATTTCGCCTTACAGCAGCAGATCAGACGACTACTCACATATCAGCCAGTCAATGCCGCGCAGCACATACGGCTCCTCTCCATCCGCAACTCGATCACGAGAATCAACAAGTGGGGTTGTGTCTGATCTGACCCAGCAGCAATGGCCATCTTTCAACACCCTTGCCAGCGACGACACTCTCGCTAGCAGCACCAACGACCAGCTTGCAATCTCGCAGTACCATAGTTTCAATGACGCTGCGATCACGTCTGCGGGCGCTACAGCAAGCGATAACCTCTTTGGCACAACTCTGCCGCTCAGGCCCGTTCATTACAGCCAACCATGGACACCGGTGGGCTTACAATCGAGTACATACGGACCGTCTTGGGGAAATTTCCACGAACAGTCAATTCTGGTCCAAAATGAACAACATGCACAATATATGTCGCCATATATGCAAGCACTGCCGCGCCAAATCCCGCCAGAACCACAAACACACCATGCTGTGAGCTTTCCTCAAATATCGACACCATCCTACGGTCCGACAGACAACAGCTCTCAATATATGCGACAGCCACATTCTCACTATGGTGAGCAACGACACGAAACCACCACGCAAGCCTCTGTACCCACTCAAGCCGCCCACAACGATGCCGCAACACTGTCCATCTCCACACGATATCGTTACCCGGATCATCCTGCAATCATGGCCGAACGGCAGAGTCCCACTTCTTCAAGGCAAAAGCCAAGGCAAATTGCGGTTGCCAACCTTGAGGATATTCCGATAACGGCACGTCCACGGGATCCGCAAACCAATAAACCCAAGCAGGGAGGCAGGAAACGGAACACACATCTCAACCAAGACGCGCGAGAAAGAAGCTCGAGAATGCGGAAGAAAGGCGCTTGCTGGAGATGTAAACTCCAGCGTGACCCGGTAAGTCGCCATGAAATTTGGATTCGAAACAACATACTGACAGCATCAGTGTCCTGACGACGGTACGCCTTGTGCCAGATGCATCATCGGTTCACAGAAAGGTCAACTGTACTTCTTCGACTGTAACAGGTCCAAGTTGCCAGATTTCGTGATGGACTTCCTCCCACCGTCATATACTATCATGCACTCGAAGCAGAATATAGAGGATTGCGTGAAGGATCAAGTGCGTGGCTGGGACTATACACGACCCGTCGAAGTGTGTCTGACCAGCGGCTACGGACATCCACTGCGATGGGTATTGCATGAGTTCGAACCCGCAACTCTGGAACTACTCGGCCAGTACCAATATCTCCAAAATGTCAACACTCGTCAACCAGAGCGATGCGAAAAGTGGTCGCCTCCACTTGGCATCACTAAACTGGAACCTAGTGATGACTGGCACTTCAAGAACTATCTTGAAGAATTAATGGCCGACGAACCATTGGCCCATTTCCCATGGATATGTTTCGAAGAAGAATCGCAGATTGACGATTTTCAAGCCACTATGCTCGCAATGGTCTGCGAGCTTTACCGAAATACTGGCGATTATGATGTGTGTATGTTTCTGTGATTACTATAACAAGATACTGATACTTTACAGCTCAAAGAACTTCTCCGCAAGATCATCCGCATGCTCATCGTCACCTACATCATGGGCCACACTCTCACAATCACGCAGGAGACACTTCCAATGGTTCATGCACATCTTCGCAGCTCTTATAAGCCCGCCAACGTCGCACCGCATACCTCTCCGCGGCTCGCCAACCGTCAACTCAAGTTCTTCTTCCATGTTATCCGCAATCAGATATACGAAGATATCCTCAAATGGCAACAAGCCACCCTCCACACCAGTGGTGGCAAGGATACTACGTGGCTGTCTACATTTGTCGTCATGCTTGCGTTTGCTATGGTGCTTGAGGAGGCTCAGCGCACCATTCAGATCCAGGCTGATGCAAAGTATCGCAAACGGGAGCGTTCATACGACGAAGCTCAGCAGGAAGCTAGCAACGCATGTGAACGCATTGATGCACGCTTCCAACTCCTGATTGGTCTATTCCAGTGCAAATACCGCGATAAGAAGTGGGTTCGCGGAGGCAGTTTCGGACCACAGACACCACGGCTGAATGATCCGACCGAACACAATTTCTGCGTCCAGCTCAGAGATCTGCTCGAAGAGAGGCGTAAGTTTGCTCTCAATCGAGTTCTCTGACCGGTGTCCCGATCGCTAACGTATAACGATAGAAAACCACCTACGCTCGCGGAAGGACGTACTCTTCTCTTCGCAAACTCAATGCCAGTACACGACACGCCTGGTGGCGCGTTTCCTTCTACCTTTCCTCGACCTTCCTGGTTGATTTGTGTGAACGTCAGTGAGGGCACGCGCAAATATTTGCGTGACTGACGATTCCAACTCCTGACGGCCTCTATTATACCCTTGTCTTTATTTCATTCTTCTATACTGAGCGTTCATTCGATGCTACAGCCAGGGTGGCTAGCAACATCAAAAGTACCTGGCAGGCCACGTAAGAGGCAGCCTATCGGGTTACATTTTTATCTCGGTAGCATTTCTATAACGATTACGAAATTCTTAGCACTGTCGACGGTATCACTACGGCAAGCTTCACGTTGATGTAAGCTGGTCACATCCTTGGCCGAAGCAGTTGCTCCAAGTGTTGATCGGTGGGTTATGATTGATTTGTTGATCGGGGACTTGCGGTAGGCCGTGCGTGGTCTCCACGACGTGAACGCTTTAGTAGCTTCCGGATCGATTGCCAGGAGCGTGAGTCTGCCGTGCACGCCAAGTACGGCGGCCACGGCCTTGAAGCCTGTGACTCGTTGTTCCAAGCTCGTCGAGTTTGATATCAAGGCGGATGCCGAGCTGTTGATCGCGCCCTACAGGGCTGAGCCGTTCAGAAGCCCAAGTCTTCTGTATGCGCGACGTATGTCATCTCACCTGCTACTAAGTGGGATAGCTCGTTTGAGACGCTTTCCCGGGCGATCAAAGCGATGTCATTTTTGCCATTACAGACGTGCACGATCGGTGTCTGTTCTTCCAAGCCCGCCCGGCCCGCGCGGTGCAGGTTGGAAACACGATGAGCGGGGCGCTTGAGAACGACTGGGTCGACGTCGGCCAGATAGACGCTGCTACTAACTACAGTACTGCAATAACAGGTCTGTGATGATGGGAGCCAAGCTCCTAGGGCTGAGCTCTGGCACAGGCGTGGCAGCCAGTGTTTCTCATGGTGGCGGCCTTGAGGTGAGCTGCACGTGGCTGAATGTGGTGGTAGCCTTGCAGGGCTGTGAGTGAGGTGAGATTCAATGTATGTATTGATGCATAGCCTTTATGTACACATGTGAATGTCCTATGCATATTATCTACGTCGACTTAGCCTCGTGCTGTTATCTCAATCCACGTTCAACACTGATTGGTCATGGGCATGTGCTGCGTGCAGATGGGGGAGGCTGAAAACGCGGGCCGGCTGCAGGTCCCTGAGATCGGCTTCTTCTTCGAAAAAGACAGCTGGAGATTCGGCGGGGGCGAATGGCGGCACGGTATCGATGCGCTCTGACGATTAAGCAAGCACTTGACCGAGACGGGGCCCACTAGCACCACCGAAGCACTATCTCCTACGTTGCCAGATGTCGCCTTGCATATCATAATTATTGTCGTCGTGACCTTCTGAACACTCTCTCCAACACCAACCACTCCGGGTTTTTCTTAAGCCCGAGCACCACAACCCTCTTACATACAGGCCATCTCCCAGGCCTGAGGACAGCAAGAGCAAGATGGAGAACGCATACGTGCGCTCGCCGCGCGACGTGCTAGCCCACTTTGGCGCCACCGAGGCCCATGGATTATCAGACAGCAAAGTCGAGGCCTCGAGGCTGAAGCATGGCAGGAACGGTACGCTTCATGTCCCCTTCTCCGAACAATAGCAAGCGGTCACTGATCTCGAAACAGCCATCCCCGAAGAGCCTCCCACTCCTCTGTGGGAACTCATCCTCGAACAATTCAAGGACCAGCTCGTTATCATCCTCCTGGCCAGCGCTGCCGTTTCCTTCGTCCTCGCCCTTTTCGAAGAAGAGGAGGGATGGACCGCATTCGTCGACCCCGCCGTTATCCTCACTATCCTGATCTTGAACGCCGTCGTCGGTGTCAGCCAGGAATCGTCTGCCGAGAAGGCCATCGCGGCCTTGCAAGAGTACAGCGCAAACACCGCCAAGGTCGTGCGCAATGGAACAATTCAATCTGTCAAGGCCGAAGAGCTGGTCCCTGGTGACATTGTCGACATCGCTGTCGGCAACCGCATTCCCGCAGACTGCAGAGTTCTCAGCATCAACAGCAACAGCTTCCGCGTCGACCAGTCTATCTTGACCGGCGAGAGTGAGAGTGTGGGCAAGGACACCGAGGCTATCAAGGATGAGAATGCCGTCAAGCAAGATCAGATCAACATGCTCTTCTCCGGCACCACCGTCGTCACTGGCCACGCCCACGCTATCGTCGTTCTGACTGGTACCAACACCGCTATTGGCGACATCCACGAGAGCATCACTGCTCAAATCTCCCAGCCTACACCTCTCAAGGAGAAGCTGAACGATTTCGGTGACAGCTTGGCTAAGGTCATCTCCGCTATCTGTATTCTCGTTTGGTTGATCAACATCCGTCACTTCAACGATCCTTCTTTCGGCGGCAACTGGACCAAGGGCGCTATCTACTACCTCAAGATTGCTGTCTCTCTCGGTGTCGCTGCTATCCCCGAAGGTCTTGCTGTTGTTATTACTACTTGTCTGGCGCTCGGAACCAGGACCATGGCCAAGAAGAACGCGATCGTCCGCAGCTTGCCTTCGGTTGAGACTCTCGGCAGCTGCAGCGTCATCTGTAGTGATAAAACTGGTACTCTTACTACCAACCAGATGAGTGTCAACAAGATTGTTTACGTGAACGAAGCTGGCAACGATCTCGAGGAGCTTCACGTTGAAGGTACCAGCTTCGCGCCTATGGGTGCGGTCTCCAAGGCTGGCAAGATCATCGAGCACCCGGCAGCAACATCTATTACCGTCGCTCAGATGACTGAAGTCGCTGCTGTCTGCAACGATGCCGAGCTCGCATGGGACCCCAAGACCGAACTGTACAACAACATTGGCGAGCCCACCGAGGGTGCCCTGCGCACGCTTACGGAGAAGATCGGTACTCCTGATGTCGCCCTCAACCAGACCAGATCGCAACTCGCCCCTGAACAGATCCGCCACTTTGCCAGCACCGAATACCTCAACCGTGCTCAGAAGCTTAGGACCTTCGAATTCTCTAGAGACCGCAAGAGCATGTCGGTCCTTGTCAACGGTGGCAATGGTCAGCGTCTTCTCGTCAAGGGTGCTCCCGAATCTGTTCTCGATCGCTGCACACACTGCCTTGTTGGCAGCAACGGCAAGCGTGTTCCTCTCAATGACAAACTGGCATCTCTTCTCAACGCTGAAGTTATCGAGTACGGCAAGCAGGGTCTTCGTGTCATGGCCCTCGCAAGCATCGACAATGTCACCTCTGGTCTGGCCAAGCGCGCAAAGACCACTCAGGAATACCAGCAGCTGGAGCAGGGCATGACTCTTCTTGGTCTTGTTGGCATGCTCGACCCTCCTCGTCCTGAAGTCGCAGACAGCATCACCAAATGCCGCAACGCTGGTATCCGCGTCGTCGTCATTACCGGTGACAACCAGAACACTGCCGAGACTATTTGCAGGCAGATTGGTGTCTTTGGTCCCAACGAGGATCTCACTGGTAAGAGCTACACTGGCCGTCAATTCGATGCTCTTAGCGAAGCCGATCAACTCAAGGCTGCCTGCACCGCCTCTCTATTCTCCCGTACCGAGCCTACTCACAAGAGCAAGCTTGTCGACCTCCTTCAGTCTGCTGGCGAGGTTGTGGCTATGACTGGTGATGGTGTGAACGACGCTCCTGCGCTCAAGAAGAGTGACATCGGTGTCGCTATGGGCTCTGGAACCGATGTGGCCAAGCTCGCCGCCGATATGGTCCTTGCTGATGACAACTTCGCTACTATTGAGTCCGCCGTCGAGGAGGGCCGCAGCATCTACAACAACACCCAGCAATTCATTCGCTACCTGATTTCTTCTAACATTGGCGAGGTCGTTTCTATCTTCCTCACTGCTGCGATTGGAATGCCTGAGGCTCTTATTCCTGTTCAGCTTCTTTGGGTCAACTTGGTGACCGATGGTCTTCCCGCTACTGCCCTCAGCTTCAACCCTAAGGACCACGATGTCATGAACCGCCCGCCCAGAAAGCGTGACGACCCTCTTATCAGTGGTTGGCTTTTCTTCAGGTACATGGTCATTGGCACCTATGTCGGTCTCGCAACTGTTGGTGGTTATGCTTGGTGGTTCATGTTCTACGAGCATGGCCCGAACATCACCTTCTACCAGCTGGTAAGTCCCTTGTATCTCTTCCTGCTGCGAAAGCGTACTAACAATCTTTCCAGACTCACTTCCACAGCTGCAGCACTATCTTCCCATCGATTGGCTGCCACATCTTCTCTGATGCCTCTGCCAGGGCCGCTTCGACTGTCTCTCTTTCCATTCTCGTGGTTATTGAGATGCTCAACGCCATGAACGCACTTTCGTCATCCGAGTCGCTCCTCACCTTGCCTCTCTGGAAGAACATGATTCTCGTCTACGCCATCACTCTTTCTATGGCTCTTCACTTCGCCCTCCTCTACACACCCATCCTACAGAATGTGTTCGGCATTGTGCCGCTCGGCTGGGGCGAGTGGAAGATTGTGCTGTGGTGGAGCGCACCGATCATACTCATTGACGAGGTGCTCAAGTTCATGGAGAGGGCTTTCTTCATGGAGAAGGCCGACAACCGCGCTATCAGGGAGAAGGCCGAGTAAAGCTTTTCCCTCAATTTCTTTGAGTTGCCAACCAGGTTTTTGGAATACGATCGGATGTCATAGAGTTTAGATAGGGATCTGTAACCATGAAATCATTATAGCATAAATGCATATCTGGATTCAGGCGTACAATACGGCAACGATATCGATGTGGATGCACCAATAGATACATTTCGAATCTCAGCCCTAAGAACACATGCTGCTCGAGGGCTCGTCATGCATTCGCTTGTCGTCTAGCTTGATTCTTTCTGGTTGATCTACGGCGCTTCCTAGGCCCGAGTACCAGGTTAGTGGTATGCTGCTGGGGGCGCAAAATCGTACATCATTCTGTCGAGGCTGACGAATGCAGACATGGAGAAAGGTAAGCCTTGATGGGTTGTGAGAATGAAACATAGATCAGCGCTCAGACAAGGTCACATGTCACCGAGCTCTGGACATATCTTTAATAATTAGACTAGTCCAGATAAAATAAATGCAAGGGCCTGCCTCGGCCCAAACAAACGTCACATGCAATGCAGGGCTGACGGGAAAAGTTCAACGTTGATGGCATCACGAGAGCTACGCCCCCCAAGCTGTCTCTAGGGACTATCTACGCCGAGGAGTTGCGTGTAGAAAAACAATTCATGAAGCCATTCTCCATTTCTCCTTCTCAAACCGCTCTCTTCACACCGTTTCATCCGTCCTGCCTGATCACACGGCGCCCCACGCGTTTCATCCAACCTGCCCTGCGTAAACAGAGCTTGAGCTCCTTATCGTCCTCCGCCTCAACCCTTCGACCATTGGGCCTCCGTCCTTACAGCTACCACTCCCTCTCACTCTCCCTCTCTCAACACACTTCGACCCGCATACCCTCACGCACCATGGCAAGCAACACCGCCCTCGGCGTGCACTCCAAGAAGCACCGCGTCGCCATCGTCGGCTCCGGCAACTGGGGCACCACCATCGCCAAGGTCGTGGGCGAGAATGTCGCCGAGAACCCGGACATCTTCGAGCAAGAGGTGCGCATGTGGGTGTTTGAGGAAGAGTACACCATTCCCAAGAACAGCAAGCACTACGACCCGCAGTCTGCCCTGTCCACCAAGCCGCAGAAGCTCACCGAACTGATTAACGGCCTACACGAGAATGTCAAGTACCTGCCTGGCGTCCCGCTGCCCAAGAACATTATCGCCAACCCGGACCTCGTGAACGCTGTCGAGGGTGCTACTATTCTGGTGTTCAACCTGCCCCACCAGTTTATTGCAAGAACATGCAAGAGCATCGTTGGCAAGATCGTGCCATTCGCCCGTGGCATCAGCTGCATCAAGGGAGTTGAGGTCAGCGATGAGGGTTGCCAGCTCTTCTCTGAGTCGATCGGCCATGAGCTAGGCATCTACTGCGGTGCCCTCTCAGGCGCCAACATTGCGAACGAAGTTGCACAGGAGAAGTGGAGCGAGACTACTGTTGCCTACGACCCGCCAAAGATGGATAGCAAGCATCCCACACCGCAAGGCACACCCCACGGCAGCCAGCTTGACCTGACCAAGCTCAACGTCGAGGGTGAGAACCCCAGCAAGAAGCCCAAACTGCAGCAGCAGTTGCAGCCTCTGCCGAACGAGTACCCTCCGCTTTCTCACGCCAACGTCAAGAAGATCTTCCACCGTCCATACTTCCACGTCCGCATGACCGACGACGTCGCCGGTGTCTCGCTCGGCGGAGCTCTCAAGAACGTCGTTGCTCTTGCCGCTGGCTGGGTCGACGGTCTCGGCTGGGGTGACAACGCCAAAGCTGCCGTCATGCGTGTTGGCATCATGGAGGAGGTCCGCTTCGGCAAGATGTTCTTCTCCAGCTCCACCCGCACCGAGACCTTCACCGAAGAGTCCTGCGGTGTCGCCGACCTGATCACTTCCTGCTCCGGCGGCCGCAACTTCCGCTGCGCCAAGATGAGCGTCGCAGAGGGCAAGCCGATCGGCGAGATCGAGGAGCGCGAGCTCAACGGCCAGAAGCTGCAGGGCACCTCGACCGCGTACGAAGTCTACTCTTTCTTGCGCAAGGAGGGCAAGGAGAAGGAGTTCCCGCTGTTCACCGCCGTGCGCAACGTGCTCGAGGGCATCAACAAGCCCGAAGACATCCCCGACCTCCTCGAGGCCGGGCCGAGCAGCCAGCAGCAGAAGGAGTGAGTGCCATTATGAACACCAAACACCACACGAAAAAAGAATTCTTGATATGACTTGTTACGGCATGAATGAGACGGCAACCGCGCTTCTTTCCGAGGCTACAGCATCTTTGTTTTTCCGATTCATAGTTTTTGCGCATGCAGCTGGCCCTGGTGGTCTTTTTGCGAGATACGAGAGGAGGCTGACGTTTTTCTTTGTTGCTAAGCAGGACTCATGACGGGCCAAAGGCTATGGAGATCGATGATGTTATCAAAGCGGCGGAAGATATCGCAAGTGGCCGGAGAGGACCTCATTACATTGTCAAAGTAATCCGGTCGAAGCTATAGCCTGCGTGAAGGAGGCCAAAGAATCAAGGTTACAGACCAAATTCAGTACAATTAATACATCTATTCCCAGATGCTCACTCTCATTTCAGCTTCAGCTTCTCCAGTATGTCGTGTCTCGCGAAGAATGAGCGGTTCTTCTTGCCAAGGACGTCTATGAGTTGATCGTTAGTACAGTCTCGACAGTTCAGATTGGTGTGGAGTGTGTGAACTTACAAAGTACGATAGTCGAGCAGCAGATGGCAACCTGGACGCTGGCAATGGCCATGAACACCGGCCTGATGCCTGCTGCCACAAGCCAGTCATAACCACTGAACGTCAGCCCAAACGAGAAGATGTTCTTGAACACCAGCATGCATGTGAATGCTTCGACCGTGATCTCGCGATAAGCATCGACGATGTACAAGGCGCTTGCCACAGCACCCACGACCATTCCCATCACCACCAGCGCGAAAAAGAAGTCGGGCCAGAACCAACCGTATCGCGGTGTGTCGTTCGCCGTGATGCCGAACCCATACAAACCCGCGCAGCCAAATACGAGCTGTGGAATCACCAGGATGAGGCGGAACTCAGGCTCGTAAACGCCCTTGTTACGCTTGGTGAGCCAGCGTGCCGAGCTGTCGGCAAGCAGACCTGCGACTACGAATCCGAGAACGGCTCCTATGACTGCGCCACCGTACATGTAGCCGGTCTGCACTTCGTTGAACCACAGCGGCGGGCCGATCATGATGGCCGCGAGCACGATGCCGAGCAGCACTGTCCAGCCAATGAGGGCGCCTTGAATCAGCATCGCCCAGAAGATGGCAGGGTGCAGGAACAGAGGGAATGGACGTAAGAGGAGCTTCCAGAAAGGTGTTGAGGTCTTGCGGCCGTTGAAAGGGCGAAGATTGGCGTAGGAGAAGAGGGACCCCTTCGCAGCTGGAGTGGCCGAAGAGGAAGATGCAGCATCCACTGCAGTCTTCTCTTCAGAAGGTGGTGAATTGGAGCTGCTATCTGATCTCCTGCCAGCAATGGCAGTGTAAGTGTCGCGATCAGCATCACGGTTGTATGCCGTTTCCGGCGCGAAGAGTATGAGGAACGGCAGCATGGCTGCTGAAAAAATGGCAACGAAGAAATGCGTCCACTGCCAGCCCATGGTCGAGGTCATCTTGCCCACGATAACGGGCGTGAGGAAGGCGCCGCCAAAGAGACACAATGTGGCCATGGCCATTCTCTTGCCTCTCTCGTGCAGAAAGTACAGGTCTCCCACACTGGCATTGACCAAGGCCTCTGTTCGATCATTAGTATAGCTTCATGGAAACGCTAGCGCAACAGGCGAGTATCTCTTACCAAACGGAGCCAGTCCAACACCTTGGAAGAAGCGCGCTGCCAGCAGACTGTTGTAATTGTGCCCTGATAAGCCAGCCCATATTGAGCTGAGAATGATTATAACAGTGCCGAGCAGGTATAGATGACGCTTGCCCCAGACTCGCGCGGATGCCACGAAGATGAAGCCTGCGACTCCCACGCCCAACAGGTGGTAGCCCGTGAGGAGGGCGACATTGGTGAAGGAGCGCTGAGGCGGTTGCGGTCCGCCGGGCGTTGCGGGCGAGTTGTAGTATAGGACGAGGGCGAGGGTGTTCGCGGCGAGGAGGGGCGAGAGGGTGGATGCGATGACGGAGCTGAGACACAGGATGGAGGTGATCAGGTCGCGACGCCAGAGAGGGTAGTTGAGTGGGTCTGTTGGTATTGTCGTGAGTAAGCAGTCTTCACGTGCCGTCTACTCGCTCGCCGACAACAGTCAGGCAGGTGCTGGCCATACCATTTGGGTCGTCACTCGGCTGCGGCACCAAGATGGTGCCGTCGGAGCTCCTCTTCAGCTCTTTGCCATCTGCGTGCTCTTGCTGTAGCGCTGCGAGCGGGTCGAGGTCCTCGAGCGTCGCAGTGCCCGGGACGTGCTCGAGGTGGCCGTCTTGGATGATACCGAGAGGCATCGTGCCGACACGCTTACGAAAGACTGAGCGATCAGATAGAATTCTGCAGGCGGGTAGCCTCGTCCTACAGGCGGCGATGTGCCCGATATATTATTCGCAGCAGACGCTTTCAACGGTCCACGGCGGGAGCTGACATGCGCGGATCGAAGACATGACATTCCAGGGGCGGGGGGCGTCGCAGCACCGAACTCTAACGCTTGCACCATCAAACATTACCTGCAACTCTTTTATAGTGTCTACGTGGACGAGCAAAGCCAATATTTGTGAATCGCTGACCGGTATGTCCTTGTATCCGTCCACCGACACCATCTTAACCTTGTCGATGTGGAAGTAAGATACGTTGTCACGATATTCTACCGGAGTGCATGCACCTCTTGTCGTAATGTGACCAATCAAAGCAAGGCTTCCATCAAGGTGCAGTATGGCTGTGCTAGCAAGGCAAATGGTCTGGGAAGAAGATGGAAACAACAAGTTGATAGGACGTGCACATGAGAGTCTTCGATGCCCAGTAATCAAGGATACCAAGGACTCGTAGGTTTGCACAGAGAGCTGGGTTTGGACTCACTGGAGCCGCATGATCCATGATAGAAACTATCGTCAGTATTGTACACTACACCCAAGTCGCGTGGCTGAGCAGTTTCAGGCCGCCTTCGCTTTTCCTTTTCCACTCCTTCTGCGCTCCCATACCATTACATAAGCTTCTTTGGTACTCAGCAGATCTGCGTTGACCTTGTCAACATACAAATCTTGCATTTCCCACCACTGTTGCTGTGCTCCCTCGCCGCCGCCTTCTTTGACTTGCGCCCTCCACACCTTCCTTTCTGCCTCGCCTTCCACCGAATCATCGCGCACCTTCACGCCTTCGTGTGTGATGTTGGCTACGAGATCGTAGATAATTGGCTCGTGGAGAGGGTGGATCTGTGGGTTTGGCTCAACGTAGGGTGACATATCCAGCGCTCGGGGGTTGAATGTCACGATAGTTGGGTTCCGCTGGGACTGCAAAAACTTGTTCGATTCAAAGCGCTTGACATGCATTATCAAGTATGGCGGTAGAGGGTGCAAGAGGCGATAGCGCACTCGATTGTTCATCTTTTCTTGTGCTGTGATACCATTGTACTTGTTGAGAACTGTCGTCAGTGGTACCTGTGGGATAATGTTCTTCTCGGCATCATCCTGGAAAAGCGGCGCTGGTGGAAGATCTAATGTCAAGATCATGTAGGGCGATGTTTGTGACTTGATAGCAGTGTCCTCGAATCGTAATCGATCTCCAGCATCTGCGCGTGCAGTAATAGATTGGGATTCGATTTTCACAGATCCTTGGAAAATGGTCTGCACAATCGAAGTTTTAGGTTTTGTTTTGCTGCCTCCGAGGGCCAAGTGAAGATTGTTAAGAAACCAGCTCAAGAAATCTGCAGGGTCGGCCTGTTCAGTCAAGGTGAACCTCTTGTTGGATCGCAAGCTGATCTCTTGCATCAACTCGTGAGGGCTGACATGTGATTTGAAGGCTCGCGAATTCCAGATTTTGCGGACCAAGATGCTGAATCGTTGAACGAGTTGTGGCCTGGAAGAGAAATCCTCAAGCATAAGGAAATTGCGCAAAGGCGATACGTGTGCCAGAGCTTGTACGACAGCATTTGTGTAGTCGTTCGCTTTGATGTTGTTCATGCCAACAAATCCTGGGATGTATTTCTTGCCGAGCAGATCCCATGCCGGCTGCTTGTCTTTGTCCAGCGCCTTGACTTCTTCCAGCGTGAACTTGGGGTCGACCACGATTTTGATATCCTTCAAGCTGTCGCTTTTCACCTCGTATCCTTCAGGCAAAACATAAACCTTCTTTGTCTCCATGTTGATGTACACATGGTGTCCGACCTCCAGCGCGTGGAAGTACGCGGGCGTCTTGTGGCCTCTTCCACCAAAGTATTTGCCGCATACAAGACAGGCGTACACATTGATGTTGCTCAGTGTCACTGAGCAGAGCTTCTCAAAGTCAAAGTCTAATCGCGCGCGGTTGATTGTGTCCAGATAAAGGTCGCTGTATCCTTTGGTGGGCTCTCGTTGTCGCGCACTTGGTACGGGCTGGTCCAGGTCTTCATCCTCAAGAATTTCTGAAGTTGTAGCATCCTCGCCGGCGCCATTGTGTGTTGACGAAGCTCCGTTCTGAGCAGCACGACCATTCGCGACTGGCTCCTCTGGAGGAGGTGGAGGTGGAGGCAGATCCTGGTCGGCAGCGTCGTCCACTCGAGCGCGTTTCGATGCGGGAGAATGGGCAGCAATATTCGCCTCGAGGGGCTCGTCGGCAGGTCGCTTAGCCATAATAGTAAGAGGTGTGAGATGTGTAACTTGTCCGCGATGCGCTGCTTGCAGGCGGAGGTTCTCGAGCAACGCCCGCACAGTCCCCGCGTGCTTGCTCGCAGGCGCCAGACAGTCCAGAAAGTTTGACGCACGAGTGAAGGAACACAGAAACACAGGGCCCCTCCAACACCACCTCCATTTCCCCACCACCAACACTCCTGAGCATTCGTCCAGTCTACATACACCCGGACGGCTCAAAAATTCCCGAATATGGTATGTTGTTCGCCTTTCCTTGTCACTAGCACTCCCACTGACTCCCTCCGTCCAGGCCAACATCTTCGCTCCCGATGTCTCTGAGGAGAAGGGCGAGAATGCCCGTCTCAGTACGTCCTGCAGTCCAACAAATCCAGTTTCACGACCAATCTAATATGATACAGGCTCCTTCGTTGGCGCAATTGCAGTCGGCGACCTCGTCAAGTCCACACTGGGCCCCAAGGGCATGGACAAGATCCTTCAATCAGCAAGCACAGGCACAGTCATGGTCACAAACGACGGCGCCACGATTCTCAAGAGCATAGCACTCGACAACGCCGCCGCAAAGGTCTTGGTCAACATCTCAAAAGTTCAGGACGACGAAGTGGGAGACGGAACCACTAGTGTGGCTGTTTTGGCTGCGGAGCTGTTAAGAGAGGCCGAGAAGCTTGTCGACCAGAAGATTCACCCGCAGACAATCATTGAGGGCTACCGGATAGCGAGCGCCGCCGCACTGAAGGCACTTGAGGAACTTGCTGTGGACAACAGCAAAGACCAGGAGAAGTTCCGTCACGACCTCGTATGCATCGCAAGGACGACCCTCAGCTCTAAGGTCCTGAGCCAGGACCGCGAGTACTTCGCCAACCTCGCCACCGACGCCGTCCTGCGTATGCGCGGTGCCACCGACCTCACGAACATTCAGATCATCAAGAAGGCTGGCGGCAAGCTGTCCGACTCATACCTCGACCCTGGCTTTATTCTTGACAAAAAGTTCGGTGTGAACCAGCCTAAGCGCGTGGAGAACGCAAAGATCATGGTTGCGAACACCAGCATGGACACAGACAAGGTGAAGATCTTCGGTGCGAGGGTGAAGGTTGAGGGCACTGGCAAGCTCGCTGAGCTGGAGAAGGCGGAGCGCGAGAAGATGAAGGCCAAGGTGGAGCGCATTAAGGGTCACGGCATCAACTGCTTTGTCAACAGACAACTCATCTACAACTGGCCCGAGCAGCTTTTCTCGGATGCTGGCATTGCGTCGATCGAGCACGCCGACTTCGACGGCGTGGAGCGTCTTGCGCTCGTGACTGGCGCTGAGATCACCAGCACTTTCGACCACCCCGAGCACGTCAAGCTCGGCCACTGCGATGTTATCGAGGAGGTCATTATTGGTGAGGACAGCCTCATCCGCTTCTCCGGCGTCGCAGCAGGCAGAGCTTGCACCGTTGTTCTTCGTGGTGCCACTGAGCAGCTTCTCGACGAGGCCGAGCGTTCTCTTCACGATGCTCTCGCCGTGCTCTCGCAGACCGTTGCCAACCCCCGCACAACTCTTGGTGGTGGTTCCGCAGAGATGAACATGGCGAAGGCTGTTGACCAAGCCGCGCAGAACGTGGCTGGCAAGAAGGCACTCGCTGTGGACGCCTTCTCCAAGGCTCTCCGCCAGCTTCCCACCATCTTGGCCGACAACGCTGGTCTCGACTCATCAGACCTCGTCGCACGCCTGCGCAAGGCCGTCTACGCCGGCATGAGCAGCTCCGGACTTGACTTGATGACTCCCGGTGGCGCTGTGGCTGATATGCGCGAGCTCGGTGTCGTGGAGAGCTACAAGCTCAAGCGTGCAGTCGTCAACTCAGCCTCCGAGGCTGCTGAGCTTTTGCTGCGTGTGGACAACATTATCCGCGCCGCGCCCAGGCAAAGAGAGCGTATGTAGAAAACATTGAGCAGCATGATACATGAGCATAGATGAGCATGACGAAAGCATGTATTTTCACATCATGACATAAGCGAGATCCACCTAATTGTATAGATTTCACAAGGGTCCAATCAGTGTGCATCACCAGAATTATTGGTGGCGAAGCGAGGTATAGTAAGCGCTATCCCTACTTGTACAATGTACTTGTCACATCGTACGATATCGTTGTACTTCTTGGTTTGTAGTTTCTTGTGACTTTCATTTTTGTTGTTGATAACCCGCAGACTGTTTCCAAGCTTGCACCATCGAACACGGAGTTCTTGGGAGGCATGGCCGAGACCATCAACGACAACTTTCGGGTTCTGATCACCGGCGGTAGCGGGTTTCTCGGTCGAAGTCTCGCCATACAATTAGCAAACAAATATCCTCGATGGAAGATTGATGCACTCGACGTGCTGTATCCAGACGAACATCTAAACCAAAAGCTCGACAAGTTCATATACGCCGATATCCGTTCCAAGGAAAGCGTCGATGCCGCATTCAATAACTACCATCTGGATCTGGTCGTCCATACTGCTGGCATCGTTCCTGTAAGGCAATTTCGCTACAGTACGAAGGAGGAGGATTGGGAACGCGTTAGACGCGTCAATCTCGATGGCACGGAGAATGTCTTGCATGCCACAATGGCTTCTGGCTGCACGCGGTTCATTTACACCTCCAGTGTGACAGCGATCATAGATGATCTTGACCACGACTATCACAACATGGACGAGTCGACTCAGACAGGTCTGGCGACGCTCCACTACGGGAGATCCAAAGGGCTGGCTGAAGCTTTCGTGCTCTCGCCTGCGCATGTAGAAAAGGGTCTCAAGGCGTGTGCCCTCCGGCCCTGTACAATCATCGGGCCAGATGATACGCAAGTCATCAGTCTCATTCACGATCTGATCGCCAAAGGCGAAACATCCTTCGTCATCGGCGACGGAAACAACCTCTACGATTGGATGTACATAGACAACGCAGTTCACGCACATATCCTGGCAATCGAGAATCTCCTCCCCACAGGCCCGCAGACCGCCGCTGGCCATGCTTTCTTCATCACCAACCAGGAACCTGCATACTTCTGGGACTTTTTGGCCTATGTTTGGGCGCAGTTTGGTCATGTGCCTAAATACAGAATCTACATACCTACCGCGCTGGCGGTCATCATAGCTACTCTGCTGGAGATCATAACGTGGCTGACGGGGACGCCGGCGACTCTCCATCGTGGTAGTGTCAAGGATGCAATCAGGGTACATTATGCCAACAACGCAAAGGCAATCAGGGTTTTGGGGTATCGACCTGTCGTTCCGTTAGCGGAAGGAGTGAGAAGGAGCTGTGAAGGCTATAAGAGACAGCTTGCAGCCAGAGCGAAGAGCGATACTGCTCAAACTAACGGAGGGTAATTAACAGCGAAAGATCACATTTGCCAATGGCGACATTAGGTCCAACAAGCTACTGGATGTTGCTACCGCACGCACCAGAAGGCGGTTCATCGATGAGACCTTTCGCCCGGAGATGCGCGCTGCGCATATGAGCAAGCGTTTCTTTGGACTGACTAGTCCATGCCCATCACACTACACCAGCCTCGACGCTGTTACCTATTCCCACCAAACGGAAACACAGACTCAATGAATGCAGGCACATCCACTAATCCGACCGCCACTCGTTCTCACGCGGCTGCAACTCAGCGATCACAACATCAACACGGCAGGCTATCTCGACTCCGGACCTCGTCCGTATGATCTCTTATCAGAGTACCAGAATATTATTCTCGAACACGCATGCCCTCGAGATGACTGCTGTGATTTCACCAGCCGCAAGGTGGAGGCATTGATTGTTTCAAAGCGGTTCTCCAACGCAGCTACGCACAGTTGTTCCTTAATTGCTTGAGCATCCCACGTACACGGATCCGACCTTTTCACTATCTTCAAGGCATTTTACATGCAGGCCAACAAAGTCTTCGTTCGAGCGTGGAAGATACGCGGTGGTCAGAACCTCAGCGACGAATTCCTGCCAGCATTTCCTGTTGCTGCCCGACAGCTCCTATCCTTGACACTACCACTCTGCATCTACACGCGCTGCAAGCGAGCTGTACACAATTCCCTGTATACAGAATAGTAGAACAGTTGTAGCTTGCATAATCATTTCATTTCATTCAAGACTTTTTTCCGTAGGTATCATGCCTTTTCGCCTTTATTTTCCCCGCCCCAATTTTACATGCCCCAAATCTACAAGTCAGCACCCTGCTTCGCCATCTGCAATGCGCCCTCAAAAGTGGCATTACCACCAATGAAGCCACTAGCGTGCACGAAGATCGAGCCAGGAATGCCAGAAACCCTGCTGAGATCCTCGTCTCTCACACCCCTCCAAGCCTCGGGCAGGCCCTTACGGTTCTCGAAGCTGCCAGGCTCAAGTGACACTGCGCGAATGCGCCACTTGCTGTCCGCCTCACCGCTCTCGGCGAAGAGCGCGTAGAGCACGACGCCCTTGGCGTTGTTCTCCTCCTCCAGGTTGTAGAGGTGCTCCATCCAGGGCACGCCCTCGGGACGGTGGGGGATGACGATAATGCGGCCTTGGGAATCGTACTGAGTGCGGTCGGCAAAGGCTTGCTTGACGACTTCGCGCGCGGGCAACCAAGAGTTGTGCTTGTCGAGGAGCTCGGAAACGAACTGCTCGCCGACGAAGTGGCTGGCCTTGAGGAAGCGAGAGTCCTCCTCGTCCTGAGACTTTTGCTTAGGCTGGGCGGCAGCGTCGGCGCTGACGCTGGCTTTGGCGGCATCGCGAGGCGCGGCGGTGGCGTAGTTGAAGCGGTTCACGACGCCGGCCATGCTGAAGCCCTTGTCGGAGAAGCGCTTCTCGATGCCAGCGCTGCGGAGGGCGGCGGGGTCGTAGATGGGAATGCCGTTGTCGTTGGCGTCAAAGGCCTCGATGAAGTCGGCGTAGAGCTTGTTGTAGAGAAGATCGTTGTTGGCGTCGGAGGCTGACAGGCCGGTGACAGCCTCAATGATCTGCTTGCCATAGTGCATCCAGACGAGGCCGGCGCTGCTCAGCTTGGTTGCGCTGCCAGGGAAGACGGCATTGAACTCGCGCTGGTGGTGGTCGTAGCGCTTTGCGTCGTGGTCGTGGACGCCGCCAACATCGCAGACAACGTCGCAGGTCTTGAGGACGTCGGCATCGCGGGTGCGGATGAGGGAGCTGTTGGTGTATTGGGGGAGGAGGCGGAGGAGGTAGACGGCGAGGGCCTCGTCGGCGTGGAAGTGGCCGTTGTGGGTGCCAATGACGGGAGAGTCGGACATCTTGACACGCTTGGCCAATGGCTCGGACATGTGATAATGGCGGACGGAAGGGAAGGGTCGGTGGGTGTAGCAGAGTGGTTGGAAGGGTTTCGGAGGTGTTGTGAAGGAGAACAGTCTGGTCTGTTTGGACAGCAGGATGTTGGTGGAAATTCTCAAGCGTGCAATATCAATGGCTGGCTTCATCTATGTATCCACTCTTTTGCGAGCACTACTACTCTTGGTGCTTGCTGTAGAGCTGGTACAAAGCTAAAGATAAAATACCCGGCAGCCTGAGGCGCCATCATCACTGGCGGGGTCATCTATCATTCGCTGAAGCACAGCACGCCAGCACGCCTGCACGCGAGCAGCGTCTGCCTGCCTGCACGCCGCACTCCGCAAGTTGGTTTGGTTGGTGGCTTGAGCTTGAACGGCGGGTGGATCTTCCGCGCGCGGTTGACGGTTGGGTTGCGATGCCCAACTACCACAGCTACCCTGATCCGAGAGACACCGCCCTGCCGCTCCCGCTGCCAACACCCTCCGACGGTACCATGGCGCCGTCAAGAGACGACGACGACCAGCCTCGCCGCCGTCGCAAGGAGTACGACCGCGACCACGAGCGAGAAGGCGGCCGCGAGCGAGACCGAGACCGAGACAGCACCACCAAACACCGCTCCCACAAATCGCCCTCGTCCACCACTAGCAGCGGCAAGAAGAGCAAGCGTCGTACTGCGAGCAAGGAGCGTGAACGATCGGAACGCCACAAGGAGAGGGACAAGGAAAAGGAAAAAGAAAAGGACAGAGACCACGCCAAGAGCACCGATTCTCTTAAATCAACTACCCCGTCCGAACGAGGCTCGAGGAGAGTGAAGATGTCTGTCCCCGAGATGGATCGGCGGAGTATGGCCGACTCGGACGCACGATCTCGGACGTCTTATCCCAACTTCAGCAAGCAGCACAGTCGGGAAGCTGTCCACAGCAAAGAGGACATCAGCAAATCACATGTTTCCGAGGCCACCGATCTGGACGCTGAAAAAGAGAAGCGGAGACGCTCAGAGCCGGCAAACAGTCGTACACCGCCCAGCCCACCTCTAACCGCTGATGAGCCGGATGTCAGACGATCAGGTAGCGGGGCAAGCATGCGAAATGCTGCAGACAGAGCTAAGGCGGATGTTCGGTCTGGGAGGAAGGGCAGTGAAAGCGATCCAAAGACGGACAGTGTCAAGAACGCAAAATCGGGAGCAAGTTTGCGAAAAGATGCCCGTTACCAAGACAGTGAGGTTTCGAGCATGCCAGGTGCATTCCCAGACGAAAGCGAGCGGAAGTCTACGCCTACTAGCAGTTATCGGCAGACTGTGTCCACTGGCTCACAACCGGCCTCAGTCCTTACCCAGAACACTGAAGCTACGGAAGACTCAGACGCTACGTCCATTGCGCCCGATCGCAAGACTGGACGCACGCCAAATGTTGTGCCTATCCGGACATCGCCGCCGCGGACGTCTGACTCACAACCCAGAACACCTACCCATGAAGAAGCATACTACGCTCAGAATGGAAAGACACCGATCATAGATGTTGGCAGCAACTACGGATCAGTGCAATCTATGGAGTCGGGCAGGACCCCTACTGGATATGCTGGCATGCCTCCACCTCCACCGCCACCTCCAATGACTGCGCCTTCACAAGTACCGAGAGTTGACTACTTACTCAAGAACGGCGGCCTGCCTTACATGATTTCGAAGAAGCTTGTTGGCGAGTCAAATCGACCGCAGCAGTACGCGACTTACCAGTCACCAGCTATGTATCAGGCAGCGCCGCTCGAGGACTACCAAAAGGTCTTCGCACCTTTGTACAAGCGCCTGGACGACTTCTTACACGTGATGCGGCGCAATGGATCGATTGCGGTAGCCACTGGCTATCGTTCGGTTGCCAGGCGCTTACTAGACAAGCTATCGCAGATTTTCGCTCGTGACATCTCTGGAGTGCGTTGCGATTGTGTGACTTGTAAGACCATGCCACAGCCCTACATATCTGATGAGGAAGACTCAGGTTTGAGCTGGGGCGAAATTCTCGAATTCGTCTCTGGTCGCCGCGAGCTTCCCCCGTGGCCACCGTTCGCCATAGAGCCGGACGATGGTGGCCTTGGCATCTCTGGTGCCGCAGAGGCTCCAATGCAAAAGATCGACATTGATGTTCCCGACGAATATCGCGATCACTACAAAAGACAGAACCAGAAAACCAAACTGGCTGTGCAAAGCTGGCTTTCGCAGCAGCCAGAACTGCCTACTGGTCCACCTGAAGAGGCAGATGAAGATACCCTTATGTTTGCTATGATGACGAGACTTGATACGCGGCAGCGAAATTTGTTCATTGCCCTGATGCATGGACAGAACACCATATCCGACTCACGTGCGCCGACACCTGCTGAGCGGCCTGCCACCCCTTCCACTGCATTGAAGCGAGCGCGACGTGCGTTGCAAAGACTTTACCGACTGGAGCGTCCGCCTAGAGATTGCGAGTGTGCAATGTACCTACTTCACAACGCAGAACTGCATGGAATGCTTGCCACTTTGGCCGAGGTGAATGAACAAGAATGGGAGATTCTCATCTCTGGCCGGTTCGATGGCTTCCTCTGGTCTGGTGCTGAGAACTCATCATTCCCACCTTCAGCCTCACAGTACGGCGCCTCCATGTCCCGGGGTCCGTCTCGCAACCAGAGTGGGACGCCATTGAGCCGCAACGGCACTCCATTCAGTGGCATGAGCGGCATGCCTCCCTCTCGCGGCACGACCCCATTCTCCCCTCTGCGCAATGTCATGTCACCTGACAGCGCTGCCGGGCGCAGAGACATACCTCCATCTCGTGGTTCCACGCCCGGGTTGATGGGTATGGGCTTGGCTTCCCCTGCTCCAGTCCAGCTTGACGAAGACACTGAGATCGCGGTCTTGAGCGAGATTGAGCGAAACCTCTACACCGACATGGAGCGTCTAGAGGACGCCTTTGAGCTTCTACACGGCCGCGCCGAACTTGTTCGCCAGATGGTGCGCGAACGCAATGCCGGCCTGTCAATGCAAGCTCAAATGCGCAGAGGCAACATGGACCCCGGTGTGAGGCTCGGAACTCCCGCAAGCGGTTTCACGAACTTTGAAGACGAAGATGACGATGGCATGCCAGACGACATGGCCAGTCTCGCGCCGGACGACAGTGCGAGTCAGATCAGCTTCAACCGCCGCGTGCGCAAGAGGAAGGAGAGGCGGACCCCGGCGCCCGTGCAGGAGGAAGACGAGGATGACATTGTGGCTTATGAGAGCCGGAAGGGCGGCAGGAGGAGTGTACCCAGGAGGTAGATGACGAACTGGAGAAGGTGACGAACGGCATGGCATGTGCTTGTACGGAAATTTCTCTGCACTTTTCTTTTTTTGATGAGCAGCACGATCGGATTGCTGTTAACGACATGGTTATGATGAGCATATATAAGTGAACGAACGAATAAAGCTTTTTTCTTTGTTGGATAGCGAATGCTCCTACGCCTGCGGATTGATTTCTTTTGCCATAATGATAACCTTGGCCTTCTCATTGCGAACCAGACAATGTGTCGCGGCGCTTTCGCTTTCTCGTACCCGTTTCCTGGTCTCCACCATCACCTTCATCGCCGGACGTTGGTGCTGCCAGGTCGTACTCGAATGGACATGGGGGATTGTCATAGGGAAGACCTCCTGGGGGTTGCTGGCAGGGCGATTGCTGGTTCGGCGGTTGCTGAGCGGCATGTTGCTTAGCGGCTTGCACTAAGGCGCGGAGCCCTCCGTGGTCCTCTGGGACCGTTTGGATTTGAGGCTGCTCAATTTGAGGTTGCTGTGTTGGAGGCTGTAGCGTTCGAGGTTGCGGCATATGAGGTTGCTGAATTGGAGGTTGCTGGACTGGCTTTTGTTGCTTTGGACTTTGTTGCTTTGGACTTTGCTGCATTTGACTTCGCTGGATCGGAGGTTGCTGTACTGAAGGTTTCTGCCCTGTGGGTTGCTGCACTGGAGGTTGCTGCACTGGGTGTCGCGAATTCGGAGGTTGCTGCACAGGAGGTCGCTGCACAGGCGTCTGATGGATTGGAGGCTGCTGGTTCGGAAGTTGCTGATTCGGAAGTTGCTGATTCGGAAGTTGCTGATTCGGAAGTTGCTGGATTGACAGTCGCTGGTTCGGGGGTTGCTGGATCAAAAGTTGCTGGATCAAAAGTTGCTGGATCAAAGGTTGCTGCATTTGACGTAGCTCTGCCTCACGTTGCAGTTCTTGACGCAACCGCATTTGACGTTGCTGTATTTGAAGTTGCAGCATTCGAGCTTGCTGCATTTGAAGTTGCTGCATTTGAAGTTGCTGCATTTGAAGTTCCTCCTCTTGACGTTCTATCACTTCACGTTGATAGATCGCAGGGTGACCTTTGACAGGTTGTGGATCTAGATGGTTCTGGTCGGCGACTGCCTGGAATGGGTGTTGCGGTTGATAAGGGCTGGTAGGCAGAGCATCATTCGCCAGCTTTTCAGCATCCTCGTTGAGATTTTGCGGCACTAGATATTACACCACGTCCACGCCGTCTCGCGCAAGCATATCAATCTCTTGTAAGAGATCTACGAAAAGAGCGCCATGGGACAGGTGCGCTCCCGTGCTGTTTCGATAGTCAGCGGTCTGGGAGTTTAGTCGCCAACCTCGTCTATCTCTGCAGAGACAGTCGACGAGGTAGTTCGAGTCGGTGACAACGATCAGCCTGAAGATCCAGTCGTTCCGATGAAAATCTAAGCGCGGAGTGATCCAATCATCTTGCCAGCGGCGCTCAAGGTTAAATCCTTGTAAGTCGCGTACAACTGCCTCCCGCTTTGGTATGACCTTGTTGCGAACCTGACGCAAAGCGGTGATAGCAGCCAAGATCTCAGCGGTCTTTATGGTAGGCCTACGAGTGGGTAGTTTGTCGCTGAGGTTGTACGATGACCCGGGGCCAAAGAAGATCCCGGCTGCAGCTTCGCGTGGGATGACACCATCATCGGAGCATCTATCATGCACATGGACAATCATTGAGCGTCTTGTCTGCCCGCTATACTCGTGAAATAGCGCATTGTGGGAAGGATGGAGTTCGGCTGACTCGACGCCATTCAAGCCTACGAGCCAAGCAGTCTCGCAGGCTCTACAGTAGTGAGGCAGAACAGTAACTAGCGTTCCGGGATTTTGCAGATATTCATGGTCATTGGTGATTCGAAAGATCTCAGGGTGGCTCAAAATTTGCTCGTCGCATTCTGGAAAGTATTGAGACGTCACCGGATGAGGAAGGTGTTTGAGGATATGATAGCCATGCTCTCCGATGTGCGTGGAAGCCCCGACAGACATCGCTTCTCATGAGTGGGGGAGGCAGGCGATATCTAAGAAGGGGGGCTCTATACAGCGTCTGTATCGAGATCAATGTGTTAATATGAGGCAACAATTGTTCGAAGGTGAGAAATGGAAATGACTGACCACGCGTGAATGGAAGGAAGTGATGCTGGGTGTTTATGTATGCCTTATGCCTCAGGCCAGTATGGCCTGTGCTTCATACAGCTCGCGCTTCGTCACTATGTTGGTGCCTCTCGTGGATGGAAGCTCGCAGGCCAGCCAGCAATCACCGACAACCATCCACCGCCACAACACATTACCACAATCTGCACATTAAAACCAATCCCGACCGACCCATTCCACGCCATAGCAACTCTCCATCCTCCAACACCACCACTTCATTCCCCGCCCAGGCCACGATGGCCTCACTCATGCGCTCTGGCATGCCCTCATCAGAGCCCGGCTACTCCTTCGCTCAAGCACCGCACACTGCAGCAGGCGGGCCCAGACAACATGGTTTCTACCCGTGAGTTGATTGCTCTCCCAATGCCATCCATCCTTTATAACACCAGCTAATCTCCCGCAACAGCTACACAGACAATGGCGGCACCACCCTTGGCATCACAGGCGCCGACTTCGCCATCCTAGCCGGCGACACTCGCAGCACCAGCGGCTACAACATCAACTCGCGCTACACCCCCAAACTCTTCCGCATCGGCGGCACCGGCAGCGACAACGAGGGTGCCAGGATCGTCCTCTCCGTCGTGGGCTTCGCCGCTGACGGCAACGCGCTCAAGGAGCGCCTCGACACTGTCGTCAAGATGTACAAGTACCAACACAACAAGGAGATGAGCGTACACGCCTGCGCCCAGCGCCTCAGCCACATTCTGTACAACAAGCGCTTCTTCCCCTACTACGTGCACGCCATTCTTGGTGGCTTGGATGAGAACGGCGTGGGTGCACTCTACTCCTACGATCCCGTGGGTAGCTACGAGCGCGAGTCTTGCCGTGCTGCCGGTGCCGCGAGCAGTCTCATCACACCATTCCTGGACAACCAAGTCAACTTCAAGAACCAGTACGACCCTGATTCAGGCCCAGGTCTGGAGAAGGTGATGAAGGCGCCCGTACTGCTGGACAGGCAGACCGTGGAGAACCTGGTGTCAGACTCCTTCTCAAGCGCGGCAGAGAGGCATATTGAGGTCGGCGATGGTCTGCAGATGTTCGTCATCACAAAGGATGGCATTGAGGAGAAGTACACGGAATTGAAGAAAGATTAGAGGAGTTGTGTGGAACACGAGCTGTAGGTGTATGATATGAGGCATAGTGTATAGCTCGGAAATACCTGGCAATGCCTCAGAGACGCGGATACACGCATGAAATACCGAACATCACACATTTCAGATGCCTCTCAATGATTTTCACAAGGTCCTGGCTGGGACGTGGTGCTCGAATTATGTTTCCTCCGAGGATTGATCTTCTTACCTTCTTTGCGAAAAAGCGGCGAATTAGTGTTTCCGTGGACTTTCTTCGTGATGCTCAATGCATGATCCGGAAAATTTCCTCTGCCAACAACGAGCATGTATATTATGCAGCTTTGCTACACGGGTTGTCACAGGCATATAAATCAGGGCCGTGTACGAAGATAGCATATATATTCACACAGGTCGATTATGTTTCCATCACTTATATATCGTCATTAACCACGTCCGTTCACACAACAGCTCAAATTCCAAAAGCCTTGCAAACGCGGTCAACTTCCTCCCTCGTGCCGCAAACCAGACCTCCACGCTCATCCTCGTCCAGAATGCTAGTGTCAAGTAAGGCCTTGCCAGTCGCAGGATCAACCGCCCTTCCACCAGCACACTCTACAATCAAAGCCAACGGTGCCAACTCGTACAGCCGCCTAAGCTTAGCCTTGCTCGCCTCTGTGACCGGCGAAACGTACACGCCGTGACCCTTGACCAGCGCGTGCACGACATCAGGAACAAGCCCACCGGAGTACCGCAGCGTGTACTTCTCCGAAATGTACTTTGAGATAAGTGCAGAGTAGCGCTCGTCCTCAGCAGCTGCCCGAAGATTGGCAGGCGCAAAGTACCGAGTCTTGAATGGCGGAGCGGTAAATTTGACGTCTGGACGCACAATCTCGCATGATGTGGACGAGAGGCCGATTTCGAAGCATACTGAGACACCGTTCAGGCGCCAGGCAACGATAGCAGTAGTTCGTGGCCCAAAGACTCCGAGGATGGAGGCGATCTGTTTCTTCGCTGGTGACTGGTTGAGAGCAGAGCTGCCTTCCCAGATGCCGATGATCGTGCCGACAGTCCAGTTAGGGGCGATGATCGAGCTGCCGTCCAACGGGTCGAAAGCGACTGTGTACTCTTCATCTGAGTCGTTGGGTACATTGTCAGAAGTCGTCGGGACTTCTTTGGGGTCCTCCTCGCTGCTAGCTGTGACTACAGCAGGGCAAGCGGCGAGAGCATCGCGAATGACATTTTCAGCTTGCACATCGACATTGAGCTGGTCATCTCCGAAAGCATTGGATGTACCGGCTTGAGAGATAGTCTGGCTGGAACGTAGAGTTTCGGCGACTTTTTGGATGCTTTGGAGGAGCAATGGGATGACTGAAGTGCTGAGGGAAGGGTTGGACCTGACTGGCAAAAGATCTTGCAAAGTTTTGTAGATTTGTTGGGTTTGGTCGGCCATAGCTAGAAACTTCCCTTGGTTTTGAAGATTGAATGGTATAAGCAAGGAACTGATGTTCTATCGAATACCTAGGTACTCACGCTTCTGGTAAAGATGTGGACATCGCAAAGCAGATGTGAACTCAGAGATGTGGGGCGCAACGACATCATCTCAACGGCACGTACTCGGCGATTTGTGGATCTATTTTCAGACTGAATACGCTCAAATAGCAATTGCATACGTGCAATGCCTGCTGAAAGTCCTAAGTCATTGTGAAGACAATTTCGAGAGCACTTACGAACCCTGAGATCAGTCTCACTGGCCTTAGCCTTTCGAGATGTATACAGAGAAAGAGAAGCCGTGTGAGGAACAAAGCCAAGGTCGACGTGCTAGGAGGTAGAGATAGTGCTGCCAGGCATAGGAGGTAGATCACGATCCAGGATACATCGTAAATTTGCCACTGTATATGAATCTGTATTACCTGCTGCTATCACCTATCTCGAGCCTATATCTATACATGCAAAAGTCACGGACTTGGTACTATAAACGCCACTCTAGTGGCCAGAGAGACCTTGATCATGTTGCTTGACGATCATAACACAGACGAACATCCAAACGAACAAAGCGTTACAGCCGTATCAGCATCCACCATTGGGTTAAACACTACTTATCTCTACAGCCGAACAGTGGTCCAGAAGAGTGACACGGTCTGGAGGATGTATGACGATAGCTTTGCTCGGAGGACGTGGTGACTTTCGATCGTGATAATATTCTGTAGTAGAGGTAGTTCAGAAGCGATGGTTGCCGATGGGTGAGCCTCGTAGATGATGGTAAGCCTTGACATGGACAAACGTACCCTCTTATTGGACGATGAGCTGATGACAGTTGAGTGCGTCAGCCGTTTGGGCCATAACAAAGCCAACAGTATATTCGTATATTTGCAAGATAGAGATACCGTTCATACCTCACTGCTGTACTCTTTCTTCCAAGCGTTAATCATGTCGGTAGATGTAGCCGCTCCGCCGCAAACAACAATGACTGCGACGTCTTCCGGTCGAACAGGTCTACCCAGGGCTTTCTTGAGCCTGTTGCCGTAGCAGAGCGCCAAGTTGACGCCACAGGCAGGTTCGACAAGCATGTTCTCAGTGTCGGCAAAGCGCCAGCATCCCATTGCGGCTTCGGCGTCGCTGAGAACCATGTTCCTCACTTTGCCGGTTCTCCGTCCTTCGGACGCAAGCTCAAACGTGCGAGAGCTCACTCTGACAGCGCCTAGCGATGTCGCGATTGACGTGATGCCGGGCAGTGTCGCCCATTCGTCTTTGTCCAATGCGGTTGCCAGCGAATCTGCTCCGCGAGTCTCCATGGCCACCACTTGTGTCTTGTCCCACCTTGTACCGCATCTGGCAATGCCATCCATGATACCATTGAACAGGCCGCCACCTCCCACGGAGCATATCAATACATCCGGAGCTTCCTCGCCTGCTTGTGCCATCTGTTGGTCGACCTCATCCACCAAGCTTGAGTGGCCTTCCCAGACGTCCGGATCGTCATAAGGATGGCAGTACACCGGCTCTTCTCCCCTGCTTCTTGCCTCAGCCATCACAACCTCCTTGAGATGTCTGTCCGCCTCTTTGAAGTGTGCTCCGTGCTGTATTACATTCGTAGCGCCCATAACCTTGATCTTCTCGATCATGTGTGGCTTGGTGCTCATGGGCACAACGACAGTGCTGGGGCGGCCAACGAAATTCGCAGCCGTCACGCATGCTAGGCCTGCGTTTCCACCAGAAGAGCAGTAGAAGTGTGTCTTGGATGGATCGGAGGCTTTCAGCAAGGCTTTGAGGACCTGGTTGCCTAGGCCTCGAGACTTGAAGGAGCCGGAAGGTTGGAGGTTCTCGAGTTTGAGGAAGATTCTGCTTCATGGTGTAAGATATCTCAGATAAAACCCTCGATATGCGTCGACCTACCATCCGGCCTCTTTGGATAGCTTTGCGGATTCAATGAGAGGGGTCTGTCTCCAAGGCTTCTTATCGCCAGTAGCGTGGGATGCTGCCGGCGGTGAGTTGACGTCGGTGACCATCTTATCAGTTATTGGAGAGAGCTATGGCTGTATGCCTTGGATATGCGAATGAGATATCTACAAGACGCGACATGACTGGAGGTGCACGAATGCTATCGTATATATGCATTCAATGTACACGCCCTGCTGACGTAAACTACACTGAGCTCCAACTCTGGCTGAAGCCTGGTGTATTAGTGTTGACGCTAGTGCAGGCACCTCGGTAACAGATGTTCCGTGCACATCCCGTGATTAGAAGGAGAGAGGTAGACCATTATGTCCTTTGGTTGAAATGACATACAAGTTGGGAAGCGAGTTTGAGCACTTGTTTACACACAAACCCATCACAAACTTTACAGTACTACCATGTTCAAAAAGTTACTGGTTAGGTGGGTTGTCTTCGAATTCGCTCTCGTTCAGGGCGTAATCCGTCCCTACTATCGGAAGGATATACACCCCTGCATCTGCTTGAATAATCTATCTAGGCGAGGTGAGGCTAATCTACGCCGTGCAGATCAACCGTGCTCAAACTGTCGAAAGGGTCCAAGGCTCGAGTCATTGGTCGAAGGGTCTCATCGCGAGGTGAAGGAGCAGTAGTAGTGGCTGTAATCTCGTGTAGCTTATGTGCCGTATTGGCTCTTTGATATCGTTCGCCAGTTTCAGCATACCGCTAAAGTGGAACAAGGACTAGCGATCTAGAGCAGCTGTTGTTCGATACGAGGCACATTGTGAGTTGCGAGGTCCCAGCATATCGCACATTTCGAAACTTCCAGTCTTCTGTATTTTGTTGTGACCGGGCGGCATCGGCTTGGGATATCTGGTCCTTCTGGCTTCTGAAGTGGGACAAGGGACGCTTTCAGAGCGCAGATCTTGCCTCGACCACGCTTCTCAGACCAGTCAATCCAACCCACACAGCCTCTTCTGTCCTGATGGTGCGGCTTCCCTGTCCAGGCACGAGGTTGACCCATCGGTCGAACAGATCTTTCACTTCTGTCACGCCGGCGTTTTGCAATTCGCGGTCCGCAGATAGAGCAGCTTCCAGGCCAGACACGCCACCGAAGACAAGCACAAGATGCTTCCAGCTTGGTTCGATGTGTGATGGGTTGCCACTTTCGAGCAATGTGGTGAGGGTAGTGCCACGTTCGCTTGTGCCGACGCTCATGTCGTAGCCGCCGTCGAATGGACACTCTGTAAAGACAGCACCGAGAGAAGAAGCTTGTCGAACACTGTAGCCCCAGTAGTAGCCAGCTTCCTCGCGGGGCGTGTCGGGGGCCACAGCCTCACCCTCGCCGTTCTCGTTTTCTGGTACACGTACGGTGAGGCGTGTCTGCGGCTCCAGTTCCAGGGGCACGGTGACCCTGTTCGCCAATCCACAATCAAGCAGCGTAGCTGCTTGACCGTTCACTTGAGTGGCGCCAACGCTGACACCTTCGCGGAAAGGACACCATTCGTTGCTCCGAAGATGGTGAGGCATGTCCAGACTTGGGAGGGCACCAGCGGTGCGTAGATCCGGGTGCATAGGAAACAGTGCTTTCCTGAGATGTGGTGGGGTTTCAAGGTAGCTGAGAACGTGGTAGAGGAAGAAGTTGGGATCAGAGTATGCTGTGTATCCGTCTCGCTCGGGTGCTCTGATTGACGCTTGACCATCGTTGAACACTATGACTTCGTCGACGCAGAAGACTGCGCATGCGCGAGCGATTTGTCCAGCGAGGGCATTCTTCATCTCATGTGTTGAACAGCTGTTTTGTAATTAGTTTTGTTCGAGAATCCGTTTGTTCGTAAATTGCACATGATTCAGTAGTTGCTACTGACGTCCAATCTTGCTACAAGACTGGAAGAGACCACGATCTTCTTGACTTACTTAGCAATAATGCTGCCTGGTAACGCCAAGCTCAGAGTATGTTTCCTGCCCTTAGTTGGCGTAAAGACGGCAGAAGGTCTCGACGTGTCGACCGTCTCGGTCGATTGCTTGTTGGCATCACCCGAATTCAGCTTGCGCTTCTGTGAATGGTCAGTAAAGTGAAAGAGACTTATTTTAACGCTTATGCCGACCTTAACATGGTTTAGTGGTGCCATTTTGTACAAAGTAATGTTTGCGATCGTTCTCCAATGGCGGCAATTCTCGTGAAGCTTCAGTGCTGGCGGCGAAGAGAAAGCGCGACCGCTCGGAGCTTGAGAGTCGTCGATCCGAGCCGACCAAATCTCGAAGTGCACACTGTTAGGGTTAAGGGTAAGTCCAAGCATCTTGTTCTTGTCACGAAAAACCACATGCATTACACTCGGTTCCGCCTGCAGTTCACTGGACTTGATCCACCAGATATATTCAAATGTAGACGAGCATATGGAAATACTCGTTATCTGTTTGAACACTCGATTGGACGCTTGCAGCGACTCCAAGCAAAGCCTCTCTGCTTACCTGCTTCTGGCCTGGATTTTGACCAAGGCTCACGACGTATGATTGACAGGAAATACCCGAACATATGCATACATGTAGTTGAAATCCATGGGTCATATGGACAAGCACGGAAGAACCTCGCTGTCGCTATGTAGCGTAGTGTCTATATCATAGAATGAGCACATATAGAAGCGATCGATGAGTCTTACATCAAAAGTCTGATCAATGGGTACAATGCGGTACATACCTCACCGCCTTCTGCTGCTGGAACTCCAACGTCTGTTAGCACGACGCACCACAAGCGTCCATTCAACAAAAAGTTAGCACCGCGGTGTTCTATATCTGAATTGCAAAGTCTTAACAGTTTCAAGGCCTAGCAATATGATACACAAACCAGACCTTGAGGGGAAACCCTGATCATCCCGCACCGTGACACACATGTTACACTGGTGAGGTACAACATACTGCCAAGTTTTTCATTTTGGAGGGACATGAAATAGGAACAACGTGAGATATTAGAGTTGAAGTTGTACCATGATTCATAAAAGGGTCATCTAGCTCATGCTTTTGGTTGCTAATGGTACATTGTCCCCGTGATAGTCAATGCCGAACGCCGTCGTCATCATCACCCTGATGCTTGTTGCCGCCCCTGTGGCTCCCATCCTGTAACGCTGTGTAAGTCGAGCTTCTGGTATTCGCTCCCGCAGCTGAACCCGCTGTCGTCTGAGACTTCATCTGTGATGAACGCCGTGTGAGCGCTGTTTGAGCGCCCTCATTACGCGTTGCCACGCCCGTCGCTGCTTTAAGCTGCGCCAGCGGCGTGGTCGACCGCGAAAGAGACGGCGTCATCGTTGACGAAGTCGTCGAACGAGAACGGATTGCTGCCAAGCGAATCGTCGAAGCCCGAATCATACGCTCCATTCTCGTAGGAGAAAGAGTCCAAATGGCTAGAAGGATCTGCTGGTAGCAGGTCCGTAGTTGGAACGCAAGAAGGGTCATGAAGAGGCTTGTCCACCATGTTGTACTGGCTGGAGATGTCGAAGAAGGGTTGCTGGAGGTGGGCGAGGGAGTTGACGTCTGGCTCCTGCGCAGGCTCGACGGACACTGCAGGTCACACAACATTGCCGCAGAATGTTGTGTCGCGTCGAGGTGCGAGAGGGAGCCAGACTTGGGGTCCAGTGCTTCGAAGGCCGGTGGTGAGATGGTGGTAGGGAGGTCTGAGGGTTCGATCTTGATGGTGGGGTAGTTGCTGATCACGGTGTCGGCGGGCGAGGCAGGGCTGGCGCCAGCGTCGATTGAACCGCGTGAGTGAATGAGAGAAGGTGCTGGTGTGGAGTCACTGTGGGGCACGTTAGTATATGTATGATCGCCGTGGAGCACAAGAATGATGACTTACCCCTCCGTGCACAATTGCACCTCTGGGAGGACCACGTCTGAGGGTAGGGGACCGTGGAGCCTGCGGTATGCCTCGAGTTCGGCATTGGCGCGGGCGAGCAAGACTGCGAGAGTCTCGGCCTCTTGCCGCTTGCGTTCCCTTGAGTTGTGCGCAGCCGCTCTGTTGCGCTTGATGCGCTCAATGCGGCGCTGCTCCTTCTCGTCGTCGGTCTTCGCTCGCTTGCGCGGCGGCAGTGTGGTCTTGGGCTCTGGGAGTTCCTGTCCCCATGACTTCCTCTTTTTTGCAGGCTTGCTCTGGATGATGACTGGGGGTGGCGAGGCCTGTGTGGATGTGGAGCAGGTGTTGTCGAATGCCGGTGAGGGCGATGAGCCGCTCTGGAGGTCTTCCATTTTGAGATACTGTGGTGGGGAAGGGTGATGATCCATGAGGTCGTCGAGGTGGTTCATGGGAGATGTGAAGTGGTGTTGTTGAGTAGCGGTCTCCATGGTTGCTTGTCTACAGGCAGGGTCCTCTGTAAATGGATGGAGCCTCGGGTGGTCAGTGAGGAAACGTATGGTCAAGCGGGAGAGGCAACAGGCGGCACTCGGGGTCTTTGTATGTGGCCACTTGTTCACAAAGGGGGGCCTTGCGTGCCTCAGCCTGCCTCAGCGTGGGTCCCTTCCCTTTGCTTGGTCTGATTCAGCCGCCGTGCCCCGGAAGGGGTCGTGCATGGGTACGCAGTGCTGTCTGACTAGTCCGTGCCTCGTTGAGCCGTCGTCACGCTTAGATTGGCGGCAGCACGTGTTCATCCTTGCAGATAGCAGTAGGTATCTGTATGTGTCGTGTCTGGCCGGTGTGTAAGTTATCTGCAATAATATGCATTATCATAGTCGTTATTATTTTCACTAACAACAATAATAGCTGGCAACAATAATAGCAACGTGCTCGCCAGCATCGGTCATGCCTTTTCACGTCTGCACACTCTTGAGTCTTGACATTATTAAATGCTGTTATTGGATCACTATCTCGGCATCAACCGAGCACGTGGGATATCTCGCGACAATAATCAGAACACCACTGCACTCACTCGTGTCAGCGTAAACTGCATGTAAGCACGCCTGAATTTCTCAGGCTGAGAAGGAGTGTGCCATCATCTCCTTAATCCGTCTCCTTAATACCACTCACTCTGGATCTCGGAAACCGACCCACCTCGCCTGCACTCCCCGCCCGCCACTCTACACGCCTGCACTCCTCCACAGGCCAAGCGATCGAACGTTCCAGTCCTCAGCCGCGCCACTGCGCGTTTCAGGCCCCGTTCGCCGTGGAGCCGGCGGCAGTACGATGACGCGCGGTGCCCGCTGCGTGCCGTGCTGGCCGTGCTGCTATTCCAAGCTTCCAACTTTACCATCCTGCCTGTCGCCAGGGCGTGGCAGGCAGCGAGTATACTGTACACTAACGCTCACTAGCCACTGACTCCGCCACGACTACCAAACACTGTCTGCCTTCGTTATGGCCGCGGTGGATTTTAGCCATATCGCATAATCTCGCGCCTTCGTTTCCAGTCAGTAGCCCGAATCGGCCCCTTCTCAGCACCTCGCACTCGCGCCCCCGGGTGCAGCGTGCGCTATGCCTCCGAGCACGACAAAGTCAGACGCCGGGAGGGCAGGCCTCAGCTTGACCAAATCAGGCACCAACAATCCTAATCCCATTCAGCATGGTGCTATGGGTCAAGCCGAGCGTGCCTTCTCAGCTGCCTCGACGTTCATGTCAGGTATCCTGGCCATCTCAGCCTCACAGTTCATTGGAGCGCCACTGAAGCTGGTCGACCCAAAGTTCTATGATGGCTACATGGCATGGACAAAGGAATCCTTTGCAGTCCTCGTTACCACCATTACACAATGGTGGGCTCCCACCGTCGTTCGCGTCAGTGGCGACGAGAGCATGAAAGGGCAACTCTATCAAATGGACGATGGCACACTCAAGTGTAACTTCCCTCATCGCCTTGTGCTCATGGCAAATCATCAGTTGTACACCGATTGGCTCTACCTCTGGTGGGTGGCTTACACCAACAAGATGCACGGCCGAATCTACATTATTCTCAAGGAGTCTTTGAAAAACCTGCCAATCTTTGGCTGGGGAGCACAGTTCTACAACTTCATCTTCCTTGCTCGCAAATGGGAGACTGATAGATTCCGCGTCAAGCGGGCGTTGAATCATCTCAAAGATCCCAAAGATCCAATGTGGCTGTTGATCTTCCCAGAAGGTACTAACCTCTCAGGTGTGACGAGACAAAAGTCTGCACAATGGGCGGAGAAGACCGGCGTCAAAGACATGAAACACCAACTCCTGCCTCGTACAACCGGACTGCAGTTCTGCTTGAACGAGTTGCGTCAGACCACCAACTGGCTTTACGACTGCACAATCGCGTACGAGGGAGTTCCCAATGGCATGTACGGCCAAGATGTCTTCACACTTCGGTCGTCCCTGTTTGAGGGACGTCCTCCAAAGTCTGTCAATATGTTCTGGAGGCGTTACCGCATTCAGGACATCCCGACCGAGAGCGACGAGGCATTTGGCCGATGGCTCATGAATAGATGGCGGGAGAAGGACTACCTCTTGGAGTACTTTTACAAGTTTGGATCATTCCCAAATGAAGAGCCGGTTTCTGCATTGTTGGCCGTCGAAGGCAAGAAAGAGCCCAACCACGCCAAGACCATTTCTACTGAAGTCAAAGGTGGCGGGTGGGATGAGTTTCTCAGCATTTTCGGACCCATCACGTCGGCAGCTGGAGCCTTGTCGTCAGTGGACTTGACGGATCCCATAAGCTTCGATGCATTGCTAGGAAAGGTCGCAATGGCGCAGCACATGAATTTGGCCGACTTGGCACGAGCTGGTACAATGCCCGCCACCAGCCAAGATGCTATCCGGAAGGCCATTGCTGCAGCAAATAAGCAAAAGCCGATTCCAAAGCCGCTGTACGATAAATTGATGAAAGAGACCCCAACTACACAAGCTGGAATGAAGAAATTGCTTGAGCAGTCTGGAAATTCTCAGATCGCGAAGAAGGCTGCAAAGGCACCAGCGGCTAATCGCACGCTCTCCCCTGAGACAGCACAGAATGCCTCGAAAGTGTCACAGGCAGCTCAGTCGGCCATTCGGCAGGGCGCTTCGACTCAACTGCCCAGGAAGCCGCAAGATGTTCATCAAGCAATGCCTCTCGCGAAGGCGGAATCGATGGTCACTCGACCGTTGAGCACCCTAGCAGTACAGAAGGCAGGCTCAACTTTGCGTAACGCTGCCGCGAAAAGAACGCAGCAAAAGGGTGCTGCGCTACCTGGCCAGACTGCCGCTGCCGCTGCCGCTGCCGCTGCCGCCAAATCAAAGCCTGCCACACCCAAGTCGGTGAACGGCGCTGCGAGAGCTCCGACCTCGAGGCAACCAGCTCCAGCAAAAGCCAAGTCGGTCAATGGTGCAAAACCAGCAGCCGCAAAGAGCGTGGCTGGTACTGGTGCTGCGAAGAAGGCTTCCGCGGGTTCGAGGCCGCTGGGAACTGTCAAGTACAAAGATGGGAAGATGCCTGCTTGATGCTCTCTTGTGAGATATGAGTCTATGTATGTATGATTAGCAAGCATTGATACATTCATTTATAGCTCTTATGAGGCGGCGGATGTAACGGCACTGTTCTGGTAATGAGAAATAAAGACATTCGGCAAAATAGCACAAATTCGTTGGCCGAAACATGACAGGCCGCAGCAGGTTCAAAATTCACCCCACTCCACTTCACTTCACTTCACTTCGCGAAAGCTGCGCACGGTTGTTTCCGGGACCTCCCATCGCCAGGCGCACCGGCGAGGCCCGCCTTTGCTGGTATTGCTGACTTTCTTCTGTATCTGCGACTGCTCAGTAACAGCGACACCACCACTGCCACACAAACAGCACTCCGACATCATGGCAGACGAGCCGCCAGCAAAGCGCGCGAGGTGAGTGCTTCTCACCCATTTTTCCACATGTCCACTTCGCGACAAGCTGACATCTTCATCCGCAGACACCACTATGACCTGACCAAGACCTTCCACGTGCTCGTCGGCAAAGAGCCGAATCAAAAGCGTTTCACAGTTCACCACGACTTGCTCATTCAACGCTCGAAGTTCTTCAAAGCAGCGAGGTCGTCGCGTTGGACGCAGGCAAAGCAGCCCACCACGCTTGTGGACCATGACCCTGATACTTTCTCCACATACCTGCATTGCCTGTACTTTGGCGCTGACGCTATCAAGGATCGCCTTAGCATGATCGCAGAGAAACATGATGCGACAACCGAACCCACATCCAACACCGATGCGAGTGGCAACGAAAGCAGCAGCGATGAAAGCTCCCATAGTGGCAAATCGGCTGACAACGACGGAATCGCCAATGGTGGAGACAATAGCAGCAGTGAGAGCAACTCTGACAGCGACTCGGCCGGTGACCAAGAGCAGAACGAGCAACGGAACGCCAAGGAGACTCCACAGAAGTCCCCGAATTAATTCACAGTTCTGATAGATGGCAAAGAGAAGGAAGCCACTGCCAATCTGTTCGTAAGCAATCTGAGCTGGACGACCGAGGAGAAGACGCTCGAGCAGGCATTTGAAGTTTTTGGTGAGCTCCGAGGCGTCCGCGTTTTTGCCAACTCCAACTCTGGCCACAGCCGGGGGTTTTGGCTACGTCGATTTCATCAGCGCTGAGAGTGCTGCCAATGCTCTCCAGGCCCGCACTGGTTTCGAGCTCGATGGCTGTGGCCTTCGTCTCGACTTCTCCAAGCCCCACTCTGGCACTCCAAACGTGCTCACTCATGATCAGCAGAGAGGGGAAGCTCAACACGAGTCAGGCGCTGAAAGCCATGTCTCCGATGGCGCGGCTGGCGGTGACATCGATGATACGAACACTACCGAGACCGTCGAAGATGAGATCTCGATGGACTACAGCACCAGCTTCACCGAAGAGGACAACGACGTGAGCGACGCCAGGACTAGAGTCCTCATCAAGTTGTACGTGCTTGCTGACAAGCTAATCGATCTGAACACTGCAAACTTGGTGATCGACGAACTGGTGCGTCATGTTGATGGTCTCTCATTTCTACCTAGTCCTTTCTTCCTCAAGATCGTCTATCAATGTACGCCAAAAGATAGCCCGTTGCGCGCTACATTTCGCGAATGGCATATCCACGAAGTCGACTATGGCTGGTTACAGAGATTGCTCGATGTTGCATGGAACCCGCCCGTTGATTTTATCAATGACATTGTCATTGAGACTGGCCGACTCTACAGCGAGAATCGAGACAGAACTGTTGGGGAAGTGTTCAGGATCAATGTCGGAGACCGCCCAAGAGGTCACTACCACCAGAAGGCTGGGGTAGCCTGAGTAACGGCGAGAAATAGACATCCGTCTCGCCGAAGTCTTGGATCTTTGAAACAAGTATGTACGAGAAGCACCTTCGATTGTTGATATCCTGTCCTCGAGCTGCCGCTAACGTTCGAAGGGCGAACAGTCGTTGGAACGCCGACATACCTCACTTACTCTGTCCCCGCAATGGGATCTTCGATGATAATCTACGACCGGCTTGGCTGCGAGAAGAGCTGCGTAGTATTGTCGAATTAGGTATAATGTGAAGCATTGTACTACAAGCCAGTGATGCATTTTCTAAAAGCAATCGCCGTGTGCCTTGGAAATGAAGAGTCTTTTGAGACTGAAAAGTAAGAGTGGCTGTGAGTGACATGAAATTTGAGAATTTGCGCGAGCCTTCACTCCACCATGTTACGTAGCCATGTTTGAAGACTCCCTGTGCACGCTACCAGCTCGTTGTATGCGCGCACGACCATCTTGCACATAGGTAGTTTCGTACCTGCAAAAGGCGGGTGCTTCTGTCGGTGACAGGTAACTCTAGGGCGCCAATGTTGTCGTAAAGGGACGTTAGTGATGTCGATCAATGTGTTGCTCACCCACTCTCACGCTTATCTCGAACCGATATCAAGGTGAGCTCCTCTCCAATCTGTAAGGTAGCAAAAGCTGAAACATTACCAGTGAGACCTAGTAAGTGTTCGATGAACCAAGAAATGAAGACTTCACTTCATCTGTGAGAGCATTCACCCACTCGTTGAGACCTTCAAGCCAAGCCAAGCATCTCGATCCCTCAATTTAACCCGTCGCCACACTAGACACCAACGCTGCTACGACACAACACGTAATTCGATAATAAGATGGAAGGCAATCCGCCAGTGTCCGGTACCCAGGGCCAGCCGCCTGCAAAGCGAAGAAAGTATGCCTTCCGGAATGCTGTCCCTTCTCTTGGCGCGTTGACACTGACCACTTGTAGGTTCAACTACGACCTCACCAAGACTTTCAATGTTCTCGTTGGGAAAGAGCCCAACCAGCGGCGCTTCACTGTGTGCCATGACATCCTCACTCGGCGCTCCGAGTTCTTTCGTGCTGCTGGGTCTGGACGCTGGATCACTCAGCCTGAACAGGCTACCTTACTCGATGACCATGAACCAGATGGGTTCTCGGTGTACCTACACTGTTTCAATTTCGGTAGAAGAGAACTAGAAGAGCACATCGACGCATTACCTGTAGCCGAAGAAACCGACAATCAAGATCGTGACAGTGATAGTTCCCAGCGAGCTGAAGAGGGAGAGGAGAGCAAGGAGAGCACACAGGTCAACAACGAGAACGGCGCCATCGAAGAGACGCAGAGTATTGAGCCTGAGAGTGAAGCGCGCGAAGACTCCGATGACATTGACCGTTACATCTGGAAGATTGGCGACAACGGATTCCAAGACAAGTTCCTTTTGGATCTGTATCTTCTTGCCGACAAACTGCTGGACCCTGTGACTGCCAACATGGCGATTGGCAAGTTGATTCGCTTGTCTGAGGCGAGAGATGAGTATCCAAGCCCGGCTTTGATCAGCTATGTGTACAAGACTACAATGGTGGGAAGTCCTCTGCGCAGACTCTTACGAGATTGGTACGTCTTCGCCGTATCTGAGTCATGGGTCGACACCATTCACCAGGATGGATATCCTCATGCTTTCTTGAGAGACCTCTTGCATGAGATCTACATTCTTCAGCGCGACAACAAGGCGAAGCGAGTCTCCAAAGTCTTCTCGGCTGAGAAGCTTGCCAACCGCCGCGCGAAGGGTTACTACCATCAGAGGGCTGAAAAAACCCCTGGTACGACCGCGATGCCAGGGCACCACCAGGAGGCTTGAGGAGGTGTCATCGGTAAGTTGATGTTGCTGAACATGATTTAAGTTCGAGGCCAGAAGCTGACAATATGTATCGGTGGACCAACGGACCTCTCCAAACGACATGTCTGTACAGTAGGTCGACAACACTGCGCTTCATGGTACAGCAATATTGTGTGGTCTGTTTCTGACCAATGGAGGTACCGTGGGAGATCACATCTGATTTGCGTTCTTCTTCTTCCTCTTGCGTTGAGAGATAGTAGGCAGTTGGGAATTCGAGATACCAAAGCACATGAAGCTCGATTGATAGTGCTTAGTTAGTACATACATATTCATGTCAATGAGGAACTTTGGGTCAAATATATATCTCGAGATCACGTGCAACCGTGGCGTTAAGCGGAGTTCAGAAATCGCGACTTCCGAAAGCAGACACCTCAAGCTTCGGGGAATGATTGAGTGAAGTCGACTTGCCAGCAGTAAATCTTCTTTTACAATAACAATACCCTTCCCCTCCAAACTATTTTCCATGCGCTCAATCGCCCGCCAAAGCGTGCGCTTGGCCAATCAACAACGCCTGCGAGCCGTATCGCGCCCACACAGCCTCATTGCACAACACTCCCGAACATTTCACGCCAGCGCATCGCGCTTGTCAGAGTCAATACCGCCGAACGACCCGTCGGAACATAGAAGAACGATCGAGGAGCAGCGCGAGAAGGAGCGCAAAGCAGCCGACGAGGCTGTGAGGCAGGAGTACAATGCTATCGACGCAGGCGCAGAAGTGAGGAAAGGCGGACGAAACAGAACCCTGAAGAGTGCGAAGCAAAGCGACGTGCCCAAACCACCGCCTTTGCCGGACTGGTTCTTGGAACAAAATGTTTTGCTAGTACCGGAGGAGGTCAGTGGCAATGTGAAGGGCGGCAGGCAACTAAGATGCGTGGATGCGCAGACTGGACACACGCTATTCCATGTTCCTTACTATCCCGAGGAAGCACAAGAAGAGAAGGCTAAGAGTGAGACGGAAGAAGCGACAAAGCAGGAGCAAGTCGAACAGGCGAAGAAAGCAAGCATACCCGGAATAAACATGATAGGACAGGACTTCTTCCAGCAGAAGTTCGGCGGCCAGATCCCACCAGTGCTCGAAAGCGACAACGATCTCCCACTCGGATTCAAATCAGAGCATGGTTCAGATTCAATGGGCGTCGATCCCTTATCATGGACACTGCTTGAGACGGAGGCTTCCGCCAGGGCTGCTATGGGTATTTCAACACAAGCTGGCGCCCCCTCGTCGCATGCGGCTACACGGGCGGATATCCACTTACACTGCACCGACTCGAATGCTCACGATCAGATGGATCAATACGTCCGCGAAATCGCGAATGCCCTCCACGCAGACCTCATTCGCCTCGATGCTAACGACCTTGCGGACCTCACAGACGAGTACGTTGGCGGTAGTAGCGACTCGCCTGGCTCTTTCTCTACACTTGGGTACGATGTTTACGACGGCGCTGCTGCCACGGGAGTCAGTATTCGTGGCGGGAGGAGCGGTGAGAACGTTGACCCGGACGAGTTCGACGAGCAAGAGGATGAGGATGAAGATGTCGACCCTCAGTCAATGGATCTGGGCCACTTCGGCAATTTCGATGAGCTGCGAAAAGCTCTCGGCGACAAGCGACATGATATCAACAAGGCGCTGGGCAACTTCGGCATCGCAGGCGTCAGCGTAGCACTCCCGGGCGGAGGCAATCCATTCGCGCCGCCTCGCCCTGTGCATACACACAGCAAGCGAAGTGAGCCGTCCGAGTACGTCACTTGGGATGATGCTAGACTGAGCGCTCTTCTAAGGAGCGTTCTCGACGCACCTACCAAAGCCAGGACAGCTGGACTCCGAAAGCCATCAGAGACCGCCGATGCGAAACCCTCATCTCAAGGCGAGCAGGATGAAAACTCAATATCTTGGCCAGTTCGCGCGGGAGGAATGGTTGCGGAAGTTGTGAAAAAGATGCAGTGTCCGGTCCAAAGCCCAGGGGGTTCGAGCGTACCTGCCGTTGAGTTCAAGGATGATAAGTCTGATCAGGCAGGCAGCGGGAGTGGCGAGCAGAAGAGGACAATTGTGCAGATTCGCGATTTGAAGCAAATTCTGGCAAACCGCCTAGGAGAGTCGATCGTGAAGCGTCTTGTCCGCATTGTTCAGAGACGTAGGCGCGAAGGCGAAGAAGTGCTGGTGATTGGCACCACGGCGGACGACGTCGACGGACCTCTTGACAGCCTACTCGACACATACGAGGACTCGCCTTTCCGCTTGATTATTGTCCCGCCATTGTTTGGCATGAGTGCAACGGAACGCCATGCCTACCAAAGCAGTGCGCTGATGCCGCCTCTACGCTCCATCTACCAGGCACCGTCATATGACAGAATTGCCAACATCAACCTTCGGCATATTACTGGCATGATGAACCGTCTTGGCCACAGGAGTCTTAGAACGAGCGCTCTAGAAGCTTCTTTCAAGAAGCTTGAGATGCCTGGAACTCATATTCTGAGCGAGAAGGTTCTACCTCAAGAGCAGGTGCAGCGCTTGGTGTTGACTGCAATTGGTTTGTCTCAATCACATGCAAAAGCAGACGCAATTACGCATACCCACATTGCACTAGCCACTGCTATCTTGGCCAGAGCTGATCATGCTGTTCACTCGTGGACGTCGTTCCGCGACACGCAACAATTCGGCGGCAAAGCCACAGGCAAAGGGATTCCATTCGGCAAAAGCGGACCTGGTGCCGGCACTGGTACTGCCGAGCAGAATCCAGGTCAGGCTCGCATCGAGAAGATTAAGAAGGACTGCAACGCCCACGAAACACGACTGCTAGCAGGTGTTGTCGACCCTCAAAACATCAAGACAGGATTCAATGATGTTCATGCTACACCCGAGTCTATCGAGGCTCTCAAGTCGATGACTACGCTCTCTCTCATGCGCCCTGATGCTTTCTCATACGGTGTTCTAGCCAACGATCGCCTCACCGGCCTGCTGCTCTACGGTCCACCAGGTACGGGTAAGACTTTGCTCGCGAAGGCTGTTGCGAAAGAATCTGGTGCCACAGTATTGGAGGTCAGCGGCGCCCAAATCTACGAAAAGTACGTCGGTGAGGGCGAGAAAATGGTCCGCGCAGTCTTCAGCTTGGCGAAGAAACTCTCGCCTTGTGTGGTATTCATTGATGAGGCAGATGCTATCTTCGGCTCTCGCGGCGGCTCCGGCAACCGCAACACCCACCGCGAAATCATTAACCAGTTCCTTCGCGAGTGGGATGGCATGGACAACAACAGCGTTTTCATGATGGTAGCAAGCAACCGACCCTTTGATCTGGACGATGCAGTCCTGCGTCGTCTTCCTCGTCGCCTCCTTGTTGATCTCCCTATCGCCAAGGACAGAGAGTCGATCCTCGGCATTCATCTCCGCAACGAAATCCTGGACAGCTCCGTCAACCTCACCACTCTTTCCGAGCAAACGCCGCTTTACTCTGGCTCGGATTTGAAGAACGTTTGTGTCTCTGCCGCTATCGCTGCTGTACGCGAGGAGAATGAGCTCGTTGAGAAGCACAAGGACGACAAGGACTTCAAGCTACCTGAGAAGCGTACTCTGACCGCAGCGCACTTCGACAAGGCGATTGCAGAGATCTCGGCCAGTATCAACGAGGACATGTCAAGCCTTACAGCTATTAAAAAGTTCGATGAGCAGTTTGGCGACCGCAAGGGCAGGAAGAAGAAGAGCGGTTATGGCTTTGGAATCGGTGCGGAGGAGGTTGACGAGAACTCTGCGAGAGTGAGATCAGGACCCTGATCGAGAGTGATCTGGCGATAGTGTAAGATTTGAGATAGACACGACTTTTTTGCTATGTATGTATAACTAGAGATGAAACGCTGTTTGTGGCGTTGAAATGGTGCTTGATTTCAAGGAGCTTTCGGGTCGAGTTCGTCCGACAGGGCGTCTAATACATGTAAGATAGTCACATCAAGAGGTGGTGATAGTAACAAAGCGTAGACCACTAGAATGAGGAAAATAGTCAGGGCTATGCTACTGCCCTCGTCTGTGGCCCCAGAACCCAGCGATCCGTTCCACCATGGTACATGTATATGTAGATATTACGCTCAAGATATCGACTGCCCTGAACCATGACAGAGATGTGTAGTCCAAACTCTTGGATATGTGTATGCCAACAACAACAACGTCTTGCTTGATATTGCCTACAACGCCATGACCAACGCTGATCCGGATGCATGCGACTGTACCCCGCTCGTGTGTGGAGAATGGTGGCAGTTTGCTCGTGCGTTTGCTGACCAACAAGGAAGAGAGTCCAAGACCAGAGACCCTCAAGGACCTTTCTCCACAACCTGGAGGAGCTGTCACCTGCTGCGTCCCGGCCGTTTTCGTGCCTCGTGCCTCGCGAGAGTCGTGCTTGGTGAGTGAAGAGGAAGATCATTCCCACGCGCGCGCCAACCACCGCTCCGACTTCTCCCTCGACCCGACCTGATGGACACGCCCTCACCATGGCCTCGCCTGCAAACGACCACAAGCGCATCCTAGACGATCCCGCCCACGCCGCCAACACCGCTGCCACCACCACCTCCCAGTCGCCGCAAAGCATCCACCGCTCCCCCAAGCGCAAAGAGTCTGAGGCACACGTCGGCGACAGCGGCGGCGACAATGGCAAGAAGAAGCGCCGCAAGGTCAACCATGCCTGCGTCTACTGCCGCCGCTCGCACATGACATGCGACCTCCAGCGACCATGCGCGCGCTGCGTCAAGCGCGACATCGGCCACCTCTGCCACGACGAGCCGCGCGATCCTCCCAAGAGAAACAAGAGCGAGGCTGGTATGGCTGAGATCGCTCCCGCGCCTGACCCGCAGGAGGCTCCCAACGACGCGCAGCCTTCAAACGGGAATGGCAGGTATAGACAGCAGAGCAACGGGGACATGCACTTCTCCGACGCTGGGAACGGCGCGCCGCAGATAGCTCAGCCCAGGCCCATCTCGCCCACCCAGCTGCACCATCGCGCGCCGAGCATGAACAGCAACTCTCTCAACTTCGACTGGAACAATACAAATGTGCAGAACCAGTTCCAGGACATGCACCACCTGCACCCGGGCTATCTGTTCAACACGTCGGAAGTGACCAATGAGTATAACCTGCTCAATGACTTTCTGTCCAACTCCCTCCTCGACGAGGGAGCTGTGTATTCGGGTGAAGATGCAGCAACCCTGCTGAACGACCCTCTACTGTCGACCAGCAGTGTCAATGCCTTGACGAACAGCATGCAGCAAAACAACAACAACAACAACAACAATCACAATGGCCACCACAACCACCAGCAATCTTCCATGGGTCCACCACCACAAGCCGCAGCGGGCAACGAAATCTCGCGGCCCTCCTCGACATTTCCAGTGGACAACCGTGCTCGTGACAAGTTCTACATGACAGCAGCCGATCCAGCCGGCTTGTCCTCTGCCGAAGATCGATTGCACAAATTGCTAAAAGCCAAGTACGATGCTGGCATGCTGAAGCCGTTCAACTACGTCAAAGGTTATGCAAAGCTAAACACTTACATGGAGAAGAACATATCCCGAGAATCTCGTGTCCGCATTCTCCGCCAGCTCGAGCGCTTCCGACCGAAATTCCGCGAAGCCATGCAAAGTCTGACGGACATGCAGTTGGTGCTCGTCGAGATGTGGTTCGAGCGCAGTTTGATGGAGTATGATCGCGTCTTCGCCTCCATGGCAATCCCGGCTTGCTGTTGGCGCCGCACAGGCGAGATTTTCCGTGGCAATCGCGAGATGGCGGAACTCATCAATGTCCCCACCGACAAGTTGCGAGACGGGAAACTTGCAATCCACGAGATTATTGCCGAAGACAGCTTGGTTAGCTACTGGGAGAAGTTTGGCGCAATTGCTTTTGACCAGAGCCAGAAGGCGATTCTGACCAGCTGTAGTTTGAAGAGCCCAGAGACAGAGACTGATGCCAATGGCAACACTGTTACTCTGAACGTCAAGGGCAAGGAGGGTGTGAGATGTTGTTTTTCATTTACGATTCGGAGAGATACCCATAACATGTGAGTCGTTTTGAAAGTGACCGAGACTTGGTATGCTTCTGCTGACACTCGATTTATAGTCCATCACTGATCGTTGGCAATTTCTTGCCGATCAAGCCGAGAGGACAATAGGCGGCTGAAGTCGCATGTCCATGTTACTAATATACCCCATGCGCTGCTACTGGACCGGCAAGAAACGGTGGACATATGGTTAATAAGTTTACGATGCATATATATGTACATAAAATACTCACCAAGGCCGACAGGAGGTTTGACGTTGTACGACCAATTGTTGTTACTTCGTGCCAGCACCCATTTATTCCCTATCCATCGTACGCAAGCTTTCTCCTGCCACTCAATGCCTCCTCCACCCCCTCTTCTACTCTCTCCACAAAGCCTCTGTCAAAGAACGCAACTCCAAGTTCTTGACTAGTATACCAGCTCGGTCGATCCATGTTCCCACTTCCAAACACCGCGACCTCCCCGTCCACAATGGTGAGTTTAAAATGGGACTGCACTGGCTCGTCGTGCGACGCCTCCTGTCCATCCCTAGGCTTGTAGTACGACACTCTAAGCTTCCCGAGCCGAAGCGCTGCGGTGTCCTCGATGTCTCCTTCTCGAGAGTTCGCTAGCGCTCGGTGCCGGGCTATCAGCTTCGACACACATCTAGGCGACGTGGTTCCAGCTGTGATGATTTGCTCCAGTAGTTGTAGACGCTCGCTTGTGACTATGCTGACGTCCACGCCGCGTTCGAGAGCTTGGAGTATTGCGGCGATGGCGGGTTGGGAAGTGACGTTTGGGGTCTGGATGTAGATGTACGAGCGAGCGGACTCCAAAGCTTGTAGTAGAAATACATTTAGAGGCGTCAGGGGCGCTGCTGCTGCGGCTTGCCATGGGAGGGTGACCTGTGGGTTGCGGTGGTGTGGCGACGGGAGGAAGAGAGTCGGTACACTTGCTGCTGTGCAATCGTGATGGTGCAATACACCTGAGCGATCAACGCTCTCAGTGTATGCAGTAGTAGCCTCCGAAGAAGGAGCGACTGTCGTGTTTGAAGGCTCTCGATCCTGCGCATCAGCCCAGAACTCCTCCCAGAACCTCACAAACTGCCCAACAACAGGCCCACTCAGCTCCACGCAGCCCTCAAACCACTCTTCCCAGCTCACATTGCAGCTTGGGAGGAATGCCCTATTTCTATCAGTGATCACAAACTTGGGATGGATGATGCTGATGGGCAAGAGGAACACGCTCTTGACTTGCAAATCCAGACCCTTCAGCTCGTCCGGTCCCGGTAGACCTAGAGCTTTACTCCATTCGCTAGGCTGGTAGACCTTTCCCGTGGGGGATTGCGTGTGAAACAGTTTCTGTAGTAGGCCGGAGGACGAGAAGCAGATGCGAACACGAATCGTGCGGCCACCAGCCAAGGCTTTGGAGGAGAGTTTGCGTAGGCTATCACAGATGCGATTGAATGATTCGGATGTTGCCCAGTAGCATGTCACGAAGATGACTTCGGTTTCTGCGGCTTCGAGAGCCGGGAGGATGGAAGCTAGGATGCGGTTGCCGGTGGCTAGGTCGATTGAGTGGATATTTGAGGTGGTCAACAGAGAAGTGGGGTCCACCGTCCAGTAATTAGGTCGATCGGCATCCTGTTCTGTTGATGTTTCTAGGCTTGATGAAGTTGATAGGAAGGACTTTATCAGAGGGTGATATTGAGAATCCAACGTTTGTGTCATTTGAGGGAGTGGCGCGTTAGACGCGTGTTTCTGTCGGTGGACGCTCGCAGGTCTTGGATAGTAGCTACTCTTAGGTATCCATGTTTAAAGGGCCTCCACCATCTGGTCTCTTTGATGTTTTTGGCGCGTTTGGTAAAATTGATATAAATAACTTGGTCAAGGTAGGAGAGGTCATGTTGTCCGAGCGTCTTGCTTGCTTCCTTGGCGAGAGCGAAACAAGTTGTGTCCTTGCTGACCATTACAGCCTCTAGCCATGTGCACATGAACCTCAGTTCCTTATGCCTTACTATACCAGCCCAGCGAAAAATCAAAATGATAGTGCGCGCTCGTGATCACCAGCGAGGACGGTGTCCTGCCTTGATTATCGCCGCGTCTTATACTCACTTCTTGGGCGTGTCTCAGAAACAACGGAATGGCTTCGCGTCAATGTTAGTAAGTCGCTTGGTGCCCTCATCGAGTGCTCTTGACATTTGGGCGACGAAATATTAGTTTCGTGTCAGGGGTATGGCGGTGGAATTCGTCGCGACAGAGATGGGCGGGATCATTTTATCTCCAACCCTGGTGAACCATCCCAGCCTACCACTGTGTGAGAGCTTGTGACTATACGCGATCCGCCAAAGAAGCGTTACATTGACCATCCGGAGAATAACTACACGGCGAGTGGGAAGGACGCACTACATCGTCACCACAGTCACCGTTCGAAAGCCTGGTGGTCGATCATGCAAGGCTCTGCACGGCTTTTAATCCTAAACAGCTATTGAATCTTATCTGGTCTACAAACTCTAGTTCTCCAGATCGCTCTCGTCTTCAGGCTCGCTTTCGCCATCTCCAACACCATGGACCATGCCTTCGAGAGGTTCAGTCTCAGCAGCCAGTAGTCCAGCACGGTGCTCCTTGTCTCTAGTGAAGTGGCTGGCCAAACTCAATGCCAACACACTCAAGCCATGCACGAGTGTGCTTCCGAACACCACGAAGCTGACGATCGGCCAGATGATCATGATAGCCTTCTCCTTGTCGGTGTATGGATGCAAGTAAGCAGGTGGGTGAGACAAAGGGGTCGATCCACCAGTTTCAAGATGTGCGCGAGCTTCGATGGCCAGGAATAGCCCGCCGAGGCCCATGGGGCCGAAGTGACCACAGAAGAGCGCTTCAGTCCAGGTATGGATGTCCGGGTTCCATTTCCACGTTGCAAGAACGATGGGAATGCGGCGGAAGAGGAGAACAAGAACGAGGAAGGCCACGAGGCGACCTGGTGTGACGGACTCTGTGATAGAGGTCGGGCTAAACAGGTGCCATGGAATGGCAGCTCCCAGATATACGAACATTGCGCTGTTGAGAAGCAGATCGACGATGCTGGGGAAGTGAGTCTTCTGGGTTCGCTTGGTAAACCAGCCGTCTCTAGCGAAGCCGTAGCCGCAGCCAAATGCGACGAGGAAGTCATCAGTACCAAGGATGCTAGCGCAGCCGACCGAGAACACAGCGAGGAGTAAATAGAAGACCGTGAAACCAGCTTCGTCGATGTATTTGCGGTTGGTGCTGAAGCGCAGGACATAATTGGATGTGATGCCGATGACCATTCCGAGGAGAATACCGAAAGCGCACTGCCAGAGGATGGTCATGAGGAACCACTCTCTGGCGACGTCGGCAACGGTGTTCTCCATCAAGCAGTAGAGACCGATAAAGAGGAATGGGAAGCTGATACCATCGTTGCAGCCAGCCTCGGCAGAGAGCATATGCTTGATGCGCTTGGGCACGCGGCTGCTGAACTGGCTGTTGCCAATGATGGATGCGGCAAGGACCGGATCGGTGGGAGTCAGGCATGCAGCCACGACTAAGGCGGTGCGGAAATCAGTCTTGAAGAGCCAGTAGACCAGAAGTGAGCAGACGATCCAGCCAAATGTCATGACGGGACCAAGCATCATGGCGACAGAGCGCCAGTGGCGTCCCATGTAGAATTTGGGCAGCTCGATTCCGACGGCGAAGACTTGGATTCCGACAATCACGCGGGTTGCCTCTTGCAAGATCTCGTCGCCCCATTCCCATCCTCCAACAGCGCCCTTGTCGGCGCAGCCAGTAACATCGCAGACGATAGGTGTAAGCCAGCCAAGAACACGAGGTCCGACGATAATGCCAAACAGGAGGGCGATAGGGGGCTCGCTCAAGTGTAGGCGGTTGCGGATGAAGCTCGCAAAGAGGGCGTACAGGACCAGGAAGAGTGGTATGAGGATGTAGGTGACATGCGGAGGCGTTGCCTCGATCACTTCCCAGACCATTTCGAAGGTCGTCCTGAGAGTTTCAAGGTTGACCCGTTGCTCGGTTAGTATTGGCTGAGCCTGGAGTGTAAGAGAGCAGGAGAGAGGGTATCTAAGGCAGGAAGTGCAGCGCGTACTATGTCTCAAACATCCTTGTGAATGTCTGGTGGATCGAGCTTGCAGTTTCGGTCTCGGTTACACGCGATTGACGAGAGACTGCGTCATCAGGTCGTTATCGATATCGGCCCCAGAAAGATTGTCTTGACTAGTGCTTGACTAAGGCGAACTGGCTTTCCGCAGCAGAAGTAGAAGTTACCTTACGCACTTGCCCAAATCTCATTTTATTTAAAGATGGAAAGCAACATGAAAGGTTGGAAGCCAGCTGTAACAGTGTAACAAGACTGTACGAGGGTTCCACTACCGTCATCGTCTCGTTGGCACCACCAAACAACCACTTAGCCAGCCACCTGACATGAGAAGGGGCGGGATGTAGCATGTCATTCGCTCAGGCACTGCCAGCCTGTTGTGTGATCTCATCGGACGAGTCTCACACGCAGCCGCCTGCACATACCTGCTGCTGCTTGCCCTGGTCAGCGCGTACTGGAGATAGTCCACCTTTCAACTGTGATACTACCGTTGATCTCTTCCTACTCCTGTGATATCTTTCTTTTGTTCCTCTATCCTCTGCCTATATCATCACCATGTCAAAACGCACCACATTCACCAGCATCACTCCTCTTCCCAAAAGCACCACCCGATCGGCTGCTGTCAGCTGGCTCCACAATCATGTTCAGATGATCCGTCTGAACCCTTTGGTGCTCCGATTACAAGAAACGACACCACCACCCAACGCGGCAGCCGACGAGTACAACTGCGCGTGGTACGAAATCACCGACGAAATCAGCTATCTTCCTGGCGGTCTGTACAAAGGCGAGGTCACGTACAAAGCCTGCTTCAACGACCTCCCAAATGGCATACAAACGCATACCTTCGCGCCGGCGGGTCTGGATCTGAGAGGGAAGTGGACGGTGGGTGGTAATGAGCCTGGGGAACCAAGAGAGACGCTTGAGTTGGGCATGGACGCGCCCAGGGAAGGACTGTATGTTCGAGAAGATGTGGATATGCGATGCAACATCTTCTTGACAGGCTTCGTGAAGAAGAACCTGACGAAGGCGCACAAGAGTGTGGTGGACAAGCTGGCCGATTTGGGCGATGGAAATGAGCCTGGCAAGGACGCGCATATTTCACAAGACTATGACAGGCCCAGCGGAAATGCTGTGCCCAGGCCATGGCAGAACAACGAACAGGCGCTTACGCCAGTCGACAGTAACACCATGTTCAGCCCAGACTCGTACCTCAAAGATTCGGCACAGCAGCAACCTCAGTCCACAGCTCCCGAGCACGAGGATTCGTCGTCTGCTGATCTGTACTCTAACGTAGGGCATCATTCAAGCCCTTACAGAGAGAACCCGCACTCACATCTACACAGTCACACGAAAGACCTCAGAGAAAGCACTGCAAGATCAGCACCAAAGTTATCCTACCGTGAGCACGAGCGTGTACGCGACATGCCTCCTCAGCTTCCGCCTCTGGATTTCATTCAGATTGAGACCGATAGCCATCAAAGAGCTTATCCGCCGACAAAGCCATATGGAGGCAACCCGTCAGAAGGGCCAAATCTACCAGCCGGCACAACAGCCACGACTTTCAAAAACCGCCCTTCGCTGAGCTACTCGCACGAACCAAGCATACAAGCGGAGCTCCCAGCAGAAAGATCACCCGCAGATGGACCGAACAAAGAAATTCGAGACGACGGAGTTGTGCATCCTACCACCTCTCACACGAGCACGCTACTCCATCCTGGCACGCACGCTACTACGCCAAGACTGAGCACCGATTTCACCTGGCAGCCTGGAGCACAGCAGGGTGGATATATTTGAAGAGCGCAGTGCAAAACCTCCTTGCTCGGAAAGCAATGCCAACACGTGTAGCATCTGCATTACGACTTCTCCTTGACGAACGACTGAAGACCAAGTGACTAACATTGATGATGAGCAATGACCACTCTCTTGGCCCTGGTAGTATACGGCATTGGACGTTCGTCCGGATACCGAATGATATCTTCACTGCACGGTGGCTGCTCATGATTCTGCGTACTTCATCACTAGCAATTTTGAGCTTTCTGCGCTTCAACCCAACAGTAGTGGCCTGACTTCACCTAGCCAACGCGTATCGCCAGCCGTAACTGTCAGCACAGGGAAGGATAAGGAGGCATATATGCGTAAGACTGTGAGCGAGAATTGCATCGTCCTCTTTGTGCTCCTGCTGCCCACGTAGAGCATTGTAACGGCGTGTTTGAGAACTGTGGCTTTGGCACGTAAGTCTGCTAGACACAGGCTTGCAAGAGCCCACTCCCTAGGTTGAGGACTGAAAAGAACTGCAAACAACGTCACGGGTATCGAATAAGGATAGATAGTTTACTTGGAGGATGTTGTTGATCGCGCCGGCGAACGGTCCAAACATTGCTCCGCATTAACCATATTCAATTCGTTGCCTATTTAGAAGGAAACCTCCCACGTTGGGCCTCGGCTTGTATGATTATAAGTAAGATTAGTATACAGATTTACACCCCTATACTAAGTTATCCAGTGACAACCACATTGAATGCTTGGCTCCAAGCGAAATGGCCTGCTGGAACGTAAGCGGTCTTTGCAATTTTAGTCCGACTGAGCTATGCACGGTCCATTACGGCCGTAGACCATTGCGCATTGTTATATATGTACCAACTGATCACTACCGCTCGTTAACGTCGGAAAAGCAATTTTTCCAGCGCCTTTAGGTTACGTAACAACGTCAAGGCCAATACACACGACACCGATCATGAACGCAATTTCGACACAACCCATCCGTCTCTCAGACACAATCAAGCTATACCGACCAGATCCCGCCGAGAAAGTGACAACGACCAACCATGGCACTGGACCCGAAATGATCATACTATGCACCTGGTTTCGCGCCCTCCCCAAACACGTCGCCAAATACATCGATGCGCACCGACAGCGGTACCCTCAAGCCCAGATCCTCTTGATCGAATCGACCGTGGGCGACATGATGTACACATCCTACAGTGTACAACGCGATCGACTGAGCTCTGTTGTTGATATTGTCAAAGGAATCGCAACAGCGAACCATGAGATTCTACTGCACATCTTCTCGAACGGCGGGAGCAACACCGCTGTCCAGCTTGCCGAAGCATGGCATTCGAGTCAATCGTCATCCTTTCCAGCGACTTCGATGGTGCTTGATAGCTGTCCTGGATCACCCTCACTCAAACTAGCAGCAGATGCGGTGGTTTCTTCTTCGCCCAAGAACTCGCACTGGTGGGTCATCATCTTCGCTTGGACTGTGGTCGTCCCATTCGTCGCCTTCCCGTCCTTGCTTGGTGGACCAAATGTCGTCGCTTCATTACGACAGCGTCTCAATGAAGCTCGATTATTCTCCACCAGCACACGAAGAGTGTATATCTGCTCTTATACGGATCTGATGGTACCAAAGGAAGACGTTGTGAGTCACTACGAGAGTGCTCGGTCGGCTGGCTATGATGCCAAACTCGTTGAGTTTAGCGAGTCAGCTCATGTTTCGCACGTGATGAAGGAACCAATTCGCTACTGGGGTGCTGTTGAAGATGTCCGGGTGCGATGATTGACGACCAGGGAGCTACAGGCATGGGCTTGAGATCTGCGAGGACAGTAGCCTTGATTGGAGTGGCTAGGCTGTGCATAGTGACTGCGTCCTTGGTGCAACTATCCTACTGACTTGTGGGCGCATCATAACGTGTATGGGGTTAGCGATGTGCAAGAATGGTCATGCGGCGTTACGGGCGTAAGATGGCAAACATGCATAAACTCAATAGCGCAAATGATTGATAATACTTCTTGCGGTCGAGTAGTTACAATTGCATCCCAATCTCTAGTTATGGTCAATACGTGCATAACTTTAGACCTATATCTACAGTATTGCTGAGGTCAGCAGAAAGGTTATGCAGCTTTATACACACAATCGCGGCCTACCACATCCTTCATGCAGCCAGTGCAGCAACGTGACATGCAAGACTCGCGTTCGCGATGATTCCTCTTAAGCTCGCGACAACAATCTCTCCGAATGTGTATATAGCACCGGGACCGGAGTGTTGTGTCTCTTCCTTGCGCCGATGTGTAGGACATAAAAGTACCATTGTAGACATGAGACCAAATGTGACCGTATATGATCAAAAAACCAGCATCACAACCGAATCAAACCTACTACTCCAAGTCTCAAACAATGGCTCCAATCATCGCAATCATCGGTGCAACCGGCCAAACGGGACGTTCCATCGTCGATGGGCTTCTATCCGCTGAGACTTCTCCTCCCATCCCACCTGCCAACATTATCTCCCTCACTCGTCCCACTTCCGTCTCGAATGCCGCAAACGCGGCCCTCTCCTCCCTTGGACTCACCATCCGTTCGTTCTCCCTCGCTTCGCCGCACGAGGATCTCGTCTCTTCCCTCAGAGGGGTGGACATCCTTATATCCTGCATGTCCGGTGCCGACGACCAATTGCTGCAGATCCAACTCGCGGACGCCGCCAAGGAGGCAGGCGTGGGACGCTTCATCCCATCTGCCTGGCTGCCAATCATTCCACCCGGAGGCGTTCACATTTTCCGGGATATGAAGGAGCAGGTGTATGCGCATGTCAAATCCATCGACCTGCCGTTCACAATCGTGGACGTCGGCTGGTGGTACCAGGTTGCGTTTCCTGCCTTGCCCAGTGGCAAGATAGACTACGCGCTGGGTCTGCCAGTGGAAGAGATCTACGGTACTGGCGAGCAGAAGTCTGCGTTGACTGACTTGAGAGATGTTGGGAGGTACGTGGCTCGCATCATCCAAGACGACAGAACAGTCAACAAGTATGTTTTCTGCTACAACGAGCTTCACTCACAGCTCGACTGGTGGGCGATCTTGGAAAAGTTGTCCGGCGAGACCATCCCACGCAACTTCATCTCGCAGGAGGAGGTGGAAGCAGACATTGCCGAAGCGCTGCCGAAGATACAGGGCGGAATGGACCTCAGGTCTGGCGAGGGACTTGTCACCGCCTTCAAAGTTGTCGCAAGACAGTATGTTCGCAGCTGGGGAATCCGCGGCGACAACACCCCGGAGAAAGCGGAAGAACTGGGATACGTGACAAGCAAGGAGCTGTGGCCGGAGATGGAGTTTGTGAAATACGAGGACTTCTTGCGGGATGTAGTTAAGGGTGAGGCCAAGCCCGTCTACGATGAAGAGACGAGGGCAGGCTATCGTCAGGCATGGGAGGGTATAAAAGCGCAGAAGAAGCAGCAGCAGCAGAAGTGATGAACCTGGGGCCTGGCGTAGCGTAGTGCGAAACGGTGTAAGCAGACATATCGGTCTGCGCCTGGAGATTGCCTAGTGAGAATGTAGCTTGGAAATGCAATGTCAATTAATATAATACAGAAGCCTGTGACCCGTGAAACTCAAGCAAGAGTGGTATCTCAAAAGGGAAAGGAAGAGCGCGCAGCACGCAGAAGGCCGTTGCTGGCAAGTAGTGTACGACATTGTCCCTAGTACAGACATGGAAACCGCGCAATCTTTTTCTGGGATGTATGCCCAAACGCCGCACCAAAGAAAGTCCCGTAATACTACCAAACCGGATTATGACTTTTTAGTGTTACCTGAGCTCGGGCTCTTCGTTGAACACGGCGAAGCGGAGTCTGTGAAGCTGAAGGTAGGTGTCTGTCAGCTGGACGTCTTACGGCAGGAATAGGTAGCACAGGATTGACTTACTGCAGGTAGCTTAGGAACCACAACCATGACCGTGGCCATGAAATTGATCATGAAATATGTCAAGTCATAGTGGGTGTAGTGGGTGCTGACCAAGAAAAGGCATATGGGCACGGAAAGCAGGAACTTCTTTGCGGGCGTGTACTGGTCGCCATTGTCGATCTGCTCCCACATGTTCAGGTTGTCGTATGCGCCGGCGTTGAACTCGAAAGGAACACCCCGCACGTAGTGGAACATGAGGTAGCTGCCGAACATGTAGGAAATGTTGACCATGGTCCAGGAGGTCTCCTGGGAGATGGAGGGGACGATGTCGTAGAGAATTTTGAGCAGAAGAATGATCACGACGTGGATCGCCCACGCACCCTTCATGTTCACCCAGTTCGCATTCAGGTTGGGGTTCGCCTTCTGATCGCTGAGCTGCTCGAGATCCTCTGGAGGCTCATGGTACATCAAGCTGCTGCTTCTCCTCCTCCGTCTCCTTTCTTGGTCTCCTGCGCTCAGCTTCTTCTCGGCGACCTGGACACAGTTGGGTGGCGAGGGGTTCACCCCCTCGGCGAAGGAGATGCCGCCACGCTGGAGGACTGTGGAAGACACTTTGGCGGTGTTGGTGGGGTGTTGTGGGGGAGGCGGTGGTCGATCACGAGACCTGAGGGAAAAAATGGTGGGCTGTTGGTGGCTGCCGCGGCGAAGAAGGCGCGGTGTCGTATGTGTGGTAGGTGAGGGTGACGGTATTCTAGCAAGGCGTTGCAATTGTCCTCCCGAGGTTGGCGGCGGCGGAGTCCCTCAGTGGTGGTGGAGGTAGTAAAGGGCAAAGTGTCCGGGGGTAGGAAGTCTTTGTCCGGCGAGTTCGGCAGACCGCTGCTGAAGGGCTGTTTGCTGCTGGCGGCGACGGTGGCGGTGTTGCGGTGGCGAGTGTTGGGCGGAAGAATTAGGCGGTGGGAGTGGTGGGGCGGTGTTATTGAGGCGGTGGTGTTGGTGATCAGGAGCAGGCCAGGCGTTGCTTCGGCGGGCGTGTGTATTCCTGGCAGCCTGCTACCTCCTACCGCTACCAGAACCGGCCGGCCTTCTTGCTTGCCTTGCGCAGGGTCCGCGGCGCTCAGGCCCACTAAAATTCGACCAATCACGCGCGTTCAGATCACATCGTACCACTCTGTTCACGGAGAGCTACACTACACTACCTTACTTTCGACTTCATTCTAGTTTTACCCCTGATCTTCTTACTGCTCCCAAGGCATCAAACCATGTGATCCGCTCATAACTCTACTACAATGAGCCATCTGGACGAGACTGCACTCACTTCATGCACTGGGGATGTAGGAGGCAACACACTAGGGCACCCGGGAAACTGGTTCGAACACATCATTGCTCCGTGCGTTTGCTGTGTAGACCTCACTCATTCCCTCCTCACGACTGCTGCTCTGACAACTCCACAACTATCCCGACAGTCGGCCATAGGATATCGATGATTCCACGCAAAGCTCGTCCCTTCCACCTCACCGCAGAGATGTGTGGCCATATCCACAGCTCTGCCAGGAAGAAGGCAATGTGATAATGCAGACAACCCGCTGGGCGCGTGGTGAGGATGGACGCTTTCGCAACTGTTCTTTGTACTTTGTTGTGGACCTATATCAGTGCCTTCGGACAACGTATTCTCCGTGGCGTAGCGGAACGCCGCGGAATTCACTGGAAGGCACTCCGAGGTCAGCTTTCTCAGAAAATGCTGTCGCAAGGTCGAGGAGAAACTCTTTCTCGTGAAGCATAGTGTACTGACTTTGGTGACCAAAGGCAAGAGTCCAGTCCACCAGGAGACGGCGGGCAGGTGAGGCCGAAGTGGTGCCTTGGTAAATGACAGTGACAACTCGGAGTGGCGGAATTTTACTTGACTGGATTGCTGGAGACTCTGGAGACAATTCAAGATCCATGACGCGGATCATTTCTCTCAGCACCGCATTACGGAAATCTGTGACGAGCATACGCTCTCCTAGAACGTACAATCGAGAGAGTTTGATGTACGAGTCTTTGTAGCTGGCAGGCAAGACCACAGGTGTGTGCAGAGACCCATATTTCGACCTTCCACGGTAAACAGTCGTCGGCAGTCCTTAGTGTAAATCCAGTCGAGGTAGTATGCGAAGTGCGCAGGGTCCTCTTCCGGTAACCTGATGAGTCTGGTCTGACCCTCAACCCATGCTTGCTTGAGGGCAGTCGTGAAGAAGTCGGAGGTGCGGGTGATGAATCTCTCATAGACTGACATCCTGGTTTGATAGTTTCCGACCAAAAGAGTGACAGTGCTGCTCGAGCGGAATGCGAAAGTCGGACCTGGCAACGCCAGCAGCGTGGGTGTAGGTGTTCCTGTCACGGTTCCCTGTTTTGGAGTGCGTACCAACGCCATTTCTGCACCCAAGCGTGTTAATTGACCATGTTATAGTGATCGAGGTTGGATGAAAATACCGAGTTTGTTCTGCTTAAGGTTGAGTGTACAATTTCGCTCACGCTGTGTCGTGTTGCTTGGTGTTCCTCGAATTGCGCTCGGCAGAGGAGAGGTTTTTATAATCCTTCAGGACGAGGAGGAGCGGCTAGTACTTTCACTTGGCAAGTCTTACTCTTGCGACTATTGAACAAAGCCGCTTGACTTGTGGAATTGTCGTCGGTAGCCATGTCTTACGAGAGCTTATGTCTCACTAGTCTTCACTGCCCGAGCGGAGCTAAGTGACTGATCAACGCCGTGGAGGATACTAACACAGCGAGACTACGACGTTGAAAACTAGACCGCCGAGAATGTGTCTTTCTGACCATCAGACTTGCGGTGGCCATGAAGGCGACGGCATACGATTGAAGAGATCACGCAAGCTCTCTGATTCAGCAGGCATGCATTCATTACGACTAGGTTTGGCTGACTGATGAGAAGTGCCTGGTGAGGCGAGTAGGGCGACTGAGCAAAGAAGCTGGTGAGTCACGGTGGAGCGCGAGTTGTACCGTATGATGCTAGAAGTGTTGTGTGGACTGCGACGGACGGAGGTGTATGAGTTGAAAGTGGTAGGTACATGTATTTGCAGGCGTGGCACGGCCGCGCTGAACCTCAGATCTATCAGACAATCAGTGAGCACCTTCACCCCATTGGCCCATGGAGTACGAGGGCGCGTGGACAGCTCGTGATTCACTCTGCTCTGGCGACATTTCACCTTCACACTTCAATAACTTGCGGATGTGATCAATGACACTCACTTGCCATTGGAACTAGAACAATGCTCGAATGTCAAAAGACACGATCAAGAAACATTTTCATGAATAGGAGCCTACCTATTCTAGTAAGTAAAGCCAGAGTACTGGTTCCAATCGCACAACGCTCTTCTCGTCAGCCACTCCGAATATCACATTGTTACAGTTTGTGGACTCTGAGTGAGGAAAGCTGAAATTCACGGCGAAGTACCCGGAGACTATACATATCCATGCATCTTGGCCGTTGCTTTTCTGCCCATCGGAGTCAGCACTTCTTCACCACACAGGCGCTGGAGCACTCACTCACTCCTTCATCACCAGCTCAGACATGGTAATCCTCCGCCCTACGTATAATCAGACGCTGTTCCTCAACACCCTTCGTGGAGTGAACTGCGATAAAGAATGCTTGCGTCAAATCGACCAGGAACGCCTTCTCCAGATCATCGTCCGTATAACACTGCGGGCACCCGGAGCGGAGATTGAGATCCACCAAGAGGCGGCGAGCTGGTGAGCCTACAGAAGTGCCTTGATATATAGTGTTGATACAGCTGACTCGTCGAGACGGTTGACATCTAGGAATGTCGTGGCAGACCAGCCTGAGACGTATAAACTCAGCAATGATAGCATTGCGCAAACGCGAGTCCAGCCTGCGCTCTCCGAGGACATAGGGCTTTGCTAGCAAGTCGTGTGTGACAACTTTCGCGGTTTCTGTTTCGATCGACTTGCAATCTTTGGTAGGCAGCTGGGTAGTGTACGCCCAGTCGAGGTAGTGAGCCATCAGCTCTGGGCTTTCCTCGTCGAGTTCGGTGGTACGGGTTTGTCCTTCGATCCACACTTGCTTCAAATCAGACGCAAAGAACTCTGAAGTTCGAGTAAGGTAGCTGGTATGTACGATCATGCTCTGCCTTCGGTACCAACCAGCAAAGTGATTGCATTCTGGGCATTGAACCTGTAGGAAGGCTTCATGGCTTGCTCCTTGTGTGTGAATTTGTTATCGGCGTCCGGAATTAATGTTGACATAGTGGACTGCGGTGTGACAAACTTGGCCTCTTCTGTTCGATCAGCGAACAAATGATATGTTTCTCTTGGCGGTTGTGTGTCGCGATCATCCGGTCCACTTTCAGCCCACCGAGAGAGCGTGTTATGCTGAGGCTGTGACGATGGCGGCCTGAAGCTAAAAGCCGTTGTCGACATGACGGCTACCGTGGTTTGATGTTCTGGGTTCGACTCGAATGTGCTCGAAGTCGTCGCTGAGGTTCCTATACTTCGGTGTGATGTAAGCGCGGCAAAAATATCCAGCAACGAACGCTTGCTACGCGCCCTCTCGCTTCACTTACTGTATTGCCGACGCGCGTTTCAAGCAAGTGAGGCCATGCGAGTGGCCTATTAGACCAATAGTGTATTGATGCATCACCTGGTCTCACCCTTCGTGCGAAGCACAATTGATTGGTCTACAACGCTCTCGTGCGTTCGCCGATTTGCTTATCTGCTCGACAGTCCTTGTACGTTTTGCATGCGTTTCGGTATCCTGGTCATCGTGATACATATATACCTCTAAAGATATCCCTTCTGCACCGCAGCCTCAGCGTTGAGGATGCTGCTACCTGCGGCACCAATGACAGTGTTGTGACTGAGCGCGACGAACTTGATGTCGAACACACCACCCTCGTCTTCCCTCACACGTCCCACGGACACGGCGTATCCTCTGTCAGTCTCGCGGTCCAAACGCGGTTGAGGCCTGTCAGGCTGCTCCATGACCACAATGGCGTTCTGTGGTGCTGAAGGGCAGCCCAGCTTCTGCGCATCCGAAGTGTACTCGCGAAGCGCCTTCTTTACTTCCTCGGCCGAGGGAGCGGGCCTCTTGGCGAAAGAAAGAGAAACGACGGCGGTGTGGCCGTCGAGCACGGGCACGCGTGTGCAGGTGCCGGAGATCTTCATGTCTTCCACATCCTTGAAAGCCGTAGCCTCGCCGTTGATCTCGCCCAGAATCTTGCGCGCCTCACTCTCGAGCTTATCCTCCTCGCCAGAAATGTACGGCACAACGTTGTCGATGATATCCATGCTGCTTACACCAGGGTATCCCGCGCCTGAGACGGCTTGCAGGGTGACGATAGACGCCTGTGAGATGGGACCGAAGCGCTCGATCAAAGCCTTGAAGGGAATGACCAGGCCGATGACAGCGCAGTTGGAGTTGCAGACCAAGAAGCCCTTGTCGAGGTTGTACTGCTTGCGCTGGTACGGGATCAAGTCCATGTGCGGGAGGTTGACGGTGGGGACGACGAGAGGGACTTGAGGGTCGCGGCGGTAGTTCTTTGCGTTGCTGAACACGGGGATGTTTGCCTTCAGGAAGGCCATTTCTGGAGGTGTCAGTCTTCTTGCGTCAATCTCGACGGAAGATGGACCAGCGCTGCAAACTCACCAGTGTCCTGGGCGACATCACTGTCCAGACCGCTGAAGACGACATCGACCTCATCCTTGAACTCCTCGGCGCTGCAGTTCTTGAGCACAAGATCGCCCAGCTCCCTGCTCATGGGCAAGCTCTGCTTCCACTTGACGGCATCGCTGTACTTCTTGCCGGCGTTCCTGGGGCTGGCTCCCACGGCGGTGAGGGTGAAGTGTGGGTGGAGGGCGAGGAGGAGGATGAAGCGCTGGCCTACACTACCAGTAGCACCGAGCACGCCTGTGAGATAGGATGGTCAGCCATTGGCCTTGTTGCTAGAGCACTTCCTTCTCATTGCTGTATTGTTGTATACCACGCGCTGCCCCGCGTTCGTTGGGAGTGGGACTCACTAACCGCACCGCTTCTTGGGAAAGTTCGGGGCCGGGGAGGAGAAGTGTTCGGCTTCCATTGTGAGTGACTTGGTGTAAGTTGAAGAAGATAAAAAAGAACAAGGCGCTACAAAGAAAGTAAGATCAAGCGTGAATCAATGCGTGCGTGACTCGAAAGTTTGATCATTTTCCCGTCCCAGCAATTGAACTTGAGACAAGGGCCGATCGCGGGGGGCTCTTGAATTGAAAGCTTGCCCCATGATGTCAATTGGCTCGTGCGTTCTGTACAAATATATACATACATATATATACACATGGACCATAGACACCAGACCCGACCAAAATGCCGAGCTCGAGGCATAATGCTACAGCCGAGCCTGCCACAAGTAGAGACAATCTCGATGTCAGCCATAGAGATTCATCCTCCAACAGCACTTCAAACACTGTAATCTCGAGTGCCGGGTCGACGAGAAAGGTATCAACCGGGTGGTCGGCACGCCCACGACATGCGGGCCAGGTGCCGAGCGGAACAGTCGAGACGATGGAGGGACCAGCAGGCGATGCGGAAAAGTGATCTGCACATTATCTATGTTTATCGTCTATGGTTCTAGATGTATTAGGTTTATTAGACTTGCATCCACAGCAACACCACTTGAACGACCAGACCACTTCTAGTCGCTCAACAGTGGCAGAACGCTCAGCACTTGAGCATCCCATTGAGACCACACCTCAAGGCAACTCCTTCTCTTTCAACGCGGGCAACCAGATGAACAATCCAAGACCCGCAAGCACCTTGATTGCACCTGCAACCCACAGCACGCTCATCAGTCCACCCCGACTTCGCATCAACCAGGCGCTCACGATCGATCCTATGAACAGCAAGATCACCGATGCTGCACGCCGATTCCTCTTCACATTGTTGGTAGCCAAGAGCTTGAAATCACCCATCAGATCGCAGTACGTTGATGTGACCACGTTGACCGGCAGTTCGTTGAAGCCGAGCAGTCGTGATGCTGCGATTTGCATTCCAGCTTGCCATCCCAGCAACGGTAGAAGGCTGACAATGCGGATATCGTGCTTAACCCAAGTTGGTTCCGGCGTGTGGAAGCCTGTACCCGCAGGGTTTTGGGGGATGAGATTGTCGGGAGTCGCTAGTGCGGCGGCGACAAAGATGAACAGGCCTTGGAGGGTGAAGAGGGAGCTGGTCCAGAGGCGGCTGCTTGTCACACCGTTGGGGGTGAGGTACTTGGAGACGTGGAAGGTCGCCATCGCGCCGAGAAGGAAAGTGATGATGGAGACCAGTGTTGCGAGCCAGGCATGCGGCATATCTGGGAGACCGGCGGTGGAAAGACCGAGAATGACTGTGTTGCCTGTATGATTGTTAGCGTAGCTCTTTGTAGGACCTCCGGCAGTCCACCGGTCAACTGCGATATATGTGTCGGTGTATTCAAACATATGCACAACTGCCGACAGGCAATCGACTTCCCGCAACAACTTACCAGTCTGCATTCCCACGAAGACCCCCCAATTCAGGAAAGAAGCACCATCCACCATGCCCGTCACGAAAGACGTAGCCAGAAGTCCATAATCGCCATACTCCTTCACCACGGGGCCGAGCATCCTGCGGCGAGAGAAGAGGCCTGCTTGCTTACGCGCATGGGCATGGGCATGGGAAGCTTCGGGCTCGGCCAATGAGGAGGCGTGCGACGCCTTCTCGCTTGGGAGCTGGAGCTCTGGAATGGCGCGCGAGGGCGGCGGCGCTTGAGCTTGAGCTGTCGCGTCTGCCATTTTTGTTTGTTGCTGTATTGTTTTCGTAGCTGGAGCTTCGTCTCGCTGTTTCCTCTATGAAAAGCGCTGGTGCAGGAGTTGTTTTCTACCTGCCCGAGATGTCTCGCCGCATCCAGTGCGCGGGCCCAACGGGTACGGCGGTACTTGTCCGCCGCTGCAGCCGCCCATTGGCTGGTGGCATTATTGCATATCGCTGCCAGGCGATATTGCGTGATGCTTATCGCTCCGCCCAACCACGCCACGGCCTACAGAAAAAACACATCCCGGGTCTTGGAACCACTGCGAGTGTAAGGCTGAGTGGAGACTATCAGCCTGGGCGTGCCCCAGCGAACATTTGCTTTCCGCAGGCACCGTCCCAGCCGCTCGCTTGACAACAAAGCAAAGACTACTTCGATCTAGCCGACGAGAAGATCATCGGAAGGTACGAACGAAGACAGGGCCGCGCTATGACATTTCCAAGTGATAGATCCAGGGATCAATTGAAAGCAGAGTGATGATTGATAATTATAGCAGTGCCATTCAGGCCGCTTTTGTTGTTGAAACTACTGCAAAACGCTATCGAAGGGGTATCTTTTTAAGTTGAAAATATTACTTGGTCGCCGCCGCGGCCTCCTGTTCCTCGAAAACCTTTTCGGCAACCTCTCCTTCCGTGACAACGACTTCGTGGCTGCGGTCCAGCTCGGACAGCACAATCCATGTCGGGAAGATGCTGATGATCAGAACGCCAAAGTTGATGCCAATGCTGACAAAGTGGTTTGCGTTGCCTTGAGATTGCATACTGTAAAGATTGTTAGCAAATTGTCTTGCAACGAACATTTGGTAGAGTAAAACTTACGCCCAAGCGACGGTCTGTCCGAGTGCCTCGAAACCACGCAGGATACCAGTGTGGTGGGAGAGCGAAGACAAGTCTGTGGCATACTGGCCAACGAGCCAGTAGAGGAACTGCTGGAAGGCCTGGCCGGAGAACTGCCAGAAGAAGACGAGCGCGTAGGCACTTCCGAAACCGCCCTTGAACCAATCGAAGACCGGTGGCTCAGCAGCGTTGTAGAACCTGTTCTGCAGAACGGTAGCCCAGATCCAGGTGCCGGTGAGCAGCAGAACGATGGCAGTGAACGCAATCTTGGCGCGGGTCTTGATGAAGATTGACTGCCTGTCGAGGAGAGAGGCGATGATGAAGGAGCTGAAAATGCCGGAGAAGTTGGTGAAGAACGATGAGAATGCTCTGGATCGGACGGTGAAGTAGGTCGTGAGCCAGGTGCTCATGAAGCCGTTGTAGAAGTAGCTGATGAAGAAGGCAGGGAGGAGCAGCAGGATGCGGCGAGAGATCATGAGCTTGAAGACAGCTTTGAACTCAGCGCCCCAGGTGGGCTTCTTGATCGTCACGGCTTTCGTACCGTCCTTGCGCCAGACCTTCTCTGCGGGACTCAAGAGCAGGGCAATGGGAAGGCCCAAGCACATGATGACGATGAATACGATGTAGGTGGCAGAACCAACAGATCCGGAGGTTGATCGGTTGGCGTTCAATCCAAGGTTGATGGCACCACCAACAATGGGGCCTGCGGCTTTGGCGGTCTGCCAGACGGCGAGGTAGAAAGCGCGGTCCTTGGGCGATGGGTAACCGATGATGATGGCTGCCTCAGCAGCCCAGAAGAAACCAGCAGAGATACCGCAAAGCGCACTGCCGAACAGCATAAACCAGGTCGTCGAGCTGACGTTGTTGGTGTAAAGTCCAGCGCCGTAAAGCGGGTAGCCAATGGCACCGATTGCGAGTCCATATCGGAGGCCGATGCGGTTGTTGATTGCTCCGGCCAGAACGCAGACAATGGCGAAGAGACCGTACACAAGTGCGTTGGCAGCACTCACGGCGTAAGGCTCCGCCGCACCTCCAGCTCCAAGGCCACCCAGAGCATCCCACATACCAGGCGCTGTGAACGAAACACCACACGCGACCAATATCTGGAATGGCACGGACCTAAACCATGAGCCATACTTCCTCGGACCAGACGCCGACTCCCCGGCCGGGACCACGAAAGTATCAACCATCTTTGGAGTAGATGTGAGAAAGAGTTGCCAAGCAGACACGTGGGGAACACACGAAGATCTGGAAGGCGTATGGAAGTCGTTTGGAAGAAAGTGTGATATAGTAGACGCAGGCAGATGGAGAAGCTCAGCGCACGAACTATAACTATAACGGCGTCTCGCGGGTAAAACTCTTAACAGTCGCCATCACCACTGACTATCACGCCATAAGCACGACCGGCCTCGATGTGCGAAAGGGGTCCCCGTTGCCCCAACCGTTAAGCATATTCTTACTAAAAATTTGATCGTTAGCGCCGTCTTGCTTTGGTGTTTCGCGGTTTGGGGATCTCTGTGAGCCAATGACAACGCGGCGGGCTCAACCGTTTTGACATCAACGTTCCAGATCTGACGTTACTCCGTCCTCCCCGATCGCAGAGCGTCCAGAGTGGTCTTATTATTGTTAACGGCGTTGTCAACACAGATTGGGGTAGTTGATGACTCAGGTTCATATTACAGGTATGCTGCTTTGAGCGTCCGAATGTCAGTGGCCGAGCCCATGATTCCAACAAATCGCACACGTCTCCGCTATGATGGATCACCTGAAGCTCCTTCTAGTATGCAGAACGTGAAATAGCGCTGACAAAGGTGTCTGTGCGTTGTCACAAAGTACTGTAAAGTAGGCGTCTCGCTTACGCATAGGTGCATTGTTCAACGATACAATTTATCCATTCTCGAAGGATCAATACCGAGACGCATTACACCGAGATCTAGAGTGCTACTCTTCGGCAGTGAGACCGAAGCAGTACTATGAACTGCTGGTAGCGCTTGCGTGATTTCGCAAGCGTAGATCTAGAAGTTCTTTACACAACTACCGCAGATGCCTTGACACGTTGATGCGACAGTGCAGACCGAGACACCTCAACAGTCCGAACGGCAAGGATGTTGTGAATTCTTGTATCGTAATTCGCAGGTGCCAGTGAAAAAAAGAGAGTGCATTGGTACACAAAGGGAAAAGACAGAGCGAATTGGGGAGAGAGGCTTCGGTCGTTCGCAAGATCGCCTATCGAGAAGTTGCTCACTTGAACTGCGACACGAGTTTGACAACATGTTTGCCCGGAGATCGATCGCATCTAGAAAAGCGTGGTCATCGCGGGATGTATACATATGACTTTCACATCTTATCGAAGACCTTGGTACCTGTCCAGCCTTCTGCAGGTCTTCCATGTGTGCGCCTGAGCTCCGCATCGGTTCTCTCGCCCTCATGTACATCTAACTCCTCGCTGGCCCAAGAAGCACCCAGATTACCACTCCTCTCCGCCTCTGCTTCGTGCATCATGTTGAAGCTCTCGCCACTTGAGCTGGCACTCGGGCTAAGCGGAGCAGGCTTGTCCTCCTCGTAAGCATCTTTGAGATCAGAGGAAGGCGCTTTGATCTCTCCAACCCAAAACTGCCCGCCGTTGCGCGCCTTCGAGCGAGCGATTTCGCGCTCTTCCAGAGCAAACTTCTTGTCAGCTTGGAAAGGCAAGTGGCGACGGTGCCATTCACCAAGGAACATGCCCTCGGGGTCAGCGTCGTTACGCACGCGAATCCATTCCTGCATCTCCTTTCCAAACATTGCATCGATTTGCTCAGAAGAAGTGTAGGTCCAGTTCTTCGCCCAGTGAGGTCGGCCGCCCATGTCTCTCATGAGCCATTCAAAAGCCTCGTAGTAGCGTTCACGGCAGGGCGGATCTTGCAAGTACGGACGATAGAGCGTTGCGTTCAGGTAAAGTGTGGGCTCACCGCGAACAGTGTTGTCGAGATATGGGCGTGGCAGAGATGGTGAAAGGTTGGTGTCACTGACACGGACCTCAATGGGACAATGGATGTAGAGCCCGGCAGTGGAGAAAGGAATGCCTCCATCACCCTTCTTTCCGTTGATCCAGGCGCTCAAGCGAGAAATGGCTTCCGGTCCAGAGCTAAGAGGAAGAGCCCACTCGTTCACGAATTGCGAGAAAAGGCAGTTCATCAATAAGCCAGTCTGCAGGGGCTCGACGGCGGAGTCGGTCTTACCAGTCGTGAAGCCGTATTGCATGCCAAAGACAAACCACTCAATCCATGGCAGGACGAAGGGGACGTAGTTGGAAATGAAAAGCAGGTTCTGGTAGGTGTGGAAGCCGACGGAGCCGCCGTACCAGCTACTCTCAGCGGCACGTTCAGGTTTGGAGGTCTTCTCGGCAGACCAAACGACAGCGCGCTTCATGTATGGCATCCACCAGACACGAGTGAATTCCTTCTGCGTCCAGAGGGTAGTGTTCCAGGTATCCAAGATCTCCTTCATGGGCTTGAGAGTTTGCTCCCACTCGATGTTGCAGGCATCCGTCATCTCGTACTCGACTTCCACGATGATACCAAGAGCTCCAAGAGAGCACAATGCCGCGCGGAATAGTTCCTGGTTGTGTTCGGCGGAGCACCTGACTGCCTGACCGTTGGCGAGCACGATGCGCAGAGACCTGATGCTCTGAGAAATCAAGCCGTGCTTCAGCGAGCTGCCGTGGGTGGCGGTGGAGAATGCGCCGACAATGCTCTGCTCATCGATGCTTCCCAGGTTCGGCATGGTCAGGCCATGCTTGTTTGCCTCCTCGTTCAGCTTGCACAAGCGGATGCCGCCCTCCACCAAAAGGGTCTTGCGCGCCTTATCGACCTTCAGCACGCGCGCATAGTTGTCGAGGTTGACCATCCACGAGCTGGTGCAGGTGAGGTCGCTAGGCGAGTGGCCGCAGCCGACGACGACCAGCCTCTTGCGACATCTGCGGGCGAGGGTGACGAGCTTCTGGATCTCCTCAAGCGACTGCGGCTGGATGTAGAGCTCGGGGCGCGAGACGAAGGTCTTGGCCCAGGTGTGGTGCAGGTGGCGGGTGGAGGCGCGGAAGGGGACATGAGGCTCGGTGCGGTCGAGTTCCTGCTGGAGCTTGTCCATGATGGCGGTGGTGGTGGTGGGGCGGAGTGTACCACAGACGCCGGTGGTGGCGGTGGTGGTGGAATAGGTAGCGATTGTTTGGTCAGCCGCAGCTGTTGGAGTCGACGGCGAGGTGGTGGGACATGTTCATCTTCATCTTTGTTGGTGACAGCGCGCGTGTTTTGGCGGGCGAGCGAGTCTCTCGAATGCGCGGGGAAGTTGGCCTGGCCACAAATGTATTGCGCGTAGATCGCCGAGGTCCTGAAATGAGATCGTGAGGCACCAAGGCATTCAATCAGGCAGCAAGGTGGGATGGAACAACGGAAGGCGCGAAGCACGAAAGACGTGGATTATGTGATCGTCTCGCCTGCGCCTGCCATTGTGGGGCCGTCTATCGGCAGACACTTCCACCACCCAAACACCATCCTGTACATACAACCGTGTCATACCGACTCGATCTGGAAATAAACAACCACCCTCAACCAAATCACCGATATACAACAAACATGTCCGCCGAAATATACCCGCCATACCCGCCTACACTCACCAGGCCGGAGCAAGAATATCTGCTTTCCAACCTGAAGGACTGGTCGATTGCTCATGGACTTGCTGTACGCCCCATCGAGACCTTCGTCTCCAAGGAAGTCGATCCGGCTGGTGCTACTGCAACGACAGCTCCCGTCACGCTGTTCCCTAGTCTCTTCCCGAGAAGCTGTTTCGACCAGGCAAAGGCTGTCTCCAAAGCCTACAACGAATTGTACTCTGCTATCGCCGTTGATGAGGCCTGGCTCGGTGAGATCTGCAAGGAGTAAGTGAATGATGTGTGACTCCCAGATCTCCACGAACGTGAATCCAGCTTCAGCTCCTACAAATTTACCACTACTTCATCGTCTCATTGAAGACCATCTCTGACATACACCAGGCTTCTAGACATTGACGACTTCATCGAGAACCTATGGAAGATCCATGTGCAAGTCAAATTCGAGGGTTACGTGCAGGTAAACACCCCTGCACTACATCCATTCACGCCAAAAGCTAACCAGCATCACACAGCCCATACAACTAGGTCTGTTCAGATCTGACTACATGGTCCATGTCGACAAGTCAGAGGGTGCTCCAACATGCGTCAAGCAAGTTGAGTTCAACACCATCGCTTCATCCTTTGGAGGTCTCTCCAGCCGTGTGGCTGGTTTACACCGGAATCTGCAATCGATTGATGCATACCCTGACGCTCTCAAACCCATCATTAACGATCAATCCCTACCAGAGAGCACATCGATCCCTAACCTCGCACTTGGTCTCGCAAAGGCACATGCCGCCTACGCAGCTTCCTCGTCGCCATCGGATCCCACGTGTGTCCTGTTCATCGTCCAAGACCCCGAACGAAATGTTTTTGATCAGCGCCATCTGGAGTATGAGCTCAATGCCACTCATTCCGTCAAGACCTTCCGCATCTCGTTCGATCGAGTCCTCGCCGATACTCGCCTGGATCCGTCTTCCCGCAAACTTCTTTACACTCCTCCTCATACTCCTCACAAGTCATACGAAGTCTCAACACTCTACTTCCGCGCGGGCTACGCCCCATCTGACTACACTTCCGAGGAGCACTGGGCAGCTCGCTTGCACCTCGAAAGAAGCGCTGCTATCAAGTGCCCCTCCATTCTCACTCACCTAGCTGGCAGCAAGAAGGTTCAGCAGGTCCTCGCCACACCCGAATCTCCCCATCTCGCCCGCTTCCTACCAGATGAGGCGTCCTCGTCTGAAGTTCTCAAGACTTTCGCACCCATCTATCCTCTCGATAAATCGACGGCCGGGCTAGCTGCACGCTCACTCGCCACCAACCCGGAGACCGCTATCAAATATGTCCTCAAGCCGCAGCGTGAAGGCGGAGGTAACAACGTCTACCGCTCCGACATTCCAGGATTCCTCAAGTCCTTGCCAGAGTCTCACTGGCCGGCTTATATCCTGATGGAGATGATCGAGCCGCCTACTCAGGCGAACAGTATCTTCAGAAACGGCGAAGTGCAGAGTGGCGAAGTCATCTGTGAGCTTGGTGTATATGGTGCTTGCCTCTGGAAGGACGGCAAAGACGGTGGTCCCAGAGAGATCCTGGAGAACTTTGAAGCTGGCTATCTATTGCGGACGAAGGGTGCCGGAAGTGCTGAAGGCGGCGTGGCGGCTGGCTTTGGCAGTGTAGACAGCTGCTGCTTGATCGATGTTTAGCTGCAATGTGGAGCGTTCACATCTGCGGACTATAGACTTATATATGCTTGATGAAAGAATCGTGGAAATAGCAGTTGTCACTGAGCGTCTTGAGAGAACGGAACTCTGAACGCTTCACGCATGTGAACTTTTCCCACTGGCCCCTGCTGTTTCTGATATCCGAAGAAAAACCAGCAGCACATTTGGCATCCGCACCTTTTCCTGATCTACACCCAGACTCGCATCCACTTTCCGATTACACATGTACATGTAAGTTGAATGTTCACGTGAATGTTTTCGTCATTGACAAACCCTAACCCTACTAACACCACGTTCAGACTTGCGCGCATGCAGACGATACATTCGCATCATACCGCCGGGATCAATATGGCTTTTCAAAGGTCAAGCTAACGTAGGCTACCTCGAACTATAGTACTTGAGTGTCTACCATAGTTCCATGCTTCTGTAAATGCGATAGGGCGAACATAGTCGGACATTACTAGAAGAACCACGTTCCGCTGCACAGAACAACATACATGATTCAGCGACTCGTATGCTGCAAAACCACACGAACAGAAAGCAGTGACTGTCTACACACAAAAAGGATGCAAGACATCATAACATAGACACTACCTTCATACATTCATTATACATGTACCATCAATCCAGCCAGCCCATACATCGTGTATCATAAGAAACTGTGTGTAGATCAACCGAAACTCGTCTCGAGACCCCAACACGATCACGCCGCAACCCATCTCTCCCAATAGTCGAAGGCAGCTCTCTCCGCTTCAGCCAACTAGTCCTCCAACCTCTCAATCACCTCCCTGGCCTCAGCAAGCTCAGCCCTGAGTCTCTGGTTGCTTGCAAAGCAAGAGCTGAGGTATGCTGTCACCCTTTGATGCGATTGCTCGAGAGTTTCCAAAGCAGTTGCACGGGGCAAAGGAGGTTGCACCACAGCTCTGGGGCTGTTCTCGGTCGTCTCATCAGACGAGAGCGTGAGGACGCAAGCACAGGATGCTCGTGGGGGAAGCGCAGGTGACACGATGTGCGCCCTCTGCATGCTTCGCCCCAGGCGCCTGCGTTGGTGAACGCGGCTGTTTCCTGCAGAGCGCGGGCGTGAGTTGTCGACAGTCGAGTTGTGGCGCCGGCGCTTTCGGGGCCTGTCAAGCGTACCCGCGCTCCCAGAGGGGGCAGTGGTGTCAGAGGACTGGTCATCATCGGCATCGTCGACATCCCCAGCGACAGTGTCATCGTCAGACTCAGAGCTGGAACCGGACGCAGCAGAACTGAGGTCTGAAGGAGATGGGGCTGCGGAGAGACTCCTTCGAGATCCTTCGTTATCTGTTGAAGTAGCCCGCCTCTTTCCTTTCAGGTCATCGTCTCGGGCCGTCCGCCTGCTTGAAGAGATTGCTCCCTGTGGGTGTTCAGATGCGGACAGCGAGGGTACCGAAGGTCGTCGGTAAGTCGCAGCACCAGTGCCCGCCATGGAGAAGCGGGACAGCGGTAGTAAGTCGATTCCGTTGCGTCGAGCCTGACTGGCGCATCCGCCAGCCATGGTAGGACCAGGACCGTTGACTGGCACGAGGTCGTTCGATGAATGAGTGGACCGCCTGAGTGGCTGCGAAGGATCAAAGCGTGGGCTTGAGCTGGTGGCGTTCAGAACGGTAGCCAGTTCCGTCGAACTAGGTTCGATGCTTTTGGCGCCGCGGAAGGCGCACGTACACAGTTGGACGTTGTGCAGATGCGGCGCATGGATGTTACTTGCGATGCAGTAGTAGCATTTCGCACCATCTCCGTTGACGGGAGCTTCGTTGGTGATGGAAGTATCATGCCCCACATGGCTGACCGATTGGCCCTCCTGTGCGCCTGAGTCTGTTTGGAGACAGTCAGCGATGATAGATGAGACGCCCAGGGGTCTAATGGGTATGTTACCAAGAAGCCAGTTTTCTTCCTTTGGCTCGAAGCGTTCGGCGTGAGGGCTGTGGATACCTCGGGCAACAGGATCGTCGTTCGTTGGACGCTGATACGCACCGTCAGCTACGATGTTTCCATCTATAGGTAACAAGGGGTGGAAGTCTTACCAAGTCGTGCTGGGGTTCTTCTTGCGGAGGCGAGTATGCGTCGCCTTTATTATGCTGCGGTACTTGGACGCCAGCTGCAGAAGAAGCAGGATCTCCTCTTTCAGAGGGGTCGGGTGCAGTCATGGTAACGATGGTACTCGTTGTCGGCAACAATCTGGCTGGTTTGAAGTTGCAAAGCAATTGTATGGAGCGAAGGGAAATGTGAATGAGAAGGAAAAGGGAACGCGAAAAATAGAGAAGGGGAGCCGTTTATACCAAAGAGATTTTGCCTGGAGTTGCATATTTTGCGACCTGTCTTCGTGTTACCAGTCGACAGCACATGCGCGGGTCAACATGCGGGGATGCGAATGTTGTACGTGGGGGTGACTCGTTACTTGAGCTCGACTTGACAGCAATGAAGTGTAGACGGCTGTCGCCTGGTATGTGAAGAAAGTGTTCATTCCAATGGTATATCTATAGTCATCAGTCGTGTCACCAAATTGTCAAAGGCAGACTCTAGCAGCTGCGAAAATGACCACCGTTTGCGCAAGCCACAGCTACCCCTGCCGCCATCATGCATGCATGCCGCCTTAATATCCGGCCCACCATGCCCACCAACCATAAAGCGCCAGGAAAATATCTAAAGAAAAAGTGTTTGTGTGCGTGTAACGTCGCGTGCTGGAACCCTAGGCGCCCACAGCTTGTGCTCTTCTCGCGTTTGCGTCGGCAATGCGCTTCTCGCCTTGTTCATCGAAATGCTCGGGCCAAACGAATTGGCGCTCTTCCGCAGGCGTGGCTGCTGCAATGACTGGCACCGCCGATCTTGAGCTGATGCGTCTCCACATGTTCGCGCGTGGGTTGAAGTTGACGGGAAGGCCTTGACCCTTGGTCTTCTTCTCGTCGATCTTTGCAATGCGGATGACTTCACGCTGGACGTCGGCGAATGTGTCGTAGGGGTAGAACTTGATGTTGTGTTCGATGCAGTGTGCCTCGAGTGCGAGACCGCGGCGCGCGAAAAGCACATCTGCCTCACTTGCGGCGGCCAAGTCAGACACGCCATCCCCGACGAAGATTACCATGGGAATGGTACCATCCTCAGACTCGATCTTGGCAGAATCTTTGTACTCATTGATGGACAGAGCCTTGTCGTGGCCCAATTCAGTATCGTGGCGCCATTGCGGTTTCCACTCGTGGCCTTCGCCATCAATTTCAGCATCGTTCGCGATGATTTCGATTTTTGAACTTGCCTCCTCGCCGAGGAAGTGGTCGAGCACGCGACGGAGGATGGGCTTCAGGCCAGCAGAGATGACGTTGAAGGGAATGTTGTTGTTGAGGCAGAATTCGTGGAAAGTCTTGAAGTCGAGGTCGAGTGTGAGCGCTTCTTGGATGGCCTTGAGGCCGGTGTCGAAGGGCAGGTCGAGAGAACCCCATAGTTCTTCTGAGATTCCTTTGAAGGTCTTCTCGCCATCCTTGAACTGCTTCTCAAGACGTTCACGCTGTTCCGATCCGCAGCCGTACTTGTTGAAGAGGACATGGCCGGTGTCTTCCATGAAGATTGTGCCATCGAAATCTGCGAGTGCCGATGTCAGACGAGAATTATAACTACGATGCTTGTTGTGTTTCACTGACCAGAAAAGATGACGATCTTCCTGGTTGTAGGCAGCTTCTCGGTGGAAGGAAGGTTGTCCTTGTTCTGCGGAGGCGGGGTGACAGCGCTAGGAGCCATGATTGTTGTAGGGGAGTCGGGATTTGGGTTGGTGAGGATGCGTAAGTGTCAAGCAGTGGATGTTAGATTTGAGGAAGGAGGAGCACGACGAAAGAAAGGGCAACCGGCACTCGGGCGAACGAGCCAGGTCCACAGCTACCTGAAGGCATCGTGGGATCCCACCATTATGTCAGAGGTGTTAACGACCCGCTATCTTTTCTTGCCTGGAGTTGGCGTATCACGATGCCCCGAGTCCACGACGAGCCTCACTCGCCATAAGCCGAGCACGTGGCGATCCGTTGGGCTCCGCCGCAGACATGCATCGGTGGTGCTGTGAGGTTCTGGGCGAGATCGAGAGACGATCGCTTCGACGACTCAGCCGTGCCATCGCAAGAACACACCGCCGGCGGATCGCGGGGCGCTGGCAGATGGTGAAGATGCTTGATGGCTCGGATGAGCGGTGGCGCGTATTCTGCGTCAAGTCCAGGCCTTGTCCAAGGGGACGTTGAGACCGTGGGGCAGGAGTGGGTCTCCCACGTACAGAGCCGCCTGGAATGGACTGGGACAAGCGTCACAGCGCCCTCCTCACACGTGAAAGACGGGGCTTCCCCATCTGGAGTGCATTCGAAGACGGCATCCGTGGGTTTGTGCTGTAGCAGTGGTACACACACGTGACAGAAGTGTTGTTTTCGTCGACCACAGACGATATGGAAGAGAGTGAGGTTGAGAAAAGCTCTCCCAAGTTGAGCCAATCAGGCCTCTTCCGACCTTGAACCATATTTTTCCCACTGCAACGGCGGCGATCAAAGCCAAGGAGCTGTCTGCCGAGGCGTGTGCAAGACTGGTTGTTGGCTTCACGATGAGGCAACTGTGACTTCATCCGAGATTCTTCTTTCGGTTGTGTGGGGGCTTCAGCACCCGTGGCGTGTTCCGACCACACCCGGCTCCACTCGTGACTACCAGTAGAAGTGGGAAACGCTCGCATGGAGGCATGGAAGGCATTCGCGGTGTAGCATGCGGAGCTTCAAGCATATCGTGAGATGTTTCCTAGGGAACCACAATAAGCGATCATTGTAATACTGGATGGGATTCGGAACGTAATAACGTCAAGCTCAAATTCGCTACCGCTATCACAGTAGCAGGCTTATCAGCTTTGCATCGTATCAACAAGAGAAAATGGGGTGCCTAACAAAGCAGCTCAGCCTGGAGGTAGACCTAAACAGCCACAGGGCGAGCGAACTGATCAAAAAAGCGACCAGGCATCTTTCTTGTGTTAAAGCGCAAAAGATTACTGCCCTAAGACGGAGTTGAACCGGCGACCTCGTCATTACTAGTGACGCGCTCTACCAACTGAGCTATCAGGGCTATCGATGTACTGAGAGTTGCAAAATGGTCTTAAAAAGCTTTACCGTTGAGTCTCTGTGTGTTTCGAACTCCACGCTCAATACCGTGCCAGTTCTGTACAGCATAAAGTCCACTTCAGTGCGACCGTATTTGTCTAGTTGGTGATATCTCAGCCAATGTAAAGAATTTTACGGGTTCGGTCAGTAAACGCCCATCACACCACACTGCGCATAAAAAGAAATGAAGGTATTGTGCGACAAGTTCCAGTTTTGTTATCGTACAAGCTATTTCAGTCGGGTGGGGCAGAGTACAGAGCGATACGGGCGAGAGCCTGAGGCGCAGTGTGCAAGGTCTCATCTTTGCACTCCCGAAATACTCTTCTCATGAGTCCACAGTCTGATAGCGGCGTAGTCGCAGTCGGCAATCCAAGGTGCACGATGCTCAGCAGCTCATGTGTGAACTCCACCTCAACGCAACTAGAAAATCCCTAGATTTGGTCGCGGCCAAGATAACTGTTGATCAAGACTAGTGTCCAGATTGTGGAGATATCCTTGGATACCGGCCAGTTTGGATGTGTTTGCATCCTGCCAGAGCAATAGGCGCTCTACGTACGGATCCTGCTGTCCGATCTTACGTAGTCCTCCTCGCAAACTTATTATCTGCAACAAACCGTTCATATGGATATGGCAACGTGCGCCATTGCTGTGCTCGATCTCGTGTGCTGCATACAGTGCCACGGCAACCAGCATTTGATCCGAAATACCGCGGACTAGGTCTTGTAGAGCTTCGTTAATTCTTTGCAGGAGAAAAGTCTCCATATTGGCGATGCAAACGCCATCGTGACCGGAGGCTTCGCGACCTAGTACTGCAAATTGATGTCGAGCTGTCAGGAGGATTGCGGTGGTGAGCATGACCGGGTCAGTGAAGACGAAAGCGTAGAATCGCTTCTACGATGTCACTCCTGGGATAACAGCGCCATATTGCCGGTCAAAGTCTTGTGCCTGAATCATGGAGATTGTTCGGTAGAAGCTCATGATGCTAGACAGATCCAACCCGAGCTCGGCGACATCCCTCCCGACAACGTTGTCCGGGTCGTTGATGGATATCGTGCGAAAGGCTAGGGAGTCGCGAGAGAAAGCCCTTTCTAATGCACTCGTCGGGGACGTGAGCACTGATGGCAAGACGGGCAGACTTGTTAGGGATGTGGAAATGAGTTGGTTCTCTGCACTTTCGTCTGGCGTGGAATCGGATTCGGTTGAGTGGCGAAGCCATGAATTTGTTCTGTTCCTCAGGTTTGTCGGAGCAGTCGACGATACGCGTCCATCTTCAGAAGAGTCGAGGCTCGAGCTGCTCGCTGGTTCGGCATCAGCGGCGGCGCCTTGAGAGTGCGAGACAGGACGTAATTCTTGCTCTCGATTCCGTTTGTTTTCACGATTCTGTCGGTGTTGCAAGCGACTGACGTGTGAACGCACCTGCCTGCGCACCTGCAAGTCAGTACCATGGCCCGGATACTGGAGATTTACGAATTGGAAGGTCAGCTCGTCGCGTTTGTCGTGATCAGACTTAGCCATTGCCGCTGGGACTGCAGCGGAGGGTCGCGCACACTGCCATATGTCTATTGTGTGACCGACAAAATGCGAGACGATGTTGTGGCGTTGCGCCATAGCGGCCGGTGTTTCTGTCTAGCGTACAGCCTCTTCACCTTGCAAGCGTCCAGATCATCCCCGTCAGCATTCAGGGTCTCTTAATTGTAATTGCTGCAGATCGCCTGATCAGCAATGCGCTCTGAGTCAGCACTACCGAACGGATTTATGCAATCCTCGAAGACCGAACCAGGCCATGACACCACAAGCTAATGTGCCTGGCAGGACGTATTCGCAGACCAACCTACAGCCAACTGGCGGCCAGCGCGCGGCTATACGCCGTGGTCGCGAACAGTACCACAGCCTTCGCGATTGTCGATGCTTCTGGAAGAAGACAAGCTTTGTGACGCTTCCTAGCCATCACAGTCGTCCAGTCGCAGCGATGTCATTTCTGGCGCTCTGTCTGATTGACAGGTTTACCGCAGCTGCTGTGATTAAGAAGGGCAGATGTGCTTGGCATGCAGAGGATACCACGAATCCAGACTGCAATGTTGTACGCAGATAGACTGGTGCTATCTCAAATCATGAAAGACCAAGGGACATATGGCTGTCTCGTGACGTTTGACATGGTCGTGGTGCAGACCATCACCCAACGGAGTTGCACCCGGTCACTTCACAGCCTCCGGAGGTGCAGGCGAGCAAAGGCCACTTGGCGTCGAGCACCTTCTCTACTTCGACAGAACACATATGCCAACCTCATGACCACGCCTACAAGTCGCTGCGCCGACCTCATCTGATAGGATCCATAAAGCAACCGGCAAACTTTTGAGCCGCTAGAGCCTGCAGCCATTCACCGGAATAATATACAGGGTAACCGTCCTCACCGAGAGCCAATCCACTGCCGTGCGACTAAGAGAGGAAGCCAGCCACCGAGAAATACACTACACGCGCTGCAGTCGCTTGATCACTTGTATCTGGCCGCCTCGACGTAGCCTGCACTGTCACAGAGCGTCCAGTAGTAGTCTCTTTTGCATTAATACAAGCCTATATCTGAAGCGATAGACCCCAACACAAGGCCTGCAGCACCCTCGCTTTCGCGGGCACAAGTATGTCGAGAAAGGGACCGGAGAAGTACAAGCCAGAATGTGATAATCTCAGCCTAGAGGCTTTGTTGTCACAACTATAGCCAACGCGGCGATTGCCAATAGTACAAAAAACATCGTTGAATGTTTAAAAAGACGCTCGCAATCAGACATCGCTAGCGTAGGCCAACTCAGTCGCCCTTGGCCGCCCTGTCCTATAAGCATCGACCATAGCGCCCTCTAGGCAAAGACGAGTAGGTGTCGCCATACCCCTTCCGCGCACAGCGATCACAAGAAATCGCGCGAACGGTGCTCTCTTCCTGGGCACGACCCGTGTTAGTATACCTATAGCGTTCACTCATTTTCGCGTCATTGGAACGGCCGGCAGAAACGGACCACTAGACATCCGAGGTTTTCGGACTGTATTCATGTCAGTCCATTGATTTGCCCGGTACATTTCAAGAAAACACTGACCGGCGAAACACGAAGGTACCTATGCCAGACGGTCGCCCCGGGCGGGCAAGCGCGTGCGGCGCCACAGAAGCGTTTTTCTCAGTGGCACCAGTCGCAGACGCCATGCTGCCCCTATTGGCGGAGGTTTGCGGCGCCGCAGGAGCACGCTACTCAATAGCAGCGGCAGTATCACTCCTGCGGGTAGAGGTCTGCGGCATTGTAGGCGGACGTTCCTGTGCGGTGATCCCAGCAGCGGCAGGCGCGGCGGAGGGACGGCTACTGTGGACAGAAGTCTGTAAGACCGCAGGCCCATGATGCTCATGCTAATAGCAGAAGAAGCGAGCGAAGGCACGAGTTCGACGCTGCCATCATGCGGTTTCTGGTGATAGTCGGATCTGTTCACTCCCTTGTCCTTTCCGATCTTCAGCCCGTAAACCTCACCAATCGACTTGTCCGTATCTTTCAGCTTGAAGTACTCTAGAGAAATGTCGCGCCAGAACTCCGCGTTGAGCTCGCTAGTCTGCAGGAATTCATGGCACTCCGAGCTTTCGGTCTCGTGGATGTAGACGTCGCGAATGAAAGTGCGCAGTGAATCGCCACGCTAGGTGGAGCTATACACGAGGTTGACCTATGCCGGGACTAAACCGTCCTCGTCGACCATTCTGACCAGCTCATTGGTCACCGAGTTCATCATTTCGAAGTCCTGGACCTTGCTGGCGAGCAGGTGCAGCCTGATCAGCGCTTCAAACCTGCCTCCGTCAGGATGGTCTTCGCTCTCATCCACGCCGTGCTCACTGTCGCGTTCTCTCTTGATAAGATGTTCGACACTGCCGGGCGCTACGTGAGCTTGCTTGCCCAGAAGCTCACCTCCGGCGCGGACCACTTCCATGCCCGAGTGCACACAGTTGAGATACAGAGAGAATACGTCGGGACCCTCGTTGTGGAGGCGAACAGACTGTCCGGGCTTCGCGGTACGGATAGCGAGGAAGAAGTTGGATCGAGTTGTCAGAAGGTCATAGTACACCGGAAAGCGCCTCTCACGGGCCTGCGCACTGCCAACGATTACATCGAAGGTCGTAGTAAAGTCATATCTGCGAATATCAGTATCTACATGGACGCATGAAGTTGCTCTACTCACCGGATGCGCTTGTTCGGCGGGCTAGTATCCGCCATGTTGCACACACTAGAGCCCTGGGCGCAGAAAAGAGCGTCGGAAATCTGAGCTCCTGTCTTGTTGATGTAAGATGTCCCGAGAGGTTTGCAGCTCTAAGCTTTTTTTTTTCTGGTGCGACGGTAAACGCACGGTTGGACGGCTGCGAAAGTGTTGGGAGGCGATGTCAAAGTGGGCGCGGACGGAAATATGAAGGTGGCGTAGCAGGATTGTTTCTTGTTTGCTGGCCAAGCAAGTGAAAGTGGCAAGTGAAAGTGCCTGCGCTTCATCCACTTTGTCTCTCAACGACGACTTTCATTCGAATATCCACGCAAGATCGGAAGCCGAAGGCCAGATGCCTCGCGGAATGGAGACCGCGCAATCACCGAACGTATGCGATCACTGCCTCTTCTTGACCTCGCCCCATCTGCGTGGCCGACAGACCCTGCGCGCAGCGCCCCTCAAAACGCAGTCCGAGCGCACTCCTGAAGAACCGCTAGGCGCTGGATCTCTTGAGGGTGGACATCTGCGGTGCTCGGGACAATGCGTGTCTCGAAAGAGGTAGAGCTCGTTTGACTCGAAGCTCAACCGTCGCCTACCCGCGACCAATGGCATGTACTTCGTGCATCCTTTGTATACTGGCGACGACAGCGAGAGAACGGCTGCTTTCGCTCCGCACGACTCATCCACATACGATACGACATCTCGGACAATCATTCGGAGCGGAAACCAGCAACCGTAGCTAAACATCGCTTCTCGCACGCCTGTCATCCTTGCGTTACACAGCGGCTCGATACTGTCAATCGTACGAACTAGGAATCAGGTATTCTGCGTTGCTGACAATTCGAGATCTTGTGGGTTTACGTATCGCCATCGCTGTATCCCGTCTCAAGTGAACAACGTAGCGCTGTGCCCGCCGTCGACACGTTAGGCAAGTGGCATGCGGCCGCACGGTGTAGTGTATTAACAGCGGAGATACAGTAGTGACGCCGTCTAAATTCGCCGCATGCGCGTTTGGGATGCGCACCGTCACCGACATACAGCTTCCCTCTCACTAGAGAACAAGAATGAGTTCGCGTGGTAGTCGCAGCCGACATGGATCCAGGCTTGCATATCGACGTCGCATTGTTGAGTGCTGCTTATCAGAGCAGCTCGGTACCTCTGGCAGTGTGCAAGACGCAGCGCTCATATGCGCGGTTGTACAATTTTAAACTATTTGCACGTCACAGTCGAAAACACATGTACTGTGACGACCGCACGCTGCCTGAAAAACGTCATTGTGGAAACGAGAGAATTCCACGGTTCGCTCCTTACCTCGACCAAGCACTATCCAGATGCGACGAAGTCTGTTGTCAAGAGTAGCTCAGCCAACAGCTGATAAATGCGCGAGTAGCCGTGCTGCGTGCTGTTAGCCGTGGCCTGATAAGGGAGCTTTGAAACGAGCTCGATGTAGCTGCCGCCGCATTGTTGCCGTGGGACCTCTACGACGGATCATTTGCCCGACGGGCGAAATGTAATGAAGAGCCCATTGATCGCATGCTATCGATAGTTCTGTGTGCAATCGAATCGCACCAGAGGACGAGCTTCGCAAACGCTGACAATGTGAGCGCACCTGGCAGCCCTCGACAAGCAATCAGCTTGAAGCATTCGGGTGTGAAGTGCTACTGGACAGCTCATTGCCAACCTCTGATACCGTGTCGCCAGGTGCTCAGGAAAAAAAAGGATATCTGTTGGACAAGCTGAGCACTGCCAGCATGTCGCGCCATGCGCGCATTCAGCTAGGCTATCCACAGCATGACCTGCTTTTCTCGTCTCTTCACACCCTAGGCACTGCCCACTGTACTTCAAACCCACTCGAAGTCTACCTGTCCGGCAGGAATGAAGCGGGATTGTGCCTTCATCGAAGCGACTTACAGGACGGGACTGCAAGTGTCACATCAGCCCATCAAAACGATACATGATTCGGGAGTCTCGCGCGACAGATATTTTCCAATGTACACTTTGACTAGCCACACGATTGAATGAATCTGATGTTCTCCGTAAGTCGAAGCATTCAGCATTGCACGCTTCCAGGTGTGAGCGAAACGGATCACCAGGACCAAAGCGATCATTTCTACAGCACGGAAGGCGTCTGCAATGTCGCCGCTAAAACTTTTGGCCGGATTGGCTGGCATACTCCATCTATCTGGTTACATCTGGTGGATTTGTCAGTCAATTGTGATCGGCCTTGCAAGCACAAGGAGGTAAGGTCGGCGGAATTACGCCTCACACGTGTTAAGCATCGCCGGTAATTACACTGCCTCCGCCAATCAATATGAGGCTTCGCTGATATAGGTTCTTCGCTAGTGCAGTGCATTCGAACTCGGTTCCAACGTCGACCACATTCCACCCAGCATTCTCCCCATCAGTGCTGAACACTGCTGGCATAAAGGGAAGCACAGATGCGATCACACAGCAATACGCCTGCCGCGCAAAGGAATATAGTCCGTACAGCTAACTCGTGACTGCTAGGGATGCCCTGAGGTGCATATACGTCTTGAGCCAGACAGCAGCTTCGGAAACGTGTGTCGTGAAACGAGTCGGGTGTCTATCTCAAGAATGTCGTATCCATGTGTAGACAACGTTGAGCACATGTCGTAATCGCACAATTGCCATACATGTTGCGTCCGATGGCTCCAACACCACGAAGACCGCTTAACGCAACGACCATCCACCATCCTGAGAGCTTGTGCCATCAGGTAGTACATACGCAGTCCCACTGTTTCGCAGAGTACTGCTCAAGACTAAAATTACCTGCACCTCCGGCTCCCATGGCGAATCATGCGCTGCACCCTGCCCAAATGCTTTCGTAAGTATGTGGCAGGATCCACAGTACTCCGCGCGTACGCAGTTGATGCGACGTTATGTACGATAAAGATACGGGCAGTATGACCCAGTCAACACGCGAGGGGCCGCTCCCCAACTCGTCGAAGGGTTGCGAGTGACCAAAGCATCGTGCCAACGCAGCTGTGCCGTATTTTGGCAGGAGCAGTGTACAGAGCGACCACAGGAATTTCGGCGTCCAGGCTTCAACTTGGTAATGCGACGAATCGCACGAAGTGACAGCCCTTCCCCAAGGAGTTCGCCACTGCACATTGTTCGATGCGCATCAGCATTTGTGATGTAGAAACGGTGTAGTTGGATTTTCGGTCGCGTGCAAGAAAAGAGCAAAACATTGATCGACGCAGGGATCGAACCTGCAATCTCTTGATTCGTAGTCAAGCGCCTTGCCATTGGGCCAGCCGACCTGTTTCATGAGACCCAGACAACCGTTCTTGTTCATATCAATAACGTATTTTGCACCAAATGGCAGCTCCAACATCAAGAAATTGTCTGCACCCTATCAATCATCCTAAGGACCTATAATCTATATATTTAAAATAGAGGTTTCCAAATCCAAGCTGTAGTGTTAAGATATACTTATTCATAATAAATTCCAATTTTTTTTTTAGAATCTGATCTTGATATAAACCCCAGATCTCAGTGCAAGAGTGAAGTCTGTGTAGCTGAGTGGTCTATGCGCGAGTGCACTTTGCGACCTATAAGTATTTCTCGTTCCTAACGAACCTCTTAGATAATCGACCTACGACCTATTATACTACGACATGCTCTCGGTTCTGGTTAATCCATACAAACAATAACCTAACACAAAACTGTATTCTCCCTCTTTAGGCTAAGGTGCCGGAATGTACGCTTATCAGACGCTAGAGGTGCCAGAAAAGTTACCACAGGGATAACTGGCTTGTGGCAGCCAAGCGTTCATAGC